>OY720345.1:6509190-7737498 GCA_963082975.1 Labia minor | reverse complement strand
GGGGGGCCCTGGGGGGGCACTCACAGACTTATCCATACAGTTTTATCTTATATATATTTATATAGGTATATATATATATATATAAAAGTTGGAAGTGAAAAAAATAGGGAAGTATAATAATATTTACAAAGAAGAAGAAAATAGAAGAGTTGTTTTGTGGCCAATGAAATTGATCTTAGGACAAAATTTACACCTAAACACTTATTCAGTCTAGTTATCCACTCTTGTACCAAAAAAAAAATAGTTTCAATCACACATTCTCAATCGTTTAATATAATAATATAATATTTCTAAAAATAATAAATATAAGCTGCAAATGCTTCACATTATTTTCTTACACTTTAAAATCTATCTATCAAATAATTTCAGGGTGCTAGTGAACTTAAATATGTATATCCTACTTAATTTAATATTGCCCTGCTACTACTGCATTTTGTTATTTCCATCCTAATTGATTACAAAATAGATATTTTTTACTATCTCGCCAGAAAATTTTCGATGTTGAGATTTTGATGTTTTTATACGTTTTGAAGGTTCCTGAATCATTTTCACTAAGGTTGAGAAAAATGTCTGTGTGTGTGTGTGTGTGTGTATGTATGTAGACAAAATTACGCAAAAACGGTTTGATCTAGAATCATAAAATTTGGTACATGGGCATTATTCAAAATTCGTAGTTTTCTATCAACTTTTGAGAAATGTAGCTGAACCGGAAGAGGGTTATTACCAACAACGCGTTTTGATTTTTTTTCCTCTAAATTGACCTTAAAAATAAAGATATATGTTTGATAGTTTTTCACATGATTAAAAATTTTATAAAACTGCTATATATAGAATTTCAGCTTGATTGAATCGCTGAAAGTACCAGAATTAATTTTTTAACACGATAAATCTCACGCGTCAGCACGTGACGTGTTGCCATCAACAAAGAGCCAAACATGCCCTGGTTTAATAAATATTATTTATTAATTTTAATTTATTATTTATAATTAATTAAATTTAATTTAAATATAATATATTATGTTATTTAATTCAATTCAAATTGCGAGATAATCGAGTGGAGACACTCCAGATTATTTATTCTATTTTAAAAATTCATTTTATATTTAATCTTGTGAAACTTAAGAGATTTTATGGTGTGTGTAAACAATACTTTTGTCGGATATTATATACACACGGGATTTGATCGTCCGATAACTATTGAATTTTTAACAAGTACCGTAATGTAAGCCATCTTAACCAAGTCCACAATTATAAATATAAGGGCCTATATAATTGTATAAAATTGGCTTAAATTTTGTTACTCAAAAGTTTAAAAAAAAAATAAAATAATTAAATTATTTCTAACAAATTACTATCAAATATTTTATCTAAATGTAAAATAATGAGAGTTATAAATTATAATTAATTCGAGAATAATAAAATATTTATAAAATAGCATTGGAACATGAAAAAAGAATATAAATATTTTATATAATTGAATTCTTTGTATTATGATTTGAATTAGAATGAATTCATTTATTTATTTTTCAATTTTATAAAATTAAATATGAATAATATATAAATTTTACTTCTAACTAAAAATTACTTCAAACAATAATAAAATTGAAGAATATCTACACATTGCTCGTAGTTGTAGTTAAAATTAGCTGGAGTGTCTCGACTCGACTATCTCGCAATTTGAATTCGATTAAATAACATAATATATTATTTTTAAATTAATGGAGAGATAGTAAAAATAGAAATAATTATTTTCAAAGAATAATATTAAATAATGGTGACCAAATTTAAAATTTATTTATTTGATAAAAATATTGATAAGAAACTTTAGTAAATGGGATAGAAGAAAGACAAATTTAAAATTTTAAAATAATTGTCATCTTCTTATAACTTATAAATTTTTTTATAGAATTTAAAAATGATTAATTATGGAATTTTTCCCTTGCTGAGGTTCATGGGAACGAAATCCACCCAACTTACATGATCAAGTTTGGGAAGCTACAATTTTTAATCATGTGAAAAACTATTAAACATATCTCTTTATTTTTACGGTCACTTTAGAGGAAAAAAAATGAAAACTCTTCCGACTGAGCTACATTCCTCAAAAGTTGATAGAAAACTACGAATTTTGAATAATGCCCATGTACAGAATTTCATGATTCTAGCTCAAACCGTTTTTGCGTAATCTTGTCTACTAATCTTCAAAACGTATAAAAACATCAAAATCTCGACATCGAAAATTTTTGACGAGGTAATAAAAAGTAAGGTTACTATTAATTAGTATATTATTTATTTGTTTATTTAAATTTTTGTTTTTTTGTTAAAAATAATATAACAAGGATCTACATACCTATATCATTATTTTATATTTATTTAACTTATAAATACTAAATTTTTGAATTCTTAAAAGATAAATTTTTTTGTATTTAAAAAATTTTAATTCAGAAAGAATTTTATAATTGCAATTTTATAAATTTTTAAAATAAATTTATTTCTTAAGTAGAACCTTAGCATAATGTAAAAATACATTTCATTACAATTACTCTATTCAAATTTGCACCAAGCACGAAAATAATTGCAAATCATCCAAAAAGCTTGTTTTTGATTTTTATCATTTTTTCCTATTATGTATATATTATATCTGCCTCAATATTCTCCAGTCAATAATAATAATAATAATTTGAATTTTTTGTTTTGTTTTTTTCGATAGAATAATAAAGAAAATGATTATTTAATAATGACAAGACTTGCTTTTATATAGATAGCTATGTTTGCATCTACGAATTTCATTATCTTCTGCCCTTGATGATCCGCATAATTTAATTTTGATAAATGTTTCCAATTATTAATGATATCACTCAAGTTATCCGTTGTTGAAGGGAGAAGATGGAATCGATCCAACTAGGAGATAGAAAGAGAGACGTTTACCCATATTATATATATAGACCTCCGCTCAGCTCATAATTCCATGCATTAAGATATTCTCTTCTTAAATATATATATATATATATATATATATTTATATATACTATGTGTATGTAGATATATATATATATATACATGTATGTCTTTCTTATTAATAATATTATTAATTATAGGTGTCAATAAAAAAAATATCAAAATCAAAACATTAAAATGGTTCAATGTTGATTTAAAAAATATTATTAATTATATGAATATTTTTATTATTAATTTAATATATATATACAGGCCTTGGTGACGGCCAGGAGAAAGTCCCCTACCCCCTTCTCCCGACAACCGATGCTCGGTAGGGGCGGGATTAAGATATAAATTGGATCGGGAACTCCCACGAAATTGTGAAGTTATAAACTCAAATTTGATTGGGGCGATGAAATATTACCAGAATATTCTTATATGCTTTTATTTTAATATATTTATTAAACAAAAAAGAAAAATTAATTTTTTTTTAAATTTATATCTTGCTTAACAAAGCTTTACTTTTCCCATAAGACGGTTGGAAAATAGTGCCAGAATCGCAATCTTTTTCTAGAATTTAACATAGCATTGTCAAAACAAGAAAATGTAAGTCTTTTAAGGTATTAGTTATCAATTTTGCTTTTTAGTCTTGATTTACAACTAAAAACTACCAACTAAAATCAATTAAAGAATTTCCATACAATAAAAATAAAAAAAAAAAATAATAGACAATTTATAGGATAGGATATTTTTATCACAAATAAATTCCAAATTTTTTATAATCAATTTATATTTTTGGTATTATGTTTAATATTTAAAATTATAACACTTTTATACAGAATAGTTACAAGTTATACAAAAATATTCAATTATATATATACATGGAGAAAAAAAATCATGACAATTTTGTGGCACGCCAGTTTCTTCAAAATGATTCTTTATAATTTTGGGAGACAGACATTGAAAAAGGTTGGACGTCCCTGTTCTATACTATTCTTTTTGTCTTAGTAAATTTATGAAAATTAAAATCTAAAATTTTTCAGAATATAAGAAATTTTTACCGACCGACGATAGTAAGGGAGGTATTGTTTTCACACCAAATTTCACATGTGGAGATTTTTACATATCTCCACGAATCATGCATTTTCTTAACAGAAAAAAAGTATTTTTAGCATGATGTCTGTCCGTCCGTCCGTCTGTCCGTCTGTCCGTCCGTATAGATGTGTACAGCCTGAACGGCTCAACCGATTTTGATGAAATTTGGTATATTTACTTAATGCATCAGTGGGATGAATTGATCAACTTTTGGTGCAAATCCGGAAACCGGAAATGGTAGTATCAGCGATCGACGATAGGAAGGGAAGGGTTATTTTCACACCAAATTTCACATAAGGAGATTTTTTTTATATATCACCACGAATCATGCACTTTGTATTGGTTTTATCCTCGGGAAAATCATATTTATTAGTTTTTTCTTGATTTAAAATTATATGACGTAATCCAGCCATTCATGACGTCACAGACTGGTCTTGCATATATATTATAAATAAAATAAAATTAAATAAATAAAATAAATATTTATGTTTTTTATTACATTAATAGATATATTAAAATTATTTGAAATTGTTTCTGTAGCTGGAAATTAATTTACTTCAAACCGTCGGTCGGTCAACTTATTTATGTTATTATTTTATTTTATTATTATTTATTTTCATTAAAATCATATACGAAGGTGGGGTGAAAAGTATCCGGCCTGACCAAGAAAAACGATGTTTTAAAATTTTTTTTTGCTTTATTTTTCAACATTCAAGAAAGCTGAGACCTGTACGATGTCAGCTGAACGTGTTCCAAAATATTTTGCATAACCATTTGAACATGGAAAAGCTGTGTTGCTAACGTTACACCAAAAACTGTTTCGAAAAACCATTTTTATCGACAATTTGGGGCTGTAGGCGTAATCCAAACGAATTTTTGCGTCGATTCATAACTGTTAATGAGACTTGAATTAATTAAATTAATTAGAACACCGTTATGAGAAATGTATCAGTGTTGATTGAGATTTTGTTGAAAAATAAAGCAAAAAAAAATTTAAAAACTTCGTTTTTCTTGGTCAGGCCGGAAACTTTTCACCCCACCTTCGTAAGTATGATAAAATTATAAATTTACTTATCTAGTTTTCTAATTACATTCACATCTCTGTTATTAATTAATTATAAACTTTTATATTATTCCTTATTATCCAACCTTTCCTACTCATTCATAATTAAATATATAAGACTGATTATATTTATATTTTCATTAGAAAAACTTAAAGGGCGCCATTGGGTGTGTGGGTAGCGAACCTGCCTCACATTCCAATGGTCCCGGATTTAAGTCCCGGGTCTGGCAAAGGAATTTCCCTAGCTGGGGTCTATGGGACGGAATCAACCCAGCCTCCGGGAACAACATTGGGGACAAGCTACTTGATAGCGCCTCCGATCAAGAAAATCAAAGTAAAGGTTGAGAGGACCCGTTCTACTGATCATAGGACACCTCATTGATATAACCGACTTGATTGATAGGCGTTGTCCTTGCGTAGAACCTACAAAGTCAGAGGTTTTTTTTTTTTATTAGAAAAACTTAAAAACTTGTCGTTGTAAATAGAATTCCAAATGGAATCATTTACGATCAAATTTATAAAAGTCTATGAGATAAGTTGATAAGTCGAGTAGAACTTTTAATTAGATTTTAATAAAAGAAAGGATGATTAAATGAATCAATTAATTGAATGTTAATTAAGTAGTGAATGATCAAGAAGAGGATTTCATTTCAGTCCATTAAAATATTTGCTTCCCGAATGAGTAATATTCTTGATCCAGTCTATATAAATTCTTGTTACCAAGTTAATAAAGATAAAGACAACAAAATCCCTTCTAATCCTTCTGATACTACAATACTTTTTTATTTTGGGGGCTGGCTCCTTAATACCGATTGTTATTTGGATTGTTGATTGCTACTCCGGAAATTGCGCCACGAAGTTGACGTCACATCCCAATTTCCGGAGACTAGCAAGCTCGTTTGCGAAAAATTATCTGTTATCGATTTTTAGAGAGCAAAAAAAAAAAAAGTGATTGGGGATGTTATATGGTACTTAATGATATATTATTTGAGATATACTCATTATTTTCTAATGATAGTTAATTATCTATTTAAAAAATAATTTAAAATGTCAATCAAGCAACAAGTTATATTTCTTTTTAAATAATCATTACCTCTAATGGGATTCACATTTCCCCACCCCTTCATCTCTTCTAGAACTTAAAAAGATGGTTTAAAAAATAAATGGGAACACAACGTTGACCCAATTAATAAATAATTTCGAAACCATTTAGGATTATATGAAATAATTTAATTAATGTAAAATCACACAAATATAAATTTATTTTTATTATTTTCATAAATAATTGATTGATCCTTTTAATTCAAATTCATATTTAAGCAAGTTTACCCATTTAATCAATATTATATAATTTTTATAATATTAAATATTAATTTCAATTTTTGTGTTGTTGGTAAAGTTTAATATTTGTTCTTAAGGTCAAAAGACCACTTTTGATCACTGAACTATTTTTTATAACAATCTACCTTTGACTTTTGTACATTCTACAAAAGAATAGAGTCTATAAATGGGGTAAAAGTGTTCTATGATCCGTAGAGCGGTTCCGCTCAACCTTAATCTTGATTTTACATAATCGGAGCGGCTATTATCTATTTCAAGTAACTTCTCAATTTTGATCCAGGAGGCTGGATCCCCAAAGCTAAAGAAATTCCCTTGTCAGGCCCAGAACTTAAACATGGACTCCGTGGCGTCCTATATAATAATATACAAAATGTATAAATTTATTTAATTTAAAGCCTAATTTAATAATACTAAGCATTATAATCAATATCCTTAATTTTGTATAGTATAATCAACGAGGACTAACATGGGCCAAACAACAAAGGGTATAATTGTAGATTGACCCCAAAAATTCAATTTTCATAGAAATATAGGTTTATTTCAAATAATACATTAAAACAAATATATATATATATATATATATATATATATATATGTAGGGAATTTTGTTGTCTAGGGATTGTTTTAGCAATAAAATATCTGTTTCTGTTTAGAAATGGTTGCAAAAATATCGTTTTAATTTAAAGAAAATGTACAAGATAAAAAAAAAACAGTATATAGATAAATAAAGGAAAATATAACTTCTTCGGTTCTTGAATATAATGATACGATGCGATATGCTGATGACGTGGATATACTGACGATGTGGCGATGAACACTGGTAAAACGCTAAACTCATAAACTGAATAGAATCGTGTCGGGATCCTTTTTATAAAGAAGTCCAAACGACTGGAATTCGGTTGCTATTTGGTCGTTGAATTGGCACGCTTAGCGTGACGTGGGGGAATGCGGCAACGACGGCGGCAGCGAGTGAGGCGCTGGTGGCGTGGAGCGGCGTTTAGATGAAACACGCTCTGCGATGATTTCATGATTGTGGCTGGCCGAGTCTGAAGCCACGCTTTGGCTGTCTCGGTCGATCGGTCGTTCGAGTTGTCTTGGTGGTCTTGATGAGCCAAAAAGCTCCATTCCCACATATATACAGCATATATAAAAATAAGATAAATTTAATTTATATCCTGATAATTGACATCTGTTCTCTGCTATTATATTTCATATTTCAAGGGGAAATATTTTTGAGAGTGATTACTTTGAAAACCGTTCCAAAATGAGCGTAATTATGTAATATTGGTTCTATCAGGACTGAATTCAAAATAAAATTTTTCACAACATTTGAATCCTTTATTAATATTATCTTATAATCTTTTTACCGACCGACGATAGTAAGGGAGGTATTGTTTTCACACCAAATTTCACATGTGGAGATTTTTACATATCTCCACGAATCATGCATTTTCTTAACAGCAAAAAGTATTTTTAGCATGATGTCTGTCTGTCCGTCTGTCCGTCTGTCCGTCCGTATAGATGTGTACAGCCTGAACGGCTCAACCGATTTTGATGAAATTTGGTATATTTACTTAACTTTTGGTGCAAATCCGGAAACCGGAAGTTGTAGTATTAGCGATCGACGATAGGAAGGGAAGGGTTATTTTCACACCAAATTTCACATGAGGAGATTTTTTTATATATCACCATGAATCATACACTTTGTATTGGTTTTATCCTCGGGAAAATCATATTTATTAGTTTGTTCTTGATTTAAAATTATATGACGTCATCCAGCCATTCATGACGTCACAGCATGGTCTTACATATATATTATAAATAAAATAAAATTAAATAAATAAAATAAATATTTATGTTATATGCCTATCTGTTTTTTATTACATTAATAGATATATTAAAATTATTTGAAATTGTTTCTGTAGCTGGAAATTAATTTACTTCAAACCGTCGGTCGGTTCGGACCTGGCGACAGGTCAACTTATTTAATCTTTTCCTCGGTTAAGTTTGGTGGCAATGTAAGATTAATAATAATTGTCATTTGATTTTTAGTTCGATCTTAAAACAACTTAATTTTCATTTCAAATCCAAAAATATTTTCATTACAATTGCGATATTTACAACTACTATTAGAGATTTAAAATCATTTTAATTTAGCTCAAATGATGAATGAATTGATGAGAATGAATAAAATGGTTCATTCAAGTTGCAAAACCCAAAAGTAATATTCCATTTATAAAAATGATGCAAAAAGTAAAAAAAAAAAAAAAAAAAAAAAAGAAAAAACCATTGTATAAATATTACAAAGCGATTTAATTAACAATTATTTGCTCTTAAAGGGAGAGTATTACAAAAAAAAAATTGATAAACAAATTAAAAGTTTTTCTTTCTTTTTTTATCAAAACCAATATCAATAGAAATGAAAGAAATTAAAGTATTTTTTTTTCTATTCATCCTACATCAGGTTTTTATCACGCAAAAGTATTGTATTTTAGGGGGAAAAAAGAGAAAAATCTATATACTTCTTAAAAAAACTAAATGTTTTTTCTATTATATATATAATAAATGCTTCAATGGTTCAACAGGTAGAATATAAAAGAAATTAATGTTATTGGGAAGAGCTATACACATTGGGGAAGATTTTTTTTTGTATCAAAAGAGAGTGAGAGAAAATAGCTGATGGCATTGAGTTGGTTAGTTAGCTCAAAAGCTCATATTGCCTGCTTTCATTTCTAAAGCACACAGTGCTGCTTAATTTGGAGCTATTGTTGTTATTTCAATTTACTAAGTTCAATGCCATAATTGCAAATACAATTGCAAAAAAAAAAAAAAAAAATCATAAAAGGCAAGAAAAGTACTTACAAATTATATTCATTCAATTTAAGAATTTATATTTCATTATTTTTAATAATTTTATTATAAAATATTGTATGTTAATTAATATGATTAATTAGGATATAGATAGAATTTATTATTATTTTTAAAATTAATAAAATTTTTTATAAAATAATTTTGTACCATTTATTTTCCTCTCAAATTATTTTTTTTTTATTTTTTTCTATGTATTGTATATAAAATATACATATATCTTATATCTTCTTCTATCTATATATATAAAAAAAAGGTTTTTGTGTGTGTCTGCACATTGCTCAGAATTTAAAATTTTTTGCATATCTTCGCGTTTCATAACCTCTAGAATCCAAAAGTGATTTTAGTATTTTTCATATCTGTCTGTCTGTCCGGAAAATAAAGATGTTAAAGACTCGAAATTGGCTGAACATAGATTTCTTTTTTGTTTTTAATTTTTAATAAATTCTCTTTTTTGATATAATATTAATAAAAAATAATATTAAATTGTATATAAATTTAAAAATTAAAATATATGAATTTGTTTAAATTTTAACACATGTAATCAATCATATGCAAATAAAATAGAAAATTTTGAAAATCAACTTGCTATTAAATTCACCAATATGAGTGTAATTATAATACTTTACAAGTTGTATATTTAATTATAATATTAATAATATAAATTTAAAAAATTTTTGTAAAATAACGTTTTTCTCATGGCCTAAAAAGAATAAAATAATTTTTCTGTAACCCTGACAAAATTTATGAATGAATTGCTTCATATTCAACGAAAAACGTTGGGCGCATTTAGTTTAGCTACATAATATATGAATCTTTGATCAGAGACGTAAGACATTCCTATGTTAATCAAATGTTTAATTTGATCTGCATGATATTCTGCAATACATGTTTTCTTCGATTACACATTTATTAAAGAGAATGTATATTGTCGAAACTTAAAATTCAATAATACATGTAGTTGATCAAGAAACACTCCAAAAAAGAAATTACAAGCCGTTATCCGGTTTCAGTTTGTTATCTTCTCTTCCTTTAGGAATAATACAGATGAAGATAAACACGATTAAGCTCCCGTATATTCAAATGTGAGGCCACATCCAATTTTCAAATAAATGTAGATGGTGTTCAAAGAAAAATGAGTTTTTAATGAAACTTGAACATCGTTGTTTTTTTTCTAATTCTAATATAAATTAATTAAATCAAATATTATCAAATTTAATATAAATTTGAAATAAAATTTTTAGAGCTGTTTTTTTTTAAAAAAAACATTTGAAAATTTATTATGTTCTATTATTTTTTATTTTTAAAACATTTCTTAGAGATGTACAAAAATTAATTTAAAAAAAAATATTGATTCACTGATGATTTTTGTTTAAACAAACATAGAAGTAGAATAGAATATTTAAAAAAGTTAATAGTTATTGTTAGTTGTAGCATAGATAATTAAATATTTATATTTTATATGAGTTTGAATTCCCAAATGGGATCTATTTGCAGACCAATGGTTTTGAAACACTAATCATGTTCATTATAGAATTTGTGCCTGAGGCGAATTTTCAAAACCCAAGAACTCTGAACTTTAGAATTTAATTAGAAAAGATTATTTTCAAATTAAAAAAAACAAACAAATTCTAAATTTGATAATTTAACATAATTTTAAAATAAAAATACATACAACCAAAAGACATCATATAAGTAAATAATAAACCTTAGGAGCCTCTAAGTTTTCCATTTGTTGTTTTTAAAGCGAAACTAAAAAATAAGTGTCTCCACTCGACTATCTCGCAAATTTGAATTGGATTAATTAACATAATATATTATATTTAAATTAAATTTAATTAATTATTAATTATAAATTAAAATTAATAAATAATATTTATTAAACCAGCGCATGTTTGGCTCTTTATTGATGGCACCACGTCAGGTGTTGGCGCGTGAGATTTGCAGTGTTAAAAAATTCATTCTGGTACTTTCAGCCATTCAATCAAGCTGAAATTCTATATATAGCAGTTTTATACAATTATTAATCATGTGAAAAACTATCAAATATATATCTTTATTTTTACGGTCACTTTAGAGGAAAAAAAATCAAAACGTTGTAGGTAATGACCCTCTTCCGGTTGAGCTACATTTCTCAAAAGTTGATAGAAAACTACGAATTTTGAATAATGCCCATGTACTAATTTTCATGATTCTAGCTCAAACCGTTTTTGCGTAATCTTGTCTACACAGAGAGAGAGAGAGAGAGACAGACATTTTTCTCAACCTTAGTGAAAATGATTCAGGAACTTTCAAAACATATAAAAACATCAAAATCTCAGAATATAATAATTAAATGAAAAATGTTTTGTTTTTTTAAAATAAAAAGTCGGTCACACACACACACACACACACACTCGTGTATATTTAGAATCGTAGATATCTCAATATATATATATATATATATAAGATTATATGGCCAAGGGCGATTTTCTTTTGACTGTCAGGTGGCAAACAATATAAAAAAAAAGGTGTATGCAAACAAAATATAAGCCTTCAGGCGTTACAAGATTCGTGAAACATCCCCCCCCCTCACAGTCTTTTCCTTGTTTTTGCATTCAACCATTTATGAGAGAGAAAGAGAGAAAAGACCGGACAGCTGACAAGAAAATTCTTATACAAACCAACAAAAGATTAAAGAGATGTCTACTTAAGCTAAACTTCGTCTCTGAATCAAGCTCAAAGGATTTCCATTAATTTTCTTTGAATAAAAAAAAAACAGCAAATCTATGCCCTCAAAAATTGAACCAGTTCTGGTTACAATGGAGGATAAAATAATACCCAAATATTAACATTTTTTTTTATTATTTTAAACTTTTGTTTTTTTTACACGCTTTTATTTTTCTGTTGTCAAATCTTGCAAGGTGAATTTGACCCACTTCTGGTTGAGCGATTTCGCTTAAATTTGAAACCTATATTGAAAGTCAATGACAATGCAATAATCAAAAATAAATATTTTTAATTTTTCAAAATACGGATTTTTAAAATCTGTGAATTAAAAAAAAACATAATACTTAATAAAAATAAAAAATTTATATTAAACAAAATTTAATGAAACTCCAATTATAAATTATTTTTAATAAAATTAAAACTATTTAAATATTTCAAATGATTAATAATTAATAATAATATTATTATTATATATTATTATTATATATTATTAATAAATTAATTAATTATTAACACTATAACCTGGAATCATAAACTGGGCGAAATTTCTGTCAAGACTAAAAATTAGGAAATAAAGAAAATATAAAAAAAGTTTTTTAAAACACGCTTTTATTTAAATGCACTAAAAAGGAGAAAATAATTTCCTTACAATTAATCATATGTAAAAAATGAAAGCGTGGGCGCCAAACATCCAGGGAAAGGAAAAGAATACGAAGGGCATTATAAAATAGATATAATTTATAAAAATGAATTGAATCTACCAAGAGCCAGAAAAATCTAATAAAACTAATATGTATTAGAAAAATCGAATAAATATATATAGATAGATTAAATAGATTATTATTTAAATTATATTTCAAAAATAAAAATAATACCTGACTTATTTCTAACAGATATTTTTTATTTATAATATATAATTATATAAAATATATACATATAGTAGAGATGTTATACGAGGGTGGGGTGAAAAGTTTCCGGCCTGACCAAGAAAAACGATGTTTTTAATTTTTTTTTTACTTTATTTTTCAACATAAGCTCCATCAACACTGATACATTTCTCATAACGGTGTTCTAATTAATTTAACTAATTTAATTTAATTTAAGTCTCATCAACAGTTATGAATTGACGCAAAAATTCGTTTGGATTACGCCTACAGCGCCAAATTGTCGATAAAAATGTTTTTTCGAAGCAGTTTTTGGTGTAACGTTAGCAAACGCGACATCCACGTAGCACACAGCTTTTCCATGTTCCAATGGTTGTGCAAAATATTTCGCACACGTTCAGCTAACATCGTACAAGTCTCAGCTATCTTGAATGTTGAAAAATAAAGCAAAAAAAAAAAAAAATTTAAAAACATCGTTTTTCTTGGCCAGGCCGGAAACTTTTCACCCCACCCTCGTATTAGTTAGTTGTCCCTTTAATATTATAATTTGATTGCTTTATTATCATTAAATAACTTTTGAGTAAGCAAATAAATTTCAAACTTGATCGAATGAATGCTTTTGAATTAGAATCTTGAATTCCTGCTCTGCTGTTTTCACTGACAACTTGTTCACGATGTTTATCCGATACACCTTTGATATTATTATTATAATATGTATATACTTCTATTAATATTAATATTAATATACACGCAATCCCAAGCAATCTCTACATACATCATCTATTTTGATATTTAATAGGGATTACAATTGTGGATGAATCAACATATCCATAAATATTAGACCTAATACATATAAAAGAAATAATTCCAATACTTATTCATTAAAGAATATTATTTAACAAAATCGTATTATCTTTTTATTCATTTATAATTTTATTCTATAATCTCTCATTCATTCAGTTAATAAATAATAATTAATCTTTTTTTAATCTCTATCAAATCCTATTTATTATTATTATTATTATTATTATTATTTTTACTTTGATTTTTTTTTTTATTAAATATTTTCTCTCTTCTTTCTCTCTTTTACATTGTATGAGTGTGACTATAGAAAGTGTGTGTGATTATATTCTCTCTGTTCTTCAACTTTTTCTATACTGTATATCTCTCTCGTTTGTTTTTTTTTATTATTTTTCTATATTTCTTTCTTTTTTCTTTTTTCCAGGGATTATCTTTCTGTGGGCACTAAGGTAGGATTCGTAACACATAATAATGCAACACCTTGTAGCATTTAATCACTTTTTTTCTTTCTTTATTTTTTTTTTCTTTTTTTTTTCTTTCAATAAAATCAATTTCACTTAGAAAAAATTCACTCAACACTATTACACATTATAATATTAAACATACAGGTACTAATTATAATTAATTAATTAAACTACATGTGTGGTACATGTACCTGTAGTATAAATTTAATTGATACAAAATAAAAAAACAATATTTTTGTTTAATATTTTTTTAGATTTTCTATTTATTATTAATTATTTTTACATTTATTTATTTATTATTGTATTCTAACATAAATTTAATTAAATTAAATTAAGTTATATTAACTATAAAAAAATCATTTTATTATAAAATATATATATATATATATATATAATTATAATTGGCATATTGTGTGGTATGCATGCTCTATTAATATATATTCTAATTCAATATTGTCTACATTAGTAGAATTAATTATTTTTCTAAATAAAATTTATAATTTATATAATATTTCATACGTTAAAAATAAATTAATCATATTCTGTCAAAACAAAAAGAAAAATAATTTTTTTGTTATTTTAAATTTACATATAATAAATATTATTTAGTATTACTAAGTTAGGTTTCTAGTACAATAGAAATTGTTTCTACAATTGAATAAAAGACAATCTTATAAAACTGACTGTTGAAATTAAATAAACCCTTTTCCCTCTCATCTCTTTCTCTCTTTCCACACATACACACCTTAACCCCCCCACCCCCCACCCCACCCCAATACCTGCACATTGTCTTGTGAAATGAAACTTTCTTCCAACTTCTTCCTAATGCAGAGTGGCAACAGCCTTCCTTTCTTACTCCTTCGCTGAATTAAATGATACCTACCAACCAAATCAGTTGCACGTCAGTAAGTGGAAGACAATCAGGACAATTTGCATTGATATGACTTTGATATTTGTATCTATCCTCAATTCTATTTATTTCACCTAGTTAGATATTTAAATGATATAAATATATTCTACATAATCAAAGTCATGTAAATATAAACTTGGAAATAAAAATTATATCTACATGTTTTATTTTTTATATAATTTAATTTAATCGAATTAGTCTACATATAAATGAAATAAGTTTGACATGAAATAAAGAAAATATAAATTCACATTTCAAACATTCAAATTTAATATGTAAGTAACTAAAAGATTATTATAATACTCCATTATAAATATATATAATTTGATTTATTAATTAAATTATATAATAAGGATAGTCAATTTCTTGAGTGATAATTAATCTTATATATATTCTAAAATAATTTCCTTCATTATTTATTTTAATAGATATAATTATAAAATTAACTGTTAAATTAATTACCTTTGATCTAAATATTCAATTGCATTTGATTTAAGAATGATTGAATTTTTAAAATATTTTATGTTTTTTCTAATATATATAAAATAGTTTAACTGAAAAAGAAAATTTGAACAATACCAGAGATTCAGAAGTTTGCCTTGCAAGATTTTTTTTTATAAATTTAAAAATATAATTCAAAAATTTTTTTTTTTTTTAATTGAAAGTAAAATTTTAAATTTCTTCTAATTTACTAGTTAATGAATAAATGAAACGTTCCAGCAAGATGTTAATAGTAATAGTATATAATGTTTTCAGGCAATATTTTAAAGTTCAATCAATTGTCAATATTTTGTTAAATTCACAATATAAATTTACTTGCCGAAAACTGAGACTAACTGTACTTGCTAATTGCCTTAAATGTGACACTGAATCTGCTTGCCTTTTCACAATTACCGAATTTGTAGCAAACAAATTATTAAGAAACTTAAATTAAATACTAATAAATATTATAACCGAATAAATAAAAATTAACGAGAATTTACAATTAAATTAAATAGCTTATTAATTATAAATTCATATAGTACCGACAAGGTCAGGTCGTCCTTTGTTCCTTGGATTGGAAGGAGGGGGGGGGGGGGTGAACTACCAACCCAATCTAGGAAACTAGTTGCCTTAAATGGTCCCATGGCAAGTTTTTTATTTTTCAAATATCTTATAAACATTGAATATTTAGTACTTATGTGTCTAGTTTAGGGAAAAACAATATATAATATATTTATTACATTAAAAAATACATATATATATATATAAAATTTTCTTCAAGGAGCCCTTTGATAGTAAACTTCTTATATATTTATACAATAAGTATAATTTATAATTATATATTTATATGACATATATACAGTTATATATAAATATATATATATAATAGCTTAAACATTCGTTTATTTACTTAGTATTGTTTTTTACCGACCGACGATAGTAAGGGAGGTATTGTTTTCACACCAAATTTCACATGTGGAGATTTTTACATATCTCCACGAATCATGCATTTTCTTAACAGAAAAAAGTATTTTTAGCATGATGTCTGTCCGTCCGTCTGTCCGTCCGTCTGTCCGTCCGTATAGATGTGTACAGCCTGAACGGCTTAACGGATTTTGATGAAATTTGGTATATTTACTTAATGCATCAGTGGGATGAATTGATCAACTTTTGGTGCAAATCCGGAAACCGGAAGTGGTAGTATTAGCGA
Source organism: Labia minor (assembly GCA_963082975.1). NCBI lineage: Eukaryota > Metazoa > Arthropoda > Insecta > Dermaptera > Spongiphoridae > Labia > Labia minor. The sequence continues at coordinate 7,720,736 of OY720345.1, read as the reverse complement.
TCGACGATAAGAAGGGAAGGGTTATTTTCGCACCAAATTTCACATAAGGAGATTTTTTTACATATCACCACGAATGTATTGGTTTTATCCTCGGGAAAAATCATCTTCATTATGTTTTTCTTAATTTAAAATTATATGACGTCACCCAGCCCTTCATGACGTCACAGCCTCGGGTAACGCCTGCAACGCCGGCTACTTCAGCTATATATTATAAATAAAATAAAATTAAAAATATATATGTTATATCCATATCTGTTTTTTATTACATTAATAGATATATTAAAATTATTTGAAATTGTTTCTGTAGCTGGAAATTAATTTATTTCAAATCGTCGGTCGGTTCGGACCTGGCCACAGGTCAACTTATTTCTTTTTGAAAAATTTCAAAAAATATGTAAGTAAATGTAAATAAATTAATTATGTCGTGAAATGCAAACATATTAATTTTTCATTTTTAATATAAAGAGAAAAGGTAAAAAGTATAAATTTTATTAATATTGTAGCATTTCTTTATTTAGACTACAATATAAACTCTTGTAGTAGAAGAAAAAGATTTATAGATTCGGAATATTATGTTTTCAATGTGCTATTGTGAAAAAAAAGATGGTTATAATATAAACGAAAAAATATGCTGATATTTGTCAATAAAATCACATCAATGAAATGCTCCCCTTTAGATTAAACTAGCCTCTTAGGATGAATGGCCACCCATTGAAATTCAACAACTTTGGCCATCAGGGAAAAATACTAAAGATCAAATACAAATATAAAAAAAACAACAACAAAACAAAGAATGTGGAGTAGTAGTAATACTAGTCAAATAAATATAAATGGAAAAGTATAAAGAAAGAAAAAAAAAACAATTGAGGTTGTTATATATATATATATATTTTCGTCAATACACTTAATAAATATAATTACATTATATAAAAGTAAAAGAATACATTTTTGTGTTATATAAAAGAGATATTTTAAAATATTACATTTACATTTATTTATTTATTTTAATTCGTATTGACTCGACTAAAAAATTTATGTTTCCCATTTTCAAAATTAACATGAAAACTATGAATTAGCATTTATCAAATAACGATATTTATTTATTTATTATTTTAATTAATTGATTTACAGATATCTTAATGGTTTATTGGTTTATTCAATAAATTAAAATCATAGTTCTCAAAAAAAAAAATATGAATTGAATCAATTAATTAATATAAAAAATAAATTAAAATGAAAAAAAAAAATTAAAAATTAATTATTCACACCTAAACTATGTGTAGTACACATGTAGAATGTGGGAAGAAATAATCTAAGTTAAAGGGTACCTGCCTACCACACACACACACACACACACACACACACACACACACACACACACACACACACACACTGAGAAAAACTACCCTCTTAAGAATGGTTGCCTAAAATTTAGGCGCTGTTGCTAAGTTCCGCCATCTCGTGGAAATAATAACGATATTGGTTGGTTCAATACTCAGGCCTATTTCTTCATCATTGTATTTATTATACACCTATTTTTAATCATCTTTTTTTCCATCTGTCAATCCCAATGAAATGGTTTATATAAAGTGATAACTTTATTGTTTTTACAATTAATTAATGAATTAATTTATATTTTCTATCAAAGAAATAAAAATGAAAAATAAAAAAATTCCAAATTATAGGATTCTTTAGAGAGTTTTAAAAGGCCTTAACCACTTTATGGTAGACATTTATTTTAGTAATATACTAGGTAATTTGGAAAAGAAAAGAAAAAAATTAGTTGAAAACGAATTATACCATTGGCCTAAAAATCGTATAAAAAAGATATTTATTTGCCAAAATAAAAGTATTAAATTTAGACTTCTAGATACAATAAATAGAAAGAATTAAAAATAAGTTGACCTGTAGCCAGGTCCGAACCGACCGACGGTTTGAAGTAAATTAATTTCCAGCTACAGAAACAATTTCAAATAATTTTAATATATCTATTAATGTAATAAAAAACAGATAGGCATATAACATAAATATTTATTTTATTTATTTAATTTTATTTTATTTATAATATATATGCAAGACCAGGCTGTGACGTCATATAATTTTAAATCAAGAATAAACTAATAAATATGATTTTTCTCGAGGATAAAACCAATACAAAGTGCATGATTCCTGGTGATATATAAAAAAATCTCCTCATGTGAAATTTGGTGTGAAAATAACCCTTCCCTTCCTATCGTCGATCGCTAATACTACCACTTCCGGTTTCCGGAATTGCACCAAAAGTTGATCAATTCATCCCACTGATGCATTAAGTAAATATACCAAATTTCATCAAAATCCGTTGAGCCGTTCAGGCTGTACACATCTATACGGACGGACAGACGGACGGACAGACATCATGCTAAAAATACTTTTTTCTGTTAAGAAAATGCATGATTCATGGAGATATGTAAAAATCTCCATATGTGAAATTTGGTGTGAAAACAATACCTCCCTTACTATCGTCGGTCGGTAAAAAGGAATTTTATAAAAAAATAATAAATAAATAAATGTATTTATAAAATCTTTTACATCTATATAGTAAATATGTATTTGCTTTTAATGATATTATATTCAAAGGGTTTCTATTTTTAGATGTTTTCAACATTTCCACTCCACTTGAGTATGACCATAATTAACTTTTCTTTAATTTGATAATTAAAGTTAAGTACCTATAGTTACTCAAAAATTTAAAAAAAAACATTTTATCAAACTTTTTACTATTCTTTACTCTTTACAATGTATAATACAATAGTTTTATTTTTTTTTAAAAATACTTATTATATATTTAGATACTGATGATCATTATCAAATTCGAATTCAATTTTTTATATTCATATTAATCCAAAAAAAAAATAATAAAAAATAATAATAATAAATAAATAAAATAAATACATTAAGAAAATTGAGACAAATAGAAAATATATTTATTAATTGATTAAGTACCATGTATGCATGTTGAGTAGAGAAAATATCAACTTGTGACCTCCTTTAATAATGGCATATAATAATCGTTTTTATTAATTTATTTATTGGCTTTGGCTTATTTGTATGTGTGAATGGGGGATTTTTAAAACAGATATTGGTTTTTGTATTTTTATAGTCTCTTAGACTCCCCTCTTTCTCTAAACCAATTGGAAATAAATGAAAAAAAATTTTTTTTAGAAAAACAAATTAATTTTTATTATTTTAAATTTTTTTTTTTTTTAAATCTTTCGTAAAACTAGTTATTGAATTTTTCTCTTTGCTTAATCCATTTATAAAAAATTATTTCATATTATATTAAAGTATTGTACTTTTACATGGAATGTGACCATCCTAATACAATGGAGAATTGATTTAACAAGATGGAGAAGACATTTTACTCAAATGAGAAAAAGATTAGTGCAAAGATTATTGATAAAGGAAAAAACAAATTGTTGAAAATGAGTCCCAATGGGTGGGTTGTAAGTATAAAGGTAAAAGTTGGATCAGAAAGGGACTGACTGTTTGTGGGAAGAATTGTCTTTTTAAAAAAAAACACACACACATAAATATTTACAATTTACCTTGGAAAAGAAGTAAAATGTTTTGGCAGACCATAAATCAAAACAAATAAATTGTTTTGTTATTTGTTTCCAGAAACTTACATTGAGGAATATTATTCAAGTTGAGAAAGTTGAAAATTTATCATGCACATTTCATTCACTGGTATCATAACTTTTATAATTTTATATAGATATTCATTCAATAATTTCTTATTATAATTATTTCGCATGAATATTCATATACTAGGTCTGTTCAAAAGAAAGAATCGAAATTGTTTTTTTTTTGTTATGTTGTTATACATATGTTTCTCATATGTTGACATTATCAGCCATTTTGGATTAGTAGTTTGTTTTTGACAACTGAAAAAGTTACTCATGTTTTTATGTGTTCTTTGATTTTTTTCTTAAAAAAATGGATCAAAGAATCTGTATTAAAAACAGAATAAAGTGCTCCAACGCACTTAAAATGTTGCCTGTGGCATTCGAAGAGTCTACTTTATCTCAAAAAAAATGTTTATAAGTGGTACAAGCAATTTAAAAAAGCACGCAAAGTTCGATCAAATGTGAAGGTTTTGCTCTGTGTTTTCTTCGATTACAATGGCGTGGTGCATCATGAGTTCTTGCCAATAAGGAATACTACAAGGAAGTTATGCAACGTTTGCGTGAAGCAATATGGCTCAATTGTGGAAAAACAAATCATGTATTCTGCATTACGATAATGCACCAACTCACATATCATTGCTTGTTCATGATTTTTTGGCCAAAAAGAACACCGCGATGATGCCTCAACCACCGTATTCACCAGATTTGTCCCTGCTACTTTTTCCTATTCCCAAAACTGAAGAGACCAATGAAAGGAAAGTGTTTTGCCACAATTGGATGAGATAAAGTCGGAATCGAAGAACACGCTGATGGAAATACCGAAAAGCGCATTTCAGAAGTGATTCGACGATTGGAAGAAGCGCTGGCATGAATTCATTAAATATATCTGAGGGGAATTAATTTGAAGAGGACAAAATGAATATTAATGAATAAATAATACTTTAAGAAAAATAATTCAAAATTTACCTTTTCTTTTGTGAACAAACTTCGTATATATATTTATAAGTATTTATTGACATTAGGTTTCAGGTTTTAATTTGCAATTTCTAGAGGATAGGATACTGTCAATCCTCACAACTTTATAATATAATTCCAAATCGGTTTAATGATATCTATATATATACATATTTATAGATATATTAGAATTTTGTTAATTTATGTAAATTAGGAATCCAGTTATTTTGGTATTTGTTTATAATACGTTTCTTTTCGATTAATTGTTTTTTTTTCGATGCATGCATGCTATTGATTCAGCATGTGTAATAGTATAAAGATCATTATTCAGTTTTTAATGTTCTGGCAGATTTCCTCAAATAAAATAAAATAATCATATGAGTGAATCTAGAGATTTATTTAGGACAATCTTCCATTTTTTTTAGCTAGTTTTACTATTATATTTATTAGTCCTTATATAAAGTTAATAAAGAAATATTATTAGCATACTTTTGTAGCTTCAATTGTTTTTGTCTACATTAATAGATCAACTGTTCAAATTAGTTATAATGATCAGGTGAGAAATCATTAAAAGATATGCCGTAAAATTGATGTTTTTAGGTTTAGGACAGATGTTGAACTTTTATAATTTACTTACATATATAGAAACACGTTTATTTTCTAAGTAAGAGGGAAACTTTTTATAATATTCCAAGGAGTGGCCTTATTTTAGTTTGTAGAGAAGGGACCCTGATATTTTCGAAGTCTTATTCAACATTAATGTATAAGTACCGGGACCCCGAGCCTCGGCTCGGTAATTAAGTTCTTTGAAAAAATGATTCATTATTATTGGGTTTGGCTGGTAATATTAATACCTGGGACAACGAGCTCTAGCTCGACCCTTTAAAAAATATTGATATACAATTGTTTAATTATTTATTACAATTATTAAATGTTACATCATTGCATCAATTTGATTAAAATGATTTAACTGGGGTCCTCAATAATAATACCTGGTTCACCCAGCCACCACTCGGTCAATAAAAAAAATGATTCTTTATTATCGGGTTTGGCAATTTAAAATAATTTAAATGTATCTATCTATTAATGAAATAAAAAACAAATATGGATATATTATAAATATTTTTAATTTTATTTTAAGAATAGATATATATTACAGGCGCTGGCTGTAACGTCATTTGTGACATCATATCTATTTAAATTTAAAATAAGTTGACCTGTGGCCAGGTCCGAACCGACCGACGGTTTGAAATAAATTAATTTCCAGCTACAGAAACAATTTCAAATAATTTTCATATATCTATTAATGTAATAAATAACAGATATGGATACATAAATAATAAATATAAACATTTTTAATTTTATTTTATTTATAATATATATGCAAGACCAGGCTGTGACGTCATGAATGGCTGGATGACGTCATATAATTTTAAATCAAGAAAAAACTAATAAATATGATTTTTCTCGAGGATAAAACCAATACAAAGTGCATGATTCGTGGTGATATATAAAAAAATCTCCTTTGGTGTGAAAATAACCCTTTCCTTCCTATCGTCGATCGCTAATACTTCCACTTCCGGTTTCCGGAATTGCACCAAAAGTTGATCAATTCATCCCACTGATGTATTAAGTAAATATACCAAATTTCATCAAAATCGGTTGAGCCGTTCAGGCTGTACACATCTATACGGACGGACTGACAGACGGACAGACATCATGCTAAAAATACTTTTTTCTGTTTAGAAAATGCATGATTCGTGGAGATATGTAAAAATCTCCACATGTGAAATTTGGTGTGAAAACAATACCTCCCTTACTATCGTCGGTCGGTAAAAATAACTAATGAAGATGATTTTTCCCAGAGATGTGATCAATAAAACTCAATTTTTCTCTATAAATACTATCTCTGGCGTGAATTTCAAAAAAACCGTTAGAACGGTTTCTGAGAACCCATTTACATATATACAAACAATTTTAGCTAGTATAATAAGATTAGACATCTAAGAAACAAGACATCACACACACACAACGATGTGTCTACTTATTTTAACACACAATTGGAGAGATACTCCTCTGATTTTTCCTTAATTATCTGTTAATGTGATCAGATATGATCAGGTGATTTGCTTTTGGATAAGTTTGAAAAATTGATGAGAAACCATTTCATTATTACAACGTGACTTTTTGGAGGGTTTTAATCTTTTGGACGTTTTAGGTTTCTAATTGTGTATTCCAATAATCTGTCTTCTCATCAGAATATAAAGATTATAGAAAGTCTTTCAACGGGTTTCACAAGCCTGGATAAAACTTTGGTAGCAATTTTTTATGTATTAAATAAGCATTTTTTTTTATTATTATTTAAACTGTGGTTTTTATTGCAATTAACATCGAGTGTCCATTTTTAACTTTAAGTTTATATTTATGTATTTCAAGTAGTGATTTCTACTAGGATCATAGTTTTGACATTTTATGGAACATTTTATGATGTGCCTAGGATGAGGTTTTTTAAAATCATTTTTACAACACTCAATACATTTCATGTTATATATATATAATTTTGTTGCTATTTGATTTTAGAATTAAAATTGAACAATGAGAGAGATTTTAGTTGGCTAACTAAATGTGTCCTACAAGAAAATACAGGGTGATTAAAAAAAATTGGGAAAGATTTTGAAAATTATATAATTTCATGAAAATAAATTTAAAAAGATAAATAAATATATTTTGGTCACTTTTATAGTAAAAATAATGTCATTTAAGAATATACAAGGTATAATTTATTTTATAAAAATGACATTTTGCAAGGAGCTTCTTCTTTACTCAAATTTACCTGCAATATCATCGTTGCTTTGTTCATAAATTGACATAACATCTCAACTTCAATTTCACCAATTGTTTCTCTTTGAATCTTGACTTTCAATTCTTCCTTTACAGTTTTTGTTTTGTTTTTTTTTTGTTTTAGGGATAAAAAGTGTACACATATTCTTAAAATATTAACAATTATTTCAACTATCAAATAACAAAATATTTTAATGTAATATGATGTAAAAATAATTGCACTGTAATGTAATACATTTTAATTTTGATATTTTTCAATAATATTCTTGATGTTTAAAGTTTTTTTTAAGTGGATAATAATAAATAACATGCTTGTGTGAAACCTTAATTTAAATTCTTTAGATAATAGGAAAATTAATTTTTTTTTCTTTATGATCGAAAATAAAATAAAATGAAAGTAGGGTAAATGTACCAGTAGTTGACCATTTGATAAATTTTTTTATCAAAACAATCTTTTTAATTTCTCTGTTTCCATGTTAAGCAATCCGGAAGAGGCTCTTTTTGATATTTATCGATATCTCGTGCTTAATTTGAAATTAACTAGTTTGATGGTCTAATTATTTTCTACCAGTTTATTTTATTTTAGTTTTATTTCTATTGTTTTGTTTTTGTTTTTGTTTTTTGCATTTATATGAGTTTCAGTGATATAATCAACGTAGGTAGTTATGATTATATTTTCAATTAAAAACATACAAATAGAACACATAAATATATATATATATATATATATATAGAGAGAGAGAGAGAGAGAGAGAGAGAAAGCTTTAAGCATTTCTCTCTCATAATGATTTTATTTTAACTTCCTTTGTTATTCAAAATCTTCAAATTGAATTTTATTTTATTTTATTTTATTTTATTTTTTTTCTTTTCCTTTTTACTAACTTTCATAATTATTTTGGATTTTCCATTTTCTAAACTACTCATCCAAATCAAAGCCTTCTAATTAAAGGAAATAGCAATTTGCGTATCTTAACTTTAAGGACATTAAATAAATTTTAAACTTACACACAAACATACATTGCTATTAATTATAATCATCGTTCTATAATTTAATTAATTTTATTTAAATAAAAGAATTAAAATGTAGAAAAATATTTTTAGTAAATAAAATAGTATTCTACTTAAATAAATCCTTTAAACTTTTATTTTAAATTAAAAATTATTTAATATTAATGTGATAAGGTAACTATATATATATATATATATCTTTCCTTTTAAATGTTTGTAAAAGAAAAAGTGTTTTTTTTCCTCTCTCTCTCTTTCTCATTTATCAATCTTTTTAGGTTACTACAATGTATTACAGATCAATTACGGACATCTGTTGTAAATAAACAAGCTCACACCTCCTAAGGCCCTTCATTATGTTGAAATTGCCAATTGTTTGATGGCCGGCAATGGTCTTCAAGTAAAATAAACGATCAAACCTTTGAGAATTGCCCATTCAATCGTTCCAATAGAATAGAGAGAGAGAAAGAGAGAAAATGTTTCAATGTTACAATTATTTCAATGATCCTTCAACTTATACATAGATTCTAGCATTTAAATTAACAGAGCTGCTACTTTTTATTATCATTTAATCATTATTATTATTATTTTATTTCCATTTATTTATTAATTTATTTGTTTATTTAAATTAACAAGTTAACATTATAAATTACCTAGCATTTATTTTATTTATTAGTTTCTATATGTGAATTTTCAAAAATTTATTATTCAGTAATGTACAGAGGTTGAATTATATAAAACTATAAAGATCTATGAAGGTCTGTCCTCCTTTTGTAAGTGTCCTCCTAACTGTCCTCCTTTTTGATATTTTCTTTTTTCCAAAATTTTGGAAATTTTGGTGATTTCAAAAAATGGTCACATTAGAGATACAGATGTTGATATCATTCAAATATTCAGAATTTTAAACGATGAACCTTAATTCCAGGAAAAACAAAACTTGCTTCTTGATGGAAAAGAAAATTTACTCAGGTTCTAAAGTGATAGAAATTATTCCATCTCATACCTAAATTGGGCTAGAATTTTCCAGCTCGGGAAAATTTCGAGTAACATCCGAGACCACCGTTAGAAAGGGAAAACTATCCTTGGGGCGACAATTTGATATCTTAATCAAGAGTAAAAATTTCAGTTGGGCTGAAAAACTTTTTATATCAACAGTGCGGCCACGCTACTTTATGGCTCGGTAATTTGGACGGCGAGATATCTGGACAAAGAGGTATTTTGGTTGGCCCAGGAACATTCCTGGACATTTTGTCAAACAGATTACCACAGAGTTATTTTTCTTTAGAAAAAATACTCAACTGATAGATAAGAATGCCAGACGACAGGATACCAAAAAAATTTTACCATGGTTTGAGAGAGACAGAGGACCGCGAGACTTTAAATGAACTTCATGAAGGTTGAGGGATATGTTAACAGAAGTGAGATGGGATGGAAGCATTTATGGATGGAAAGTTCACTGGAACTGATGAAAAAATATTAACTTTTGGTTAAAAATGATTGGAGAGATACCCTACTTAAAAGAGATTATAAAAGTGTCTTAAATTCTAATTACAACCCATTCTAATTATATTAAGCTTATGAATGATAACATATGATTTTTAAGCCAATGAAAAGTAACAGGGACAAAATTTGTATTCATCAGCTCAAGAGGTATTAAACATTTACACTAGAAAGAGTTGTTGATTCATATGATATTGAGATGCCCAATCCAATATATAAATCTCTGAGGGAGTACTTCTTGAGAAAATATTTGGACGAGCATTCTGACGAGAATAACCTTGCGGGGCTGCTGAAAATCGACTTAATTGTTCTTTTATTGTCCAAGTATGTTACTATGGGAATGTATATCATATGAAAGATTTGGTGTTGGGAGCACTCTCCATGGGTAGCCTGAATACATATAAGATACTGGGAACCTGTTGGATGTCTCGTTTCATGTCCAGAATGTGGTAGCCCAGGATGAAAAAATTCGGTGTTGAGAGTCATCTATGTCTTATCTAGGTTAAAAATATAAATTTGGTAATAGACAAAAATTTGTAAATATTTAATTGTAAATAAATGTAAACATTGTATATGCATATAATTTCTAAATTTACTCCAACCCCCCCCCCCCCAAAAAAAAAGAGAGGAGTGGAATAATAATAAATAACTGTTCTTTTAATTGTTATATAAGAAATCTGTCATGTTTTTCTTTTTTTTCTTTTTGTATAATTTTTAATATCTCGTCAGAGATAGTATTGCGGTCACGAAAATTTTCGATGTTAAGATTTTGATGTTTTTATACGTTTTGAAGATTCCTAAATCATTTTCACTAAGGTTGAGAAAAATGTCTGTGTGTATGTGTGTATGTGAGTGTGTATATGTATGTAGAGAAGATTACTCAATAACGGTTTAGATTAGAATCATGAAATTTGGTACATGGGCATTATTCGAAATTCATAGTTTTCTGTCAACTTTTGAGAAATGTAGCTCAACTGGAAGAGGGTCATTACCTACAACGTTTTGATTGTTTTTTCCTCTAAAGTGACTGTAAAAATAAAGATATAGGTTTGATAGTTTTTCACATGATTAAAAATTGTATAAAACTGCTATATATAGAATTTCAGCTTGATTGAATCGCTGAAAGTACCAGAATTAATTTTTTAACACTGCTAATCTCACGCGCCAACACGTGAGTGGTGCCACCAACAAAGAGCCAAACATGCACTGGTTTAATAAATATTATTTATTAATTTTAATTTATAATTTATAATTAATTAAATTTAATTTAAATATAATATATGTGTTAATTAATCCAATTCAAATTGCGAGATAGTCGAGTGGAGACACTCCAGCTAATTTTATTATTGTTTGTCAATTCCCTCTTTTGTAAGATAAAATATCCAACAAAATAAATTTTAATAATAATAATAATAATTATATATATATATATATCATTTCTTCCAATCAAAAAAAAAAAAATTTTAAAGTTAGCGACTTAATAATAGAGATACATATGAACAATTAAAAATGAAGAAACTTTAAATATTATTTCTTTTATTTAAGGAGGCATTGATAGAACACACACAGCTTTTAATAAATTCTTATAAAATGTTTCATATTAATAGATAATTTATATATATATATATAGGGTGACCAAACGTGCCGTTTTTCCGGGATTGTCCCGTTTTTAGGTGCTCTGTCCCGGCGTCCCAAAAAAAGTCTTCGGAACAGCCTATTGTCCCGTTTATTTAGAACATTTCGTACTTTTTTCAAAATTTTTTCAATTGGGTCCTAAAAAAATGAATTTATTAATATTCCCAGATAAATCCATAATATTCTTAAAACAATATTTATAGTCCATAAAGAATAAGTTTTTAAATTACTACTGGGCAGGGGCTTATTTAGTTTATTTTAATAATATTAAAACAATATTCTCCCAAAAATATTTATAATTTAATAAACAATATAATTTATTTTTGGTTGTTTTTTGTTATTAAATAACTCAATATCCAATAATTATTTGATAAGACTTTTAACTTACCATATTTCCAATTTTAACGGCCTTTTTTAATATAAAAGTAAAAATCAAACTTTGATTAAGTTATTTACAAATATATATATATATATCATCTGATCAATGTTGAAGGTAATTTTTAATTAGTTTCGTTCTTTTCTTTATAAAAACCTTAATTAAGTTTATATATATATATATATATATATATATAGAGAGAGAGAGAGAGAAGAAGGAATGAAAAAGAAGAGGGAAGAAATTTTCTTTTTCTTGGGGTGTGAGTGAAATCTGGGAATTTGAGAGGGAAGGAGTGAAGAGAAGTTGTTAAGAAGGTATACTTCCAACGCTAAAACAACATTTCGACGTTCTGGCTCATAAGATAACGGACGGTACATCTAAGAAAGGATTACCAACCGGAATCTCCTTTTCATTTGCATTCTGGACTTACATTTCATTTCTCAAAGTTGAAACCGTCTATTTTGGAATACTCTTGGTCATCTATCTCTGTTGATTTAAGTTTATCACGGTCTGGATGAATTTGGACAAATAAATACAATTTGTGCTTTAAAATTTCATAATATAAATATATTATTATATAATTTCTTTGTCGAACTAATTTCATTATACTAGAAAAATATTTGTTTAAATAGATTTAAAAGATTCCAATGGATTTAAAAAATTGATATATTAAAGAAAATTTGTGAACTGAATTACTCATTATAAATTTCATTGATTCCTAATTATTTAAACAAAGTAAATAATTAATCAATATATGTACCTCTCTATATGTTAATAACTTAAATATCAAACAAAATAAAAGAAAATAAGCTGGAATGTCTCCACTCAACTATCTCGCAAATTTGAATTTGATTAATTAACATATATATTATATTTAAATTAAATTTAATTAATTATAAGTTAAAATTAATTAACAATATTTATTAAACCAGCGCATGTTTGGCTCTATGCTAATGGCATCAGGTCACGTGTTGGCGCGTGTGATTTGCAGTGTTAAAAAATTAATTCTGGTACTTTATAAAAATTATCAAACATACTTCTTTATTTTTACGGTCACTTTAGAGGAAAAAAATCAAAACATGGTAGGTAATGACCCTCTTCCGGTTGAGCTACATTTCTCAAAAGTTGATAGAAAACTACGGAATAATGCCCATTTACCAAATTTCATGATTCTAGCTCAAACCGTTTTTGCGTAATCTTGTCTACATACATACACACACAGAGAGTCATTTTTCTCAACCTATGTGAAAATGATTCAGGTCCCTTCAAAACGTATAAAAACATCAAAATCTCGACATCGAAAATTTTTGTGATCTCAATATCTCTAGCGAGATAGTAAAAATCGCAATGATTCAAGTGGTATTATCTTCTGTCATTAGTTAATAACAATTTTTACAAAAATTATTTACTAAAGTACTACTATGTAGTAGAAAGGAGTTTTGTTTTCTCTGGAAATCCAACTTTGCTTGGTTGGGCGGAAACAAATAACAAAAGGGTTTCTTTCACTTATATTGAGGGGATGCCAACTCCTCTCTCAAGGACGTCCTCGACCTGATTAAAGCCCAATTTACACGGGCTTAGTACTTGCCAATAGTTCAGGGGTAGACAAATACTTTTAAGCACGGGCCTTTTGAATGCCCGCTGGCCCGTTGAAAAAGTTGACTCTTATTTTGATGTTTCGTTCAATATGTCTCAAAAAAAAAAAAAAAACAAGATAAATTTTTTTATTAGTGTTTTCGAAATATGGTCCTCCGGCCCGGAAAAGTTTTGAAAATTTCATTTTGGCCCGCGCTTAAAAGTATTTGCCCACCTTTGAACTAATGACAAGTACTAAGCCCGTGTAAATTGTGCTTAATAAAAATTTATCTTAATTTTTTTTAATGTTATAAAATATTTTTAATTATTTTCAAAATGAAAATCTGTCCTGAAATCAATAATTATGCTTCAGATGCCGTGGAAAGAAAATTAAACGCACCAAAACTAAAGGAGTAGCACATACCTTTATTCGTTAATTACATTTAATTGATTAATTATAATTTCCCCATGCCTTCTAGGGTCTCATTTAAATATCTATGTACAAAGCACATTTTAGAAAAAATTAGAATATTAAAAAAAAGGAAAAAAATCAAATTTCGACTTTTTTTTTGTTTTTCTCGATATTATCATATAAATAGGTATAAGCTTTAAATTTTAAAACTAATACATATCTTCTAAAAAATAAAAATTGTTATAAAATTGTTCAATTAGCTAGAAAATATTTATACAAGTGAAAAAATGAAAACTTTACATTAAAATGAATAAAACCCATTTGAATGTATATTTCAAATGAATTTAATGGATGATTTTAGGGGTTTAGTAAATAAAACCACAGAGCTAAACATTTCCTCCATATCCCAATCATTTTTCATTTTATTTATTTATTTTTTTTATTTTATATTATAAATGAAAATATGCTTAAAAAGAATAGATTGTAGAAAATACAAATGCATAACAATTCATACATAGACTTTTTCCTATATACAAGAGTATACAAATAATAATTTAAAATAAAATTTTATACTAGCTTATTATGAAAAAAAAAACAAAAAACAAAAAATATTAAATATATAAATTGAGTAAAATTTAAAACTTTTATTAAATTTGATTAAATTATGGAATTTAAATTATTTAAATAATAATTTTTATTAAATTTATTATCTTCTAAATTTTATTTTTATTTTAAAAACATTTGTAGATAAAATTACTAAATGTACCTACGAGGAACATATCATAGATAAAATATAGATGATATGGTTATTATACTGAAATTAATCTTACTATTTGAATTTGAACATTGTATTCTATTTATTAATTTTACCCTTTTAAAGTTGTTGTCCCATTTTTTTAAGTTCTTCAAAATATGTAAGTGAACAGCTAATCCTTGTCATGACAATAATAAAATAATCAAAATGGTCAAAATTAATATTCATACTAGACGAACCCGTTGCAACCCGTTTTAAGTTTAAACTGAATTCGTAACTAACTTCATAATGTTCATTCATACATACATACGACGGAAATGATTATTATAGATTACAACAAAAGTTATTAATATAAATATTTGATAAATAATATTTTAATCCATAATTATAATAAATATAATAAGATAAGAAAATTCAAGAAAAAAACAAATATGTGATTTATTGAGTACACATTTGTTTTCAAAATTTTAATTGATTTCATTTGAAACAAAAATTGGACTTATATTGTAAATTGAATTTTGAACAAAAATGTATTCCTTTATTTCTTTAGGATAGTAGTTATAGGTTTTTTCATTATATATTGTGTGTAACTTACTTACCCTAAAAGGGTTGAAGTAAAGACGGAACCTTACCGGAACCATTTTCAAAATTCCCCTTTCATAAACTTTTCCTTCACAAATTCCATTTTCCTAAAATATTTTTCCTAGATATTTTGCTGCCATTCTAAACCTGCTGTAAAGGGAGTGTGTGTGTGTGTGTCTTTATATTTTAGAAAAAGGGAAGTTGGTGTGAGCAAAATGGCGGTAAAAGCCCACTTCCTGATTCCGGTGTACGAGCGTGCCAAAGCGATTTGTTATCTTCTTCAGATGAGTTGACCCTTGCTAGTAGCATTTCTTTCAAATGGGAAGTTGGAGGTATAATAATATGACACACACACATGTGAATTTATAAATGGATACAAATGGATATATCTTCATTAAATTAACATATCTTTTATAAATAAATAAATAAATAAATAATATCAAAGGATTATCAAATTTATCATAAATATATTATTTTTACACAAAAATAAATACAATATATAATAGTAAAATATAAATATTTCTTATATATATATATATATATATATATATATATATAATATTTATCACATCATTTATTTTGAAAATGATTTAAGTTCATTTTTTTCCTGTTAAAAGTTAACATAACTGTTAATTAAAAACTTTAGACAATTCATGATGCACCGGTGATATTATAAGATAATAATTGCTTAAGAGATCTTTATATTTTTCATAATTAAAAGACATCATTACATATGAATATTTTAAATAGAAAATTTAAATTTTCATATAACTTCTCATATTATTTTTTAAACTAATATGGCAGGTTCGGACTGTTTGCAAAGTTGAGCATTTACAATATACAATATATATAATACTTATATATCACTATGAAAAGAAAATTAATCCAGTTTAAATATAGATATTTTTCTTAATCATTTATAATTGCTATGTTTTGACTTTTTTTATAATTACGAGGATGATTTGAAAAGTGGGTGTAAACTGGTGCGTTTCGAAGTTATTTTCAGTTAGTAGCATCTCTTCGAAAGACACACACCAAGTTTCAGCGAGATCGGACGAACCACTGATTAAACTGTTCTTTGGTGTCATTCTTCTTAAAATGTTGTTTCATGACTGTGGATTAAACATGGATACATCACTATACTATTATATTAATACTTAAAATTTTTAATTAAATGAAAATTAAACTTTTACTGAACCTGTTCCATATTGATTATAGGAAACTAAATAATATTATAAAAGATAATAAACAAAAATATTATATTTTAACGCCCTTATACTCGTCTATACATAACTAGGGTTGCCATATTTTTTCACGGACCAACCGGGACAGTTCTGTCTATTTTACTTTAGGTTTAGGGATGTCGGTTTCGGGGGGGGGGGGGGGGGGGCTTATGAAAACAGTAATGTAAAAAACACTTAAAATATAGAATAGATAATAAGCATCCATACTTAGTGCAACAAAATTTGCATTTATTAAATCATTCTTTAATTCTTCCAGCGCTAAAGGTGCTATTACATTTAATATTATAGCCTCACATTTGGTTTTTCCCAATGAAAATTTTGGTTCAAAAAATTTGTATTACTGCGTTACTTGCCAAAACGTTACTAATCACACAAGAGCAGATTAATCATTCTCTGATCTAATAATTTTGCTCAATTATTTCCAAGAAACTGTGCCCTGAATCTAAACCGGGACAATTTCAACAACCGGGACGTATGGCAAGTCTATACATAACTAGCTTAAATTTTATTATAATAAAATTTAAAAAAAAACAAGCTTAGTTTGTATTTTAATATAAAAATGGAGTATCTTTCTAATACTATAAAATTATAATGAAAAACTTTGCCTGATTGACAATATCTTATAAAAGAATAGGGCCTATCAAATCTGTAGACATGATATTCGATCAGTACAATGGCTCCTCTCAATTTTATCTTATTATATTCATAAGTATAGGCCTCTAATTCTTATTACAACAAGATACTCATCTTACTTCATACTGTAATCTTGGTGTGTGGACCTTGTATCAAATAATCACCATATTAGAAGCTTATATCACAGATGAGTAGATACGATAGCTATTAACCACGAGATTTTACGATCTTAGTCATGACATTTCTCTTTTATCTTTCCTATCTGACTTTCCTTGGTCAACATTGTCACTTCCAATTCAGAAGCTATTAGGTTTTCAATGACTAGGTGTCTTTTATTTTACACCTATCTTTCTAGACATAAAGTATCTACCATCCAAGGAAAAGTGCTCAGCAGTCCAAACAAAATAATTTTATAACTGAATGAAAACCGCTACCTTGTGGTACAAGTCCTTGTCCCCTAACCTAGCGATCAAATGTCAATGGACCTTTGAAAATGAATTTATGATATAATATCTAAATTTACATTATAACAATCAAAATTAGTAAAACCTCCCATTACAAGTGTCCTGGATTTACAGTTTCTCGGGTGGACGGGAAGAGTTGTTTACTCATTGGTTTAACTGTACTGTCCTGTTGGTCCTGAAATCAAAAAAATACC
This sequence comes from Labia minor, assembly GCA_963082975.1. Taxonomy (NCBI): domain Eukaryota; kingdom Metazoa; phylum Arthropoda; class Insecta; order Dermaptera; family Spongiphoridae; genus Labia; species Labia minor. The sequence continues at coordinate 7,702,899 of OY720345.1, read as the reverse complement.
TCCTGGATAATAATCTTGTCTACATAAAGAGAGTACAGGATAATATTTTGGAGATGTTTTGTTTTATATAAACTGTATCCCATTCACCCAACCCAATTTTTATTCTAAGAGAAAAACTTGGGATGGTGAAGGTAAACCAATTGCATTGAGAAAATTTAAAGAGAATGAATTCTTTATCTGTTCTACCAGGATACAGCAAATCGAATTGGACAGCAGCAGCGAGTAATCCTCCCTCCGACATTTCACCATCACCTCCTCCATATAAAATTTGATGAAAAACAATTGTTTTGATATTTTCTACATATAAATACGTTTTTATGAGCATTTATAAAGACTATTCTTTATTATTAAATATAATTTTTTTTATAGTAATACTTTAATGTCTGGAACAAGTTAATTGGATATACATAAGACTTATGGGGAAACTTGTTTCGGTTTACGAACCAACGTCTGGAACAACTTAAACTCGTAACCCGAGGTTTCGATAAATAAGTTCAAAATTGAATAAGAAAATAAGATAAAAGTATATATATATATTGTAGGAATGTAGCCGTTTAGTATAACATGTATATATATATGTATATCCTGAAGATATCAATTGTAGATTAAATAAGATCAAGATTGTGGTAGATCTTAATCATATAAAAAACAGATTCTGTTGAAATTATTTTAATAGAGCAAAAAAGGTGATAACACTTGAATTTCCATCCTAAAAGGCTTACATCTTCTACAAAAGAACCATTAACCGCCATTAAACCAATTTTTGGAATAATTTTTCTTATTATTATTATTAAGGTGACCATTTTTTGGAAACACCAAATCAGGACATTTTACCTTTTTATCTTTTTTTTTTAGAACCAAATTGAAAAAATTTTTGGAAAAAATTCGGAAATGTTTAAAAGCTTAGTCCAGAAAACGTTTGACCTTTTTTTAGACAAATTGAAAAAATTTTGAAAAAAGTACAAATGTTCAAGAGTTTAGTCCAAAAAACGGTTGAGCTTTTTTTTGAAAAAAAGTAGGAAATGTCCTAAATATTTCAAAAAAAGGAGGATAGAGCTTACAAATGGAGGACGATTGGTCACATTATTATTATTATTAATTTTAAATAAATTGAATTAAGAAAAAAAAAATGTTGGAATTATTTTTTTTAACGAATAAAGTCTGTTTCATTTGAAAAGTAATATCTATATGTTTATATAAAAATAAAACCATCTTCAATATTATTTATTTAAATATTTATAACTTTAAAAAAAAAAAATAAAAATAAAAATAAATTAAAAAAAACTCTTTAATATCTTAAATCTATTTACTTTGTTTTATTTTTTTAAGCAAACATAAAAAATAAAAATATATTATATATTAAAGAAACTGAGTTTCAATTTATTTATTTTTTTTTTTTAATTTTTTTTCAAGTAAATAAACACATCTTTGGCCAACTTTAAATATAATCAACAAAGTTTGTTTAACATGTTTAATTTACTTTTAATATAGAGGAAGTAGAACGTATAAGATAAGGGTTGAGTTTGAATGAATGTTTCATTTATTGATTAATCACTTTTTTTTATTAAAAAATATTAAATAATATTAGTATTTTTTTAAATTTTTTTTTAACGTGAAAACTACGATGATGAAGAAAGTATATCCACGAAACAAAAGAAGAAAAATTTTATAAATTACAATTATCATGGAACATTTGAACAGTCACCCTAAACTTTTTTTAGTTTTAGTTTATGCAATGAATTAAACACAAAATTCCAGGGAAAAAATAAATAAATTGAATATAAGCATACATAAAATACAGTAAATGCATGTTTAATCAAAAATAATATAAATTTAGTTAGTTTAATAATAAAAATGAATTTTTAATATTTATTTGTATTGTGAAAATAAATTTAGATAAAATTGTATAAAAGTTATTAAAAATAATTTTAATTTCCGAGATGTAGAATAGAATAGAGCAGTGATTCTCAACTTTTTTTTTACCGCGGCACACTTTTAACGGTTTAAAAATTTTGCGGTCCCAAAAACGGTTTACCTTTTTTTTCTTTTTTTTTAGAGAACCAAATTGAAAAAATTTAGAAAAAAAGTCGGAAATGTTTAAGAGCCTCATAATCTCGAGGGACATTTTTGAAAATCTCTCGGCACAGTGGTTGAGATTCACTGGAATAGAGGTTTGAAAATTCAACCCTAAAGATTAAAGATCAAAATAAAGTTAATTGCAATTAATACTAGTATTTTTATTACATTGACTGATGAGTTATGATCATATCATGATATACATTCCTTAATTCTCATTTTAATCATTTGTTTATTATACACATAAATTTGGCGAGAATTAAATTCATTAAATCTCCCCATTCCAATTCTAAAAAAGCATATTTCTTTCAAAGTAAATTCGAAAATTGTTGTTACTTTTAAAACATGTAATGCAGTGGTTTCCAATCTTTCTGTTTTTTAAAAAAAATTCCTGCGCACCCCTTAATTTTTGTATTAATCTTAATTTCATAAATACACACATAATATAGTAATTTATTTAATGGGCTACAAAATAACACATACACATTACACACCTACACACACTCAATTAAGGAAAAACATATTATAGATTATTATAGATTTAAAAAAACAAAAATTGGTTCGAATACATTCGCGCCCCCAGGGATGCACGCCCCACAGGTTGGAAAACACTGATGTAATGTTAATAAATTGTTTCATTTATTAGATTGTTATTATTCTTCATTATTATTATTATTATTTTTTTTTATATAATAAGATTCATTATAGGAAATAAATTTTGGAATCAATTTTATTATTTTTATAATCATTATTATGTGAATTTCAAAATAGTAAAAATTTATGAGCATGTTTTCGACTAACAAAAGTATTCAACTATATTTTCATTTTTATTTTTATAGAAATATTCCTAGATAATAGAATTTCTAAACAAGACAACTGAAATTTTTCTTCCTGTGTTAAAACCAAAAGAGAGACATTCTTTCATATTTCTATTTTTATTTTACAATTTATTAATTAAAATTGAAGATAAAAATATTCTTTTCAATTTTTTTTTTATGATAATGGAAAGAAATGTGGAGGGGGGATGATATAGAAAGAATGAAAATTCCCATTTTGAAAAATTCTCTTGCAAATATAAGCAATTAATAATATTGTGACACACTCGGTAAGCCAGAGCGATACACCACCACCTCATATAGAATTTCTCCTCAATTCTTTTTTTCTGGTGGCCAGTCAAGCCTTCAAAATATTCTTGAATATATAAATAAAAAACTGCTCATTATTCGAGGGAGCGCAGCCTCTTAGATCTCCTGACGCCTCCGGGGCTTTAACAGACAAAATTGATTTTCAGAACCCCCCACCCCGCACTCCCCCCATCATCCCAAACCCTATTCTCTCCCACATTATTCTCTGTCCCTTGATAGGAACTCCTCTCCTCTCTTTACTTGCCAAAAAATACTTTTATCACTCTTAATATTATTTATAGAGGTGTTTAGTGTTTAGAAACATTTGCTTGATAACAAAACCATACCATGAAATTGGTCTTATATAGTAATATCCTATATATACTCATCTTTTCTAAAATAAGAGTCGATCATGTGATACCCTTAAAATAATTTTCTCAAATATAAGTTTAAATAACTGAAATTATTGTTTTTACTATCTAGTATTCCGATCACGAAAATTTTCGATGTCGAGATTTTGATGTGTTATACGTTTTGAAGGTTCCTGAATTATTATCACTAAGGTTGAGAAAAATGTCTCTCTCTCTGTGTGTGTGTGTGTGTATGTGTGTATGTATGCAGACAAGATTACGCAAAAACGGTTTGAGCTAGAATCATGAAATTTGGTATAAAAAAACGCTATAATTATAAAATAGATGAGACCCTGACTTCTTTAAATTTATCTGCCAATCAATTATTAAATAATACAACTTCAACATTTTAAGATAAAATTAAAAAATATATTTATGTAATATATCTCTATTTCAATTTACAAAGACATAATCATCTGACAAAGATCAAACACCAACAAATTTATAGAAAATATCAACTGTTTGAACAGAATAATCGACCACCTTATTTTTTTTTCAAAGACAGTGCTCGAGCCGTTTACTTATCTATATATTTAATACGATAGTGTCCGTCTGTACGCAAAAAACTCCAGAGCCTAAACTACAAGGAGTAAGGTAACCAAATTTTTCTGAGGTGAAGGGTACCTCAAATGATGAAAAATAAAAAATAAATTAGAATCTTAGGTCACTCCTGAGCTGAGCTGCGGGTGTTCCATTTTCCAGAAATATGTAGAAAGGATAGTGTTTGTATGTATGTAATTTGTTTACTTTTTTGCTGTCATAGAAACAGAAATATATATATATATATAATTAGAACCTCTCTCTCTTCCTCTATTTAAAATTTTAAAAAATGGAGTGTTCTAGCCAAATTAAGAAATTTAAATTCCTTATGCAACATTGATAGGTAAATGAATTGGACTGGAAGAGGAGACATATGATTAGAGAAATTGGGGAAAAATCAACCGAAATGTAATTAAACAAAAAAATTCAAGAATTATGATACGGATACGACTTACATACAATTAAGATACAAAATGTAGAATTTGAAAAAATCACGAAAGATAATAATATTCGAGAAGAATTTAAATCGACGTTGTAATTGAGTAACGCCTGTTATTATGCAGTAAAGGGGCTTATCTCATCAAAGAGGATCAAAATTAAAATATATAAAACAATTATTTTTCATGTTGATCGATGACTAGTGTGACCATATTTCGAAAACACCAAACCGGGACAAACAGTATTTTTTAGAACTAAATTGAAAAAATTTTGAAAAAAAAAATTACGAAATGTCCTAAATATTGAAAAAACAGTAGGGTGTCCCGAAGACATTTTTGGTACAGAGCACCTAAAGACGGGACGTTTGGTCACCCTATCGATGACTCTGGGAGACGAGAGTAGATTTAGAGTAATTGTGAGATTAATATTGTTTGCAGCATTTATAGGCCAAAGGAAGATGAGGTCACAGGGGGATGGCGGAGATGGCATAACGAGAAATAATGTCCAGATATAGTTAAAGTTATAAAATCAAGAAAGCTGGGATGGGAAGGGGACGTGGTTGGAATTGGAGAAACTAGAAATTGGGAGAAACCGATTGGGAAACATCCGGTGGAAGACCAAGGACCAAGGTGGGTGGACAATGAAGGAAGGGACATGGGAGAGATGGGACAGGGTAGGATTTGGTTGTAGCTCAGGATAGGGACGATTAGAGAAATGTGGATGCTGCGGCTAAGAACTTTCGAAAACTGTAGAGACACAGAGTTAGATAAATATAACATATACAATAATAATATATAATTAATTTACTGATTAAATTAAAATATATTTTACAAGAAAACAAATACATGTCTTATCTACTTATACTGATTGAAACAAAATGGATGAAAACCTTTTACATACAGACTTTCAACCAAATACTATGTATCACTCGGGGGTACAGGGGGCGGAGCCCCCGTCTAGGTGTGAAGAGCGCCGAAGGCGCTCGGAGCAGCTAGTTACATATTATTTATTGGGTCCAACCAATATTGTCAAATATATATAAGAGTTATTATATATATTACCAGCTGCTCAGATCGCCTTCAGCGCTTTTCATACCTAGACAGGGGCTCCGCCCCCTGTACCCCCGAGTGGTACATAGTATTTCGTTGAAAGTAGTAAAAGGTTTTCATCCATTTTGTTTCAATCAGTATATTACATAGAACATTCATTTCTTTTTGTGTTCTTATTTAAAATATATTTTAATTTAATCAGTAAATTAATTATAGATTAGCGGACCAGTTTGAGAGCCCTCTCACGCAAAGAAATTGAAACGCAAAAGATTGAAAAATATTATAAGATATAAGAGGCACTGGATGTGACGTCACAAATAACGTTAAAAATATTAAAAGTAAGAAAAAAATTATTTTTTCACTTTTTTCAAAAAGTATTTATTGTTTTCCAATGAATTTCACGATGTTAATAGATTAACCCGTTGGAATGGTCCAAATCGCATAAGTCGTTTAGGAGGAGTAGGTGATAGAACTGTCTTTTATATATATAAATTATATATTATATTATATTATATATAATTGTCTTGTGTTAAAGAGAAAAAGTTGGAATGTATATACTATAATAAAAAGTAATAAGTTTGAATGTTTATACAGAAGGAAAAACCGAGAGTATATATATAATGATGCTTCCTAAAAATTAAAAAATTTTTCCTAAATTTGAGATGTAGAAAAAGTGAAAATATATACATTATATTATAATTTCTATAGAAGGAATAATCACAAAACATTTCTTGGAAAACTTGGAAAAATTAATATCTTAAAGGAAGGACAGAAAATTGGTAAAAGATAAAATTCAATCTGTCATATTGTCGGAAAAATTTTTAAACTCAAATTATCTGATTCATAACTAACATTAATGACTAAAATGATGCTATGGTGAAATCTTTTTGCATGTCATTTAATGAAGGAATAGGTGAACTTAAATTTCTAGCATAGACAATATTAAAAATAATAATTATTAAATATTCCCTTCATTTTGTGAGGCATGGTCAATGACCTTAGGAGACGAGAGTAGATTTAGAGTGTTGGAGAATAGGATTCTTCGCAGCATTTATGGGCCAAAAAAAGATGAGGTCACTGGAGAAAGACGAGGAATTGCATGACCTCTATGTATCTCCAGACATAGTTAAGGTTATAAAATCGAGAAGGCTGCGATGGGCAGGGCATGAGGCAAGAATGGGAGAGGAAACAATGGCGAAAAATATATTGTGGTAGGGAAAACGATTGGGAAACGTCAACGTGGACAATGTAGGAAGGGCTGTGAGAGAGATGGGACAGGGTAGGGAAGGGATTGGATGGTTGTGGATCAGGATAAGGATACTTGGAGAAGGGTGGTTGCTGCGGCTAAGAAGTTACTAACGAGATCCGTAGTGCTACAGAAATAGATAGATATTTATTTAAAGATATAAAATAAAAAATAATAAAGCAATACAAATTAGGAAATTATAATAAATAATCTGATAATGATAAAATTGTATTATTTATTTTGGAATATTTTATTAATATATATAATTATTGATTTATGTATTCTAAATTACCTGAATAGGACATCTTATGTCGATTTATATTAAAAAGTATTGAATAATATTTCAATTCCTAGTAATGAAATACATTAATAAATATTTAGGAAAACATTGCCACTACAATAAAGTAGTGTATAGTATGTCAAATGAATATGAAAATGAATAGAAACACCGATTTTGCCCTAAAGGGGTTTCAATTTCATGTGAAACCAGCCATTCAGATAATTCTATATGCCTTTTTTAAAAAAAATAAATTCAAAAAGTTATAATAATATAATATGATTAAAATATTTAATGTAAAATTTATTAAAAATGTCTTTTGGTATATGCCTCTTTTATATACCTACCTATATACACTTACATATATATATATATATATATATATATATATATATATATATATAGAGAGAGAGAGAGAGAGAGAGAGAGAGAGAGAGAGAGAGAGAGAGAAAGAGAATATTGATACAATAAGTTATTCAATTTTATTTTTTCCCCTATAAGTTTTACGATAATAAACAAAAAAAAAAAAAAAAACTACAAAACTACTAAATACATTTTATGATAGAAGACGATTTTTTAAATTTTATAAATAATAAATATCACGGAAATTTAGAATAGAAAACAAGTAATACTATCTCATCAGTAATACTTACTTATACTTATAATAAAAGTGAAAAAAAAAATAAATAAGTTGACCTGTGGCCAGGTCCGAACCGACCGACGGTTTGAAGTAAATTAATTTCCAACTACAGAAACAATTTCAAATAATTTTAATATATCTATTAATGTAATAAAAAACAGATATGGATATAACATAAATATTTTTAATTTTATTTTATTTATAATATATATGCAAGACCAGGCTGTGACGTCATGAATGGCTGGATGACGTCATATAATTTTAAATCAAGAATAAACTAATAAATATGATTTTTCTCGAGGATAAAACCAATACAAAGTGCATGATTCCTGGTGATATATAAAAAATCTCCTCATGTGAAATTTGGTGTGAAAATAACCCTTCCCTTCCTATCGTCGATCGCTAATACTACCACTTCCGGTTTCCGGAATTGCACCATAAGTTGATCAATTCATCCCACTGATGCATTAAGTAAATATACCAAATTTCATCAAAATCGGTTGAGCCGTTCAGGCTGTACACATCTATACGGACGGACAGACGGACGGACAGACATCATGCTAAAAATACTTTTTTCTGTTAAGAAAATGCATGATTCGTGGAGATATGTAAAAATCTCCACATGTGAAATTTGGTGTGAAAACTATACCTCCCTTACTATCGTCGGTCGGTAAAAACAAAAGATAATCGAATTTAACCAAATAAATGTTTTTTATTAATACAAAATTTATTATTTTATTAGTTAAATGATTTTAAATTACATGAATTGATATTAATTGATTATTAATTATTTTTAATAGAATATTTGATTTAAATTTTTTTAACTACTTATATATATATATATATATATATATATACTAATTACTTTTGGGTCCAATTATTTTGATTTCTCTCTCTTTTTGAAATAAAAATATATATGTAGTTATTAAGATTAAACTACATTGAGATATAGATTTAATTTCGATTTTTATTGTAGCAAATTCTTATTTATAGAGATGAAATATAGAAGGGGGAGTGATAATTATTTATATGGATTCGAAAGGTAAATAGAGCTTTTGAGATCAATCCTTATAACTATAATTTTGATGCATCAAGTTATATTTATCTAAAAAAATAGAAAGGCAAATTTGAATGATCTTTTTATTCTATATTGTTATATTATCAATTTATTATTTAATAAATTATGTACATATAGAAGATAAAAACAAAACCTACTTTATCTTCTATAATTTATATAGTTCTAATTTCAAGATAATGTAAATAAAGGCGGGAATTTTGCTTTTACATATATTATATAAAGTACCTGGAACACCGAGATATCACTCGATCCTTTAACAAAATTACAATTTTTTAATTATTTATCACAAATATTAAATAAATAATTTTTCTAAAAATGACACATCAAAAATTTGTTTCCTAAAATGATACAAACATAATCGCCGCTCGATAATTAAAAAAAATATTCCTTATTATCGAATTTGACTGGTAATATTAATACCTGGTTCACCGAGCCGCGTCTCTTAAAAAGATTATTCCTTATTAACTCTGAATATTTAAGATTTAGATTATTATTTAAAATAAATAAACGACAAAGTATATGAAACAATTTCAAATAATTTAAAAGAAAAAAAATTAAAAAAAAAAATAGTCATAAAATATACAGCCTTTAAACGTACGTATTAATGCAATGAAAAACAGAAAAGTATGGCTTATGGATATAACATAATATATATATATATATATACCGTAATTTTATTACAAGATATGATTAAAATAAATATTAATTTATTTATATTTATTTTATTTATAATATTTTGTATTTAAGGAAGCGCTGCCCATCATAACCCGGCTCTATTTTTATTATTATTAAAATTCCTATTTTAAATTAAGAAAAAATTAACAAAGATGATTTTTCCCGAGGCTGAAACCAATGCAGATTGATTTTTCGTTATATATATTATCTATGGTGTGAATTTCAAAAAATCCTTTGAGGGGTTTAATATTTCAAAAATACAAATATATGTATACAATTTTTGCTAGAATAATAAGATAAGATATATATACAATATATATATATATATATATATATATATATATAAAATATTGCTAAATAATGAAATGTTTTCATATATTGATGAAATTAATTATTGAAAAGATTTTTTTGGCACCTTCTTTTTCCATCCCCATACTCTCCCTACCTAATACATTCCAAATTGGATCCAGGGCACGATATCTGTTGCGCTCGGGAAGAGACATAATCAATAAGGAAAATGAGAATAAATGTATCTGCTTCAAACAGTTGAAATTATTATCTGTTGCCACTTTTGCCTCATGCAACGACAATAAAATGAAATGATTATTTCTATCATACAAGTGCTATAGGTTATTTGATAGAGAGTGAATGAAAGAGAAGGGATGATTTATTTATTTAGCAAAAAAAAGAGAGAATTTAAATAATTTATTTTATATTTATCGATTTGTTTTTGACTTTTAGATGATCGATATTGAAATACTCTCCTTCTCAGGGTTCAATCTTATAAACCAGAGGTTTCCAAACTTTTTCGGTATACGGCTCCCATAATACATCGGATTTTTTCCGCGGCTCCCTTAATTAGGGTGACCATTTCGAAAAAACCAAACCGGGACAAACGGTTGAAAATAAGTACGAAATGTTCAAAATTTTGGGTTCAAAAAACAGTTTAGTTTTTTTTTTCTTTTTTTTTAGATACAAATTGAAAAATTTTTAAAAAAATGTACGAAATATTCAAAATCTTGGGTCGAATAAACGGATGAACAAATTGAAAAAAATTTAAAATTAATCGAAAATGTTTATACATAAAATAATCTTACCTTTTTTACTATCTCTGACGAGATAGTAAAGAATTGGGTCATATTGATTATTTATTATACAAGAAATAAATAACAAAAACAATAAATATAATTAATACTATAAAAAAAGTTGAAAAATAAAATAATTTTTTATCCAAAAACCTGAGTTTCATTCAAAAAGTCACCGATTTATTGACTTACCCTCGTTTTTCTTATTATAAGGTTTAAAAGAGGGAAAAAAACTTATTTAATCTTAAATTTTATATTAAATCAATATTGTTAAAAAAAAAGTTAAATAAATAAATAATTTATGTTTTATAGTGGGAGATTTTGTTTTATTTTTTTATTTTATTTTCTCTTATGATTTACGACAATTCAACAAAATAACTATCTATTTATTCTATAATAAAGTTATATTTCTATTTCTATATTTTTATTTCCGTTTGTCCTGTACCCTGCTGTTTTTCCCCTCCAATGAAACATTTCTCTAAATCTCCATTTTCAAATTATTATTATTTAAACTTCACTAAAGATAGTAAATCTTTTAAAATCGGATTTTTATTTATTTATTATTTTTTTCTCTTTGTTATAGAATTTATTTACTATTATATTTTTTGTTTTTCAAGCCTCTCGCTAGAATAAAGATTTATGTAGTATATGTTGTTCTTTTTTGTTTTTAAGAAATCTCTTAGAAGGAGATAAGAAAAAAGGGTAAGAAAAAACACCAGTAAATAGTTAATATTTTAGTACATATATTATAATAATCTATCTATTGAAACAAACAAACAAACAAATGCTATTTATTTTTGTTTATATAACAGTGATTCCCAAACTGTGAGCCACGAAAAAATTTCCTAATACTTAAAATTTTTTGGTTCTAAAAAAAAAAAGCTGGAGTGTCTCCACTCGACTATCTCGCATTTTGAATTGGATTAATTAACATATATTATATTTAAATTAAATTTAATTAATTATAAATTAAAATTAATAAATAATATGTGTGTGAGTGTAGACAAGATTTTTTTTCCTCTATAAAGTGACCGTAAAACAAAGATATATTTTTGATAGTTTTTCACATGATTAAAAATTGTATTAAACTACTATAGATAGAATTTCAGCTTGATTGATTCGCTGAAAATACCAGAATTAATTTTTTAACACTGCAAATCTCACGCGCCCGCACGTGCCATTAGCATAGAGCCAAACACGTGCTGGTTTAATAAATATTATTAATTTTAATTTAAAATTTAATTAATTAAATTTAATTAAGTGTAAATATTTTTCATGACAAGTGCTCTAAATAAAAGTGCATCATACATAAAAATTGTCACAAATCATTCAATAAGCATTGATGATATTAAAAGAAAATTGTTTTTTTTTTTATCTTGAAGACATTGATTTAACCTTTCCTTTTCTTTTACTTTCTATCAATTTAATATTCATATTAATTATCTCATTAATGTATCATTTAATTTAAATTATTTAAATCTGTGAATATAATATATAAATTTATCATATCATTTAAAATATCAATAATAATATAATAAAATTCCTTTGAATTAATTTACTAATAATATTAATAATATATTTTTAATATATATATATATAGATATAGGATAATGTTTCTAATATAAAATGGGAACATTTAGAATAAATTTGAATGGGGTGTCTCTAGAATAATTCGTTTGGCTAAAATATTTTATTTCAATCGAAAAGCGATAACACACTCAACCAATTCCTTCTAAGAATACAATAAAAAATAGAAATAAATATTATTTTTTATTTAGTGTGCTTTGTAAAGTGAATAAGACAAGACACCTTTGCAGTGGCTGTCTAAGTAATATGGTAAGTAATTAATAATTATTTTAATAATTAATAATACTTTTTCGTTTTCGATACTTTCATATACTTATATATGTATATAAATCTATATTTGTTTAGAGAATTTAGAGTATTTTTATATTTAAATAAATGAATTTGATTCTATTGCATATAATTTACTTTTACTATTCAATCATATTTGCAAATAAACTGATTATGCATCAATTCAATTAATATTTAAGACTATATTAGTTTATTTGTTATCAAGTTTTATTATTATTAAACATAATTCAAGCAAGGATAGTATGTAGAAGTATCCAACAGTGAATTCCAATAATCAATAATTATTTTTCCTTTTCTATCTGTTTATAAAATATACTAACTAATATTATAATCTAGGAGAAATATACCAAATTGAGGGAAAAAAAAATGTAAATATTTGGAGTCACAAAAAATAAAATTAAGAATCATTTCCATGTCCCTTAACACATCCCTAGAATAATTAAAAATTGAAATTTTAATTTAATAATAAATATTAATAATTTAATAATAAAAATAAATAATTTCTTGATTTTCTTTCATATCATTGAAATCTTTAATCCGCTATTTACTATTTATTTACACTTTAATATATTTATATTTATGCTATTTACAAGTTATGAATCTTATTTAATGACTTTTGTGGATTTTTTTATTATTTAAAACACCCGAAATAAATACATTAACAAAAATTCGTAATCACAAGAGAAATATTTTTTTCAAATTTTTTTCAATTAGTTTGTAAATTTTCAATTTTAAAATAAAAATAATGAACTTTATATTAAAAGTGATGAGATAGTGTGTGTGTTTCCTGGATGAAACGTCTTTGAAATATTTTCTCCTCGACGAAAAGATTCCCAGTTTCAAGGGCAGGTCAATAAGTCCGTGACTTTTTGAATGAAACCCAGGTTTTTGGATAAGATTTATTTTATTTTTCAACCTAGTCTCCGTTGAGCTCTTTTCACTTCGTCCGACGTTTCTCTAATTTTTTTTTATCCCTTCCAAAACATAAGATTTATCGAGGTTATCAAAATAGGTATTTATTTGTGAGATTATTTCATCGTTGAAGTCAAACTCTTTTCGCAAAGCCATTTCTTCAGGTTTGAAAACAAGCAAAAGTCACTCGGAGCTAAATCCGGAGAATAGGGCGAATGAGGGAGTAATTCGTATCCCAATTTATGGATTTCATAAATTCACTTTTTTCCATTTTCTTTTCAAATCATAAGGTAGTCTGCTATTAATGGATGTCAAACAAATACGAAAAGACCCAGCTGGTTCAAATTTCGACAGGAGTCAGGTGATCGTTGTTTGATGACAGAAGCAGTGTTGCCATTTCATTTAAGAGATGGGAAATTCAAAAAGTCACGGACTTATTGCTGGAATTTGCCTTGCGTTGTTAGTTTTTAATATCAGGAATCGTGTGGGTAGTGCCTTTATCTATGTCGTATATACCCACCTATTACTTATATCATACTTACTGTAGTATTTAATAAAATTTAGTAAAAAATCCAACCATTAATTGTTCTTAAAAAAGATATAATCAGAACAATTATACCTCTACTTATTTATTTATTTTTTCATTTTACATCTCATATCTTTTGGAGATAAAATTAAAATATAGAATCCTTTTTAAAAAATTACAATTTTTTTTTTAATAATTTTGAATAAATAAGTATTCGATTGATAAATATATTATTTAAAATTTAATTCATTTAATTAATTGGCCATAAGAAATAATGATTATTTTGTTGATTATATGAGTTCCGTTGAAATGAAAATGAATTCTTAAAATTTTCTAAATTTTAATAAATTAAAATAATATCAAAATATTATCATATTCTTTTTCTTTAAATAATTATACATATTTATATTTCTTTTGATAACATTTTTGTGTTTCCATGTAAACGTATTATTCTATTATAGAAGGTCTATCCTTTTTATGATATTAACTTTTATAGAAAAATATCCCCTTTCAAAAGAAAACCTTCTTTATTCGTTTCTTTTTAGATAAATAGATGGATGAAAATTTGAATAGTATTTTGATAAGAATCATATCTGTGTTCAATCCTTTTCAAAAGCCAAATGAAAGAAGGATTCTAAGAAGAAAAGGTGGACAAGGAATAAGAGAAACTTAGCTTATCCGTTTCCCAGCCCCTTCTATGATATATTTAATTGTAATTTAACTTTGGAACGATAATATAAAATCAGATATATATATATATATATATATATGTGTGTGTGTGTTTCGGTTTGCATTGTCATTTTATTGTTTTTTTAAAAAAAATTAGCTGGAGTGTCTCCACTAGATTATCTCGCAAATTTGAATTGGATTAATTAACATATATTATATTTAAATTAAATTTAATTAATTATAAATGAAAATTAATTAATTAATATAATATAATATTAATTAAATGAGCGCATGTTTGGCTCTTTGTTGATAGCACCACGTCACGTGTTGGCGCGTGATTTGCAGTGTTAAAAAATTAATTGTGGTACTTTCAGTGATTCAATCAAGCTGAAATTCTATATATAGCAGTTTTATAAAATTTTTAATCATTTGGAAAAACTATCAAACATATATCTTTATTTTTACGGTCACTTTAGAGGAAAAAACAATCAAAACGTAGGTAATGACCCTCTTCCGGTTGAGCTACATTTCTCAAAAGTTGATAGAAACGACGAATTTTGAATAATGCCCGGTGTACCAAATTTTACGATTCTAGCTCAAACCGTTTTTGAGTAATCTTGTCTACATCCATACACACACACATACACACACAGACATTTTTCTCAACCTTAGTGAAAATGATTCAGGAACCTTCAAATCCTATAAAAACATCAAAATCTTGACATTGAAAATTTTCGTGATCGAAATACTATCTCGCCAGAGATAGTAAAAAAACAAAAATCGAAAGAGGGGAGTCGAATGGGTAGGATACCTTTTGGAATAGGATTTAAAAATTAATTTTGAAATGACTTTAATAGTGATTTGCCTAGGATTAAAGGTCAACTCAGAGCATTGAATTTGATTTGATTTATTTATTTTGTTGTTAACAATGTTAACAATGTTGTTGTTATACTAAAAACAAAATAAAAAAACTTTAAGATTTTTATTTCCCACACACTACCTTGCCTCTCCCCGGATCGTTTACCATATATAATTGATAAATTTTCATTTATTTACTTATTTTTATTTGTATAATGATTTAAATTATTTAATTAATTATTTAATTAAAGGAAATTAAAATATAAATAAATAAATAAAATGGATTTAATGATCTATAATTAAAGTCTAATTTAATAAAATTAATCAATAACTCTAGATAATGAAATCTATAATTTACACTTTTTTTTTTTAAATTATATACCTACCTTAATTGATTTAAAAATATACATACATGAAAAAATTAATATAGATAGAACATTGACGACCTTTTATTTAATTTTATTAATATACTAGCTGATCTGTCCCCTGTACCACCGATATAATACATATTATTTGGTTGAAAGTATGTATGAAATAGGTTTATTTGGTCTACGTAGGTATAAAAAACTGAAACTAACTTTTTTAACTTATTTGATCTCCCCACAATTATACAAAATTTACATAAATTCAAATATTTATTTTTTTTAATTTAAACACAATTTAAACTGAATCATTATACTATGAGAATTGTTCTCCAGTGCAGTCTGATATTTCTTTTATTTACTACATTCCATCTCCATTTCAACAATCTGAAGTTTGCCTGGCTGGAGTAAACCTTGTACATTCCATGTTCTTACTTTTTCTTTTAATTTACTTTTAGTTTTCCCTACACTAATCACATTAGGCCTCTCCGGAAATCCGAATGGAGGCCTAAATCCGGAACATTTTACTACAACGGAAGTCATGAGAAGATTACCGACGTGGTTTCTGTTCTCTCCTTCGGATGATAACCAGACGCTGTTTGTAGCCGCCTTTAACCTGGAGAACAAAGGCTACTTTTTTACCATATCTCGCCAGATATATTATTGCGATCACGAAAATTTTCGATGTTGAGATTTTGATGTTTTTATACGTTTTGAAGGTTCCTGTATCATTTTCATTAAGGTTGAGAAAAATGTCTGTGTGTATGGATGTAGACAAGATTACTCAAAAACGGTTTGAGCTAGAATCATGAAATTTGGTACATGGGCTTTATTCAAAATTCGTCGTTTTCTATCAACTTTTGAGAAATGTAGCTCAACCGGAAGAGGGTCATTACCTACAACGTTTTGATTGTTTTTTCCTCTAAAGTGACCGTAAAAATAAAGATATATGTTTGATAGTATTTCTCATTATTAATAATTGTATAAAACTGCTATATATAGAATTTCAGCTTGATTGAATCGCTGAAAGTACCGGAATTAATTTTTTAACACTGCAAATCTCACGCGCCAACACGTGACGTGGTGCCATCAACAAAGAGCCAAACATGCGCTGGTTTAATAAATATTATTTATTTATTTTAATTTATAATTTATAATTAATTAAATTGAATTTAAATATAATATGTTATGTTATTTATTCCAATTCAAATTGCGAGATAGTCGAGTGGAGACACTCCAGCTAATTTTTCTTTTGGTCAAGTTTTTCTTTCTTTGACGAGCCAACGTCGACCTTCAAGATAGAGAAGAAAAAGGAGAATTTAAAAATTAGAAAAGAATAACCCTTCCCCCCAAATACTCTAATAACGCTGGGGTCTAAAGAAAAGAAGTGGTCAAGAGAGAGAGACCTGACAGGAAAGATGAAAGACAGAGCATTTGTTACAAGTAACTAGAAGAAAAATCAAACACTGCTCCGGGACTCCGTGGTTTCCAGTCTCAAAGCTTAAGTGTCATTTAATATCCCTACTTGTTAATTATTCAAAGAATTTTCATGGAGGAGAGACGTTTGTTTTTACAATACGTATTATTTATTTTTTTTTATCTAATTTTATTTAATTACTTTATTGTACTAGTAATTTGTTTAATTAATTCATAATATTTCGAAAACCTATTTATTTACTTGGATTCCATTATAATATTAAATGAATAATTAATATATTTAAAATTTTCAAATTGTTATTAAATTCATCGCTCTCTCTCTCTCTCTCTCTCTTTCTATCGTTCAACATTTCCCACAATTAAAATACATACACGGTAAATCACTTTTGTTTGCTTATTCACATATAACCAAATTTTAAGATTAATGCAAATAGAAATAGAAAATTAATGTTTCAAATGTTAAATATTAATTATAAATAAATGTGGTTTTTCAATTATTAATTTCTACACACCTTTAAATTATTGATGAAATTGAAAATCATTTTAATTTTAATTTATCATTTAAGTATATCAAATTTACCCATTTTCAAAATTATATTTGGAATTAAGAATCAAATCTTATTAAAACTTCAATTATCATGTTTAAAAACAAAATTATTGTAAAATATATATAAAATGAAATAAAATTGTTCTATCTAGGAATTCTCAACACAGGCCAGGATCTTAAAGGATCAGATCAGAAAAAAAAATTCAATATTCAGGTTCATCCCAGGTGATAGGCAGGGTGACCAAAAGTCCCGTTTTTAGGTGCTGATCAAACATTTAGCACATTTCCGACTTTTTTTTCTAAATTTTTTCAATTTGGTTCTAAAAAAAAAAAGTTAAACCGTTTGACCCGGTTTGGTGTATTCGAAATATGGTCACCCTAGTCATAGGTAACCTCGGAGGTATTATTAATTAATTAATATTATTAATTTTTATTTTATTATTAATATAATTATTATTATTAATAAATTAATTAATTCTTATACTATAGCCTGAAACCATAAACTAGTCAAGACTAAAAATTAGGAAATATAAAAATTATGAAAAAACTTTTCAAAAACAAGCTTTTATTTAAAAAGGAGAAAATAATTTCTTACAATTAATCATATCTAAAAAATGAAAACATGGGCGCCAAACATGCAGGGAAAGGAAAAGAATACAAAGGACATTTCCTTGTATATGCACAAACCTTTCTGTTTTTTTCCCTATTCCACTATAATTGATAACTATGTCTATTTAAAATAAAATTTTTGTTTTTCCCTGCATGTTTGGCGCCCACGCTTTCATTTTTACCGACCGACGATAGTAAGGGAGGTATTGTTTAGATATGATTAATTGTAAGGAAATCGTGGTACGGTGGAGAAATTATTTTCTACTTTTTAGTGCATTTAAATAAAAGCCTGTTTTTAAAAAGTTTTGTTTATATTTTAACTATCTCGCCAGATTACGCAAAAACGGTTTGAGCTAGAATCATAAAATTTGGTATATGGGAATTATTCAAAATTCGTAGTTTTCTTTCAACTTTTGAGAAATGTAGCTCAATAGGAAGAGGGTCATTACCTACAACGTTTTGATTTTTTTTTCTCTAAAGTAACCGTAAAAATAAAGATATATGTTTGATAGTTTCTCCATATGATTAAAAATTGTATAAAACAGCTATATATAGAATTTCAGCTTGATTGGATCGCTGAAAGTACCGGAATTAATTTTTTAACACTGCAAATCACGCGCCAAAACGTGACGTAGTGCCATCAGCAAAAAGCCAAACATGCGCTGGTTTAATAAATATTATTTATCAATTTTAATTTATAATTAATTAAATTTAATTTAAATATAATATATGTTAATTAAAAGTTTTTTTATATTTTTTTTAATAATACTATACTTGTAATCATCTTATTAAATTATAGATTTATAAAGTTCTTCTGAATGAATTTCAAGTCTATTCTGTGCGACCTTTTGATGAATCTAAAAATAGACAAGCATTAAATAAATGATAAAAAAAAACTTTTCTTGATTTGTCGATTTGTTGATTTGTTTTTCCTCGATATCGTTAGAATCTTTCGCGAAACTACAAATGGAGCGAAAAGAGCGATTGAGTTCTAAATAATTCTTTGTTTGTGAAAAAATAAATTATAATATTAAATTATAAGAATTGAAATTTTCTTGTTAGTTTATTGTTAAAGAAAAAATTAATTTGCTAAGACATTTGAATATATAATTATATAATCATAATAATAATAATTTTTTTTTTTTTTTTTTTTTTAATTTTATTTTACAAATCACAATCTAGTTATATACCTTAACTAATAAGTGATATTTATTTAAAGAAAATATATAAACTTATTCTTTCAAAAACATGCAAACATGAGCAGTTTAATCCATTAGTTCGTGAGGTTTATTCCTTTTTAATCTTCTCGTCTGGTTGGCTACGTCAAGGAGTCGAACGGCCTCAGTGTTTGTATGCCTTTGCAGTCTAATTTGATGAGCTGCTGCAAATCGTTGAATTTCTTCTTTTACTGTCTCGATCTTAAGATCTTGGTGAAGTTCTTCGTTACGAATATACCAAGGGGCATTGACAACGGCCCTTAGTATTTTGTTTTGACATCTTTGGATGATTTGCACATTGCTCTTTGCAGCACAGCCCCAGAGCTGACTACCATAGGTCCACACTGGCTTTAGGACCTGTTTATATAGCAATAATTTGCTATCAATAGACAGGACTGAATGTCGCCCCATTAGCCAATACATTTTTCTATATTTGATATTAATTTCGTCTCTCTTTTTTTTGACATGAGCTTTCCAGCGCAGCCTTGCATCTAATGTCATTCCCAAGTATTTTGCTTCATTGGCATATGGTATGATTTTGTTGTTGAGTATTATCGGCACATAATTTATTCTTCGGTTGGTGAAGTTCACATGTACCGATTTGGTCTCATTTAAACTGATCCTCCATTTTTTTGTCCATTTTTGGACCTTGGTTATGGAGAGGTTCAGTTTCATTGCCGACTCTTCCGTGTCATCTCCAATTGCCAAAATTGCCGTGTCATCCGCAAACGTTGCGGTGGTATTTCTTTCTATTTCCGGTAGATCAGCTGTATAAAGTAGATACAGCAGTGGACCTAGAACGCTCCCCTGCGGCACCCCAGCCCGGATATGTTTTAATGTAGAGTATGCATCATCTTGGCGTACTCTGAAGAATCTGTCTGATATATAAGACTCTAATATTTCGGCGTACTTTGCTGGGAGCACTTTATAAAGCTTGAGTTTCAGCCCTTGGTGCCAGACTCTATCAAATGCCTGGGTAACATCGAGGAAGACCGCCGAACACACTTTTCTACTTTCCAAGGCATCTTCAATGACCTGTACAAGTCTATGCACTTGTTCAATGGTGGAGTGCTGCCTGCGAAACCCAAATTGGTGATCAGGAATTAACTTTTTTTGTTCTAAAATAATTAATAGTCTTTTTTGAAGAAGCTTCTCGAACAGTTTGGATAATACAGGTAAGAGCGATATTGGTCTGTATGACGCACAGCTTTCAGATGGCTTTCCCAGTTTATGAATCATAATCACCTCAGCAATCTTCCAGATTTGAGGCACATACCTGATCTTTAGGGCTGAGTTTATTATATGTGACATTTTCACTATCGCCTTACGTGGAAGGTGTTTAATGACTTCCCCAGTAATGAGATCATAACCAGGAGTCTTCTTTGGATTAATCTCATGTTTAATGGTTCTAACAATTTCTCGAACCGTCACTTTCGGGATGTCAACTTCCTTCTCCATTGTTGTAATTGTTTCGAGTGGTATCTCGCCATCCACAGCAGGATTAGGAGTGAAGATATTTTCAAGGTACTCAGCAAAAACATCGGCTTTTCTTTGGTTATCTTTGATCCATTTATTATTTGTGTCTCTTATAGGTGGTGATTGAGTTATCGGTCTCTTAATAGTCTTTACTGTTTTCCAGAGTGAGTATTCCGTATCTTTAGTATAAGTTAAATGTCTAATATAACTATTAATTGATTCATTCTTTATTTGTTTTATCTTGTTTCTAAGTATAGCATTTAGTTGATTCCATCTTGTTTTATCCAATGGAGCCCTTGTTCTATGCCACTTATCCCGTGCTCTTCTTTTTTCATGGACAAGATTGACAATTTCTTTAGGATAATTTATTCCTTGTGATTTTCTTTTATTTATTTCAGGAGTATTAGTCCACGCTGCCGTTTGTATATTCAAGACAAGCTCTTCAAGTTCTTGGTCAATTTGATTCGGAGATACCATTTGCCTATTAATCTTCACTCGTTGAGCTAGGTCAAATTTAAAACTTTCCCAGTCAGTAAATTTGTTAACGAGAGTATAATTGCAAGATTTTTTAATAATTGAGTCGCTGAGTGTCAAAACAATTGGCATATGATCAGAGCTTAATTCATTACATTCATCCACAGTGGCATAGTTTGCAGATATATTTCGAGTGATGAAAAAGTCAATCAAGTCTGGAATCTTTCTCGGATCCGACGGCCAATAGGTTGGTTTTGCCGTTGACATTATATCGCATTTTTCATTACATATTGCCTTGTACAATTCTCTTCCCTTATCTGTGATAAGTCTTGATCCCCAGTAAGTATGTTTCGCATTGAAGTCGCCACCAAGAACAAATCGATTGCCAAGATGGTCAAAAATACTTTTATATTCCAATTTCGTTAACTTGTGACGTGGGGGACAATAAATGCTTGCTATTGTTATAGGATGATCACGAGTCCTTATAGTCACAGCGGTAATTTGAGTTTTCTCTGTTTCTATTTTGTTTTCTTCATAATGATGAATTACCTCTTTTATCAGTATACCACTTCCTCCTCTTGCCTGATTACTCGGGTGGTTTGCACGATAAAATTTATAACCCCGTATCTTACATATTGTTTCTCTGGTTGCATGTGTTTCCGAAATAAGACACACATCTATATTGTTTAGATTTAAAGTGACTTGGAGTTCATCTTTTTTACCAAGGAGCCCATTGGCATTCCAGCACATGATAGATAAGTTTTTCATTATTTTTTATAATTAGATTTTTTATTTTCAAGCGCTCCTATTCGCCTATTAATTGCCGTAATTGAGGTTTTCATCTTATTTTGAAAAGATTCAATTTTATTTATCTTATTCAGTACTATTTGGAGTGTCGCATTCAGGCTTGCGTCATTCTTAAGTTTATCTGAATAACTGTTATTATCTTTTCTTGGGAGTAGATCTATTTTTTCTATCACTTTTGGTTTAGTATGAGTTTGTTGTTGGGTTTTTTGGTGTAATGCATTCTCAATATTTGGCCTTTGTGAATTTACTTTCACTTGTTTAGCTCGCAATTCTTGAGCTTTTATTGCTATTTCGCATCCACGATAGTTTGCAGGGTGTTCGCCGCCACAGTTTACACATTCTGCCTTATTTTCTTTTGGTTTTGGGCAATCTTTAGTTAGATGACCCTTGACCTTGCACTTAACGCATCTCGGTCCTGTCGAACAGTAGTTTTGTGTATGCCCAAATTTTTGGCATTTTTTGCATTGTGGAACCAATTTTGACCCACGCATCGGGTGAATTTCAATTTTGGTATAAAGAATACTGTTTATTTTGTAAATTGTTTCAATGTTTTCTGAATTTTTGAAGGTTAGCATGAACATGTTAAGAGGCTTTTTTGTTTTCCATGAAAGCTTTGGGGTAACTTGTTCAATAGCAAGACCTCTATTTTTAAGATCATTTAAGATTTCATCAGGATCCCAACTACAGTGGAGACCTTTTGCCATGACTCTTATAGGTCGGTTACTTTTGTTCTCATAAGTATGATGTGATACAGCGTTTCTTTTAAGAAAGTCAATCATATTTCGATATACTTCACATGTTTCTAAATTAATCTTAAGATCACCATTGCTAAGTGTTTTAGCTAGAAATTTATTCACCCCCAACTCATTTTTAAGTCTAAGTGTAAATTGTGCATGGTTATTTTGTTCCTTTACATAAATTGGTGGTGGTTTTGAATCGAATTTATCATCTTTAACATATTTTGATGAAGTGTTATTGTTATATGGCTTTTGCATTTTTTCACTTTCATATTTTTCTATATTTTTTGTTTTCATATTTTTATCAATATTTTCTGGACTGATAGAGATGTTCAACTTTCTTTTTTTATTAGTTTTAACAATCCAGTCAGTTCCTTTTTCAAATTCTTCTTCATCAGTACTATAAACTGGTTCAATTACTGTTTGAATAGATGACGATGCATTTTTTTCATCTATCATCTTTATTTTATTTTCCAGATTTTTAATCTGTTGTTGCATTTCAATTATTATTTGCTCAAGGGCTTTTTTTTCTTTTATTTCGTTTTGCCATTCATTATAATAACTTTTACTGTTTGTAAGGGTGCACGACATAAGTGGAGGGAGAGGAGACGAGGCAATTAATTTCTGCTCTTCATCATTTACTTTTGTACCATCTATTCGTGGGACTGGAGGTGATCGATTCAAGGTATTTCCCTTGAATGGATTGCAATTCAAATCGCCTGCCTGCATGATTATATTTTTCAATTAATTTGGAGGCATAAAATAAAGAACGAAAATAATAATAACAAAAAAAAAAAAAAAAAAAATATAACAACAATAACATTAATAACAATAATAATAATATATACATTTAAAGAAAGGAGAGAGAAAGAATTTTGGGTGCCACCGAGGCCTTTCGGGGCATTTTTGGAGAGGGAAGGCCCTAGATAGGCTGTTAGTAAGAGGGTAAAGTTAAATAAGAAATATATATTAAAATTATATACAATTTTATATACAATAAAATTTAAATAAACTAATATTAATTATAAAAGAAAAGGTCATTTGACTCAACTCACATTTTAAATAGAACAAACTTTACTATATATAGAATTAAATATAAAGATTAGCTCTTGATCCTTTCTATTTGAATGCCAAAACTGAACTGCGATAATAATAATAATAATTATTATTATTATTTAAATTGAATATTTTCAAACTTTAATTGATTAAACATTACTTAATAAATTAGAATAGTAAATTATTTTTTATCTCTATTATTCTATGATTAATATTAATTTGATTATAAAATAATAGAAAATAAAATCTTTATTTAAAAATTGCAATACCTTAATCCATTTCAAAATTAGCCTTAACATTTAAGCAACCTTTAACACATACGTATACTTGGACAATTCGATCGGTGTCAGAGACCTCCTCCTACTTTTACACATCAGAAACATAATAATTGTTTAAAAAAAAAAATATTGCACTTGAAAGTTTTTGAAAAACGTTGAATATTATTAAAAGTATAGAAAAAGAGTTGAATTAGATGGCTTATTTTAATTTATAATTTATAATTAATTAAATTGAATTTAAATATAATATGTTATGTTATTTATTCCAATTCAAATTGCGAGATAGTCGAGTGGAGACACTCCAGCTAATTTTTCTTTTGGTCAAGTTTTTCTTTCTTTGACGAGCCAACGTCGACCTTCAAGATAGAGAAGAAAAAGGAGAATTTAAAAATTAGAAAAGAATAACCCTTCCCCCCAAATACTCTAATAACGCTGGGGTCTAAAGAAAAGAAGTGGTCAAGAGAGAGAGACCTGACAGGAAAGATGAAAGACAGAGCATTTGTTACAAGTAACTAGAAGAAAAATCAAACACTGCTCCGGGACTCCGTGGTTTCCAGTCTCAAAGCTTAAGTGTCATTTAATATCCCTACTTGTTAATTATTCAAAGAATTTTCATGGAGGAGAGACGTTTGTTTTTACAATACGTATTATTTATTTTTTTTTATCTAATTTTATTTAATTACTTTATTGTACTAGTAATTTGTTTAATTAATTCATAATATTTCGAAAACCTATTTATTTACTTGGATTCCATTATAATATTAAATGAATAATTAATATATTTAAAATTTTCAAATTGTTATTAAATTCATCGCTCTCTCTCTCTCTCTCTCTCTTTCTATCGTTCAACATTTCCCACAATTAAAATACATACACGGTAAATCACTTTTGTTTGCTTATTCACATATAACCAAATTTTAAGATTAATGCAAATAGAAATAGAAAATTAATGTTTCAAATGTTAAATATTAATTATAAATAAATGTGGTTTTTCAATTATTAATTTCTACACACCTTTAAATTATTGATGAAATTGAAAATCATTTTAATTTTAATTTATCATTTAAGTATATCAAATTTACCCATTTTCAAAATTATATTTGGAATTAAGAATCAAATCTTATTAAAACTTCAATTATCATGTTTAAAAACAAAATTATTGTAAAATATATATAAAATGAAATAAAATTGTTCTATCTAGGAATTCTCAACACAGGCCAGGATCTTAAAGGATCAGATCAGAAAAAAAAATTCAATATTCAGGTTCATCCCAGGTGATAGGCAGGGTGACCAAAAGTCCCGTTTTTAGGTGCTGATCAAACATTTAGCACATTTCCGACTTTTTTTTCTAAATTTTTTCAATTTGGTTCTAAAAAAAAAAAGTTAAACCGTTTGACCCGGTTTGGTGTATTCGAAATATGGTCACCCTAGTCATAGGTAACCTCGGAGGTATTATTAATTAATTAATATTATTAATTTTTATTTTATTATTAATATAATTATTATTATTAATAAATTAATTAATTCTTATACTATAGCCTGAAACCATAAACTAGTCAAGACTAAAAATTAGGAAATATAAAAATTATGAAAAAACTTTTCAAAAACAAGCTTTTATTTAAAAAGGAGAAAATAATTTCTTACAATTAATCATATCTAAAAAATGAAAACATGGGCGCCAAACATGCAGGGAAAGGAAAAGAATACAAAGGACATTTCCTTGTATATGCACAAACCTTTCTGTTTTTTTCCCTATTCCACTATAATTGATAACTATGTCTATTTAAAATAAAATTTTTGTTTTTCCCTGCATGTTTGGCGCCCACGCTTTCATTTTTACCGACCGACGATAGTAAGGGAGGTATTGTTTAGATATGATTAATTGTAAGGAAATCGTGGTACGGTGGAGAAATTATTTTCTACTTTTTAGTGCATTTAAATAAAAGCCTGTTTTTAAAAAGTTTTGTTTATATTTTAACTATCTCGCCAGATTACGCAAAAACGGTTTGAGCTAGAATCATAAAATTTGGTATATGGGAATTATTCAAAATTCGTAGTTTTCTTTCAACTTTTGAGAAATGTAGCTCAATAGGAAGAGGGTCATTACCTACAACGTTTTGATTTTTTTTTCTCTAAAGTAACCGTAAAAATAAAGATATATGTTTGATAGTTTCTCCATATGATTAAAAATTGTATAAAACAGCTATATATAGAATTTCAGCTTGATTGGATCGCTGAAAGTACCGGAATTAATTTTTTAACACTGCAAATCACGCGCCAAAACGTGACGTAGTGCCATCAGCAAAAAGCCAAACATGCGCTGGTTTAATAAATATTATTTATCAATTTTAATTTATAATTAATTAAATTTAATTTAAATATAATATATGTTAATTAAAAGTTTTTTTATATTTTTTTTAATAATACTATACTTGTAATCATCTTATTAAATTATAGATTTATAAAGTTCTTCTGAATGAATTTCAAGTCTATTCTGTGCGACCTTTTGATGAATCTAAAAATAGACAAGCATTAAATAAATGATAAAAAAAAACTTTTCTTGATTTGTCGATTTGTTGATTTGTTTTTCCTCGATATCGTTAGAATCTTTCGCGAAACTACAAATGGAGCGAAAAGAGCGATTGAGTTCTAAATAATTCTTTGTTTGTGAAAAAATAAATTATAATATTAAATTATAAGAATTGAAATTTTCTTGTTAGTTTATTGTTAAAGAAAAAATTAATTTGCTAAGACATTTGAATATATAATTATATAATCATAATAATAATAATAATTATTATTATTATTTAAATTGAATATTTTCAAACTTTAATTGATTAAACATTACTTAATAAATTAGAATAGTAAATTATTTTTTATCTCTATTATTCTATGATTAATATTAATTTGATTATAAAATAATAGAAAATAAAATCTTTATTTAAAAATTGCAATACCTTAATCCATTTCAAAATTAGCCTTAACATTTAAGCAACCTTTAACACATACGTATACTTGGACAATTCGATCGGTGTCAGAGACCTCCTCCTACTTTTACACATCAGAAACATAATAATTGTTTAAAAAAAAAATATTGCACTTGAAAGTTTTTGAAAAACGTTGAATATTATTAAAAGTATAGAAAAAGAGTTGAATTAGATGGCTAGGAGAGGAGAGGCATGTATGAAGTTGTCCTATAGATAGATAGATGTTGGATCAATGATGTCATCGTTTCTGTTGCTGTTACAGATAAACATCCTGTGTTGATTGATTTAAAAATAAAAACCAACAGCCTAAGATCTTTGGATATAAGAGAGGAGAGATGTAGAGGGAAAGGGGTAGTCTTAAAAGAGAATGGGTGAAGGGGGTGGGGGTGGGGGAGAGAGATAATGGTTGCGAGAGAAAAAAACCTTTCAATGAATTTTATATTTAGTTTTTTAAAATATCATTAGTGTGGTGAATGATCTTTCTATATAAATGTACTAGATGCTCTTCACACCTAGACGGAGGCTCCGCCCCCTGAACCCCCGAGTGGTATATAGTATTTGGTTGAAAATAGAAAAAGGTTTTCATCCATTTTGTTTCAATCAGTTTATTTCATAAAACATACATTTCTTTTTGTGTTCTTATTTAAAATATATTTTAATTTAATCAGTAAATTAATTATATATATCAGGGATGGCGAACCTATGGCACGTTTGAAAATTTTGATGGCACGCACAAAGACAAGATTATTTTTTGAATAATTCTTCAATAGAAATGAGTTAAAATTGAACAATACACATTAAAATTTTAATTTATGAAATTTGTAGTACTAAATATTTATTTATCTATCTTAGTAGATGAAACCGGCAAATTTTACATTTTATTACTGAAATGTTTGAATTCCCTCGCAATATAAACTTTCATGATAAATACAGTGTATGAAGTTTGATGTTTGGACTTTTGTTAATATCATTGAGTGTTGTTACCCCCTCCCCTCCCCGTAAAAATCGAATTGTTTAGGATTTGAAATTTTTTTGCAAATCTTCATTTTTCATGACCTGGAGAATCCAAATTTGACTTTTCATGTCTATTATTCTATCTGTCTCTTTGTCCAGAAAATTGTGAAGTTATAAACTCAAAATTGGTTGAGCCGATTACAATAAAATATTAACAGAATATTCTTATATGCTCTTATTTTAATATAGGCTGTAAATTTTACCAATATTTATAAAAAAAAATAAATATTTTTTTAAAATTTATATTAAGCTTACCAAAGCTTTACTTTGCCCATAGAGACGGTTGGAAAATAGTGCCAGAATCGTAATCTTTTCCTAGAATTTAGCAAAGCATTGTTAAAACAAGAAATTGCAAATGGTTTACGATATTATCTATATAAATTTTACTTTTTGGTCATTATCTGTAAAGGAGAAAGATTTCATTTGGATATTTCACCAATACTATTCCAACGTGTATTAACAAACATAATTTATTTAATTAAATAATTTACAAGAATTTAATAATTTCTGAAATTTTTTAATATCATCTGAGATAGAAAGAAAGTTATTAGAATAACAAGAAGGATTTTTTTTTAAAATGTCGAAATGAGAATTTGCCTAAAATTCAGTTAAATATTAGAAATTATATCATATGCGTCCACAGCACTACACACTAAAATCAATTAAAAATTGTTCATACAATAAAAATAAAAAAAAAAAAAATTAATAGACAATTTTTAGGAAAGATCTATTTTTACCACAAATAAATTCCATATTTTTTAATAATCATTTTATTTTTTTAGTATAAAGTTTGAAATTTAAAATTATAACACTTTTAGTTATACAAAAATATTCGATTATATATTAACGCTAAAAGAGTTTTACATGTGGTGGAGAAAAAAATCAATCATGACAATTTTGTGGCACGTTAGTTACTTCAAAAAGATTTTCTATAATTTTGTGGCACGGACATTGAAAAAGGTTCGCCATCCTTGATATATATTATTATTAATGTATATGTTATATCTATCTATCTATCTCTGTGGCTCAACAATACTCGAAAGTTCACAACCACATTTCTCCAAGTATCCCTATCCTGAGCCATATCCATCCAACTCCTACCCTCTCCCATCTCTCTTACGTCCCTACCTAAGCATCCTTGGTCTTCCAAGCGGACGTTTTCCAATCGGTCTCCCCAACAATATTTTTTTCCTCTCCCATTCTAGCCACATGCCCTGACTTTCGCAGCCTTTTCGCTTTTATAACCCTAACTATTTCTCGAGATTAAACAATAAGAATATAAATTTGTTTATTAATTTTGGATATATAAATAAATGTTTATAAAATATTTTTCAAATTAAATTAAATCATTTTTTTTTTGTATTATAAATAAAAGGTGTAATCTATTAATTAAAATTCAATATTTAACTTTTTAAATCTAATCGTCCAATAGATGAATAGATAATAAAGGGAACCAATGTGTTTTTTTTTAGAAAAGTGAAATTGTAATTTCAACTAATAATGATAATAATAAGCATATGGAAAAATAAATTATTCCCCTCCTTTCAACACCCCTTTACTCATATAAGTAAGAGATAATAGAATTTAAAAGCTATTTTCTCAGTTACTCATGCATACTTGAAATGTTAAATAAGTTAGTCCCGTTGAGAATTTCAAAATTGGAATAAATATCCAAAATAAACCTTCTCTCTTTGCACATATTTTATTAATTTATAAAATATTTTTTATTTATTTATTTATTTTTTTTTTATAGTAAATTACTTTTAAAGTTAATGTGATTCTTTATCTTGTCAAGAAATAAAATAAAGACACAAAACGGAAAGGTAATTTATTTATTTATTTATTTTTGTTGAATTGTTTCTTGAAAGAAAATTTATTTTGTTTATTGATCGTATTGAATTATTTGGTATTTGTTGCGTGTTAATATCACATTTGAAATATATACACGCTAATTACGAAATTACTCTTTATTAAATACAAATGGAGAAACGAATGAATGAACAGAAGAAAGAGGTGGGGGATATTGAAAGCACCTAAAGTGATAGGAGTTGAAAGTATCTTTTGTATCTTTTATATAAATCACATTGAATTAGAAAATAATTATTATTTGTTATTGATTTTTATATAAAATTATTTTAAGTACACAAAAGAAATAAATAGAAAAATCAACAATTTGCACTAATATTTTTCAGGTCAAAAGTCATTATTTTAAACAAATTATAATAAAAAAATGTAATTAAATCTACCCATACGATTACACTTTTCGAATCTAAAAGTACACTCACATAAAAAAAAAATCTGGAGTGTCTCCACTCGACTATCTCGCAAATTTGAATTGGATTAAATAACATATATTAATTTAAATTATATTAAATGAATTAAATTATAAATTAAAATTAATAAATAATATATATTGAACCAGCGCATGTTTGGCTCTGTTAATGGCACCACGTCACGTGTTGGCGCGTGAGATTTGCAGTGTTAAAAAATTAATTGTGGTACTTTCAGCGATTCAATCAAGCTGAAATTCTATATATAGCTGTTTTATACAATTATTAATCATGTGAAAAACTATCAAACATATATCTTTATTACCGACCGACGATAGTAAGGGAGGTATTGTTTTCACACCAAATTTCACATGTGGAGATTTTTACATATCACCACGAATGTATTGGTTTTATCCTCGGGAAAAATCATCTTCATTATGTTTTTCTTAATTTAAAATTATATGACGTCACCCAGCCCTTCATGACGTCACAGCCTCGGGTAACGCCGGCTACTTCAGCTATATATTATAAATAAAATAAAATTAAAAATATTTATGTTCTATCCATATCTGTTTTTTATTACATTAATAGATATATTAAAATTATTTGAAATTGTTTCTGTAGCTGGAAATTAATTTACTTCAAACCGTCGGTCGGTTCGGACCTGGCCACAGGTCAACTTA
Source organism: Labia minor (assembly GCA_963082975.1). Lineage (NCBI taxonomy): Eukaryota > Metazoa > Arthropoda > Insecta > Dermaptera > Spongiphoridae > Labia > Labia minor. Next base: position 7,671,467 of record OY720345.1, on the reverse strand, counting down.
TTTTTTCTTATTCTTACTATACAAAATATTTACGATCACAAAAAAAGAAATTCTAACAGTAGATTTTTATTAGGAGTTGTTGGGACGTGTGTGAAAAAGTACTCTCCAGTTCGGAAAAAAGGTAAGGGAACGTCGTTCACCTAAGTTCCCCTCCCAATACACCACTGGGTGTCTTCAGTTTTATATTTTTCAAAGTAGCAATAGCTTATATATCGACCAACGATTACTACTGATAATAATATAAATTCCGAAATTATATTGACACCTGTACTTGTCTATATTTAAAGGAGAATTAAGGAAGGAGGTTATATTTTTTTCTTTTTATTTCTAATAAACAAATATCATTTATATTATTTATAATTTAATCTAAAAAACATTTTTATTAATATTTATAATATATTTATTTAATATTATTAGATCAAATTTAATCAACAATTTATTTGAAATAAGATATTCTTTAATTATCATTTTAAATGTGATTATCAATTAAAGAAAAAAAATATTTTTAAAGAGTTTCTTCCTTTATAATTGTTCAAATGTATTGATACCATTCTTTATTAAATATTAAGAAACAAAAAAAAGTAAAAAGTAAGAAAGATAAATATATACATAATGGATTATATTAAAATTTGAAATTCTAACCTAATAAGTATACACTACAAAATTTCCAAAAATATATTTTACAAGTTTTATTTATTTTTATTTTTTAAATTGGAAAGACTACGATATATCATATTACTATTACAATATACCTGTTTAATATTGTATATATCAGAGGTTCCCAAACTTTTTTTTTTATAGAAGCAAATTGAAAAAATTTTTAAAAAAAAGTATGAAATGTTCAAAAGCTTGGTCCAAAAATCGGTTGAGCTTTTTTTTTTTTTTTAAGAGACTAATTGAAAAAATTTCAAGTATTAGGAAATTTTTTTGCGGCTCTGGGCATCACTGGTATATATGTATAATATATTTAAAATAAATCTCTCACTCACTTTAAATAATTTATATAAATTTATTTACGTAGGTGAAAAAATCTGTAAATTATACCTTTCATTATCTACATTTAATAATTTGTTTTTTCAAATTGGACTTTAATTTTAGATCATTTGATATCACGCCATTTATTTATTTTATTTTACTCTCATTATTATTTTATTTGTCATTTATTTATTATCTCTAATTGAGTAATCATTTTTTTCATTAATGTGTTTGATTCAAATTACAATTAAATAAATATATGGGAATTCAAATCGTTGAAAAAAAAACAAAAACAAAAATGTTCTCTCTTATTTCTTTTATTTCTATAGTTTAATAATAATAATTAAAAAATTTTTAGCAAACCTAGTTAGTTATAATTTGTTTTCCAATTTTTGATTATGATATGGCATCAGTTGATAATTTATTATTAACACCTGTTGATTAATTACTACCTATTAATTAAGATATAAAAAAAAAACAAAACAAATAAAATATATTTTCCCGAAATTGAGATGAACACTCACTTACTAATTAAATTTTCAAATAAAATTAATATCATACAGGTATATGAATTTTGAATAAAAACATTGTCATTAGTACCGTTAAGAGAAATATATTTAAATATAATCTATACATATTTGCCACCTCCCTCCCCACTTTTCGATTTTTTCAAATTTCTCTATTGTACCGGATTGTGCTAAAATATTTAAAAAAAAATATAAAATATAAGGAAGATAATAAAAAGAAAAACGATTTTGATGCCTAGCTACAAAATATATATCTATATATGTGCTTGACAACTGAATACAACCTTTAGTTTTTTAAAATCTGAAATATTTAAGGTACTTTATACCAGCGGTCGCCAAACTTTTTGACCTCACGGACCAGTTAATTCATAATTTAAATCCCGCGGACCACTAATAGGATTTTTTAAGTGTTAAATATATTTATAAATAAAAATTGTGATCAAAGAACACATAAACATTGAGTTTTTATAACTTATCACGTATTGTTATGAATTGAATCATGTTTTAATGCATCTTAAAACATAACTTAACATGATGAGTAAGTATATTCCACATTTTTCTGCGGACCAGCGAAATTTTCTCGCGGACCACCTCTTTGACAACCGCTGCTTTATACCATATACATTTTATTTATTTATTAGTTGTTGGCCCCCTATCACTAATACACAAATTATAAGAGAATTTTATTTTAAAAATTGGGCCTCCTATCAATAAAACACAAATTATAAGACAATTTTTTTTAAAAATTGCAATATTAACTATGGTTATGTAATCGTTTGTTTTATGGTTGTATAATCACTATAGAATACGTAGGCCAATAACTATAACAGGGGGGCCAATAACTATTTTTTAGGATTTTTGCGTGCTTATTGAAAATATCATCAGAAAATGATAATTTTTTTTTATTCATCAAAATGCTCATATTATGTATGTTCTGCAATTTGCCCAGATATGCATTAAAGACTGCTAGGAATTGCTTAAGGGGGCCAACGACTGTATGCTTTACCCTACATTTAAATATTATTCATGGATAGTGTTCACATTTATTTAAATAAAAAACAGAGTGTATCTAATATTAAGTTTATTTCAAAAAAATGAAAGACAAAGGTACAAGTTAGGATTCGCTGGGCACTAGAAGTCGACTGACTGCTAGGCAAAATGGCGGTTGTCTCTTTCAGGAGATGGCGTCGCTCAACACCACGTGATTCTCCAGATTTCTCTGATTGGCACTGCTTAGCAGCGGGGCAGACGGGTGGGGACAGTCTTGGGCTCTAAATTCCTCTCCTACATTAATAATTATTATTAAGTTCATAAATGTGACCCCCTTAAGACAGCAGAATCGGACATAAGTCCATCCCAACATGGGATTTTTCATCCTGGATTGCGAGACCAGGAGAGAAACTCTGCTTCTTCAATATTTCATTTAACAATTTAAAATAATATATCCATCAACTATTTTTCTGATAATTTTTCTAATCATAATGCATTTTTTTAGTATCTACTTTTATTAGCATAGCAATTACATATTTAAGTTTTTTGAAAATTGAAATAGAACAAGACTTTTGAACTTAACAATTTTTACAGAAATTTTTCATCTAGTAGTCCTAGGTTAGTACAACATAGATATTATAATTTTGTAGTCTCCCTTTCTTTAGAAATCAAATATTTCGCACGTATCTATATAGCCCGGACTCATGGATTTTGTTTTTATTATAACTTCTATAATTATTCTTTTTTCTCAATTATACTTTGGCAAAACCTAGCATAATTGAAAAAAAACTCGAAAATCACAAAATTGGGGCTAGGCTAAAATTCATATTTTGTGATTATATTTCTTTTTTTATCTTTTATTCTTATTTTTACCGACCGACGATAGCAAGGGAGGTATTGTTTTCACACCAAATTTCACATGTTGAGATTTTTACATATCTCCACGAATCATGCATTTTCTTGACAGAAAAAAGTATTTTTAGCATCATGTCCGTCTGTCCGTCTGTCCGTATAGATGTGTACAGCTTGAACGGCTCAACGGATTTTGATGAAATTTATGTGTATTTACTTAATCCATCAGTAGGATGAATTGATCAACTTTTGGAGTATATCCGGAAACCGGGGTTATTTTCACACCAAATTTCACATGAGGAGATTTTTTACATATCATCACGAATCATTCACTTTGCATTGGTTTTATCCTCGTGAAAAATCATCTTCATTAGTTTTTTCTTAATTTAATTATATGACATCACAGCCAGCGCCTCCTTATATATTATAAATAAAATAAAATTAAAAACATTTATGTTATATTCATATCGGTTTTTTATTGCATTAAAAGATACATTTAAATTATTTGAAATTGTTTCTGTAGCTGGAATATTTCAAACGTCGGTCGGTCCTGAGCCTGGCCACAGGTCAACTTATTAATATTCGAGCATAATCAGGCACAAACCTATCACAATTCAGCACAAAGAGAAATTTGAAAAAATAAGAAAAATGGGGGGCTAACTTTTATCAGGTTACCTATTTCCTCTTATAATATGATTCAATGAATATATATATAGGATCTGAAAAAATGAAATTTATTTTATTTTATTATTTTCCCATGAAGATGTTCTCGGAGCGACTGAGCAAATTCATGTTGCACCGGGACATACATTTAAAACCTCGCTACCCCCTCTTAGAAGCTTACGATTGGCTATAATAAGCTGGCCATCTATTGGCTCTTCGTTCAGCGCCTAGCACGCTATTGGTTGTCGAGAGTCCCCACCACTCCGCCTAGATGTCGCCAGCCGGGTATAAAAAGCCGTGAAGCAGGCTAGCTTGGCAGCAGTAGCAGTAGCAGTAGCAGCAGTAGCAGTTGTGATTCAAGACGTTAAGAAGAACATATCCGAAGAACGAAGAACGAAGAACCGAAGATTTCCAAGACGTTTATTTTTATCTGTGTATATATTTTTTGCTAATATTTCTAAACAAAAACCATATATTTTTTGCTACACTTTTCAATAAAAACGATATATTTTTTGCTAATACTTTTCATCAAAACGATATTATTTTTGCTACCTTTTTCTTCAAAAACGATATTTTTTAATACATCTGCTTCACTATCGAAGCCACCAACCCTACAATTTGGGGGCTCAGCCGGGATTGAAGAATCATTACCCCTAGTAACCACGAAGAAACAAGAGCCAAAACGAGGAAATATCCAGTCTTCAAGATACAAGACACACGCCTTTCAAAATGACTTCCTTTGAAAGTAGTACGCCAAGTTCATTAAGATATCCCTCTGCTGTCAACATAAGAGATATCGAAGACTTGGTAAAGAAATTTGATGGTGCTAAAACATATTCAGTTAACCGCTGGATACAAGATATAGAAGACGAAGCAGACATCCATTTATTAGACGAAAGACAAACGATGATACTCGCAAGAAGATGTCTCACAGGACTTGCAAAATTATATTTCGAAAATACAAAAGGTGTCAAGACATGGAGAGACATGAAAACAAGCCTGAGAAAACAATTTTCCCCAAGGATCGACGAAATCGAGATTCATCGAGAATTGGAAAACAGAAAAATGAAAAGAGGCGAAGATGCAACTGAATATTTTATTCATATGCAAAAGATTGCGAATCAAGGTGATATAAAGCCGAAATTATTAATTGAATATATAATCAATGGAATCGAAGATCCTCATAGCAAAATGTTTCTAGTTGGAACAAAAACATTGACAGATCTTCAACAAAAACTAAACATGTTGGGCGACTTTATAAAAGAAGCATCAATAAGAAGAAACCCTGTTGAAAGAAAAGATTTTAATCAGAAACATATCCAAGAAAAGAAAAAAGAAACCACAAGATGTTTCAACTGTGGAGACACTTCACATTTTTCTAACGAGTGTCCATCTAAGAACAGGGGCGTCAAATGTTTTAAATGTAATAATTTTGGACATAAATCATTTGATTGCCCCACTAAGAAAAAAGAAATATATAAAATTGAAACAAAACCGTCAACTAGAAATCACAAGCTCGTATCAATCCAAAATTTAGAAATAAATGACGATGCTCAAAGGGAAGAAAATTTCAAATCAAATGACAGTGGACTAAAAGAAGAAAAATTAACATCAAACGAAGAAATACAAACGAAAGAAAATTTAGAAATAAATGATGATGAACAAAAAGAAGAAAAATTACTATCTAATGAGGATATACAAAATAATGAAGAAAGCTTAGAAACAAAAGAGAATATCCAAATGGATGAAGACTCGATAACAAATGTGGAAGTCCAAGAGGAAAATTTAGAAACAAATATTCAAAACGAAGAAAATATAGAATTAAATATTGATGACAAAAAGAAAGAAAATGTAAATTTAACAAATGTAGATAAACAAGAGCAAAGCCTAAAGGATGATGATGAAAATGTACAAAAAAATAATAAAGAATATATAAATGAAATAGAAATGGAAGAATCTGATGAAAAAGACGAAAGCACCTCGATGGAAACAGATGAAGTGAAAAAATCTAAAGAAGTGACAAAAGAGGAAAAGTCAAAAGAAGAGAAAACAGAGAAAATTGATACGAAAGAAGCTAAAGTAAATGAATACACAGAAAAAAAAGATGAAACACCAAAAGAAAAAGAAACAACTAAAGAGGAAAATGATGTGAAAAAGGCAGAAGAAACCAAACCAGAAGTTAAAGAAGAAAAAGAAAAAGAGGTCTCATCTGAAGAGAAGAAGAAAGAAGAGAGTGAAAATGAAAAGATGGAGGTAGAAAAGGAAGAAGAAACTGAAAAGAAAGAATCGAAGAAAAAAGAAGAGACTGAAAAAGTGGAAGTCAAAGAATAAAAGAATGAAGATGAAGATGAAGAATCTCGAAAGACTGATAATGAAAAAAAGACTGAAAGTAATGTTAATGAAGAGGATAAATCAAATGAAGGTGAATCAATGGAAGTTGATAAGGATGAAAGCACTTCAGAGGATCAAAATAAAACAATTCGTGGAGAAGATTTTGATCCCAATGATAAAATTTTTGATCTTGATAAAACACAAACTACAAGTAAAGTTGGAACTGAAGATAGTATATTAAATAAAGAAAAGGAAGACTTTAATTTTTATGAGAAAGAAATTGATAAATATCGAAAAAGGAAGAAGGTGAAGTGGAGAGACAAGATAGAATATTGTGAAGGTGCCGATGACAACTACGAGAATTGACATTCGGGTCGAATGTCACCAAAGAGGGGGTGAGTTATAGGATCTGAAAAAATGAAATTTATTTTATTTTATTATTTTCCCATGAAGATGTTCTCGGAGCGACTGAGCAAATTCATGTTGCACCGGGACATACATTTAAAACCTCGCTACCCCCTCTTAGAAGCTTACGATTGGCTATAATAAGCTGGCCATCTATTGGCTCTTCGTTCAGCGCCTAGCACGCTATTGGTTGTCGAGAGTCCCCACCACTCCGCCTAGATGTCGCCAGCCGGGTATAAAAAGCCGTGAAGCAGGCTAGCTTGGCAGCAGTAGCAGTAGCAGTAGCAGCAGTAGCAGTTGTGATTCAAGACGTTAAGAAGAACATATCCGAAGAACGAAGAACGAAGAACCGAAGATTTCCAAGACGTTTATTTTTATCTGTGTATATATTTTTTGCTAATATTTCTAAACAAAAACCATATATTTTTTGCTACACTTTTCAATAAAAACGATATATTTTTTGCTAATACTTTTCATCAAAACGATATTATTTTTGCTACCTTTTTCTTCAAAAACGATATTTTTTAATACATCTGCTTCACTATCGAAGCCACCAACCCTACATATATATCATATATTAATACCAATCCAATATTGAATATAGTGTATATAGATATATTTATATATTTTATATCATTATTTGAAAAGAGATTTATAAAATTTGGTTTCTTTGAAAATTCACCTTGATATAATAAATTAAAAAACAATTTTTATTCAAATAATAAATAAATAAATTATATAAAGATCGTTATTTTAATAAGTTGTCCTTTGAAAAAAGTTACATAAACCCTACTCTCTTCTCTTTCTTTTTTTTTCTTTCTTAATCATGCGGACTAAACTGATTGAGTTCAAACAAACCGCGACTGTTCGTTCGCCTTTGACTATCCACCCTTCCAACCCCTTCACCACCACCAACGCCACACAGGCACCTCAACAACCCCGCTCAATTATTTAAACTTTTTCCGGTTTTATCCAAGGGATTAAAGTTAATCAGGCAGAAACCAGGAAATTAGAGTACAACAGAGGGATTATGAGTGGCGTTAACGTCCGGCTCGACCTTTTGCCTACGTCTGTCTGTCTTTTCTCTCTCTCTCTCTCTCCCTCTCTCTGTATGACCAACTCTACAAACGGCTTCTCTCTTTCTTCTATTAATATATTTTTCTCTTTATATATTTCTTCTGCTCTCTCTCTCTCATCTATTAATTAATATCTCAATTCAGTTTTCTCTCTCTCTATTATTATTATTATTATTATTATTATTATTATTATTATTATTATTATTAGTGAGAAAAGATATTTGATATAGACACCAAGTTGGTTAACTCATTAACTATCATCCAATAATAACTTGATTAGAATCACTGAGGGAAGAATGAATTCTATCCATCCATGTGCCCTCCTTCTTTGTTTAATCATGTCTAAACTAACAAGAAAGTGCAATTGGAGATGAGGATGAGGGACTTTTTGAGTACGTTAGGACACTATACAATTGATCTTGACTACTCACCATTTTCCTTTGCCCTTTGACTCTAGAACTAGATCTAATTAGTCCATTAATAATGAACAACCTTTCAATTTAACATTTCTAGGAAAAAAAAAATAAAATAAAATAAAATAAAATTATACTCGTATTTACATTAAAATATCCTCTGAATATTATTGTAACGATTTTTGTTGTCATGTTTATCGAGAAAATTTTCATTTTATAAAAACACAACAGGATAAATGAAAAATAATTTAAATGTAACATTTTAAAATAGCCTCTGAATAAGGAAGCAAAAGACTTGTTCATCCCACTTGCTTATTCTATTTTATATCATTAGAATAAAACTAATCATTTCTCGACGACCAGTACCCTTTTGAGAGGAGGGTTTCTTAATCTTTTATTTCGACAATATTTCAAAATAAATCTAATGAAAAAATCTTACTCATTTACTGGTTGAATGGACTTTACGATCTCTCGACTAGATAATGGAAATTTTCGATGTTGAGTTTTTGATGTTTTATTACGTTTTGAAGGTCTCTGAATCATTTTCAATAAGGTTGAGAAAAATGTCTGTATGTATGTGTGTGTGTGTGTGTGTGTGTGTGTGTGTGTGTGTGTGTGTGTTGTAGAAAAGATTACGCTAAAACGGTTTGAGCTAGAATAATGAAATTTGGTACACGGGCTTTATTCAAAATTCGTAATTTTCTATCAACTTTTGAGAAATGTAGCTCATTCGGAAGAGAACCAATACCTACCACGTTTTCATTTTTTTTTCCCTCTAAACTGACTGTAAAAATATAAATATTATTATTATATAATTAATTCAATAATTATTCAAAATTTGTAGTTTTCTATCAACTTTTGAGAAATGTAACTCAACCGGAAGAGGGTCATTACCTACAACGTTTTGATTTTTTTCCCTCTAAAGTGCCCATAAAAATAAAGATATATGTTTGATAGTTTTTCACACTATTAAAAATTGTATAAAACTGCTATATATAGAATTTCAGCTTGATTGAACAGCTGAAAATACCGAATTTCATTTTTTTAATACGTTTACTGCCAATCACCCACCAGCAAGTGACGTGGTGTCATCAACAAATAGTCGTGGCGCGTGTTGAGATGTTCAGAAGCCAGATTAAAATTAAATTTCTCGATTTCTTTTTCTAAGTATCGAAGGAAGTTAATATAATATAATAATGGTAATATAAATGTGTATACGATTATAAAATAATATCTCTGTTTAATGCCTATTCAAATTGCACTATCCATATAAAAAATCGTATATTGAATTGTATACACACTGAACATCCCATATAAGAGATGAAATGGGTACATCCATTGCTACATCCCCGTCGATTACCTAGTAATGTATTGAATTTTTATCAAAACTATGCTAAAAGTTAAATACCGGTAAAAGCAGGTGAAAACAAATGCTATTTCATAAATTTGCGCAACTCACAAAAATATGGTATTAAGCCCAAAAGTCTTATTATTTCAATCAAATATTATCAGTGAAAATTATGTTAAAAACCTTAAATCCTATGATCAAAAATAAAATTTATTTAATTTTGAAATATAGAAAAAAAGCTTGATTATCCAATTCAAAGTTGCGGGATAGTCGAGTGGAGACACTCCAGATTTTTTGAACAAAATTTAATCCCTTTTTGTTTCTTTTGATTTATTTCCCAATTCTACAGTCTTGAACTAATCACAATTTTTATTTCTTTATCCTTCAAAATCTAATATTATTTTAAATTTCTAATCTAACTAATTTTATTCTCTTCATCTTTAAATGATGATAAATAAGTTAATTTAAATTACAAATAAGACTTTTCTTTTATTAAACATTTGACACCTTTTAATTATTTTTAATTTTTTTTTTTTTAATTATTATTATTATTACTTTACTTCTTCTTTATATTTAATTTAGAATGATCACAGGATGAAAATGTTGATGGATATTCATTCTCTCCTTCTCTCTTCACTGTCAATTTGCATTTCATCACACTCGTATAGGACGATTGAATTAATGACAGTGACCTCAGTCATAAAATATATTTGCCCTACTCTTTGATGAAAAGTTGAAATAATATATTAGAATTCTCGAGATAGGAGATATACATATATACACTTATGTTACCATTCTACATCTACATTTCACTCTCACCTTAATACCATCTTCACTACTACGATATTTTGAAATTCTATGTCTTATCCTTTGAGTACACTCATAATTTATATTTGAATATCCATTCCATCCTTTAGCTTTTAACTATATACGTACACATATTAGATTCTTCTTTTATTCAATTATATACTATATTATAAATAACTACATACGTATGTTATTTAACATTCAAAAAATAAGCTGGAGTGTCTCCACTTGACTATCTCGCAATTGGAATTGGATTAAATAACATGATATATTATATTTAAATTCAATTTAATTAATTAAAAATTATAAATTAAAATTAATAAATAATATTTATTATACCAGCGCATGTTTGGCTCTTTGTTGTTGGCGCGTGAGAATTGCAGTTTTAAAAAATTAATTCTGGTACTTTCAGCAAATAAATCAAGCTGAAATTCTATATATAGCAGTTTTATACAATTATTAATCATGGGAAAAATTATCAAACATATATCTTTATTTTTACGGTCACTTTAGAGGAAAAAAATCAAAACGTTGTAGGTAATGACCCTTTTCCAGTTGAGCTACATTTCTCAAAAGTTGATAGAAAACGACGAATTTTGAATAATTACCGTATACCAAATTTCATTAGTCTAACTCAAACCATTTTCGCCTAATCTTATCTATATACACACACACACACACACTGACATTTTTCTCAAGCTTAGTGAAAATGATTCAGGAACCTTCAAAACGTATAAAAACATCAAAATCTCAACATCGAAAATTTTCGTGATCGCAATACTATTATTATTACAACTACTCCCAATAATTTCTTTTTTTTTTACTATCTCGCCAGAGATAGTATTGCGATCACGAAAATTTTCGATGTTGAGATTTTGATGTTTTTATACGTTTTGAAGGTTCCTGAATCATTTTCACTAAGGTTGAGAAAAATGTCAGTGTGTGTGTGTGTGTGTATATAGATAAGATTAGGCAAAAACGGTTTGAGCTAGAATCATGAAATTTGGTACACTGGCATTATTCAAATTTTGTCGTTTTCTATAAACTTTTGAGAAATGTAACTCCACCACGTTTTGATTTTTTTCCTATAAACTGACCGTAAAAATAAAAATATATGTTTGATAGTTTTTCACATGATTAAAAATTGTATAAAACTGCTATATATAGAATTTCAGCTTGATTGAATCCCTGAAAGTACCAGAATTAATTTTTTAACACTGCAAATCAGCGCCAACATTATTTATTATTTATTAATTTTAATTTATAATTAATTAAATTTAATTTAAATATAAAATATATTTTAATTAATCCAATTCAAATTTGCGAGACACTCCAGCTTATCTCTTATTATTTTTATTTTTTCGTCATTGTTCAAAAATGTTTTGCCTTTCTTTAATATTTTAATAAATTTCAAATTTCATCGTGCTATTTTTTCTGGTAATCATCGTTGATTTTCTATTCAAGTGTTTAACTTGTAGACAATTTTTGATACTACCAAGAGTTGATTATCTTCCCTGATATTTGTGTATTATTCCCCAATCACTTTGGTCTATTGAAGTGTTGTTCTCGAATTTAAGCTCTTATTAAGATATTCCTTTGATGTTTGACTTCCATGAAGCAACAGTTCCACGAAGAAACATATCTTGCTTGCTTTTAATCTTATTAGCTTTCATCTCAAATAAATTCACTACTTCTCCAATATGTAATAATAATTAATCATCTATATTTATAAAAATAAATTCCTATTTCCTCTGATAGCGTTATAACTTGAGAAGAACTGGGCCAATTTTGATGAAATTATTTGTATGTATCTTAGTGAGTTTTCACTGAAGATTCTTACTTAGTTTAATTAGAGATTATTTGAATCTCCTCTCTCTCTTCTAACCACTTCAATTTTTGTCCTATCCAATTATGTTCTATACCACCTCAAGTATAATAATTGATTTCAGAATAAACTTTCAATTTGCTTATAAATGACTATATATAAAAAAATACATTTCAGGATTTTAATATTTATTATATTTTAAATTAACAATTATTAATTTTTACTAAATACTTTTTCATATTTAAACAGGAAGTTTACATTTTTTTTAGTATCTTTTTAATATATTTAATTAAAACATTTTCATTATATTTGTTTTGTTAATATATACACTTAACATTTTTTAAAAATATTTATAAAAATAATTAATAAAATGAAATTTTAATGCATTGAATAAAGTGTTAATATGATATACAATGTATTTTAAATTTTCTTAATCAATATAAAATCAAAAAAAGATCCCCTCAATGCAGTGGCGTAACTAGGGGGGAGCAGGGGGGGACATATGTCCCCGGGCGCCAAATTTAAGGGGCGCAAAATTAGGGAAGCCAATTTGGAACAAAAGAAGAATTAATATTTAAAGATAAACTGTATTTTGTGTAAGTCAATAAATATTATTTATACGCTTATTAAAATCTGTTAAACCTGTTTCGTTATTCGTCATTAATATTCTTTAAAAAAAATTAAATTATATATATTTACGAAAGGGGGCGCTGATTTCTCAGTTGCCCCCAGGCGCAAGAACCTCACGGTACGCCACTGCCTCAATGTCTTTTTAAATATAAATTGATCATATGTATTATAATGTTGCTAACTTCATGAATATTTTTTTGGGTGGAGGTTTGTAAAATATATTACAAAATATGAATTGACTATAATTATTTTATCCTTTTTACCGACCGACGATAGTAAGGGAGGTATTGTTTTCACACCAAATTTCACATGTGGAGATTTTTACATATCTCCACGAATCATGCATTTTCTAAACAGAAAAAAGTATTTTTAGCATGATGTCTGTCCGTCCGTCTGTCCGTCCGTCCGTCCGTCCGTCTGTCCGTCCGTCTGTCCGTCTGTCCGTCCGTATAGATGTGTACAGCCTGAACGGCTCAACCGATTTTGATGAAATTTGGTATATTTACTTAATGCATCAGTGGGATGAATTGATCAACTTTTGGTGCAATTCCGGAAACCGGAAGTGGTAGTATTAGCGATCGACGATAGGAAGGAAAGGGTTATTTTCACACCAAAGGAGATTTTTTTATATATCACCACGAATCATGCACTTTGTATTGGTTTTATCCTCGAGAAAAATCATATTTATTAGTTTTTTCTTGATTTAAAATTATATGACGTCATCCAGCCATTCATGACGTCACAGCCTGGTCTTACATATATATTATAAATAAAATAAAATTAAAAATATTTATGTTATATTCATATTTGTTTTTTATTGCATTAATAGATATATTAAAATTATTTGAAATTGTTTCTGTAGCTGGAAATTAATTTTTCAAACCGTCGGTCGGTTCGGACCTGGCCACAGGTCAACTTATTTATATTATCTAGCGATTAAAAACAATTTTTTATGTCATGAAAAACGGAAAAAATAAAAGAAAAAAAAAACTTTTTTTTTATTTATTTCAAGAATATAATATAATAATACTTATTTTAATTGAATTTTACAATTAATGAAATTAAACTCGAACTTAATATAATGTATTGAATATATATATTTATTGTATTGTATTGTATATAGCTATATAGGTATAAAGGTACATATATGTATGAGGTATTGTGGTTTTTTATATTTTAATCCAGGACTTAATCACCAAATGTGGTTTATATCTTCTATATGTTCGTAAATTGTGGTGAGAAATCTTTCCTTTGTCGTCCAATGGTTTCTTCATAATGAATACACTTTATTCGTTTTTATAAAAATTTTATAAAATATCTACAAAGAGTTTAGTTATTTGTATATAATATTGATTGTAACATGTCTTGGATGTACTTCAATATTTTGTCTTCTTAGTTTTTCTGTTCCTTTCCGATACTAAATATTTTGTATTTCTAATATCAACTTCAAGTCTCACCTATTTTTCCGCATTAATCAATACACCTAAATCTCCAATATATTCGTCCAATATATAAATCGTCCTCGTGATCTAATACCTTGATGATTTTTTATGTTTAAATGAATATCATTCGATTTGTTAATAACGAGTTCCTATTTTTGAAATCATTTATTTCTGTCAAAGTGGAAATTGGTTGTAATTTTTTATTCTATATTAAATGAAGTTTATTTGTTTGGATCATTCTATATTTTACAAATTGTTAATATTTTAGGGAGAAATATTTAGAAATTTTTACCGACCGACGATAGTAAGGGAGGTATTGTTCATCATATATTTTTTTTATGTTCTCAATATTCCATTTTTGTGCAGACAAGGTAGAATTGCATCTTTCTACCCCTTTCTTAGACTCTTTAAATCTTCTCTAATCTTTTTTTTAGTGTCTCTTTTATTCAAAAATTATTCATTATCTTTTCCCCTTGTTGAATACAAAATACACCTTATGAATGTATATTGGATTATTTTGTTCAATTCAATCAATAATGATATAAATGTATGAGTAAAAACAAAAGAACACAAACAATTCATATAACGCAGAAGCCATATCACATTTCTAATGTCATTTCTACCATAGAAACTTCCAAGGTTACTGAGCACATCTCGATAATTGTCTTTCAATTCTTGAATTAATTTTTAATTTTACAAATTATATACATTTACATTAATCTATACATATACCTTAGTAAATTATTGCCTAGCACATTTATATGACTAAATAATATATAAATTATTAACATAATCTGTCACTTTTAGTTCGATCTCTATATATCCTAATAATAATTTCAATCCAAATTTATATACAAGGTATATTTCATCGAAAATTATTAAGAAATCATCTCAGATACAAAAATTAACAAGAAAATAATTTTAATATGAAAAAATAGTTTTCTCTATAACTTACAATCTGTTATTAATTAGAAATAAACTAGATTATATAATAATAATGCATTGTTAGTTATATAACTTTTAGAATTAAATCCCAAGATGTGGAATTTGTTTAGGTATTTTATATATATATCTTATTTATGAAAAACAATAAATGAATACATATTGTATTTATTTTGTTTTTATTTTAATGCGTCTTTATGATTTACTAGGGTGACCATATTTCGAAAACACCAAACCGGGACAAACGGTTTACCTATTTTTTTTTTTTTAATCCAAATTGAAAAAATTTTGAAAAAAAGTCGGAAATGTTTAAGAACTTAGTCCAGAAAACGTTTTACCTTTTTTTTAAAAAAAATATTTAAAAAACAGGACAATATGCTGTCCCGAAGACATTTTTGGGGAAAACGGTCACCCTATGATTTACCATGCAGAGATTTTATACTGAGCCAGGTTGATTCAAAGAACTACTCATTACTCATTACTAACTCATTCACAAAGTCTGTGTTTATTGCTCAAAAGAGCAGAGGGTTGTGTCTAACCTTTTCAGGGCATAAAAACATAAAAGTGTCCGTCCATCTATTAAAAAACAATTCGTATTAAAAATGAATTTGTTTAATTTTGATTCACATTTTATTTAAAATAATTCCAATGTCTTATCTATTAAAAATCAACTAAACTAAAATTTTGAATGAAATCGATATCTTAATTTAAAATGATTTTAATAAATATTGAATAAACAGGGATCGTATATTTCCAAAATGGAACCTTTTGCTCTTTCAGGCAATAAACACAGACTGTGAATGAGTTAGTAAGATAGACTGGGGGAGATTGTCCCCTGATTTGTAAGCTCTGTCCTTTTTTTGTAAGTGTCCTCCTAACTGTCCTTCTTTTTGATATCTGTCCCGTTTTTTGAAATATTTGGGGCATTTCGTACTTTTTTCAAAATTTTTTCAATTTGCTCCTAAAAAAAGGGTCAAACGTTTTCTGAACTAAGCTTTTGAACATTTCCGAATTTTTTCCAAAATTTTTTCAATTTGCTTCTTAAAAAAAAATGTCCCGATTTGGAGTTTTCAAAACATATATATGTCGTAGACAAATGGAATTTTTAGGAAAATAGCATTTGGCTTGCCAATTAGCTTAATTAGCTTTAATTTCAATTTGACTAGGAAAATAGCATTTGATTAGACAAAAGTCTAACTACTATTACAGTAACCAATTGCGAAATTATTTAAAAAAAATTTTGTTCTTTATTGTATATTTATCTAACTTTAACTTCCCATAATTTCTGTGCAGTTTTGCGTTCTAAATTAATATAAATTTCAAAATAAAATATTTTTAAAATAAATAATATTTGGGTATTTTCTTCTATTTCTTCCCTCCCACTTTTTTCCCAGATTTACTTCTTTTACTATGAACGGAATGTAAAGAAGGCAGACGAATATACTGATTCTGTGTCTTGTTCATCTGTCATCGGTCCAATAAATGTCCAACATTTCTGAGTTATTTTCCTAGTCAAATTGAAATGAAATAATAGTTAAAGCTATTTGGCCAGGGAAATGCTATTTTCCAAAAATTACTACGACATATGTACAATTAATAACAATTTATTTTAATAATTATAATAAATAAAAATTTATTTAATTGCAATATATGAATTAATTTTAAAATTAATTTCAACAAAATATTAATTATTAGATGTATGTGTGTATACAGATAAATATAATTAGATGCAGAGATAAATAGATTAGATAATTACATTCAGATAAATATAATTATGAAAATTTATTTAAATTCTTTTTTTTTTTAGATTTTGGCTCTTACTGAATTAATTACATATCTGTTTAAAATTACCTATATAAATTATTATTATTATTATTATTATTTTTTTTTTTTTTGTTTATTTTGAATATTTACAATTTGTATGTTTAAAGACCACATTTATCTTATCTTATTATGCTAGCTAAAATTGTATATATGTATTTATCTATATATCATGGTTCTCAAAAACCGCTCTAACGATTTTTTTCAAATTCACACTAGATATAGTATTTATAAAGAAAAATTAAGTTTTATTGATGATATCTCTTGAAACATACAGCTTCATTATTAATTTCTTAATTGAAAATTATATATTATATGGAAAACGTCAAAATTTTTAATACTGCCTGCTAAGACAGTAAAAAAATGACAATTTTTTATCTAAATACATATAGTCCAGCGGTTGGACTGATGTTTTAACGAGTGGATTTCGTCGGTTCGAAACTCGCCGGGTGAATCGTTATTTAAAAATGAAAATAATGATTTTGTTATTTTTTTTTCTTTTTATCTATTGTTTACTTTTTAATAAATTACTATTCTATATTTATTTATTCATTGTTCTTTTATTAATAAAGTTTTAGATAGTTTTATAAGTTTTAATATTTTTTCAATAAAATATTATTCAATATATTTATTAATATTATTTTATTTATTATTATTGAGTACCCGAAGTTCCATTCATTTTAATCAGATTGATGCAATGATGCAACAGTTAATAATTGTAATATTGTAATAAATTTCTATCTTGAAAATTGTTACATATTATTCAGGATATTTTAAAAACTATTTCTTTCTTTAATTAATATTCATTTTTTCTATAAGTCAGATATATTTCCAAATATTAAATAATTTTTGAAGTGAAAACTTCTTTAGCGGCGTTGAGCACTTTTGCGGGATGGGGAAAAAGTATAGAACTCGCGTGATCGTGACCAACACCATGAAACCATCTGCTTTCAAATTTCTTATAACAGAGCGCGAAATTTGAATTGTCATTAGAACTGTTTTATAAATTATCTCTAACATATAAATATATATTTATTATGTAAAGTTCATTTCATATATACATATATAATCAAAATTATACGAAATGAACTTCACATAATAAATATATATTTTATGTTAGAGATAAGAATTATAAAACAGTTCGTATTGCAATATTTTAAACAAAGTTGTGTATTTATATATATATAAATATAAGTTACAAATTTGTTTAAAATATATGTTTAAAATAATATATAAGTTATATATATATACATGCATATGAAATTCATCTTTCTCGTGAAATAGCGCGAATTTCGTCTGTTTTAAAATTTCTTACGCAGAAGTTTTCACTTCTGTCGGCCAGTCCCACGACTGCCAATTTTGCTTTTTTAATTCCGAAAAGCTGCAAAGCACGTTTTTTTGTCTTTAGTTTGTTTTATAACCACTTGGGGCGCTAAACAGTTTTTCAAAAAAACACTATAGAAAAAAAATATATGTACCTATATATTATATATTTATGTATTATTGAGGAGCACAAGTTCATTAATTTTAATCAGATTGATGCAAATGTGTAACATTTAATAATTGTAATAAATAATTAAAGAATTGTGTATCAATATTTTTTAAAGGGTAGAGCGAGAGCTCGGTGTCCCAGGTATTAATATTACCAGCCAAATCCAATAATAATGAATCATTTTTTTTAACTTAAGTACCGAGCCGAGGCTCGGGGTCCCGGTACTTAGTGCTTATGGGAAAGGAATAAAAGTAAATAGAAAACGTTTTTATTCGTAAATACTTTTGTTGTTATTGTTGTTGTTGCAAATGAAACAATAAGATTTAAAATCCTTGACTTCTTAAACATTTCATCAGCCTCTAAGTGTTTTCGTTTCTCTTATTATATCTCATTTTCTTTTTGGCATTTTCGGTTACAATTGTGAATTCTTAAAAAAAATATAATATACTTTTGGTTTTAAAATCAAATATAGCTAATTCCTCTCTTTGTTATTAAATTAACTATACTGCTGTCATTAAAAGATTATAAGATATTTACAAATAAAAATATAAAAATAATATAATAGATAAATTATTTCCAAATGTTTGAAATAATTTATTATGATTGGATTTAAAAGTTTTATTTAATATTTCTTATCTATTTTCTTTCATTAATAAGCTGGAGTGTCTCCACCCGACTATCTCGCAATTTGAATTGGATTAAATAACATAATATATTATATTTAAATTAAATTTAATTAATTATAAATTATAAATTAAAATTAATAAATAATATTTATTAAACCAGCCCTTGTTTGGCTCTTTGTTGATGGCACCACGTCACGTGCTGGCGCGTGATTTGCAGTGTTAAAAAATTAATTCCGGCACTTTCAGCGATTCTATCAAGCTGAAATTCTATATATAGCAGTTTTATACAATTTTTAATCATGTGTAAAACTATCAAACATATATCTTTATTTTTACGAGCACTTTAGAGGAAAAAAAATCTAAACGTTGTAGGTAATGACCCTCTTCTGGATGAGCTACATTTCTCAAAAGTTGATAGAAAACTACTTTGAATAATGCCCGGAAACCGTTTTTGCGTAATCTTGTCTACACACACACACACATATATATATATATATATATTTATACATACAGAGAGAGACATTTTTCTCAACCTTAGTGAAAATGACTCAGGGACCTTTAAAACGTATAAAAACATCAAAATCTCGACATCGAAAATTTTCGTGTCTGGCGAGATAGTAAAAATGAAATTTATCTCTACAAAAAATATTTTTTATTATTTGCTCATAATTAATTTTATAGAATTTAATAATGATAACACATTAATAAATTTACTTTTAAACCAAAAACATATTTTAAAATATTAATTTTAATTTTGTTTATTACTTTTTAACTTAAAAAAAATCTGTTCTCTATTCTTATGACTAGAATTTTTGATATCATTTCTATTAATTAATTTTGTTAAGTCACTCTTTGTTTTTTGTTTTTTACTTTTAGTTAAGAAGAATTAGAAAATTTAATTAACTTTTATTAATATTTGGATTAATATCATTCAAAGACATATTCCTGAACTTACTTTATACTTTCAAGATAATAATAATAATAATAATAATACAAAGAGAATATTCTTTACCACATTCACAACTATTGCTTGAGAGCTTTTAGAAATAAATAGATAAATTGAGAATATCAAATAGAAAATAAATAAATAATAAAACAACAAACAGCAAAGTCAGCCTAAAAGCTCATTCAATTCAATAAAATTAATTTCTTTTTCATTGGTTTAGTTCATAAAGATAAAAGAATTTTTTTTTGTAATTTGATTCAAAGGGATTACTTTCCATACTCCACTCTATTCTTCCACTGTTATATCAAACATATATATAACGAATGATATTATTAATTTTGATAATTGGTGCATCCCTTTATTGAGTTTGTCATTCTCATGGTGTACCTATGTACATTCTATGTATCTACCTATGTTCTTTTACAATAATAAATCTTTAAAATGAAACTGGGCAGGGAATCAGTTGATTTGAGGAATCAATTTTTTATTCAATCTACTTCCCTAGGACTTCTTTCTTTTCTTTTCTAAATTTATATTAAAAGGTTGTAAATAAATAGTTTTTACACTAAACTTCAAAAATAGACGATCTAAATATTTATTTACATAAAGTAAAGTAAATATATATATATATATATATGATTGTATATATATATAAAAATATATATATATGTTGGTTTAGATTTCCGTGAATGTTATTGTTATTATTACTATCAGATTTATCAGGGATATAATCACGTATTTTTGTGAGATATTTTCTCGACATTTCGGCACCCATTTTGGCGCCATTTTCAAGAGATTATTTAGGTGGGAATCATCCCCCTAAACTCTATTGTTCTCCGTGAAACAAAGTTTTTGGCGCCATCTGGTTATGCTGGCATTCGAAAATATAATAAAAAATCGGGCTTGTGTGTGTGTTGTGTTTATGCCTTTGCAAAGGCCAAACACACAAGTCAGATTTTTTTTTTCAATTAGTTACTGCAGCATTCGCATGGTGGCGCCAAAAACTTCTTTTCACGTAGATCACTAGAGTTTAGCAGTCTGTTGTGGGAATATTTTTGGGATTCTGGGTCTTAGTCTGTGTGACCAAGGGTTAATATCGGGATTTTGGGTTGATAGGTTGGGTTTTTTTGTACTTACTGCGTTGCTGTGGAGCTCCAAAGAATCCTGGGTAATCCTGAGACTGGTACACGTCCGCACTGGACAACAGCCCGAGACTATATATATACAATCATGACATTATTATCCAGTATAAAAAAAAATAAAATAAAATTCTAAAATATCAAAACAACTTTAAAATATTGTACAGGTTAAAATAATTTATAAATATATCTCTATTTAAAAGTTTCATTAATAATTTATCTAAGGTTATTAACCATCCAAACATATAAATAAAGTTGATTTAGTGCTCATAACTTAATTATAAAAGTTTCATTTTGTTGGTTTTAATAGACATTAATGCCATATTAATCATAAGAACTCTCACAAGGATCAATGAATTTTCTTTAAGGATTCAAATTAACTTTATATAAGAACATATCATTTTTAGATATTTATTGAATAATAAGGATAATAATAAAGATAACAACAAGAATAGCTGGATCAATTTCGACAGTGAATATTAATGTAGAATTTTTACCTTTTTTCACCTTATAAGATATTAACCTCATACATAAAGATAATTATAATTATAAAAAAAAAATAAAATAAAAATAAATGAATTAATTTTTAATAGTAAAATAATAAAATAAAAATTTTAATATTTGAAATATGACATTCATAAGGAAAGAATACAAAAGATACATTGATAAATATTAAAATAAATAAATTTCCTAATGTATTTTATATTGATGAATTATATCTCAAAATTTTACCCAGTATACGTGCAACCTTTCTCTACATTATTAAATAACTTTTAATCTCGTATCTATTATAGGAAAATTTAAAAAAATATTCTGATCTATTTATCTATCTCAGTGGCTCTACGGAACTCGAAAGTTCTTGGCCGCAGCAACCACACCCCTCCAAGTATTTCTATTCTGAACACCACAACGCCACAACCATCCAACTCCTACCCTCTCCCATCTCTCTCACGGCGCCCACCGCGTCCTTGGTCTTCCAAGCCGACGTTTCCATCTCGGTCTCCCCACCAATATATTTTCCGCCATTCTTTCCTCTCCCATTCTAGCCACGTGTTCTGCCCACCGCAGCCTTCTCGATTTTATAACCTTAACCTATGTCTGGAAATGCATAGAGGTTGTGCAATTCCTCGTCATTCCCCAGTGAGCTCATCTTTCTTTGGCCCATAAATGCTTCGAAGAATCCTATTCTCAAATACCACACACCCATTGGTAGAATTATTAATTTTATATTCACTGTCGGTAATAAATCAATAAGGCGCTGTATGACAACATGTAGTATATTATGAAATTTTAAAAATTAATTTCTGAGGTTATTGATATAATACATAGCCTATGTTCAAAGTACTTCTATTTACTTTGATAAGTATATTATGATGTAATTTCATGGTAATCGGTTCAGCCGATTTTGACTTTATAACCTCACAATTTCCGGACAGACAGACATGAAAAATTCTAAAATCATTTTTGGATTCTAGAGGTCCTGAAACGCGAAGATATGCAAAAAAATTTTAAATTCAGAGCAATGTGCAGACAAAAACCTTTTTTTTTATAAATTTTGGTTAACAAAAAATCATCTTAATTTATAAAAATTTTTAATTAAATGATTAAAGCTTTGGTGGCTGTTTTTATTTGTAAGGGAATTTTGTAAATAAAACCACACATTGATATTTGTTATTGTAAATTTATTCAAAAAAATACAAAAAATACATATAAAAAATACACATAAAAAATAATATGTGTATTTTTTTTGTAATAAATTTACAATAACAAATATCAATATGTGGTTTTATTTACAAAATTCCCTTATAAATTTTCTAATTTTTATATTTTCTAATTTCAAGTTAATATAAATATAGGCAGGAATTTCGAATTTACTATATATATATATATATATATACTTTATATTAAAGAGAGATTACTTTATTTAAAAAAAAGAGGTATATTAACGCTTAATTTAAAATTTTAGTTATTTAATTTATGAAATCTTTTCATTTGATTTCTTTCTTTTTGTTTTTATTTTGTCTTAGTATAAAAAACTTTCATATCTATTTTGAAACAAACATCTTGTTCGGCAAGCAAAGCACACAAACAATTCAATTGCAAAGTTTGTTTTTTTTTTTTTTTTTTTTTGTAAAAATCTTTTCCTATTTCGTTATAAACATGAACTGATTGACTCTTTGGAGATTTAAGAAGTAAGTTCCCATTCTTTTTTTCATCTTGCAAAAAAACCAACCGGGAAGGCAAAAAAGAAGCAAAAAAAAAAAACAAAAAAAAAAAAAAGAATTCAACTCAACAAGCCCTTTCTTTCTTGAAAATTGGGAAGTGGCGCTTTATCGACATGGCCAGGTGGGCAACGATTGTGAGTGACGTAAACCGAGCGCGGGCTGATCTTAAATATTTAATCATATTAATTGACGCAATGCGTGCCGTAAACAGACTTGGTTTGTATGCGCATATATGTTGACTAACCCCTCAACTCCACCCACTCCTACCCAAAACAACCAACCTCCAAAACAACATTGTAGCCAATATAATAGCCACAATGGCATGGAGAGTAGTATAGCTGCTAGAACGCTTGGAGGCATTCAATATATATATATATATATATATACTCATATCAATTATTTACAACTCACAAACCCCTACTCCCTGAGACTCCCCTTTAACCTCCTCTTTACTCTCTCTCTCTGTCTCTCTCATCCCTCACAACCACCCTTTAACAAAACTGTATTATTTTAGTTGAAATCAATTTTATGCTAAATTCCCCTGTGCCTCGTACAATATTTATTGTTGTTGTTTTTTTTTTGTATCCCCCTCCTCAATAATCCTCCTCCTCTCTAATCACCACTCCTCTCTCAATTATATCTTGGACGAGAAAGAGAATACTTCTCTAATTAATCAATAGAGCAATCTGTGGATCATGCAAACGCTCTCCTCCCACACTTGGGAATTCAAACTTGCTACCTTACAATTTACACCATTCAAATATCCATTTTTCAAATCAAATAACCCTCTCGAGCATTGAAAAAAAAAATTAATAATATTCATCCTTTGAAAATTAAAACAACAGAATTTATATGACGTTTTTTAATAGAATAAATATTATATAGATCTTTTTTTTTATTTTATAAACGTTAACCCTTTGCTTTTTGGTCCATATATATATATATATATATATATATATATATATATATATATATATATGACTCCATTGATCCATTTTGAATATTTAATAGAAACCAATATGAAATCTATCAATAACAATTTATGAATATTAGAGCAAAGGATTACATTTCAAATAAATGGATGATATATCCGGAAAAAAAATTGTATTCAATTAATTAACGAAATGATAGGAAATTTGGAAAATAATAATTATAAAATATTAAATCATTAATAAGAGAAAATATCTAAATATTATATATGTAGAATTAAATAATTTTATTAAAACATTTTATATGCAAAATATTATAAACTTATAAGACATAAGAAAAATAATAAAAGAAAAATAAAATTGTCTATTATTCAATTTGAATAATGTTTATTTTAATAAAACTATAGTCGAGGAGGTAAGAGTTGGTACATGGGTCGACCCCCACTCTCGGCCTACGCTGTTCACGCGTTTGCTCCTACCATTCCTACAAAACTTAACCTAACCTAACCTCGATAAATATTGTAAGGGGTGGTTGAATCTCAAGATGTCTAATTCCAAAAAAAAAAATAAAATAAAATAAAATAAAAATCTTTGTGAAAATTACTTTTTTTATCACCAGGAACGTTTGAGAGAGTAGAAGACTGTGTGTGGAAGACATTACTCTAGAAGGAGGGGGTAGCCCCGCCTCCCCTGGCCGCCACTCCTCATGCACCAACTCTTACCTCCTCGATTATAGTAATGGGAAATAATAATTAAAAGGGCTTCTATTTAAATGTACATTTCTTTTATTTTTCCATCAAAATTTATAATACGTACATATTATAATAATGAGTAAAATTTCAATAGATAAGTTATTTTGGAATTTTTTTATATAAATTTATATATGAAAATAAAAATTACGTAAATGTCTGTTTCTTTTTTTTCATGATTATTAATTCTTATAATTTTACCTCTTTATTTTTTTAGTGTGAAATTTAATTAAAAAATTAACAGAGAAAGTGTCGGATGAGATTAAGTTTGAAAATTTAATTTTAGTATAGTGTTGAAGGGGTGTATTTATTCTCTTTAAATATTAATAATTAATAATTTCATGGTTGAGAGAAATAAAATCATCATTACTATCTTCTCAGAATAAATGGAAATTTAAATCAAAATCATTTCAAATCAAGATATACAATATATAATAATTTAATATATATTTTTTTATTTATAATAATTGATATTATTTATTTATTTTCATATTAATTTGTCTGTCAATAATGCATTATAATAAATAATTTTATAGAATAAAAAAAATATAAATATTTAATATTACATATTCATTATATACTTAATTTTCAATTTATTATTGATATTTTTTTTTAAATTATAAATTTTAATTAATTCGAATATTGGCGAGATTTAAGATTATAAAATAAAAATAAAAATTCTATTGAATATTAATATTGACGTATATATTAATTATATTAATCAATATACATCTATAATCTCCGTCGTATGTATGTGATGTCTGAAACATTATGAAATTAGTTACAAATTGTCAAAATTATTAATTGGTTACTAACTTCATTGTTTTAAAATTTTCTTTTGTTATTATTAAATATTGAAAAAAAAATAAATAAAATTTTTACGACGATTTGAATAAAGTTAATAATTTTATAAGAGTTTTATGCCGTCG
Organism: Labia minor; assembly: GCA_963082975.1. NCBI lineage: Eukaryota > Metazoa > Arthropoda > Insecta > Dermaptera > Spongiphoridae > Labia > Labia minor. Next base: position 7,645,385 of record OY720345.1, on the reverse strand, counting down.
GCAGCATATGATACTATTTGGTTTTATCTTTTGGTTTATTATTTTTACGTTTAATGGTTTATTATTATCATTGTTCTACGTATGAAGGAAAAGTTTTTGATTTTCTATCTACGATACACAGTAAAGTCTGATTAACTTTAACAATAGTGATTAAGAAAAGGAATGTAGTTATGATTGAAAAATTACTACTCTTTAGTATCGAAATTTACCAATCTCAGTTAAAAACAATGAAAAATAGAAAAATGAATCTTTTTAAAAAATTATATTATTTTTCCTCAATAAATATGATGTGCAGTAGTAAAGGCACACACAAAACCACTACCAACTACAAACTAAAATTCTGAATTATATTAATTATAAGATGACAATTACGATTCTAAAATTAAGTAAATACTTACATAATTTTAGATAATAAAATCAACAAATTTCATAAAGAAAATATATACTTATATAAATATATACATAATTTGTTAATATCATAGGTTCCCAAAGTGGTATATTTGGACCCCAGAGGGTCCACGGCATCGAATAACAAATGTGGGGGTCCATGAAATGAAAATGGGGAGGATGGATTTTTTGATTATGTCTCTAAAAAATAAAAGGTAAATCGTTTATAAAAAATCAAAATCAATTTAGGGAGTCTACCCAAAACCGAAAAACATGCCAAGAGGTCCACGACAAAAGTTTGGGAACCTATAGTTTATATGTATAATAACTTAATTAAAAAAATATTATTTCTTATTTACACATACTCGTATATACAATTTAATAATTTAATATTTTACTTCGAGAATATTGTATTAAAAGTATTAAAAATATAAAAATTCCATTTGATCATTATTTTTAAATTTTTTTCAAGAGTAAAAATAAATGAAATCTAACCAATTTTAATACTAATTTTATAAAAAAAAAATTAAATATTAAATTTTCTAGTTTCTTGTTACTATCACGCCATATAGATAGTATTGCGATCACGAAAATTTTCGATGTTGAGATTTTGATGTTTTTATACGTTTTGAAGGTTCCTGAATCATTTTCACTAAGCTTGAGAAAAATGTCTGTCTATCTGTCTGTGTGTGTGTGTGTGTGTGTATGTGTGTATGTAGTCATGATTACGCAAAAACGGTTTGAGCTAGAATCATAAAATTTGGTATACGGGTATTCAAAATTCGTAGTTTTCTATCAACTTTTGAGAAATGTAGCTCAATCGGAAGTGGGTCATTACCTACAACGTTTTGATTGTTTTTTCCTCTAAAGTGACCGTAAAAATAAAGATATATTTTTGATAATTTTTCTCATGATTCAAAATTGTATAAAACTGCTATATATAGAATTTCAGCTTGATTGAATCGCTGAAAGTACCAGAATTAATTTTTTAACACTGCAAATCACGCGCCAACACGTGACGTGGTGCCATCAACAAAGAGCCAAACATGCTCTGGTTTAATAAATATTATTTATTAAGTTTATTTTATAATTTATAATTAATTAAATTTAATTTAAATATAATATATTATTTTATTTAATCCAATTCAAATTGCGAGATATTCGAGTGGAGACACTCCAGCTAATTTTTTTTTAACATCAAATTTTTACTATTATTATCCTACATTTATTTATTTATTCATTACCAATTGTAAAGATAATTTTAATAATCGTCAATTGTTTTTTTTTTAATTCACCTTCAGTACAAAATTCACGCCCCAGTGGAGGAACAAGTTGCTTCATTTGGATGAGATGGGGGGAGGGGGGAAGGAGAGAAAATAGGGAAAGGAAGTGGTGCCCTATCTCATGAGAAAATCATCAAGTTAGGGGTTTGGGTTGAGGTGGAAAATAGAAGAGGAGGAAAGTGAGAGTTGGAAACGGAGGCCAACTTCTCCTTCTATTTCAGAAACGGAATATTATCTTCAAACATTAGAAATGGGATTTCAAAAATGTTTAAAAATTCATAAGAAAATTTTACATAATAATTAGACAGAAGCAAAGTCGAGCATTGAATATTACACAACAACTAATTTAAAATTCCTTTGGTAAAATAATTATTAATTAATTACATTTGATTTCCTCTGTGAACAACATCAACGATTCTTCTTCCCTTTTATTTTAATTAATGCCATTAAATTATTAATAATTAATATTAAAAAAAAAAAATAAATAAATCACATTCGAGACAATATGAGATGGTCTTAAAATAGGGTGACCATATTTCGAAAACGCCAAACCGGAATAAACGGTTTACCTTTTTTTACTATCTCGCCAGAAAATTTTCGATGTCGAGATTTTGATGTTTTTATACGTTTTGAAGGTTCCTGAATCATTTTCACTAAGGTTGAGGAAAATGTCTGTCTGTGTGTATGTGTGTGTTTGTGTATGTATGTTTGTATGTAGACAAGATTACTCAAAAACGGTTTGAGCTAGAATCATGAAATTTGGTACTCCGGGCATTATTCAAAATTTGTAGTTTTCTATCAACTTTTGAGAAATGCAGTTCAACTGGAAAAGGGTCATTACCTACAACGTTTTGATATTTTTTCTTTTAAAGTGACCGTAAAAATAAAGATATATATTTGATAATTTATCTCATGATTCAAAATTGTATAAAACTGCTATATATAGAATTTCAGCTTGATTGAATAGCTGAATTAATTTTTTAACACTGCAAATCACGCGCCAACACGTGACGTGGTGCCATTAACAAAGAGCCAAACATGCTCTGGTTTAATAAATATTATTTATTAAGTTTATTTTATAATTTATAATTAATTAAATTTAATTTAAATATAATATATTATTTTATTTAATCCAATTCAAATTTGCGAGATAGTCGAGTGGAGTCACTCCAGCTTATTTGTTTTTAGAACCAAATTGAAACAAAAGTACAAAATGTCCTAAATATTTAAAAAACGGGACAATAGGCTGTCCCGAAGACATTTTTCGAGACGCCGGGACAGAGCACCTAAAAACGGGACAATCCCGGAAAAACGGAACGTTTGGCCACCCTATCTTAAAACCATTTTATTTACAAACATGGAAATTTAAGTATATGATGAAAAAAATCTCCAAACACGCTATTTTTTATATTTCTAAAAATTATAATTATTTTGTTAATTTGGGATTAATATTTAGGAATGGGTTGATTTTAAAAAAAAAATTTTTTTTTGTTTATATCATAAATATTTTCTTATAGAAACGTTATTAATAATAATGAACATACAATATTATTATACTATTATTAGGCACTGTCTATTTATTTAAAGAGTTACTTAGAAAAAATAATGTTTCTTTTCAATGTTTAAATTTGTTTAGAATCGATAGGTTGTGGACAATGGAGATGTCGGATGTATACAGTTAGTAACCCCATTGGTCGATACAATGGTTTTATAGTATCTATAGTTATCTATGTATATATATATATATATATAAAATATAGGTAGAACGCTTATCGATGTTGACTTCAAAGGTGTTTGGATTTTATTGTTCCGGGCCAAAAAGAGTAGGAATAAATAAAAATCATTTTACAAACTGACTAGCCATCATAATCAATATTTCTAACTAAAATCAATAGTTGCTTATTGAAATGTAAATATTTGTACATTATTATTATTAATATCATATAAACACTTGCTATTTTTTGTTCTAAATAAACTTTTCGAATATTATTAATTAAATAGAATATAATTGTTTAATTTTAGATAATATAATAACATATTATAAAATTTAATCAAATCAAACACAATAGTATATGTAGGTATGCAGGTATTTGATATTTTTTTGTTTGATAGATTACAGCATTATTAGTTCCACACATAGAATATCAATTCCTTTTTCTAAATTTATTATCTTAACATCATTTTACCCACTAATCAAAGAAATAAATTTAAAAAAAATCCTATCAATTGTAAACATGAATAAAATTTATATATCTTATCTTATTATAATAGCAAAATTTGTATAAATTTGTTGGTATTTTTAGAATGCTGGAAGATTTTTTTGTAATTCCCACCATAAATAATATTGATAAAGAAAAATCGATCTTTATTAGTTTCAGCCTCAGGAAAAATAATCTTTGTTAGTTTTTTTCTTAATTCAAAATAGGAATTTTAATAAAAAAAAAATGGCGTCGGGCAACGCCTGACAGCGCTTCCTTAAATACAAAATATTATAAATAAAATAAAATTATAAATATTTATTTTAATAATATTTTGTGATCAAATTACGAAATATATATTATGTTATATCCATAGGCCATACTTTTCTGTCTTTCAGTGCATTAATATGTACGTTTAAGGGCTGTATGCTTTAGGACTATTTTTTAATATATGATCTTTTATATTTCATATATTTTGTAGTTTATTTATTTTAAATAATAATCTTAATCTTAATTATTCATAGTTCATATGGAATAATTTTTTTAAAGTACCGAGCCCCGGCTCGGTGAACCAGCTACTAATATATAAATATACTTAATAATATTGTATTATCAAAATCAAAACTTCCTATTCTCTTCAATTTTTTTCTAGTTTTGTGTTAAATATATTATCTTTCTAATAATACCCTCCCCCTTCTCAAAAAAAAAAGATAGAAAGCCTGTATCCCGAAGGTATCATTATTTAATAATTCAGAGTGTATTTGTTAAATGAAATTTGTGACTGCGAGCGTATTGTATAATTCTTATTGTATATTTATTCATTAGAACCACGAAATACTTTGAATTGGTTGCAACATGTACCTTTAATTAATCAATAACGATTCTAATTTTGATGTGTTCATTAATTTGTCAAACACAGATGTTTAGAATTTCTCATGTGTAGCGGGTAGCTCAAAACTGATATCCTCTAACACCCCCTTTCACCTCCATTCCAGTAAATATTCTCCCTCCTCCCTCTCCTTCCACCCTTTCCACTCTCTCAATATGATGCATAGTTAACATTATGCTATCAGTAATAAACAAAATATACAAATCTATTATATACCAATATAGATAGTTATATATATATATATTAATTTTAAAGAGAATGAAATTTAAACTTATGTAATTATTATATATTTTTCTATATACTAAAAAAAAATAAATATATTTTTCACTTACTAATATAAAAAATAAAAATATTTACGAAATTTCCATTACATATATTTAAAATTATTTATTGAAAAAAATATATAATATTTGTATTATATATTTTATTTGAGTATAAATATTGTCTTTATTATTAAAGGGATTTTTATTAATACATCACATATTTATATAATTTATTTATTTAGTAAAATAAATGTACAACGTTTCGACTGCTTATTCTGCAGTCGTTATCAAGTATCGTACGCCTGCCCCGACTCAAGCAGAATTTTACTTTACTTATTTTAATAATTTTTTAAAAATAATAATTTATTAATTGATTAATTTCAACTTGGCTGCTTTATTTATGTATATATATATATATATATATATATATATATACCTATGCATCATCATCATCATCATCATATTATCATTTGTTACCCATTGGTTTATATTAACAAATATTTACAATTTATAAAAAACAACATAAACTTTTGTCTCAAGTTAAAATAATATTTATTTTTTATTTTTTAAATAAATGAATGAAAAAAAGTTTATTAAATTTGCTGGAGTGTCTCCACTCGACTATCTCGCAATTTGATTTGGATTAAATAACATAATATATTATATTTAAATTAAATTAAATTAATTAAATTATAAATTAAAATTAATGACTATTATGGTTAGGTAGTACTTATATGAACCATTTATTTTTGAAAGGACCTTATCTATTTATACTGATCTACCTAAGAGAGATTTTTAATTCTTTTTTCAATTTAAACAACTTTGAACAGCGAGAAGCTAAATAAGATAAATTTTAGATTATTATATAAATTTTAATATACGAAATCTTATTTGTAAATATATTAGAAAATATCAATCAATTTGTTACTCCAAAACCCAAAACAAAAAGATCAGAATGGGAATTTGGCTTATAAGAATATGCAATTAGAGGAATTCTAAGAACAAATAATTATGAATACAAGTTTAGAAATTTTTATTAAATAGAATTAAAGAGTTAGAAATGAGAATACAAGAAAGAAACATTTATGAGATGGAAATAAAATTAATTCTTGAGAAATTTGATCAAACACAAAATGCTACCGAATGGTTAGAATAGTTTGAAAACATATATAATGTCATAAGGGAAGTGAATAAAATTGAGATATTAAGATTTATTTTAAATTGGATGTCCTAAAGAATAGTATGATTGAAATTATAAAAAAAAAAATTTTTGTTTATTAAATTGGGACCAATAGAAGACCTCATATTACAAAATTTCGAGTATAAAGGTTGGACAAATATTAGAAAGTCATATACTTTCTATAATTTCAAACACTTATAGGTCAGTGATTCTCAACCTTTTTTTTACCGCGGCACACTTTTAACGGTTTAAAAATTTGGCGGGACACAAAGAAAAAGATTAGTGTAAAAATTTACCATATTGAAAAGAATGGTCCCAAAAACGGTTTACCTTTTTTTTAGAACCATATTAAATTATTAATTCTCTGGGGGGCGCGAGACTGTTGTAAGGGGGCGCAAAGGCATCTCAAGTGCCCTCAAATTTTTGAAAATTTTCGATTTTTTTTCAATTTTTTCTATATGGTTTTTCAAAAAGGTAAGATGATTTTGAGATGCTCTGAAACATTGCCCCTCCCCTGTTGTTATATTATTTAAGAAATGTGCACGTCTATTGAAAAAGGAAATTAGATTATTATAAAAATTAAGGGGCGCGCAAGAATTTTTTTTAAAAAAAGGGGCCGCAAGAATTTTTTTTAAAAAAAGGGGGCGCCGTTACAAAAAGGTTGGAAACCACTGAATAATATCTTTATGTTTTAAAATGATGCTTGGAAAGTTTTTATATAATCTGTTCATTCTGCATAGATATTATTATATTATTAGTTTTAATATCATACAGCAATATAATAAGTTAAAAAAAAAATCAAAATTTAATATAACAATAATACTAAATTTATCGAAACCTTAACAATAATAACAACAACAACAAAATCATCCAAAAAGAGATGAAATAAAAAATCATTAATTTTAATTGAGATGCTCTTGGTTGTCTATGTTTCAATTACGAGATGCAATTGGGCGTGCCATTCTGGGTTGCCGGGATAATTAAACAAAGTCAAGGGCCAGTGCACGCAGTCTTGCATTGCAGCACTGCACCCTTCATCCAACACATGGAAGGGGGAAAGGGTTACTCTGCTACTCCCATCATGTGGGGTTTGTTATACTCCCTATACCCTCCCCTCCCCCTCCCCCTCCCCTCCCCCACCCTATCTCTTCTTCTGCTGTTAGGTCATTTGAATTCGTCGACGCATTCCTTTAGACAATTTGACTGCCCATCAACCAACCATAATTTTTTTTTTTTAAATAAATTTAAAAAAAGCAATTTTTATAATATTCAACTTGAAATGTTTCCAATTAAATACTAATACTAAAATTTCATAAAATGAATCTTAATATTTTAAATTTAATTAATTAATTAAAAATAATATAATTTTATAAGAAATTATTAAAATTAAATTTAGATTTAACTTTTTTGTTTTTAATTAAATTCAAGTAAAAAGTTTATTAATGTTAATATTTATATTTATATAATGACAAACTTTAATTCGAATCTTCAAAGAAATAATTAGAAAAAGAAAAAAATAATAATATTACATGTATAAATAAAAATAGGATCAAATATTTTATTTTTTTTATTTTTAAATATTAATATTAATATTATTTTTTTAAAAAGACTGAAAGAATAATTATATGACACATACATTTATTGATATTGATTAAATAACACGTAACTATAAAATAATAACATTGAAGGCGCCAAAGGGGAGGATGTACGTAGCTGGCTCACATTCTCGTGGTCCAGGGCCTGGCAAGGGAATTTTTCTAGCTGGGGTCTGTGAGACGGAGTCAACTCAGCTTCCGTGATCAAAATTGGGGAAGCTACTTGAAAAAAAAGTAGCGCCTCCGATCAAGAAAATCAAGGTAAAGAAAGATTGATAGGAGCCGTTCTACTGATCAAAGGACACCTCATTGATATAACTTAGTGGTTCTCAACCTTTTTAGACCAAACGCCCACTTCGTAAGGCCGGCTTCATAATTCGCCCCCCCCCCCCCCCTATAAATTTTAACAGATAAAAATTGCATGATAATCCCTAATATATATACTTGGTAATACTTAGAGCCATATTGAAAAATCGAGTTTCAGAACCTGATCGGAAAATCATCCTACTTTTTTTTAGAACTATTTTGAAAAAAAGTGGAAATGTTTAAAAAGCCTGATTGCAAAATCATCTGACCTTTTTTTAGAACCATATTGAAAAAAAGTGGAAATGTTTAAAAACCTGTTCGCAAAATCATCTTACCTATTTTTAGAGTTGAAAATGATTTCGTCCCCCAAAAATAACTTATCGCTCCTTTTTAAGATGTCGATCGCACAGGTTGAGAATCACTAATATAACTGATTTGATAGGCATTGTCCTTGCGTAGGATCTACAAAAGTCTGAGGATTTCTTTAACATAATAACATAGCCATTCCATACTAAACATGTAGGTTGTTTATACTTACTACATAACATATGGTAAGTAATTCTAATTACTGTTATTGTTCTCTTTAAAATGATTAAATTTTTCAATAGTCGTAAAAAAGAGATTTCTGTTTTTTTTTCTTTCTTTCGTTTATTCTATTTAAATATTAAATTTATTTATATATATGCAGAATATTTATAAAATATTTTTATTTATTGACAAAGTTTGTACTATAAGTAAGTAATAGCAATAAAGAAATAAACATTTATTCTGGCGTGTACGTTTTTTATAAAATAACACCCTCCATCTACAATTTTTTTCTGAACTGCTTGTTTTGTCAATAAAAAAAGTAATTAATAGATTGACTATGAATTTTTGAAAATGTATGTGCCATTCTTTTATTAACATCCACCAAGATATAAGAGATATTTCAGATACCTACATATTTCCCTTTTGCATCTTCTCCGAATACATTTCTTCTTCAATAATATGACATCTCATATATCATAGACTTGACTTGTTAAGAATTTTTCCACCAATTCTCTCCCTTAAGAATATTTAAATGCGTTATTTTACTCTATGAAACTTGTCAGATAAAGAATGACTGTTAGTAAAGTAGTCATAAATTTGTTCTTTTTTTTTTGATTTTTCACTTACAATATTCAATATAAAGATAAGACTATACATAGTTTTTTTTGTGGGGAGGGGAGGGGGAGGAAATCTAAATTTTTATAATAATTTATTATAATGTTTATATAATATCTTGTGCACGTATTAATAATAATAAAATATAATAATAATCAATTTTTTGATATAGAACAGTGATTCTCAACCACTGTGCCGCGAGATTATCAAAATGTGCCGCCAAATTATTACAAATGTAACGAGGCTCTTAAACATTTCCGACCTTTTTTTTATAAATTTTTTCAATATGGCTCTAAAACACAAAAAAGGTAAACCGTTTTTGGGACCACATTTTTCAATATTGTAAACTTTTACACTTATCTTTTTCTTTGTGTGCCGCCAAATTTTTAAACCGTTAAAAGTGTGCCGCGGTAAAAAAAAAAGTTGAGAATCACTGATATAGAATCTTATTATTTTTTCTCAAACTTGTGATCGAGTCTTTAATTATTTTTTTTTTTTTTTTTAATATTCTTGAAAATAAAATACTCATGTTCCAGTTACAATTAAAACTAATATGTATCTATTTTTTTTTATATCGAGAATAATAATAAATCAACAACAGACCTCTATTGAAGTATTTTTTATTTAATTTTAATAATAAAACTTTTTATAATGTCTATTCCAATATCTAAGAAAATTTAATAATACAAAAATATATCTTCATGGATATATATATATATAATATAGATATATAAATACGAGTACGTTGTGAGGGCATTAAGATGAAAATAATATTTTATAGGAGGAATTTTTTTTTGTGATGGTTTTGATATTCTATTCCATAGTTATTTGTTCAGCAGCTGGATAGACTTTTTCCTTTTTTCTCATTTCTCTACTTAAAAGAAGACATCAGATGTGTTTTTTACCCGAAATAATGCTCTCTCCTCTCTTTCTCTCCCTACAAACTGTCTCTCTACTTTGCTGTTTATAGAAATGTGTCGGACACATTTGGCGTTGAGCTTTTAACGCCCCAACTTTCAACCCCTTAAGTCATAATTTCCATTCTTCAGTTGTTTTTTTCTTTATTTTTTTAAGAGTACTTGTAGATAATTATTGATTCTTATTATTTATTCTTCGAATTTTTTATTTATTTATTTAGTTATTTTAATACCTGTATGAAACTTTAAATGAATAAAACATAAAATAAAGTATGAATAAATTAATTTGTACTTAAAAAAAAAACAAAAATATTCTAACAGATTGAATAAAAAATACATCCCTCGAGGGGATTTTTTTATTTTTTTCATTTTGCCTCCTACAAAATAAAAAAAAATAATATACACAATATTGGGACAATTGGAAAATTTAAAATAAATTATAATGAATTATAATATTAATTAATATTTATTATTATTATTATTATTATTATATTATTATGCGAATTTATTCATTTTTATTATTACAATCTTTTTATCACTTCACTTCACGTCTGTCTGCCTGTTTGCTCAAATAAAAATTTGTTCATCAGCTTCAAATTGAGCAAGGCTTCTGAAATTTTTTTTTAGATATTTAATTGGGTCTCTAGAAAGTTTGGAAAAAATATAATTGTTTTATAAATAATTAGATAAATGTAATTAAGCGAATAAAAGTAATTCCTTTATTTTTGGTGCGTTTCATTTTTTACAACGCCATCTCTGAAGCAAAATTATTGATTTCAGGATAGATTTTTATTTTGAAAGTAATTAAAAATATTTTATAGAATTCAAATTAAAGATTAATTTTTATTAATCATATCGAAAGTCATTGAAATAATTTTTGTGTTATTTGTCGTCCAAGCGTGAAGGGATTCTCAGAGAGCACTAAACTATTTTCTTCTACACCCACACTTGTATAATTGTAATCAAATTTTAATAAAAATTGTTATTAACTGTGATAGAAAGATAACAACATAACGCTTCATATTTTAGAATAATAAATACAAAATATTTATAAATTCTAGATATAATTATTATATTAAAGATTAATTGTATTACAGACAAACCATGAAAGATAGAAACACATTTTGCGCATGTCATTGGGTAGAGGTAGGTTCAAAGTTTGAAATGAAATATTTTGGCCTTATCCATTTTGTTACAACACGACAGTAGATGGCGCTGGAGAATATCAACGATAAGACCGATCGACATAAATAAATACGAGTATGAGTTGTTAAATACACTAAATATGTTGAATTGGATGAATTTTGTTGTAAATTGTCAATACATGCCGCTCCAATACATCATTTACTACATCGTTTGACAATTTTTGAATTTTTTTGCACAATCAAATTTGTTTTAGATTGCTCTTTTTAATTTAAAAAATAGACATACAAATTTTTTTTCTTAAAACATTTATTCTTTCCTCTTCCTTGAATATACAGGTAACAATTCCATTTAGTTTCAAAATAATAAGAATTTTCAATTAAACAATCAATTTATGCAATGTCGTTATTAATACTGAACATCAATCACGCTTCCATAAATTTAAAATAGAATGTAAATAAATTTAAATTTTAGTGTATAACTTTGGCAAATGAACACAAATGAAATAAAATTAATGTGTTTGTATCTTTAATTTAATACGAAATTGAAATCTGCTCTTTCATTTTGGGACACCCTATACGAGGTGTGTTCGAAAAATAAGGTGACTTTGTATTTTTAAGAAAAATATTTATTTATTTATCAATATTTATGTGTTGTCCCCTTCAAAGTAATCCCCTCAGATACAATACACTTATGCCAACGGTTTTTCCAATCCTCAAAGCACTTCTCATAAGCACTTTTCGGTATAGCCTTGAGCTCTTCCTCCCAGCGATGCAGTCTTTATCTCCTCAATCGTTACAAATCTCCGTCCATTCATAGGTCTCTTTAGTTTTGGGAACAAGAAAAAGTCACATGGGGCCAAATCCGGTGAATATGATGGCTGAGGCATGATTGTGGTGTTGTTTATGGCCAAAAAATTTCTCACAAGCAAAGATGAGTGAGCAAGGGTATTATCGTGATGCAAAAGCCATGAATTGTTTTTCCACAATTCTGGACGTTTTCTTCATATTGCTTCTCGCAAACGGCGCATAACTTCAAGATAATACTGTTTATTGACCGTACGACCATATGGTCAGAACTCCTGATGCACCACGCTATGGTAATCGAAGAAAACAGTGAGCAAAACTTTGACATTTGATCGAACGTGGCGTGATTTTTTCCGTCTTGTAAACTTTTTTTTTACTCAGAACAGTTTCACCGTTTGCCACTGTCAACATTTCAAGTGTTTCGGAGCACTTTATTTTATTTTTTACACAAAATTTGATGCACATCCTTTGATCCATATTTTTCGATAGCAAAAAATCGCCGAGAACGCAAAACACTTATAACCTTTACGCCACTCACAACCAAACAAAAAAATGCTATACGGGAGTGAGTGTACCAACATAACAAAACAAAAAAAAAATCGATAATCGAAAGTACGTTCCCCCGAAATTTGAAAAGTCACCTTACTTTTCGAACACACCTCGTATAGATAAGGATATAAGGATTTTCTTATTGGCTTAAAAATGCTTAATTTTGATCATCATAAATGTTTTAGATGATATTTTGGAATAATTAATATAGTATATATTTAATTTTTGATGTTCTTTGTTTTTTTTTTTTCAATTTGAGAAGGCATGCGAATAAAACGATTTCCACACACACACAAGGCCTTAGATAACATCTCGTAAGTACAATTTACAACAAGAAGAGAGTTCAAAAAGTTAATATATATATATATATATATATATATATATATATATTTTGTGTATATTTATCAATAGATCGATTCGAATTTCAATAAAATGAAATGGCCTTTATTTTCTTTCCTTTTCAATCTTAAAAGAAAAACGTTTGAATTTGAAGAAAAAAAAAAGAAATAATTCTTTTTGTTTATGTATATCTTTTTTAAATAATTAATTAATAAACGTATTTTGTGTGTAATTTAATGGTTTTTTTTTTGTTTTTGTGAATGTAGTAATAGAAGAAGCTCCTAAAAATACTTGTTTTACTTTCGCTTTATACAAGATGTTAACGTGAGTGGTTGTTGGAGGGGAATATAAAAAGACAAAAAGGGATCTAGAAAAAGAGAGAGAGAGACTGTTTTACTGAATTTTTTCCACATTTATTTCCATCTCCTTGAATAAATAACTATGGAAAATTCAAATTCATGAATTAAATAGAATTGAATTTTGAAAGTTTTTTTTTTTACTTTCATCTATCTATCTATCTATATATATATATATATATATATATATACTGTTTTTTCAATCTAAATAAAGTTTTATTTTATCATTTTCCGAATTATTCTTATTTGACAAATTTTTATTAAAATTTGATTTAAATAAATAATGATGTTTGGAAATTTTTATTGAAAGATAAACAAATAAAATGATTTTACTATAAGAATACAAAAAATAGAGGACACTTCACTATATTCACACACTAAAGTGCCGCGAGAGTTTCAAAAGTGCGCCGCGAGATTATGAGGCTCTTAAACATTTCCGACTTTTTTTCTAAATTTTTTTCAATATGGTTCTGAAAAAAACAAGGTAAACCGTTTTTGGGACCACTTTTTGCAATATGGTAAACTTTTACACTTATCTTTTTCTTTGTGTGCCGCCAAATTTTTAAACTATTAAAAGTGTGCCACGGTAAAAAAAAGGTATAGGCAGAAGGAACTAAATACTTTATCGAATATATTAAGTATAATTTAGAGATTTATAATAAATTTTTTTTTTATAAAAATCCTATTCCTAAATAATTAATTTTTTTGATAATTTTCAAAATTTTATAATTATTTAAATTAATTCTATTTTTATATTTTGCTAAACAAAATTTTTAATTTTTATAATTTATAAAATTATTTGTTCTCAATAAATACATAAACAATAAATATTTATGATTATGCAAGTGTCTTTTTTTCTTGTTTGTGAGGTTGTTGAAATATTTTTATTTGAATATATGTGTGTGTGTTTTCCATTAGTGTTGATGAGAAATATAAACATAGGTACCTACATATAAAGTATTACAAAAAAAAAAATAAATAAATAATAATTTCAAATGAAGGAAGACAGCTAATGAATTCTATTCATATGTTATTAACAAAGAGAATTACTGTAGTTTTAATGTAGATGAGCATTGCAGTTGATTAAACAAGCACTTAAAAAGCAAAAGCATCGTATTTCTACATTTCCTTTCCTTTTATTTAATAAAAGATTTAAAATAGATGTTGTGGAAATGGTACAAACTCGACATTTTCTACTTTTTAAGTGTGAACAATCTATGTGGGAAAAAAAAGGTGTTATTATCTAAAGAATTAATAATTACCTAAGTACTTAAAACTTATCAATAATTGTAAATGACTTAAACTTCCTCTTGAAAATAAAAATAATAAGCTGGAGTGTCTCCACTCGACTTTCTCGCAATTTGAATTGGATTAAATAACATAATATATTATATTTAAATTAAATTTAATTAATTATAAATTATAGATTAAAATCAATAAATAATGTTGATTAAACCAGGGCGTGTTTGGCTCTTTGTTGATGGCACCACGGCACGTACTGGGGCGTGAGATTTGCAGTGTTAAAAATTAATTCTGGTACTTTTAGCGATTCAATCAAGCTGAAATTCTATATATAGCAGTTTTATACAATTTCTAATCATGTGAAAAATTATCAAACATATATATTTACTTTTACGGTCACTTTAGAGGAAAAAAAATAAAAACGTTGTAAGTAATGACCTCTTCCGGTTGAACTGCATTTCTCAAAAGTTTATAGAAAACTGAATAATGCCCGTATACCAAATTTCATGATTCTAGCTCCAACCGTTTTTGCGTAATCTTGTCTTATATTATTTTATTATTCTATTTGGTATCTGTAGAATGTATGATAGAATTTTATAAAGTTTTTAATATAATGATTGACATTTGATAAATGTCACATCGAGGAGATGACGTGCGAGATTTCTACAACTTATTCCATTAATTCTACCTCTTTTCAATCGTTCCGGAGGATTATAACACCACATTTTCTTTGACCACCTTATCTTATATTTATGTTTTATTATTTCAAGGTTCTACCATAGCAGCTGTATTGTCTAGATAGAATCTACATATTAAAGAGAGAGTTTAATATATAATTATTATTTTTTCTTATAAATGTTCACAAATCTATCTATCTATCTCTGTGGCTCTAAGGAGCTCGAAAGTTCTTGGCCGCAGCAACCACAATTCTCCAAGTGCCCCTATTCTGAGCCACAACCCTCCAATCCCTACCCTCTCCCATCTCTCCCACGTCCCTTCCTACATTATCCACCCACCGCGTCCTTGGTCTTCCAAGCGGGCGTTTCCCACTCGGTCTCGCCCCCCCCCCCCCAATATATTTTTCGCCATTCTTTCCTCTGCCATTCTAGCCACGTGTTTTATCCACCTCAGCCTTCTTGATTTTATAATTCTAACTATATCTGAAGATGCATAGAGATCATGCAATTTCTCGTTATGCAGTCTCCGCCATTCCCAGGTGACCTCATCTTTCATTGGCCCATAAATGCTTCACAGAATCCTATTCTCAAATACTCTAAATCTACTCTCGTCCCCTAAGGTCATAGACCATGCCCCACACCCATATAATACAACCGCTAAAATAATTGTTTTATATATTTTAATTTTGATCCCCTTTGATAATAATTTCGAAGCGATAAGTCCCTTTACGGCATGATAACAGGCGCTTCCCGATTGTAACCTCGTTTTAAACTCTTCTCGAATATTATTATCTTTCGTTATTACAGAACCTAAGTATTTTTATTTTTCTACATTATCAAATTCCATATTTTGTTTTTGTGCATTAATATTTATTTCACAAATACTAAGAACTAACAAAAAATAGGTTATGTATACCATATACCTAACTTTGGATCGACATTGGAAATATCTAAGAAATGAAATATTGAGAAAAATTGTTTGCGGATATGTCGATGTCTCAATCAATTTAAATTTGACATGTTGAATTCTATGGTGTTGAATATTGATTTCAATCAATGTAAATGAAACATATCTACATAAACCTTGACAATAATAAATTGTCATATTCACTATATTAGATAATATTTTTTTTATAGAAAATAATATTAAAAAAAAAGTAAAAACCTATATATATATATATATATATATATATATGAATGATTTAACCAATTTAAGGAGGTGAATTTGTTATATATATATATATATATATTATAAAAAAAAATGTATTCTAAAAATTTTAAAGTTGAAAATAAAAAACAAATTCAAAACAAAGAAGTGAAGTTGTAAATTTTGTTATGAGAAAGTTAAGAAGGTTGAATGATTGCTATGAAGGTCTAAAAATGATGAGTTCCTTTTACTGTATATGTTGTACCTTATCAGTGGAGAGAGAGAGGGAGTAGAACTGCAGGTGACAGGTGAAACATGTACAGAAGATTAATGTGGTAACAAGTTAGATATAATACGGGGATATGGTGAATGGGTGGCTGATGAGGGGGTGGGGAATATATCAAAACACAAGGGATTAAAATAAACTGATAAAAGACATCAAAAATAGTGAAGAGGCTATAGCCATTAGGCAGCAACCAAAAAGAAAGGAATATGACTGATAATGTGGAGGAAAAAGAAGCCCCTTTAATGGCTAATTGATTGAAATCAATGATTATTTGATGGATGTATATACATGGTACATAGCATAACGAGATGAATTATTTAATTATGATGACAGGCATCATGAATACATATCAGTTTTCATGAATACAATCTTGATATATTGTTAACATATACATATTATTCACTTTCTTTTAGATCGATTATAATATATTATATATATACATATATAATTATATTCTGTCCTCATATATTCTCCACGAATCATGCATTTTCTTAACAGAAAAAAGTATTTTTAGCATGATGTCTGTCCGTCCGTCCTTATAGATGTGTACAGCTTGAACGGCTCAACGGATTTTAATAAAATTTGGTATATTTACTTAATGCATCAGTATGATGAATTGATCAACTTTTGTTGTATATTCGGAAATCGGAAGTGGTAGTATTACCCATCGACGATAGGAAGGGAAGGGTTATTTTCATACCAAATTTCACATGAGGAGATTTTTTACATATCACCACGAATCATACACTTTGTGGTGGTTTTATTCTCGAGAAAAATCATCTTTATTAGTTTTTTCTTAATTTAAAATTATATGACGTCATCCAGTCATTCATGACGTCACAGTAAACGCCTCCTTATATATTATAAATAAAATAAAATTAAAAATATTTATGTTATATTTCATATCTGTTTTTTATTGCATTAATAGATTCATTTAAATGATTTGAAATTGTTTCTGTAGCTGGAAATTTATTGACAAACCGTCGGTCGGTTCTGTGCCTGGCCACAGGTCAACTTATTAATTTTTCTTTTATTTATTTATTATTAAATGGATAGTACCTACTATAAATAATGATTATCATTAATATGATTTAATTAATACATAATTGAAAGAGATATTTTTAATTTTTCACAATCTGGACGAAATTTTCAACAAAATGAATAAATTATTATAATATACTAGTATATATATATATATATATATATATATATTAAGTTATGTATTATGCCAAAGTTTTTTGATATAACAAACTTTTCGAAATCCTCCTATATATATCCTATATATATATATAAATATTTAAGATGAATTTATATACTATAGGTATAGCTGAAACAAGTTTTTCTCAACTCAATTTTTATTATTTCGTATTAGGAATAAAAATAAAACTTATAATTCTATCGTTCCTGGTTCAATCATCAAATTCACATTGTAAAAGAGTATAACCTATTATAAGATTTTGATAATTCCGTATTTATGGTATAATGAAACAATTTTGTATTATTAATCGAATCATAATGGGATATTATGTTTTCTTTAATTTCTGAATAGGTGAAATGTACTCCAGATAGTAACGCTCTCATCCTCTCATCTTATCCTACATATAAATTCTCATGTTTTTTTTTAATTAAATTTTGATTAATTTAAATGTCAAAGGGATTGCATAAAGAGGATGCATTGAATTTTCTCTATTCATCTATAAACATAGATTTATAAAAAAAAAAACGGGAAGATTGTGATAATCGGGTCCCCTGGCTTAAATGAGAAAAGACAAGGGAGAGATCGATTTATAGCAAAACGATCGGTTGTCTTAGTAGCGAAGAACGCGGTGGTCAGAGAATAGAAAATAGAAATTCATGAAGGGTAGGAATTGGTTAAAGGAATCTCGTTGTTGCAATCGACAAACTTTCAAGTTGTGTTCAATAGTACCACAAAGATATTGCTTATGATTAGTATTGAAGTATAATATAATATAATAATAATAATAATAAGTACCTGGTTCATCGAGCCTCCGCTCGGTCATTAAAAATATTATTCCTTATGAACAATTAATATTTAAGATTAAGATTAATTTTTAAAATAAATAAACGATAAAATATATTAAACAATTTCAAATAATTTAAAAAAACATCAATTAAAAAAAACCTCCTTAAACGTAAGACAGAAAAGTATGGCCTGTGGATATAACATAATTAATTTTTCATAATTTGATTACAAAATATTATTAAAATAAATATTTCGTAATTTGATTTTATTTATATTTATAATATTTTGTATTTAAGGAAGCGCTGTCTGACTCAATTGCTGACGTCATTTAAATTTACTATTTTAAATTAAAAAAAATTTCACAAAAATGATGTTTTCCGAGGCTGAAACCAATAGAGATTGATTTTTCTTTATACATATTATCTATGGTGTGAATTTCAAAAAAATTCTTAGAGCAGTTTAATATCTCAAAAATACAAATATATATACAATTTTTGCTAGTGTAATAAGATAAGATAATAATAAGTTATTATTAGAGAGCGCAAAAAAGGCATTTACCTTTTTTAAAATTTGAGCCATTTCAAGAGTTTTTTTTTATAAATCTCCACATATCTATAAACATCAAACACACTGGTAGATTTTAAAAAACGCCTTATTCGCCTTTTTTGGCTTTTTGGCGTATTTTGTGTGCAATTTCCTTATAAACAGGGGTGATGGAACATCGGAGAGAGAACAATTATAATAATTATGTTTTGTTTATATTTTATTTCATAAAATAATAATAAAGTAAAAATATTATATTTATAAATAAAATCCCTTTTTATTTTTTTTTTTTGTGTTACTTTTTCTCAGTATATGTTTTATCAAAATTAAGAATTTAAATTTCTTTCCTTTCTTATTAAAATATATTTCTTTTAAAAATTATTTGATATTCGTTAATAGAAGTAAAATTTGTTATTGTTGTGAAATACTAATTTGCTAACATAAGCTAATAAAAGAGATTATTTATCTTCTATAAAAATACAATATTTTTTGGAAAATTTTTGAAAAAATTAGCCTTTTTTTTTAAAAAAAATGCCTTTTTAACAGCCTTTTTACTATCTCGCCAGATGTTGAGATTTTGATGTTTTTATACCTTTGAAAGGTTCCTCAATCATTTTCACTAAGGTTGAGAGAAATGTCTGTGTGTGTGTATGTGTGAATATATGTAACCAAGATTACGCAAAAACGCTTTGAGCTAGAATGATGAAATTTGGTACATGGGCATTATTCAAAATTCATAGTTTTCTATCAACTTTTGAGAAATGTAGCTAAACCGGAAGAGGGTCATTACCTACAACGTTTTGATTTTTTTTCTTCTAAAGTGACTGTAAAAATAAAGACAGCTTGATTGAATCGCTGAAAGTACCAGAATTAATTTTAATTTATAATTTAATTAATTTAATTTAAATTAATATATATTATTTAATCCAATTCAAATTTGAGAGATAGTCGAGTGGAGTCACTCCAGATTTTTTAAAAAAAGTCAAGTTTTTTCGTTAAAAAATCTGGAGTGTCTCCACTCGACTATCTCTCAAATTTGAATTGGATTAAATAATATATATTAATTTAAATTAAATTGACTTTTTTTAAAAAAAATTAGACTTTTTTGGCGCTCTCTAGTTATTATATATATAATATTATTTATTGATCCCTAATTAAGATTTTAAATAAATATAAGTATTAAAAAAAGAAAAACAAGAGAACAATTTTATAAAATTGAAAAAACAAACAACTAAATAAAGAGGATGGTATAATATTTCGAATAAATAGAGCCTGTTGGAATTTTTCACAGTTGAATGGGCCGTGAGTGAGCCGTCACGGGATTCGAGTTTGCCGTGCTCTGGGGGATTCACTAGCTTGTGGGGACTCATCCCCTCCCCTTCCCTTCCCACCCCTCCAATCTTCTCCATTCAACCCTTTACTACTCGCTGGGTAGGAGGAGGAGGTAGAAGGGGTGTAGTGTGGGGAGGGGGTGGAGGGGTGGAGGGAGGGAGGTGGAGGTGTGGTAGATTGGAAGGGCGCTTCGTACAAGTTGCTCTTTGGCCGTCTCATTGTGGTGAGCATAGCTACCTCCACATGCACGTTGGTTTATG
Source organism: Labia minor (assembly GCA_963082975.1). Classification (NCBI taxonomy): domain Eukaryota; kingdom Metazoa; phylum Arthropoda; class Insecta; order Dermaptera; family Spongiphoridae; genus Labia; species Labia minor. The sequence continues at coordinate 7,624,560 of OY720345.1, read as the reverse complement.
AAATATTCAGCTCATTAATTAACTACATTAAGCTTTCGCAAAAGAGGAGGGAATGGGGTGGAGAAGTAGAATAAGTGGGGTGGGGTTGGGATGGTAGAGGCAGGCTACTTGTCCAATCCATATCTACTGACCTCAGAGCTTCTCTCAGGAATCGCTCACCTCACTACACACATATCATCATTGATTATTGGCTTTATGTCACAAATATCTTAGATAACTTAAATATTTTAAAATAAAGACTTCAAATAAATTCCGTTTAACTGTATTACAGACTTAACGTTATTCCATTTTATTAATATTTTATCATTTAATTTAAGGCACTTCTCGGAGGAAATGAAGAATATTAAGAATAGAATATTTGCCTTTTTTTTCAAAAGCACCAACATCTTATTAACTTTCTTATAATATAATTTTGAAAAGAAACTTATTATTATTATTATAATTAAAAATCTAATTAATATTTCTAATATGTGTATAATATTTTAATTTAAAGTACCGGAACCCCGAGCCTCGGCTCGGTAATTAAGTTAAAAAAAATGATTCATTATTATTGGGTTTGGCTGATAATATTAATACCTGATTCACCGAATCGCCATTAAAATAATAACATACAAACAGAAAAGTAGGCCTGTTGATATAAAATATATACCTGGGACACCGAGCTATCTTTGAATGAAAACATTTTGCATAATTAAATAGTGGATAAATTCTGTTATTATACATTAAAACCTTCCTTTTCAATCACGCTATATAATATTAAAAAAACATCAAAATCCGTTGCGTAGTTTTAAAGATTGAATCGACTTTGTTTTATACTATGTAATGATTATGAAATAAAAATTTTAAACAAATGTATTTAATTAAATTAATAACTAAAAAATATTAAATAATAGTTAGCTTAATTATAAAAATTAAAATAAAAAGAAATTACTTAAAAACTAACTATAACAATAATATTAAAAAATATATAAAATTACCAGAAAATAAGTAAATATTTATTTAATAAAATTAAATTTTTAATTAACTTAAAAATTAATCCAAGTAATATCGTCTATTTCTATTAGACACTATTTTCGGTTATGAGATGAGAAGGGATTCACAGTCCGTCAGTAAAGAGTAAAAAATAATTGTAATGGAAGACCGCCGTTTTTTAAAATAATTAAATTATTTTAAGGATTATAAAATAAAAATTATTGTATTGACATTAAAAATATTGAAATAAAAAATAATAGTTTGATTTAATAAATTAAAATATTATAAACATTTTTAGTGGGAATTTCTCAGGGAGGTAGGGACGTCAGATAGGCAACAACTTTTATTCCAAATGTTCTCTCCCTAGCTGTGACGTCATGAAGAGCTGGGTGACGTTTAAATTAAGGAAAAACTAATGAAGATGATTTTTCAATAAAACTCCATTTTTCTTTATAAATACTATGTCTGGAGTGAATTTCAAAAAAATCGATCGAGCGGTTTCTGACAACCCATTTACAAATATATATACATACAATTTTAGCTAGCATAGTAAGATTAGATTAGATAGATAGTTAAATAATTAAAATTTTAAATAAAGAAAACTTATAATATATACATACATACCAATAACATTTCAAATTTTTTTTTCAAATATATAAGTATGTACATGTATTCATTATTTATATTTTTTAAAAATATTTATTATAGAAAAACAAATATATATATATATATAATAAAATAATAGTTTATAAATTGAATTGATTTTTTTTTGATTTATAGTCATGAATGATTTTTATATTATCTAATAAAGGTCTCTAACATCTTTTGTTGAATCAAATTCTTTGCTCAATAAATTCCCCCAGAGGACGTCGCCATATGGACGATTAAACTTCAAACAAGTATAAAGGAGAGATTGGGATGGGGATTGAAGTGGGGTGGGTTAGAGGGATGAGGTTAGTTTGTAAATAACAAATGGAAAGTACCAAAAACCTTAAACACAAGGGAAATTTGTATAGCCTTTGATAAATACATTAATTTACTAAATAATAATGATCATTCAACATTATCATGTTTTATTTATTATTATTTTTTTTAAAAGGTTACAATTTTTTGATTCTGTTTAAGAATGTGTATTGATAGGAAAAAGTTTATTTGATTTTTAAATAATTAAAATAAGTACATTTTTTATTTAGTTTTATTGAATTTTTATTCAATCAAGTACATATATCTATCTCTGTAGCTCTACGGAACTTGAAAGTTCTTGGCCCCAGCAACCACACTTCTCCAAGTGTCCCTATTCTGAGCCACAACCCTCACGTCCCTTCCTACATTATCCACCCACCGCGTCCTTAGTCTTCCAAGCGGGCGTTTCCCACTCGGTCTCCCCACAAATAAATTTTTCGCCATTCTATCTTCTCCCACTCTAACCACGTGTCCTGCCGGTTTTATAATTCTAACTATATCTAGAGATGAATAGAGATCATGCAATTCCTTGTTATGCAGTCTCCGCCATTTCCTGGTGACCTCATTTTTCTTTGGCCCATAAATGCGACGCAGAATCCTATTCTTAAATACTCTAAATCTACTCTCGTCCCCGAAGGTCATAGACCATGCCTCACACCCATATAATACAACCGGCAAAATAATTGTTTTATATATTTTAATTTTAATCCCCTTTGATAATAATTTTGACGCGATAAGCGATGAAATAAGTAAATAATTGACGATATAAGTACATATATCAATTATCATTCAAACTTGAACTGAATTCATTCAGTTCTCTAATCTCAAAAAGTGCTTTTTATTTTTTTCCCCCATATATTAAATTAAGTACTAGAAGAAGTAAAAAGTGAACCACTTAAGGTTTAGCAATTATTTTTCATTACTTTAGAGTTAACAAATATTAACCAATATTGGTAGTTAATGGTCTTCAACTATTCTGGTGCCTAGTAAAATTTTATGGTTATTGAAACTTTAAAGTAGATAAAAATAAAGCTTTTTGTAAAAAGTATTGCTGACCAGGAAATTTAAAATAAATTCATAAAATTTTAATTATTTATGAAATTGTTTAAATATTAAAAGTAAAATTTGTACATACAAAAATGAAGATTTCTTGTAGACTGGTACAGATCTGACAACATCTGATGTGAGGAAGTGATTTAAATTATAAAAGCAGAGTATAGTTACAAAATCTAAAGTCATTTTATATACGTATATACCAGGTGTGTTCGAAAAGTAAGGTGACTTTGTATTTTTAAGAAAAAATATTTATTTATTTATCAATATTTATGTTGTCCCCTTCAAAGTAATTCCCTTCAGATACAATAGACTTATCCCAACGGTTTTTTCAATCCTCAAAGCACTTCTCATAAGCACTTTTCGGTATAGCCTTGAGCTCTTCCAGCGATGCAGTCTTTATCTCCTCAATCGTTGCAAATCTCCGTCCTTTCATAGGTCTCTTTAGTTTTGGGAACAAGAAAAAGTCACTTGGGGCTAAATCTGGTGAATATGGTGGCTGAGGTATGATTGTGGTGTTGTTTTTGGCCAAAATGGCTCTTCCCCAAGTTTGAACCATAGAACTACATTTTCCAGCAAGATGGTGCCCAACCTCACTGGTATAACGCAGTACGAGATTGGTTAAATACCAGTGAACCCTATCGTTGGATTGGCCATATGGGGCGTAACCACAAAACTTGCTATGTATCGCCTCACCCGACCAGACGCCATGTGCTTTCTACCTTTGGGGCTTCATTAAGAATCGCGTGTATGTATGCCTCCACTACCAGCGAACCTCCCTGAATTAAGAAACATGATTGTAGAATGGGTTGCAACAATTACGGAAAACACACTGATCAACGTTTGGGAAGAACTCGATTATAGACTTGATGTGTGCTGTGTGACAAATGGTGCTCACATTGAACACTTATAAGGTTCTTGGTAAAACTGTTTTAGCTGCTCATTTATTTGACATATCATTTATCATTAAATGTTTAATATACTAAATATTATCAAGCATTAAAACTCCCATATTCATTTAGAGACATCCCGTATATATATTACTATAAATAAAAAAAATCTAATAAAAGATTATTTCAAGATGGGTATGGAATCTGAAAAGTTCTCGAAAGAGAGTGATAACAAATTGATTTGAATTTTATGTAAAAAAACAAACAATTTCTACTGTCAGAACGTTAAAATATTGAACGACATTTTACATTAAAACATAAAAATGAAATAAAATGAATTTTTCTTTTTGAAATTTAAATTCATACATTATTATTATTATTATTATTATTATTTATTTTCTCAATAAAATTTTGATGTATATACAATATTTACTAAAAGTTTATTTTGAAAATTTAAAACCCAAAATGTTTTGTTAAAATTTAAATTTATTTAATTTTGAGCTTAAATAAACAACAAAAAAGGTGTTCTTCAGTATTTACGTATTATATGTCCTACATAAGTAGCTTACTTTTATCTTCAATATGTAATTATTAAAAGAAACCCAATAATAATTAAAATATTAATTTATATATAAAATCTTTTATATATTTTAATGATTAATAAATATTGTAATTGTATTAAAATAAATAAATAATATTTTATAAATTTACAAATTTTCAAATTCAACAAAATTACAATTGTAAAGAGTGTAGAAGACTATTCTCGGTTGATGCATTAAAGCTGATGAAAACTGGTGTTCTTATAATATCAAACATAAATTTATTTTATCAGTAAAGTTTTGTTATCTTATTGAAATTTTCACTTTTCGCACAAATTCACCAGGATTTTAATCTTTTTATTAAGACTTGAAATTCTTTATCATTAATATATATATATTTATATAATCTGAATTATTGTTTTATAAGATAGAATTTTTTTTCTTTTTTTTTTTTTTATTCACCTGAAATAGCAACAAAGGGCAAAATCTACTTTGCTAAGGATTTTTATTTTATTGAATTTTAATTTTTCCATTTAAGTTAAAAAAAATGTTTTTAAAAAGTTTCTTTATTATTATTATTATTATTGAGGGAATAAAGTTTAAATTTATATTCTCTCTTTTTCTCTTCTCCTCTTTTCTTATAAGTCGATTTTTACACATTAAGATTAGAAAATCATAATACGAAGAAAATGAATAAAAAAATTATTCTTTATCTATCAAATGTTATTATACGAGCAATAATTATATATCTAGGGGTGTTTTGAACTAAAAAGTCAATTAATGAAATTAATGAATAAATTAATTAATATATAGTTTTAAATAATAATAATTTATATTATAACTAATGAAATTTCTGTTTTATATAGATATATTCACATTTTAATACTAGTGGCGCTGTTTGCATGTAGATTGGGTTCTCTGCCCCCCTGAACCCCCGAAGTGATACATAGTATTTGGTTGAAATTTATTTTCAATTTATTTTATTTCAATCAATATATTAAAACATTCATTTATTATTTTATTTTTATTTATATTTTAATTTAATAACTAAATTATAATTATAATTAATTATAATTTTATTGTATATGTTACAATGGAGTATAATATCCGTTAATAATTTTATTTTCATTGATTTATAGAATAATTTTAATTATAATGAAATTTAAGAAAATCTAATGTTAGAGACTTGAGACATTTTATAAAAATAAATTTTTAAGATTTTAAACTTTAGCTAATTTTAAAATATATACATTTATTTATAGTTTTAATTTAAAGTCATTGATTTATTTGTTTATTTCATGGGATTTTCGCTTTTATTAATATTTCAAGAACATATAGTTGTCCTTCTCCCTCAGAAGAAACGTATCTATCTATGTGCCACTAGGCACTAGTAAACCTAGGGGATTCGAAAATTATTAACTACAGCAAATAGATTCCTCTAACAGTCTCTGTTGAATATTTATTTTTGAATTTAAGTTAATTTTCAAAATTTTATTTGCATATGATTGATTACTTGCGTTAAAATTTAACTAAATTCAAATATTCTAATTTTTAAATTTATATACAATTTAATATTAATATTATTTGTTCATTAATATCACATCATAAAATAGAATTTATTAAAGATAATAAATGAAAAAATGAAACCTATTAATGAATTATAATAGAATATAGTCATTTGAATTTTAAACAAATTTAAAACATTACTCAATTTTAAATTAGAGACAAAATTTTAAACAACTCCTTTATATGTATCATTTGTCTAAAAAATCATATTTTGATGTATTTTAAGTAGCATGTTTTAATGAATATAAAAAAAAAAAAATTGAAAAATTGTCTTTTAAAAATGTAAAGAAAATATTATCTATGACAGTAAATTTTTAAAACTGTTAATAAAAAGAAACAAATTATGATAAAAAATTAATTGGAAAAGAAAAAATCTGGAGAGTATCCACTTGACTAGCTCGCAATTTGAATTGGATTAATAAACATTAACATTATAATTAAATTAAATTTAATTAATTATAAATTATAAATTAATAAATAATATTTATTAAACCAGCGCGTGTTGATGACATCACGTCACGTGCCTGCAGTCAACATGTTAAAAAATTAATTCCGGTACTTTCAGCGATTCAATCAAGCTGAAATTCTATATATAGCAGTTTTATACAATTTACAACACACACATTTTTCAACCTTAGTGAAAATGACTCAGGGACCTTCAAAAGTTATAAAAACATCAAGTGGGTTTAAGCAAAAATGTTGCCAGCTTATTAACACCCTAATAAAAGCTTAAGTATAAAATTTGGTTATGATCGGTAATTTTGTTCATGATATTTCTGCAATACACTCCCCCCCCACACACATACGTCAAAGAGAAAACCACTTTTTTGGAAAAAGAATGACAAGAAAGGTGTAGATGTATGCAAAAACCCATAAATGGAACATGAATATAGATACTTTACTTTCAAAAAAGTAAAAAAAAAAATATAAATTATCTTCATTTAAAACTTTATATAGTAAATGAGAAAAAAACCTCTGACTTTGTACGTCCTACGCAAGGACAACGCCTATCAAGCCGGTTTTATCAATGAGGTGTCCTATGATCAGTAGAACGGGTCCTCTCAACCTTTACCTTGATTTTCTTGTTCGGAAGCGCTATCAAATAGCTTTTCCCCAATGTTGTTCCCGGAGGCTGGGTTGACTCCGTCCCATAGACCCCAGCTAGGGAAATTCCCTTACCAGACCCGGGACTTGAACCCGGGACCATGTGAATGTTCGCAGGTTCGCTACCCACACACCCAATGGCGCCTTCTTCGTAAATGAGGTAAACATTATTTTACATATGCTATATGAAAGAGTACAAATACAAACTTCGGCACTATTTCTAGCCGATGTAACCGATGGAATAATATGTTAAGGAAAATTGTTTTTTTTGTTTTTGTTTTTACAATTTTTGTAAAAAGAGAGCCTGGACGCGATTCATAATTTGGAAAACACTGTTATATCGAATCTATAGGTATACTGATCATCTAGCAACAAACAGAACTAATAATATGAAACAAACGACTTGCAAAGTCTTTGTCTTTTCATCAATTACAAAAAGTTTACTTGTTTTTTCAAATTGAATATCAAATTTTAGAAATAACTTTCTATAAAAAAAATATGAGTACATATTAATTAATCATTTGACTTTTTACCGTCTCACATTATTAATAGTAATAAAAGATAACAAATATCATATATAATCAACAACAAATGATCATTTACTATGGAAAAAAAAATCACAAAAAAGTAAAAGCTGTATGATGACCGCACTATTTATTTATTTATTAATTTTTTAAATGTTTGACCTTCCACTACTATTTTCGAAATAAAGCATGCATGGATGGTCAATTAAAATATATTTTTTCGCTAAATTTATTAATTAATTTTTTTATATTACTTAATAAATAGAAAATAATTTTATTGAAATTGATAATAAATAATAATAATAATAACAATAATAATAATTAATGAAACTTATATTTATTTCAATGAATTCTTAATTAAATCGTTTTGCCAATTAGAGCTCAATTGTCAATTTAATTGATACAAAGTACGTATGTACATAGATAGTACAATGAATTTACTAGATGACAATTAAATTCAGATATTCATAAGCGGCTGTATTCACTTCACTTCTCCTTCCTCCCCCCCCCACCCCGCCATCTCTATGTATTCTACCAAAGGTATACTATTTCTATTTACAATCATTATCAAACAATAACAATTTATTTATTGAATATTGAATATATACTTACACCCTTGACAAATTTTTAAATTCATCCAAATCGATCTCTATATCACTACCAAATGGTCCTGTGTACTGTATAACAAACGCTACATGTAGCGCCTCTTGTGGCTCACTTAAGTATAATTATAAATATAATTATATATTGTAATAATTCTAGAAATTCCCATACAAAGAATGTTTCTATCAATATATCTATCTCTGTGGCTCTACGGAACTCGAAAGTTCTTGGCCGCAGCAACCACACTTCTCCAAGTATCCCTATTCTGAGCTACAATTTTCCAATCCCTACCCTCTCCCATCTCTCTCACGTCCCTTCATACATTATCCATCCATCGCGTCCTTGGTCTTCCAAGCGGGTGTTTCCCACTCGATCTCTCCCCCCCCCAATATATTTTTCGCCATTCTTTCCTCTCCCATTCTAGAGACGTGTCCTTCCTACCGCAGCCTTCTTGATTTTATAATTCTAACTAACTATATCTGGAGATGCATAGAGATCATGCAATTCCTCGTTATGCAGTCTCCGCCAGTGACCTCTTTGGCCCATAAATGCTTAAAAGTAAAATCAATTTCAAATAAATTAAATTAAATATTTCTCCTAATTGATTAATATTTTCTAAAACAAAGTAAGTAATATTTTTCATATTTAAATTTTTAATAATACTAGATTTTTATATGTTAAACAAGTATTAAATTTAAATATGTTCATTTATCAATGCCACCATGACAAATTAAAAATTAAAAAGAAATCTGGAGTGTCTCCAGTCGACTATCTCGCAAATTTGAATTGATTAATTACCATATATATTATATTTAAATTAAATTAAATTAATTAAATTATAAATTAAAATTAATAAATCATATTTATTAAATCAGCGCGTGTTTGGCTCTTTGTTGATGGCACCACATCACGTGCTGTTGATAGAAAACTATGAATTTTGAATAATGCCCGTGTATCAAATTTTATTATTCTAGCTTAAACCGTTTTGCGTAATCTCGTCTACATACACACACATACATATACACAGACATTTTTCTCAACCTTAGTGAAATTGACTCAGGGACCTTTAAAACGTATAAAAACATCAAAATCTCGACTTCGAAAATTTTAGTGATCGCAATACTATCTCTGGCGAGATTTTAAAAATAAAAATATTAATTTTAAATTGTATTGAATGTTTTAAATAATTTTTTTAAAACATCAGTATTAATATTGTGATTGTTACATTTAAATTAAGTTCAATTAAATTAAATATTTTTTTAATATTTTCTTATTTAAAACCAAGTTGGTAATATTTTTTATATTTAAATTTATTATTTTTTATATTTAATTTTATATTAAAAAAATTTAGCAGTTTGCAAATATGAATGGAAACGCATATCACAATGAAAGAAAACGTCGATTGGCTAAAGAAAGAAGGTTAACTCGGCAACGTTCCGAACAAATTGATACACAAATCTAAGTAGGTATGTGTCAACGAGGCGAAATATAAAAAAAGTTATGGGAATCGACGAAACGTACAACAATAAATTTTTTAATAAGTCTGTAAATTTTTGTTGATGATATTGATTTGCTATTTTCTTAAAAGAGAATGATAGAATTATTTATTTCTTGACACATTTTGTTACTTTGTATTCGTTGTAAATATCACTAATAATATAAATATAAAATTTTTTTTTATAAAATAACGTTTTTTTCATGGACTAAAAAGAATAAAATAATTATTCTATAAGCCTGACAAAGTTTATGGATGAATTGCTTCATAAGAGTGAACAGACAGGGGGACAGACAGAGTTCAGACAGACATGAAGCGAAAATGATAAAAACGTTATAATAAAAAGTAGTTTTTTATTTTATTGACAGTATTTATAAGGTAGCCCATTCTATTTATTTTAATTACATTTTTTTTAGCAAAGATGTCCTATGATGATATAAATTAAACATTGGTTTATTAAACCATGTTCATTTTTCTGAGGACATCTATGCATAAATTTTCATGCAATAAAAGAACGTATTCGCATTATTAATATGGTATATAAACAAATAAAAGTCTAAAAAGGAAGATACGCTACTCAAAAGGGGATTAACAAAGAAGGATATTAACCATATACACTGAATTCCGTCGTGGACGGGGTCTTTTCTATACTACATGGGCTGAAAAGTCCCGGGATTTTTAATAAATATAAGCAATTTTTGGGTAAAATTTTATTTATTCCTCAACATAGTTGTCTTCTAGGGCGATAAACTTGGTATATCGATCTTTCAACATTTCGATGCTCCTTCTGTAGTACGAAATGTCCATACCTTCGAAATACGCTTCGGTTTCCGCGATGACTTCCTCATTCGATGTGAATCTCTTTCCCTGGAGCCACTGCTTGAGGTTTGGGAACAGATAATAGTCGTTGAGGGCGAAGTCTGGAGAATACGGTGGATGAGCAACCAATTCGAATCGTAATTGGTTCAATTTAGCCATCGCTTTTAAGGACGTGTGTGACGGTGCGTTTTCGTGATCGTACAGAACTTTTTCTTCGCCATATGGGGCTGTTTTTTCTTAATTTCTTCGTTCAGTTTGTCCAATAACGCTGCATAATACTCTCCTATGACTGTGCAGATAATCTACGAAGATTATGTCATGCGCATCCCAAAAAAATGGAGGCCATAACTTTCCCGGCCGAACGTTGGTCTTTAGGCCGCTTTGGTCGACTTTCGTGGCTTTCCAACTACTCTGCAGAGTGTCTATTGGAGTAATGGACCCACGTTTCATCCATCGTCACAAAACCTCGTAAAAAGTCCGTTTGATTACTTTGCAACAACGCCAAACCGACCGTTGTACCATCAACGCGCTGCTGTTTTTGGTCGATGGTGAGTAATCGTGCCGATAGCATTTTCATCGTCAAGAGATCGTGCAAAATGTTGGTTCTTTTGAGATACCCACGGCCTCAGCAAACTCGCGCAACTTCACTTTACGATCACTCAAAACGATTCGATGCACTTGCTTTACAATTTCTGCATTCGTAACCTCTTTTGGCCTTTCAGAGCGAGGTGCATTTTTGTTGCTTGTACGACCCATTTTAAATTCACTAAACGACCGATAAACTGTTGTTCTCGAAGGAGCAGATATGAGATAACATTCCTGAAAACACTGCAATGATTGTTCACAAGTTTTTCTCATTAAAAAACAATGTTTAATCAAGATGCGATATTCCTGTTTTTTCCATTTTTCTTATGAAGGCGAAAGTAGCGTCACTCAAACGACTGTTGCTTGTAAACGAATGGACGAAATGTCATGGTACTTCATACATAAACTAGTGTCATGGTCAGATGAGTCTCTCAAAATGAGTCATGTTTATTTTCTAGTGGCGTCACCTATTGAAAAATATCGGGACTTTTCAGCCCATGTGGTATATCTTAAATAAGAACACAAAAAGATATGAATATTTTAATATACTGATTGTAATAAAACGATTTAAAACTTTTTACATACAGACTTTCTAGCAAATACTATTTATTACTTGGGGGTACGGGGGTAGAGAAGCTAGTATCTTATCTTATTAGTACCGGGACCCCGAGCCTCGGCTCGGTACTTAAGTTAAAAAAAATGATTCATTATTATTGGGTTTGGCTGGTAATATTAATACCTGGGATACCGAGCTGTCGCTCGAAAAAATGTTTAGACATTATTATAGACATTTTCATTCTGTAAATTAAATAATTTTATTTCATTTAAATAAATATCTATTTTTAAATAATTTTTCTCTACATTATTTATCTAATTCTGACAATATATTAAGATCACACCGGGACCCCGAGCCTCGGCTAGGTAATTAAGTTAAAAAAAAATAATTCATTATTATATTGGGTTTGGCTGGTAATATTAATACTTGGGACACCGAGCTGATATACAATTCTTTAATTATTTATTACAATTATTAAATGTTGCATCATTGCATGGAACTTGGGGTCCTCAATAATACATAAATATGTATTATTAGATATGTTTCTAAGTGCATGAATATTTTTTTTTTATTGGAAGAATGATAAATATATATCGTAATTTATAATTATAAAATATTATTAAAATATATATTTTTAATTTTATTTCGAAATTAAATAAAAAATTTTAAAATATTTTAAATATAAAAAAAATATCTTTTAAAAAAAGGCGGGAGTCAAATTTCAATATGAGTGTCATTTGTCCATATATAAATTAAAAGATAAGATAAGTTAATTAAAATATATATAAAAACAAAAGCAAAATTAAATAATAAAAATTTATAAAATTTTGAATTAATATTAAATTATTAGTTAATGACTAATAAGTAATTAATAAAATAAAAAAAATAAAATTTATTACAATATTACAATTATTAAATGTTGCATCATTTTAATTAATAAAATAAAATAAAAGAAATTAAATTTAATCAAAGAACAATGAATAAATAAATATAAAATAATAGATAAAAAAAAAAAAAATTTTTTTTCCGCCGGTTTCGATCCTGCTAAGTTGACTATTCAAAACAGTGCCTTTACCCATTAGACTGATATATATTTAGTTAATTAACATGACATTTTTACTCGCTTTGCAAGAATTATGTTTTTTTGTTTTTGTTTTTGTTTTTTTTGAGAGTGATTAATAAATATATATATATATTTTATTAAAAATAAATATTTTTAATTTTATTTCAAAATTAAATAATGAATTTTAAAATATTTTAAATATATAAAAAAATGTTAATACAATTCATTTAAAAAAAAGCGGGAATCAACTAACCGTATTTTATTTTGTTAATAATTAATTAATTAAGATTAATAAATATATATATATATATATATATTATTAAAAATAAATATTTTTAATTTTATTTCGAAATTTATTTTATTTTAAAATATTTTAAATATAAAAAAAATATTAATTGAAGTAAAATTGATGACGTCACACCCATATATAATTTTCAATTAAGAAATTAATAATGAAGCTGTAAGTTTCAAGAGATGTGATCAATAAAACTCAATTTTTCTTTATAAATACTATATCTAGTGTGAATTTGAAAAAAATCGTTAGAGCGGTTTTTGAGAACCAATGGTTATAGATACATATATAGATATATAGATACAATTTTAGCTAGCATAATAAGATAAGATACTAGCAAAAAATGTATATATATATATATATATATTTGTATATATACATATATAATATAATACTCCCATTTGAATATAATTATTAATTTAATATAACCTCTCTATAACTACACGGATTTGAATATTATTAAATAAAAAAATAATTATAACAATAATAATAATATAACTATAGTAATAGAGTTTATATTGTGTAGAAATTGTTCTCTATGAGATCACCTTAGTTTACTTTAAAACGAAAATGATGTTGATAATATTATTAGTTTAGTTGATTTCTCTTATTCCATTAGCATTAACATCTCCAAATCCCTTTATCCACTCTCCCCTAATAATTCATTCTCAATTTAATTGATTACACTATTTTCAGCTTATGTTTTTTGATATTTGTTTTATCTCAAATTGTAAATTTAATTAAATTTTGGTTTTAAAATTGTTAATTTAATTAAAATAAAGCTTTAAAATTAAATTTTTACTTTTTTTTTTTTTGCAAATCTCACGCGCCAAAACGTGACGTGGTGCAATCAACAAAAAGTCAAACATGCGCTGATTTAATAAATATTATTTATTAATTTTAATTTATAATTTATAATTAATTAAATTTAATTTAAATATAATAAATGTTAATTAATTCAATTCAAATTTGCGAGATAGTCGAGTGGAGACACTCCAGCTTATTTTTTATTCATAGTTATTTTTAAATAGGATTAGTTTTTTTTTTAAGACATATTTGATCCGGGGATAATATATTCTCAGATTTTATTCACAAATCTAACCATTGTGAGATATTTTGTAAAAAATATAGTATTGGATTTATTTTTATATTCTCTCTCTCTTCCTCCCTATCTATCTATCTATCTAGCTATCTATCTATCTATATATATTTATAATTAATTAATTTTCTTTTGATTTGATTTTACACCACAATTTTGTCTCACTCACTTGACATATAAAAATATTTTTTGCAAATAAATTCTTAAATCTTACATTTCATCTTAAAAATTAATATTACAAATAGGTATATTCTCTTGGATTTATTTATTAATATAATGAGAGTGAAAGAGAGAGGGAGAGAGAAATGTAGATATCAAAAGTGAATTTTCTTTCTTGGTATTTTCCTTATACGTAGGATAGAAAGGTGAATTATTATCTTAAACTATCATCATTAAAAAGGAATCAGGAATAAATTATATTTATTCAAATAGCATACGAGATAGAAAATGACATATAAATTAGAGAGTAGTAGTATAGATATTTGCTTATGTTGTGTTTAACACGTTCCCGCAGGCATGTACCACCGGTGGCTCATGCCGCCACATCAAATATATAGACAAATTATAGAGCCGGCGGGAAAGTGTTAATGATTGCATTTTGTTTAAATTAAATTAAAGTATTAGGTATTTCTGGCTCGAACTCTTCTTTTTAACTCATCCCAAAGCTGCGTGCTGGCCACTCCATTGTTTGAATGCCGACCTCTTGAAGATAACACTTCACGATTTGGGCACTGTGAGGTTTTGCATTATCTCATGCATCAATAACATGTTTTCGCCGATAAAGCCAGGATAGGGCATCACATGATTTTCAAGAACTTCCTGAATATACCGAATAGCCGTTAGTCCTCTCCGATTATCTGGATTGGCTCCCCCATCAATAAAAACAAGATCTGTTTTAGCTTCTAAGGATATTCCACCCCGCACTATTATGGATCCATCTCCGAAACTACCGTCCCAGTTTTGCAACAAGAAGAAAATCGTTCTCCTGGTCGTCGGTAGACTCTTTGTCATTTGTCATTGCCGTGGAGACATATTCTTGATTCGTCCGTGAAAAGAACTCTGGTCCATTGTTCCAGAGTCCAATCAACGTGTCCAGAGCAAATCTTAGTCAGTCTGGCTTTGCGATAGTCTGTGGTCCATTTTGGGCTTGTTGCAGCTTTATGAGATCTAAGTTTTTGTTCATGCAACCTTCGTCTCACAGTACGTGAACTTACAGCCAACCCCCGGGCGTCCTGTAGTCACTGTCGAATTTGAATTGCATTAAACAGTCGATCGCACAGTGTAGTTAGTGTTATAAAGCGATCGTCTATGTGAGTTGTAACCCGATTTCTTCCAGACCCGGGGTGACGGTGATGAGAACCAGTTTCATTATATCGTTGGTTAAATTCTTTGAACCGATGAAGGAGTTCAATTTAATTCTTGTGCCACAATACGCTATGATAGTCCGCTTTGAATGAAGGCAACAACTTGTGCGGCAACCACGTGTGTGGTGTACCCATGTTAAGTTGGAAAAAGAGTGTGCTTTATGCTCTTTCTAAATTTCTGATATTAACTTAAATTGATTTGGTTCGAGATTAAAAATAAAATGATATATTAATTTTTAAAAATAATAAAATTATTCTTAATCTCAAATTACAAAGTTTTCTTATGTTCGTATTATTTTTCAATAAATCAAATAGTTTTAAAACAAAATGAAATAGTTTATGTTTATTATGAAATTGCAATAAAATACCTAAAATAGGACACCAATTTTAATCCAATCGGATGTCTTGAATATGAGATAGGAGAAGTTGAAACACAAAAAAATAAAGGTGGCTCGATTTTTTTGTCCGCGAGTGTAGAAAAGTATGAATATGAATTTCTTAAATTGTGTAAATTTAACAAATGAATCTTTATATCCATTAATTATATCTTATATATTAATATAAAAAATTCAATTTACACAGGATTTCCTATCATTATCATTTGAATTAATTTCAATTTTATTTTTAAATGGCAGATGATAAACCATCAATTGAGATTACACGCGACAGAATGATTATTGGTGGATCATGAAAACTGTATTTGTAGTTGTAAAATATCCATTTGATTTACCCCTACCAGCGGATACATACATATTCATTCAAATAGAGAGAGAGAGAGAGAGAGAAAGATAAGTAGATTAAATATTATTCGTTTCAGGATCTCATTATCGAATGGGATTTAAGGTGTCATTCAGAGTCATTTTACCAATTTCAATTTTCTCTCTCTCTCTCTCTCTCTCCTCTCTTTTTCTTTTTCCTTCTCTTTCTCTCTCCCTCTTTAACGAATTGAGAAAGAGCTAAAAGTCATTTCATTTTATAAACGAATAGATTTTATGTTAAAATGAAATGAACAAGTATATATAGAGAATATTATCCACGAAGCTTATTATTAGAATAATAGGGAAAAAAAAGGAGAATTTTGTAACAAAACAGTAAGTAAATCAAATTATTATAAAAATTTAAAATTTCTAAAAAATATTGTTTCAAATATATCGAAATAATTAAATATCATATTTTTACTATCTCTGTCTCTCTCTGTGTGTGTGTGTATGTGTGTAGACGAAATCACGCAAAAACGGTTTGAGCTAGGATCATGAAATTTGGTACATGGTCATTATTCAAAATTCGTAGTTTTCTAACAACTTTTGAGAAATGCAGCTCAACCGGAAGAGGGTCATTACTTACAAAGTTTTGATTTTTTTTTTCTCCAAAGTGACCGTAAAAATAAAGATATATGTTTGATAGTTTTACCCATGATTAAAAATTGTATAAAACTGCTATATATAGAATTTCAGCTTGATTGAATCACTGAAAGTACCATAATTAATTTTTTAACACTGCAAATCTCACGCGCCAACACGTGATGTGGTACCATCAACAAACAAAATTTATTAATTTTAATTTATAATTTATAATTAATTAAATTAAATTTAAATATAATATATTATGTTATTGAATCCAATTCAAATTGCGAGATAGTCGAGTGGAGACACTCCAGCTAATTTTCTTATATGAGAGGATTAATGATACTGATGAAACAACATCGCTGCCCTTTTTTACGAACCACAAAAACAAAAGATTACTTTCTTTTAATTTTTTTTTACCGACCGAAGATAGGAAGGGAAGGTATTGTTTTCAATCCAAATTTCAAATGTGGAGATTTTTACATATCATGCATTTTGTTAACAGAAAAAAGTATTTTTAGCATGATGTCTGTCCGTCTGTGTGTCCGTATAGACGTGTACAATGGACGGCTCAATGGATTTGTATAAAATTTGGTATATTTACTTAATGCATCATTAGCATGAGTTCATCAACTTTTTTTTTACATTAAACTAACTGGTGAAATAATATATATATATATATATATATATATATATATATATATATATATACTAGCTGCTCAGAGCTCCTTCGTCGCTCTTCACATCTAGACGGGGGCTCCGCCCCCTGTACCCCCGAGTGGTACATAGTATTTGGTTGAAAGTAGTAAAAGGTTTTCATCCATTTTGTTTCAAACAATGTATAACATAAAACATTCATTTCTTATTGTGTGATTATTTAAAATATATTTTAATTTATTTAGTAAATTAATTATATATATTATTATTGAATATGTTATATCTATCTACTCGAAAGTTCTTGGCAGCTACAACCACATTTCTCCAAGTGTCCCCGGTGACCTCATCTTTCTTTGGCCAATAAATGCTGGAAAGAATAATCTGAATCTACTCTCATCTCCCAGGGTCATAGACCATGCGTGGCTCAACGGTACTCGAAAGTTCTTGGCAGCTACAACCACATTTCTCCAAGTGTCCTTATCCTGAGCCTCTGTTCCATCTCTCGTACGTCATTCCCTGATGTATTCATCTTTCTTTGGCCCATAAATGCTGGGGAGAATCCTATTCTCTGAATCCACTCTCATCTCCAAAGATCATAGACCATGTCTAACACAACAGACAAAATAATTGTTTTATATATTTTAATTTTCATTCCCTTTTATAATAATTTTGATGAGATAAGCCTCTTTACTGCATGATAACAGGCGTTTTCCGATTGCAACTTCGATTTCAATTCTTCTCAAATATTATTATCCTTCGTGATTACATTCAATTTTTCTACATATTCAAATTCTACATTTTGTATGTTAATACTGCTCCTGTTTGTTTCTAAATATATTTATTTATCATTATTAATTTCAAACCTCATCTCTTTTCCTACCTCGATTAATTTTTCCTCGCTATCTGTAATTGCAATTGCCGAATCTCCTATTATATTTAAGTCGTCTGGGTCACCTAATATTTTACAATTGATTTCCACATCTTACTCTTTCTTTACTACCTTCAAGATAAATTTTAAGATCAAAATTTGAAAAAGTTTATCCGGATCTATTGAGTCATGCGTAGGTTTTACTAAAGTCTACAAATAATTAGTGAACAGAGATATTGAATTCGCGGTTTTTTTAATATCTGTCATAATGAAAATATCTTAATTAATGTTGATCGATTTGGCATGAACCCGCAATGATATCGTCTAATATTTCCTCCGCCTATAGTTTATAAGTATTGTATATGTTATAATAGAGTATAATATTTCTTGATCATTTCATTTCGATATTTTAATTTCATTGTTTGATTTTTATTGAATATTTTTAATTATAATAAAATTAGAGAAAATGCAAAGTTAGAGACTTGAGACAATTTATAAAAATTAATTTATAAAAATTAACGGTATAAAAGTATTGATAAAACTAAAGATAAATTAACAATATATACATTCATTAATAGTATTAATTTAAATTAATGGATTTATTTGATTTTTTATTATTAAGTTCATTTATTAATTTTTTTAGATCATAGTTAATTCCCTCCCTTCTTAGCCGCGAGGTTATAGTGACCGGTCCGCCGACTCGAGTTCGAGTGTTCAAACCTCGCTGAGTGCATCGATATATAAATCGATATATATAAGTATAGATATAAGAATAATAAAGAAGGCTGGCTAAAATGGTGATAATCCGAAAGCCAAATAAATAAAAAAAAAAAAAAAAAAAAAAAAAATTCCCTCCCTTAAAATAAAAGAAGTACCTATTCAAATATGGAAAGAATAAATACAAAATAATTTAAGTTAAATATGATTTAAATATTTTATTATATTAATTAAAATGAGAACTTTTAGAATAAATTATTTAATTGAAATGATATTTGAATATTAGAATTTAAAATAAAAAGTTAAAATTTATAATAATTCTTTGATTGCTAGTTATATACATTGTGTAAAATGAGTCCGCCAGTCAGTGGGCCACGCCTGGCTCTTGAATGAACAACACGGAGAACTATATATAAACTTTAAATCTCTCTCTCTCCCGCTCACACACACTCTCACCTCTCTCCTCATCCCCTCCACCTCTCATTTCTTAGTTATTTCAATTTCCACAAATTGTCTAATTTTTAAAATATTCACTAATTTACTTTCTATTTTTATTCTTTAATCCTTAAATAATATATTTTCTATTTTATGTTAAAATGTAAGTTATTTACATTTTAACAGTGACAGCAAAAAAGTAAACGAATTACATACATACATACATACAAACAGTCTCCTTTATATATATAGATATATATATATATATATATATATATATATATAGTGGGGGATTTAGGGTTTTAACCCCCCCCCCCCCCCAGAAGAGAAAAATAATTCAAATTGATATATATTGTGTAGTATATTACAAATAGAAAAGAAAAAATATAATCCTTCTTTTTATTTGAAAAAAAAATTTCTTAAAGTATAACTCTTAGTGTATAAAAAGTAAGTTTATTTTATTTTAAAAAAATTTTAACAAAAACAAAAATTGCTTATTTTTTCGTACAGAATTGAATATAAGAAATAAAAAAATTATTTTATTATTTTTCCTAAATCATAAAAAACAAAAGCCTTAATATAAGTTTGTGAAATTTTCCAATTTGACTATTATTTAAATACAAAATAAATCAAAATATTACTCAAATTCTAAATATTTTATATTATTAATACATTAATTGCTAATTTCATAAAAATTATGAAGCGAAGACTAATTTTTTCAAAATATCCTGCCACTACGGGCGGACGAAAAGCTTTTCGAAATCTTAAACTAGTTTTTTATAAATAACTCCTTTATTATTAAGTTGAGGTAAATATGAATATAATGAAACTTTTAGTAAATTCGATTCTGTATAAATTTAATACGATAGTATCATAATTCTCATAAAAATCGGTATTTATTGAGAAAATCAATAAAATGTGCTTTGACACCTCTTTAAACTACCCTTACTTATGGTCCGATCTTGTCCAAAAACAATCCAATCCTAAAGCTAAAATGATTTACTTATCGCTGGAAAAAAATATTTTCGTTCTAAAACTGTGAATACGAGTAAATAAAATACAAAATTAAATTTTTTGCCAGATTTTGTAAAATCGGTGTTTCATTTACGAAACTTTTTTAAATATTTAATTTAAAAAAAAAATCTTAATGAATATTTGTCTTTGAGAGAGCCCGGGGGGAGGGGGGGGGGGTGGACCCCGCCATAGGAAGGTGGAGCGGCTAGTCAAAACCCCTCCAGGATCAAATAATCCTGGTTCCGCCACTGATATATATATATATATTTAATTATTTTTAAATCGTCGGTCGCTTTTTTGCTTTTTAGTATAATATCATAAAAAAAGATTTTTATTAAAATTTACAAAAGTCTCCATTTTAAAGTTTTTATAGATTTAATATTCTAATTAGATTCCTTTTTTATATATAATTGAGTTTCAATTTGAGCGTAAGATTTTAGTTACCCGTCATGTTTGACAGCCATAATGACAGGTGATTCTTAAGTGACAGATCAAAAGTTGATGGATTGCAGCACTAAACGGTGCCAAATGTCATACCATCTCGTGAAACATGTACTGCATTGTGCAAATTTGCTTCTGATTGTGTCATTTCCCGTTTTGACCTCAGAATTGATTGCGATTTCTGACTTATAGAGTTCTGGCATTGGCGTTATCACAGGTTTATACCAACAAGACTACAACTGAAGCTTTGAAGACCGAAATTATTCACGCTACTAATACAAAATACGGCCAGATGTATATAATAAGGTTATTGCCAATTTAATCAAAAGAGTATGCATGTCTCAACAAAGATATCAATAAAAGATCTTTTACTTTTATTAAAACACCTTTTATACTTAATAATACTCTTTCTCTCTAATTATATTATATTTGTACTTGAAATTTTGCATATTTATTACTTGTTTCTAATGACTATAATATTATTATATTGATGGCTTTTGATTGAATTTGAAATCAGGGAGTTCTTTGTTATTTATACAAATATTTATAGGCACTCAAGTGATTTGTACAAAATGTAGAAGTTCAAATTAGAACAAATGAAGTGTTAATATTACATAAGATATTTTAAAAAAAAATTAAAAATAAAAACTTGATTTAATACTAAAAATACTGAATACTAAAAAATAAAAAAGGGCAAATATAATTGATAATAAGTTGACCTGTGGCTAGGCTCAAATACTCTAAATCTACTCTCGTCACCTAAGGGCATAGATCATGCCCCACACCCATATAATACAACCGGTAAAATAATTGTTTTATATATTTCAATTTTGATCCCCTTTGATAATAATTTCGAAGCGATAAGTCCCTTTACGGCATGATAACAAGCGCTCCCGATTGTAACCTCGTTTTAAACTCTTCTCGAATATTATTATCTTTCCTTATTACAGAACCTAAGTATTTAAATTTTTCTACATTTTCAAATTCTATATTTTGCATATCAAGACTTTGTGCGTTAATATTTATTTCACAAATACTAATACAAATAAGTTAACCTGTGGCCAGGCGCAGAACCGACCGACGGTTTGTCAATAAATTTCCAGCTACAGAAACAATTTCAAATCATTTAAATGAATCTATTAATGCAATAAAAAACAGATATGAAATATAACATAAATATTTTTAATTTTATTTTATTTATAATATATAAGGAGGCGCTGGCTGTGACGTCATGATGGGCTGAGTGACGTCCTATAATTTTAAATTAAGAAAAAACTAATGAAGATGATTTTTCCCGAGAATAAAACCAATACAAAGTGCATGATTCGTGGAGATAGATAAAAAATCTCCGCATGTGAAATTTGGTGTGAAAATAACCCTTCCCTTCCTATCGTCGATCGCTAATACTACCACTTCCGGTTTCCGGATTTGCACCAAAAGTTGATGCTGATGCATTAAGTAAATATACCGAATTTCATCAAAATCCGTTGAGCCGTTCAAGTTGTACACATCTATAAGGACGGACGGACAGACGGACGGACGGAGAGACATCATGCTAAAAATAATTTTTTCTGTTAAGAAAATGCATGATTGGTATTGGTGGAGATATGTAAAAATCCCCACACATGAAATTTGGTATGAAAACAATACCTCCCTTACTATCATCGGTCGGTAAAAACAAATTTAAAAGTAGATGATAAAAATATTTATAAAATATTCCCAAGTGTCATAAAATGTACATATAATAATTCCTATAATTCTTTGAACAATATTTAGGACAATTTATCTATTATAATTTCAAACTGATGCGGGAAATAATTTTTATCATTTACAATTTCTGAAATTTAGGTATAAAAATTTTGTGAATTATTTTAACCTTTTTTCTCTATTATTTATAAATTAACTTTAACTTACTTACCCCCCCCCCCTCCTCCAACTCTTTAATTTTTCCTGTTTCAAATATCATTGTAAATAGATTATAAAATAATTAAAAATTCAATTACATTATTAAGAAATTCATATTTAATTTCTAATATATAATTCAATTTTGATAATACATTTAGCAATAATCAATAAAATGTATACTATTAATTATTGTATAATTAATTTTATTATAATTTAAATAATAAGTAAATTATAATAATTATTGCATTTCATTTATTCATTAATTATTTATTATTGAATGACATAAATAATTATCCCAATTGTTTATATATATATATATGATATTAAAAAAAACAAAACAATTTTTAACTTATCTTTCTACATAAAGAACTCTCTCGTTGATTTTAATTTAGAAATACTTTAGGCAGTTTGAAAATTAAATTGCCTTGAGGGGTCAACTAAGATTGAAGTAGTTGAAAAGTGAATGTCAGAGGTATAAGAAGCACTCAACTTTCCTCTTTCTTTATATATACATATACTATATATATATATATATAATAAATTAAATAAAAATAATTAAATTCAATTCTATCAACATAATATATATATATATTTAGTGTTTAAACATTTTAATTTTTAAATCCGTAATAATTTTTATTTAGTTAAGGAAATATACGTTACTCTTGTTTTTATTATGATTAGGAAATTTTCCCCTAAAAAGTATATATATTTGTGTTAGTGTTTTTTTTAATTAAATTAAAAAGAGTAGGTAAGGTAGAATTATTATTATAATGTATACATACATTTTGATTTGATTTAATTTACATTAAGCTCATATGTTTAAGAGCTCTTTTAATTACTTAAATATTACTTTATATATAGGATTTCACACAGACATACTCAAACAAATACGTATTCTCAGTAATATACATATACGTTATTTTTTTCTTTAACTAAACTTTATATTTTAATTTTTACTTGGGGTAGATAATTTTTTTTTTCTCTTTATTTCTCTCTCTCTCTCTCTCTTTACTCGAGGGAAAGTGGAAACGTCGTTTATATTCATTATTCCGTAATTTAATAATCATTACCTGTTTAAAAAGTTTTTCCTGTTAAGAGTATCTATAATTATATATTTATTTTTAAGTATTTTATATATTATATTTGTAATTTGTTTTATTTTTAACATAATTTTTTTATTTATTTATATACTCGTTACATTGATTACAAAATAAGCTGGAGTGTCTCAACTCGACTATCTCGCAATTTGAATTGGATTAAATAACATATATTATATTTAAATTAAAATTAATAAATAATATTTATTAAACCAGCACGTGCTGGCTCTTTGTTAAATGGCACCACATCACGTGTTGGAGCGTGAGATTTGCAGTGTTAAAAAATTAATTCTGGTATCTTCAGCGATTCAATCAAGCTGATATTCTATATATAGCAGTTTTATACAATTTTTAATCATGTGAAAAATTATCAAACATATATCTTTATTTTTACGGTCACTTTAGAGCATGGGTGTCTAAACTGACCATTCGAGGGCCATATTGCAAAAGAATAAAACTTATGCTGGGCCGCACATAAATATTTAATCAACAAATGGAAATAAAATTAACTACAGTAAAACCTCTCTATAAGGACACGTCTAATAGTTACTCCATTCATTTTAATTCACAATAAACATTGTTTTTAACAGTGTTTTGATAATATCCTTATAGAGAGGTTTTACTGTATATATAGTTATATTAAAAAAAAATAACTTCTTTTTATTATAATTTTTTTATTTGAATTAGATAGATATATAAAATTATAAATGAACATGAAAAATATTGCAAACATTAATTTTTTTAGAAGAAATGACCAAATTTAAATATTTTCATATTTTGCGTTTGGGCATCATCTCAAAAGGTTTTGGGCCGCACTTTAGCATGCTTTAGAGAGAAAAAAATCAAAACGTTGTAGGTAATGACCCTCTTCCGAATGAGCTACATTTCTCAAAAGTTGATAGAAAACTACGAATTTTGAATAATTTCCATATACCAAATTTCATGATTCTAGCTCAAACCGTTTTTGTGTAATCTTGTCTACATACAAACACACATACATACACACACATACACAGAAACTTTTCTCAACCTTACTGAAAATGATTCAGGAACCTTCAAAACGTAAACATCAAAATCTCGACAACGAAAATTTTCGTGATCGCAATACTATTTCTGGCGAGATAGTAAAAATGTTTAATTTTATATTTTATAGATTATATATACATATTAACATAATTAACATAATAATTAATATAAATAACAAACCTCGTATATGTAATTGATAAATTTTTCCTTTAATTCAGAAGAGAGTTTTAGTTTCATAGTTAATTTCAAAAGAAGTTTAATCAGAGAGATTGGTGATAAAAAGGACTCCTTAAGGAAAAAGTCGACAGCCATATAAACAGAAAAATAATTTTATTAAAAAAAATAATAAAAAAAAATCTAAAGTAAGAATAGGAAAAAAAGAGGAGGCACCATTCCTATGAGAAAAGAAAATAATTTTATTAAGTAAAAAATTTTTGTTTGTTTTTATTTTTTATTTAAAATTACTTTATTAATAAATTTTAATTTAAAAAAAAGCAGGAAAGGTAGGTTAGTGAATATGCGAGTTAATAGGGAGGTTAAGTTATATACAATACAACAAAAAAAAAAAAATAATATTAATAATAATAAATAAATAGAAAAGTTTTTAATTTGTAAAATTCACTGAATTTTCACATTTTCCAAATAAATTTCAAACTTTTTATTGATAATGAGCAGATGATCGCCTTTCTGTAGAGCTATTTGTTATATTTATTTGAAGTAATAAATTACTAAGAAAGAAATAATCCTTTCAGATTGATTATATTGATAAACCATAGAATGTTGAAAGACTTTCAGATATCATTTTTTGAGAATTTTAAAGTTTTTTTTTCCTCTTGAAAGGTGTATCGATAATTTTTTCTAATTTATCAATTGACAAGTTTTAAAAACCCAAACATCTTTAAGAAAATTCATTTTACATTTTACTTTATTTTTTTTTCTTAATTCAAAAAATTAATAAATGTTAAGTATATCAAGGAATTTGGAAATAAAAATTTTAATTCAATTGATGGCTTTTTAATCTGACTTTGGAAAATTTAGAAATATTTTACATATTAATTATATTACCGTGGTGGAATTTTTATTTATAATACTATCTAAATTTTGAAACACTTTAATCATCAGTAAATTTTCATCTATGACTTGATATACATAAAAAAAAAACCTCTGACTTTGTACGTCCTACGCAAGGACAACGCCTATCAAGCCGGTTATATCAATGAGGTGTCCTATGATCAGTAGAACGGGTCCTCTCAACCTTTTCCTTGATTTTCTTGATCGGAGGCGCTATCAAGTAGCTTTTCCCCAATGTTGTTCCCAGAGGCTGGGTTGACTCTGTCCCATAGACCCCAGCTCGGGAAATTCCCTTGCCAGGCCCGGGACTTGAACCCGGGACCATGTGAATGTTCGCAGGTTCGCTACCCAATCACCCAATGGCGCCTTCTAATACGTACAATATATTATTTTATTCTTTCTGTCGAGATTAGGCATAAAGATGAGGTAGAAAGGGAATTCACCTTACCCTCATAACGTCCTCCTTTTATTTTTGACTCTATAATAATTTATTAAAATTGGTTCAAATGAGTTGCTTATATAGAACGTTAACTGCATTATTATTATTATAATTATTATTATATGACTCTTAATTTATCAATCAGCAGAATACGAGGTGTGTTCGAAAAGTAAGGTGACTTTTCAAATTTCGCGGGCAACGTCGATTTTTTTTGTTTTGTTATGTTGGTACACTCTTCCCAAACATCTCTACCAAGTTTCAAGTGTATAGCATTTTTTGTTTGGTTGTGAGAGGCGTAAAGGTTATAAGTGTTTTGCGTGCTCGGCGATTTTTTGCTATCGAAAAATATGGATCAAAGGATTTGTATCAAATTTTGTGTAAAAAATAAAATAAAGTGCTCCGAAACACTTGAAATGTTGACAATGGCATACGGTGAAACTGTTCTGAGTAAAAAAAGTGGTACAAACTCTTCCAAGATGGCCGGGAAGATGCCAATGACGAGCCTCGCTCTGGACGCTTTTGCTCACTGTTTTCTTCGATTACCATGGCGTGGTGCATCAGGAGTTCTTACCATATGGTCGTACGGTCAATAAACCGTATTATCTTGAAGTTATGCGCCGTTTGCGAGAAGCAATACGAAGAAAACGTCCAGAATTGTGGAAAAACAATTCATGACTTTTGCATCACGATAATGCCCCTTCTCACTCATCTTGGCTTGTGAGAGATTTTTGGCCAAAAACAATACCACAATCATGCCTCAGCCACCATATTCACCGGATTTAGCCCCATGTGACTTTTTCTTCTTCCCAAAACAATAGGGACCTATGAGAGGACGGAGATTTGCATCGATTGAGGAGATAAAGACTGCATCGCTGGAAGAGCTCAAGGCTATACCGAAAAGTGCTTATGAGAAGTGCTTTGAAAATTGGAAAAACCATTGGCATAAGTGTATTATATCTGAGGGGGATTACTTTGAATGGGACAACATAAATATTGATAAATAAATAAATATTTTTTCATCAAAATACAAAGTCACCTTACTTTTCGAACACACCTCATATGTGGGAATTTATAATCTACATAGATTTGGTCAGTATATATGAGAAGATCCAATATTTTTTAATATGGTTACAAATGAAGATATTAATTAAGAAAGGTATTACCGCCCCCCAAAAGATATTCTAAGTTTGTTCAAGTCTAATTTATTTTATTATTATATTTGTTTATTATTATTATTATTATTAATGTTAGTAGTAGTAGAATGATTTATATTTTTGGAAAAATACTAGGTAAAACAGGTATATCAATGATAAAACATTCTATGTTTTGTAACTGATTACTATTTATAAATATCACTTGCATCTAAAATTAAATATTAATCTAATTATACAATCTCAATTATCCTTCTAGGCAACAGTTGTTGGATGATGATTAATATAACAAGAAAGGTTATCCAAAAGATTACAGCCCTCTCTCCCCCCTTCATTGTTAGATAATATCAGTGGCATATCAGCTAAAGTAAATATATATAGCTATAAATTAAGCAAACTTTTAATCAGCCTATTGATCTGAAATTTTGCACACTTCTTTTCCCTGTGATACATTAATTTTTCGATAAATCCATAAAAAACTGATTATTATTGGAAATTATTTAAAAACAATCTTTATATTAAAAATTTTTTATTTAACAACTAAGTCAGTGTTTTCCAACGTGTGGGGCGCGCCCTCTCTGGGGGGCGCGAATGTATTAGAACCAATTTTCTAAAATCTATAATAATCTATAAGATAATATGTTTTTGCTTAATTGAGTGTGTGTAGGTGTGTAATGTGTATGTGTTATTTTGTAGCCCATTAAAGAAATTACTATATTATGTGAGTATTTATGAAATTAGATTATTACAAAAATTAAGGGGGGCGCAAGAATTTTTTTTTAAAAAAAGGGGGGCGCCGGTACAGAAAGGTTGGAAACCACTGAACTAAGTAGTTATATTTTTTAGTTATTAATACATCTCTAATTTATTATATTATCACAAAAAAAAAAGAAATTTCTTCATTTTATTCTCAACTAAATTGCATTTCAAATAATAATAAATAAAAAATTTGTAGAAGAAATTCAATAACATAGATTTTTTTTTATCTTGAAAGGATTCAATCGAACAATACCTACGTATTTTCAATTTTTGATTATTAGAGTTTTCCCTTTTGAAAGGTGCAAGCAAAGATGCTGAATACTATGCCTTTCAAATCAAAAGCATCCCCCCACCCTCTTTTCTTTTTCTTTCTCTCTTCTCACTCTCTCATATATACAATATACATATATATATATTTAAGAACACTTGTACGTTTATTTTAATTTCACTTGCTTTTAAAAAGAAAGGAACGCATGCATACAATTCCCTTACATTTGACTTTCTTTATCATGTATCATGAATATTTATTTTCATATTTATTCATTTTTTAAATAAATAAATAAAATATTATAAAAGTTTTCATTGAAATTTTCTAAAGTAAATTATAAAAATGAAAATTTTTCAAAATGAATAACAAAGTTAATATGTACTTTTGATTTTCCATCTTTTTATATTTTCTTATAAATTGTTTTAACTCATAAAATTTATCATATAAAATTCATAGAAATATTATTTAACTATTATTTTTCTATTAAAATATTTTAGATAGATATAATTTTGACTGATTGACAGATTTCTTATAAATTTAAATTAACTATTTCTTATATAAAATTAACTCTTGATGTCTAAGATCATATATAATAAGTTATTCTTTAAAATTAATGTCAGTTTACTAAAAAATAAATTTTATGATTTTTAATTATATATTATGCATTATAAAAATGTTTTTTTAAAGAACATTTTTAAAATGAATAAAGACCCGACAAGCATTTGCCAAATCAATTAGTAATCGAGTTGAACGTTCTATTCATTTCAATTGTGATCTTTCTTATATATTATTTTCTTTTCCTCTCTCAATTCAACTCACTTCCACCTGCTCCATACCTCCTCTGAATTTATTCAACTTCTATCTAAAACAAAGACAATTAATTAAATGAAATTGTCATTCAAAATTGAGGTTTTTAGATTTAAAAAGTCACAATGGAGGGGATTAAAAAAAATCATAAATGACAACTTAAAAAATATAAAAAATAAATTATTATAAAATAATGATTTAAAAAAAAAAAAAAAAATTAAAAAATGTCTATTATCAGTCGCGTAGCGTGATCTATTATGTTGGGGGGCACGGGGTGGTCCGGGGGTCTACCCCAGAAAATATTTTGACAAATAAATTATTATTTTATTTTATTATTTATTAAATTATTTATTTATTCATAACGTTTAGACCATAGGTTCCCAAAGTGGTCTATTTCAACCTCCAAGGGGTCTACGGCAGCGAATAACAAATTTGGGGGTCCATGAAATGAAAATGGGGGTCTATGGGGGTCTACGTGTTTTCCCGGCTCTAAAAAAAAGGTAAATTGACTTTTGAAACATTTTGATTTTTTTTTTTTCAATATGTCTCAAAATCAAGTTAAATTGTTTTTTCTATATGGCTCTAATAAAAAGGGTAAAATTTTTTTTATAAAAAATCAAAATCAATTTAGGGGGTCTACCCAAAACCGAAAAACATGACAAGGGGTTTACGACACAAAAAAGTTTGGGAACCTATGGTTTAGACCAGTGATTCTCAACCTTTTTTTTTTTATCGCGGCACACTTTTAAAAGGTTTAAAAATTTGGCGGCACACAAAAGATAAGTGTAAAAGTGTAAAAGTTTACCATATTGAAAAAAAGTGGTCCCAAAAACGGTTTACCTTTAGAAAATTTAGAAAAAAAAGTCGGAAATGTTTAAGAGCCTCATAATCTCGCGGCACACTAAAGTGCCGCGGCACAGTGGTTGAGAATCACTCGTTAGGACTATACTTATAAGTAATTTAAAGATGTTTTTTTTTTTGGGTTCTCAGTTACAAAACTAAACACTTTTAAATTTATTTTTTACACTATGTTTGAGAGGGGGCACGTGCTCTCCCGGCCCGACGCCACTGTCTATTATTATAATATATTTCGATTTAATGAATTTTTAATCAATTATTTATTATATATCTCGAAATATCTGACATATTTTATAGATATGAATGTAATTATCATAGATGAATAGAACAATTCAAAAATTATAATTTTATTAATATTAAAATCCAAATAAATAATAAATTAAATATTTTATTTTTTAAATATTATATTTATAGAGGTAAAAATTATAATAAAATATTTTAAAATCGATAAAAAAATAAATAAATAAATAATTGAATTAATTTATTAACAAAAAAAAAATATTTAAATATTTAAATATTAAATGTTTTTGAATTTGAAACAAACAAAAAAATGTTTTAAAGATGTGATAAGGTATAGTTTTTTATTTGTATTTTATTTTATTTTTATTCAATTGCGATGTAAAGAGAGAGAGAGAGAGAGGGGATATGATGGTTACTAATAGAGATCTTTTGAAAATTTAAGAGAGTTGGTTAATAAAAAAAAAAAAAAAAAAAAGTAAAAAAAAGTAAAAGAGTGTCGACCTAGTTCCATTGTGTTGCATTGATCCTATGAAATAAACGGAGAAGGCCTTAAGGGGATGGTTTTCCCTTCTACTTTCCTCTTCTCTCTTTTCCCACACCACTCAACAAAAGTTTACAATTGTAGAAAGAGAACTGAACACTTTTCAAGAATAATGATTTAAGGAAATTCAAGATTAAATAAAAAAAAATATCATTATATTTTGAATTGCCTTTATCATAGTAAAATTGTATTAATTATTATAATAGAGGATTTTATAATATATTTTTCGAATATTTGCTTTGAGTTTATAATATTTTTCTTCGGTGTAATTTGAAATGCCACCTTTCCTATCGAAATATGTCTAATTAATTATTTGTAAAATCCAAAATCTTATTGTGTAATTTTAATTTTATTTTAAATATATGAAATTTACTTTTTAGATTATAAAAAAATAGTAATTAACACTCGACAAATAACTCGATAGACCTAATTTAAATGTAGTAATTTAATTTTCATGTAGGTTTTTAAGTTTGTAATTTTTCAATAAATACGAGAAGTTTTTAGTTCACTTGTTTTCATGACTCTAGAATTTATTCATATTCAAATATTGGGTATGGAACTTTGCTTCGGCCAATTTTTTTTTTCGAAAGTTAACGTTTTCTTGTGAAAAAATGGTTATAAATTTATAATTCAAAATATTATCCATATTTCGGGCAGCATTTGAATGCCACGTAGAAAAAACTGGCCATCTTTTGAGGCAATCCACGCATGGATCCAATTTTTTCACTTCTGAAAAGTCTGGAGAATACGGTGGGTGGAGTATGTCTTCTCATTTCAATCTTTCCAGTTATATTTTGATTAATTTTACGACATGGGGTCGAGCATTATTATACTGCAAAATTGCTTTATCGTGTCTATCGTTTTATTGTGGCCGTTTATCTTTTAGTGTTCGGCTCAAACGCATCTTTTGCTTTCGATACAGATCGCCTGTGATTCAATCAGTTTTAGTAGCTTAGAATACACTACGACGAGCTGATCTCACAAAATACAGAGCTAGACTTTGGAGCCGTGAATATTCGGTTTGACTGTCGACATGGAATCATGGTCGGGTAGTTCCCATGAATTCCTACGCTTGGGTTTATTCTGAAGAATCCATTTTCGTCTCGAACCACAATATGTTACAGAAATCCATTCTGTTTCTGCCTTGCAAGCAGCTGTAAACCTTTCAACACCTCTTGGCACCCAATTTCCTTGTTTCTGAATTATTCACATGACTTTCAGGCTTTTTGAAATGGCTGTTAAGTCACTCCCCATATTTTTGTCAATTCTTGTTGCGTTGGACATAAATTCTGATCATGAAATGCCACTAATTCTGCATCTTCGAAAACGACGTCAAAATCACCATTCATGAAACGTTGAAACCACTCTCAGCACGTTTTTTCACTAATAGCAACCTCACTATACGCTTTTGAAAGCATTTGTGATGAGTCTCAGCCTCAGATTTCTTTATAATAAATCAGCAAATTAAAACATGCCGCAAATGTCGGAAATTTAACTTTTTCATCAGGAATAACTTTATAATCCAGGCACAAATCGACTAATTTTTCAAAAGTGATTTGTTTACAAATGCCTAAGACTATTGTATGACATCTACGATCTATCTATTTCAATCCGCACTTACCGTTACAGCCATCTATTGGAAAACGCCGGAAGCAATGTTGTAAACACCTATTATTATTTTTTTCTAGTTATTTCTTTCAAAAATTTATATTTGATACAAAGTCATTCTAAATAAAAATAAATCATTATATTCTTTTTTATTTTTACTTACTATACGAGTATATTTATGTTTATGTACTCTATATGGTAGAAAATAGAATATATTTTTAAGTAATATTGTTTATTCCATTGATCAAATTTTCGGCAGTTGTTAACACCTGAGCAACATCTTTACCTCAATTTTTTTTTTAAAATAATATATATATATATAACTGGTTTCTCCGTGCGAAATAAACGACAAAATATATGAAACAATTTCAAATAATTAAAAAAAACATAAATTAAAAAAAAATAGTCATAAAACATATAGCCCTTAAACTTACGTATTATTGCACTGAAAAGACAGAAAAGTTTGGCCTGTGGATATAACATAAATATTTTTAATTTTAATTTATTTATAATATTTTGTATTTAAGGAAGTGCTGTCTGACTGACGTAATTAAAATTTCCTATTTTAAATTAAGAAAAAAATAATAATCATGATTTTTTCCGAGGATGAAACCAATACAGATCGATTTTTCTTTATAAAAATTAACAAAATCGTTTATTTCGCACAGTGAATCAGTTATATATATATATATATATATTTATTTATTTAAAAAAAATATATATATCATACTTAATAGAATATTTATTATTCTATAATTAAATTATTATAATTTATAGTAAATTACTTTTACTATGATAAAGATAAAAGTGGTTTCTATTATGTTAAAAAAATCTATTCTATTTAAGATTCGAATACTTTATCAAATGCAACAGTTTTTATAGATGATCCGCTTGTTTTTTCATTCATGGAAAATTATTATTCATCACGCTCTCTTCTACACAATCATTGACAAAAGTCAAAATGAAATTTGTAAAAAAAAAAAAAAAAAAAAAAATATATATCACATCAGTAAACATATATTTTACTAAGACTATATATGTATATATATATATATATAATTATTATTACAAGTATTCCTTCATAGTCCCACACACAGTACATCAATTTATCATTAAATTTAATACATTATTTTCTAATTTGGAAAACCTTGAACAAATAAAAGAATTATTAATGATATAATTATTTTAATTTATTTATTTCTAAAAAAAAATGAATGAAAATACTTAATTAAATTAGATTTTCTTTTGTAATATAATCTGGAAATTTATTTTAATAACAATAATATTATTTCAAATAATTTAATAAAAAATTCTCTGACTTTTGAACATCCTACGCAAGGTCAGTGCCTTTCAAGTCGATTATATAAATATGATGAGGTGTCCTAAGATCAGTAGAACGGCTCCTAACAACCTTTACCTTGATTTTCTTGATCGGAGGCGCTACTTTTTATCAAGTAGATTCCTAATTTTGGTCCCTGGGGCATGGTTGACTCTGTCCCATAGATCCCAGCTAGAAAAATTCTCTTGCCAAGCATCTCCGGACCACAAATATAATAAATAATGTAATAAATACATATAAAGGTTTTATTAGTTTTTATATTATTAAGGTGCATATATTTGTATGATCAAATTAATATATATATATGTATATATTTGGATTTTTTTAGGATTTTTATTAAATTCACATAATAGATAATTTTTATAAAGAAAAATTGGTTTCAGCCTTTGGAATAATCATTTTTGTTCATTTTTTTCCTAATTAAAGTTAGTAATTATTTCATGCAGTTATGGGATCCCCATCGACATCAGCGCCTTCAGCTTTCTCCCAGCACAATTCTTTCGTTTTTAATTTAATTTCGAAATAAAATTAAAAATATTTATTTTAATAATATTTTAGATTTATCATTTTAGAAATATATCATCCATTCCCCCTCTCTCTACCTTCCACAAAAAAATATATATATATATATATTCATGAAGTTAGCAACATAATAATAGACTAGCTTCTTAGAGCGCCCTGTACCCCCGATGTAATACATATAAATTTGTTGAAAGTCTGTATGCGAAAGGTTTTAATTTATTTTAATTCAATCGGTATATTTTTTCTCTCGTTTGGATCTTCGTTTTCACTTAAATTTGCAAATTGCACAAATTTTCAAAATATAAATTTAAATATAAAAAATATTACTTACTTTATTTATCACCATTTCAAATTAAGATACGAGTATATGAATGATATTATCAGAGACATTAAAGTTTTTCTAATCAAATTTTCCATTTAATTAATTCAAATAATTTTCTGATGATTTATGATTATCAACTAATCATTTAAAAAATTGTATTTGTATTGTATTTTTTTAATCTCGAAAATTTATTTATTTTTATTATTTTATTTGATTAATAACGAATGGATTAATAATATGTATTTTTTTTTAGTAATTTTAATTACATTTCGAATCCTAATGATTATTTATTTATTATCCAAATGATTTTAAATTGAATTCCATTTCAATATGTAAATTTAACCATGGTATATAATTATTATAATATATTAGTAATCCATTAGACCTTTGATGATTTTATTTTAGAATCGGGAAAGTAAACAGAATAACACCACCTCCTTCTCCTCTCTGCATCTGTTATTATTCCATTTCTCTCTCTCTCTCTCTCTCTCTCTTTGGACATAGTTTATATTAAAAATGAAATTTTCCCCTCCATTTCAAAGTCAAAATAACAAAGGTATGCCAAATAATTATGATTTTATTATATATATATATATATATTTTTTTGTTATATTGGTTGATCTTTAAATATCGTTTGTACTAAAACTAAAATGTTATATTGTAAATATTCACTCGTAAGTGAATTTCAATCAATTAGCAGAAATCACGTCAGAGGAAAACGTGGGTTGATTGAGTGTCAATCAATTTCAAGTCAAGTTGTTTTACTTTTTTCTTTTTGATTTTTGTTTTTTTTAATTTTTATTTTAATTTCATATGAAATTAAAAATGAAAATATTCTGAAAAATAATATATATATATATATATTTATGGGTATAATATTAGAAGTAAATAAATAATTTTATTAAATCCTATTCTCAAATACTCGACCCCCAAATTTTTTATTCGCTGGTGACCCCTGGGGGTCAATATAAACCACTTTGGGAATCACTGGTTTAAGGCCTAATGATGATGATATTCATAGCTTTACATCATTTGAAATTATTTACAATTCTTTTTAAAGTTGAAAATAACATCTTTATATTTAATTTATTTCCAATTATTTTTTAATTTTTATAATTTTTACCGACCGACGATAGTAAGGGAGGTATTGTTTTCACACCAAATTTCACATGTGGAGATTTTTACATATCTCCACAAATCATACATTTTGTTAACAGAAAAAAGTATTTTTAGCATGATGTCTGTCCGTCCGTCCGTATAGATATGTTGCTTAAACGGCTCAACCGATTTTGATGAAATTTGGTATATTTACTTAATGCATCAGTATGATGAATTGATCAACTTTTGGTGCAAATCCGGCAACCGGAAGTGGTAGTATTAGCGATCGACGATAGGAAGGGAAGTGTTATTTTCACACCAAATTTCACATGAGGAGATTTTTTCATATCACCACGAATCATGCACTTTGTATTGGTTTTATCCTCGAAAAAAATCATCTTCATTAGTTTTTTCTTGATTTAAAATTATATGACGTCATCCAGCCATTCATGACGTCACAGCCTGGTCTAACATATATATTATAAATAAAATAAAATTAAAAATATTTATGTTATCTGTTTTTTATTTCATTAATAGATACATTTAAATTATTTGAAATTGTTTCTGTAGCTGGAAATTAATTTACTTCAAACCGTCGGTCGGTTCGGACTTGGCCACAGGGGGGTCAACTTATTATTTTTATTTTGTTAATAACACAAATGATTTGGATTTACCCAGTCCTACTTTAGGTATTCTATTCTTATTCATTCATTCATCTTATCTTCATTCTTGATTTTATTATTTATTTTATTAACGATTTCTTAGCTTTTATTTATCTCAAATCTCAAGAATATTTTATTCATTATTCACTTTAAATATTAATTTCTATTTAGAAAGATAAAAAATAAATAAATATTTCTTTATTAATTTAATAATATTTAACATTTGTCACTAAAATATTTTTTAATGTTATATGGCAATTAAACACATTCGCTTTGAGTAAATAAGAATGAATTGAAATGTTGAATCATGACATAATAATTTAATAAAAGAAATAATTTATAACAAATCTTCTTATTACCACTGATATACCGATAGTTGCATTGTCAACCCATTAAATGATGTAAATGATGTAAATGATCTTTTATTTAAAGATGACGTTATTTTAATAATTATTTTAGATAATTTATTATAATAAATCAAAACATCTGGGAATGCTAGGAAGCATAACTATCAACGATCTTTTCTTCATACTTATCACAAAATTTCATAAATAATTCCAATTTATATCATCTTGATATAGATATAGATACATATATATACATGTAGAGAGAGCAAAAAATATTTAAAAAAAGATATTTATCTAAATGAAATAAAATTTTATTTTTATTTTACAGAACGAAAATGTAATTTTAATCAAAATATAAGAAACAATCGATCGAAGATGCGCTGAAAACATATGGGAAATTTTCAACTTTTTCCGCCGATTTGACCATGTTCCCAACTGAATTTTAAAAAACCAAAACCACTTTAGACTTTTTAAGCTCTACTCGAATCCAAAATAAAAATTTTAAAAAATCGAAAATTTTTGGCGACAGACACACAGACATAGATTTTAAAAAAGAATATTGAAAATATACGAAATTTATTTCTAAATAAAATAAAATTGAGTTTTCCGTAACCTCGCTTTAAACTCATCTCGAATATTATCTTTCATTATCACAGAACCTAAGTATTTAAATTTTTCTACATTTTCAAATTCTATATCTTTTATAATGATAATTTCATTAAATAAGAATAGTTTCAGAATATTTAAGAATAAAATTCTTAATAACATTTTCAAAAACCAAGATGACTGGTGATGAGGTTTGCATGTGGTATAATTGAATGAAAGATAGAATTAAATGTTTATTGATTGGTAGAAAGTTAAAGATAGATAAATGAGTAGAATTATTCTTAGAGAAGAAAATTTGAATTTTAAGACTGGTTTTCCTAAACAGTGTTTTACAAAAATTACAGTGTTTTCTAAAAGATACGCACAAAAACAAGTAAAAAGTAGTTAAAAACTATATTAAATATATACTTAATGTACACAGTATTTTTAATGTTTAATTATAAATATTATAATAATAATAATGGCTTATTAAATTTTATTGAAAAATTAATAATAAAATAATGTACAAGCATTTTATTATTTTATTTTTACAATTAATAAATTAAGTTATTTTTTAGATTAACATGCTTTTACCATTTGCAAAACTTGTATAAATACATCGCTTTAATATTTATACCCAATGTTATTCAAAAGTAATACTTCATGTGAAGTATACTTCGCTCATATATTATACATATTTTCATTTGGGCAAACAAATGTTTTCTTGATACAAAATAATTTATATAATTTTTTTAATAAATAAATTGTAATGTTACAAGGTATCTACAATACATAGAATCTTCCTTATGGATCTTTTTAAGTTTCTCTTGTGTAATGTGTTTACTAATTATAATAATAAAAAAATAGTTTTATTAATATATATACTAAATAAAATTAAAAAAAAAACGGTAATATTTAAAATTTAACCTAATTCAAAATAACGTCTCGACATTAAATTATTTAAAATTTTAAAAACATCGTTGAGCTGTTTATCTATATAAATATAAAAAAAGACCTCTGACTTTGTACGTCCTACGCAAGGACAACGCCTATCAAGCCGGTGATATCAATGAGGTGTCCTATGATCAGTAGAACGGGTCCTCTCAACCTTTACCTTGATTTTCTTGATAGGAGGCGCTATCAAGTAGCTTTTCCCCAATGTTGTTCCCGGAGGCTGGGTTGACTCCGTCCTAGCTAGGGAACCCTTTATTTTTTAATGTATTTAAGCCAAAAGAATACAAAAGGTGTTTACAAAGATTATTATCCCTAAATACATATGGGATATACAATTTAAAAAGTACAAAAAATTATAACAAAATTGTGATCAATGGCACATTCGTTGTTAAATGAAATTTATACAAAAAATGTATTAATTAAATGTATCATTTTCTTTTTTTTTTAACTTTAATTTATAATTATACAATTATTGTTAATTTATTAATTTTTAATCAGGAAAAGGCTTTTGTAGAAACCTGAAGAGGAACTTGAATCCGGGACCATGTGAGTGTGAGGCAGGTTCGTTACCCACACACCCAATGGCGCCTTCTTCTATATAAATATACCATTCTTATAATATATATATATATATATTTATAATATTAATTCAAATTAATTTATATGTATTATAATGTATAGTGTGTGTGTGTGTGTGTGTGTGTTATAGTTATTTATTTTTGTATGCCATTATATATGATATATTATATTATATATATAATATTAAATAAATAAATTAATATACAATATATCATATATAATGGCATACAAAACTAAATAACTACACATTAACACACACACACACACACACTATAAAATCTATACATTATAATACATTTAAATTATAATTGATCAATGCACAATTCAATAATTAATTAAAATTAAATTATTAACTATTAATATATATATATATATATATAGATAGATAGATAGATAGATAGATAGATATACATGTTATTTAATAATAAACAAATAAATTTACAGGTGGATGAATTTTAAATTATAAATAATTAAATTTCATTTTTAAAATTTGTACAAAGTATAATAATGCTTGCTTAATGAAATCATCTTTCCTAATTTGATTAAGATAATATATTATTTTTTTTATTTTATTTAAGGACCCTTTATTTTATTTCACATTTAACGTAAATATAAAATTAAATTGAAAGTACTACATAGATATTATATATTTATTATATTAAGAATTAGTATGAATAAAACAAATGTGTTTCTTTTATTTATTGCTTAAAACAGTGATTCCCAAAGTGTGCGTCGCGGCTCCCCAGGAAACTGGGATGCCGTCGTCATTTGTGCGCCGAGAAATATTCAATTAAACAATTCGGCAATTTTCCAATTTTTGAAATTTTATATTATCCCAAGGAAAATAGTTAGTATCAGTTTTTAATTTTTCGCTGTTAAATGAGTAATCGCTTTTAAAACAAGGAACTTTTCCAATTTTTCAACAAATTTAAAAATTTAGAAAAATAGTTGATGTATTGATGGCACCGCGAAAAAAATTCGATTATTTAAGGAGGCACAAATTGAATAAGAACCTCTGACTTAAAATATAAAAATATTTTATAAATAAATATTAATAGTTGAGAGAGTAAAATTATTTTTAAAATTAAATTTTTTTCTTCCCAAAGATGGTGGTACTATAACAGATCGATATTTCATCTCACAGAACTTAATTAATTATAATTATTTTTATATTGAAGATTCAAACTAAAAATATTAGTTGATTAAACACATTTAATATATATATACGAGGGTGGGGTGAAAAGTTTCCGGCCTAACCAAGAAAAACGTTTTTAAATTTTTTTTTTACTTTATGTTTCAACATAATCTTCATCAACACTGATACATTTTTCATAACGGTGTTCTAATTTAGTTAAATTAATTTAAGTCTCATCAACATTTATGAATCTACGCAAAAATTCGTTTAGATTACGCCTACAGCGCCAAATTGTCGGTAGAAATGGTTTTTCGAAGGAGTTTTTGGTCTCTAACGTTAGCAAACGCGGCACCCACGTTGCACACAGCCTTTCCATGTTCAAATGGTTGTGCAAAATATTTCGCACGCGTTCAGCTAACATCGTACAGGTCTCAGCTATATTGAATGTGGAAAATTAAAGCAAAAAAAAAAAAATTTAAAAACATCGTTTTTCTTGGTCAGGCCGTAAACTTTTCACCCCACCCTCGTATATATATATATAAATCAAATAAAAAATATTATTGAAAGAAATATTTTTCAATTGATAATTTTTTTTTATTTAACTGAATTGAATTGAATAGGAATTGTTTTATGTTGATACACATTCTTTTGACAACCTGTAAAAAAATCTCTGTGTGTATGCATTTTTTTTTTTTTGAGAGCAATCACATTTGATATTCAATTTTTGTCTGATAAGTATGTAAATAAGTTGGAGTAGAGAGAGTAAAGGGATGGGAGTGTGGGTTGGTAGAATGGACAGAGAGAGAGAGAGAGAGAGAGAGTTAATATGGAAATAGAATCAATGGAATTAGAGACATGTATTCCATGAATTTAATAGTTTTAGGTGGAAGTTGATGATAATAGCAGTTGAGTAGATTTCACACGCATTTCCCTTCTTCCTCAAATATCGTATATATTAGGTCATCTAATAATTTTTTAACAAATATTGCTAGACATTCAAATTTGTTGTTATTATTTATCATAGTGAATATGTATTTATGTGAATGGATGCACTCACATGGAACTCTACCGTTTATCCGAATAGTAATAAAGAAGAAAATAATTTTTTAGTATCTCGCCAGAGATAGTATTGCGATCATCAGATTTTGATGTTTTTATACGTTTTGAAGGTTCCTGAATCATTTTCACTAAGGTTGAGAAAAATGTCTGTGTGTGTATGTGTGTATGTGTGTAGACAAAAACGGTTTGAGCTAGAATCATGAAATTTGGAATACGGGTATTATTCAAAATTCGTAGGTTTTCTACCAACTTTTGAGAAACTTAGCTCAACTGGAAGAGGGTCATTACCTACAACGTTTTTAATTTTTTTCCTCTAAAGTGACCTTAAAAATAAATATATATGTTTGATAGTTTTTCACATGATTAATAATTGTATAAAACTGCTATATATAGAATTTCAGCTTGATTGAATCGCTGAAAGTACCATAATTAATTTTTTAACACTGCAAATCTCACGCGCCAACACGTGATGTGGTACCATCAACAAAGTGCCAAACATGCGCTGGTTTAATAAATATTATTTATTAATTTATAATTTATAATTTATAATTAATTTAATTTAAATATAATATATTATGTTATTTACACCAATTCAAATTGCGAGTTAGTCGAGTGGAGACACTCCAGTTTTTTTTTATTATTTTTAATTTGCATATATAAACCGAATTTTTAAATCCATTAAAAAAAAAATATAAAATAAAAAAAATAATAATATATATTATATATATTACTTTTATTACTTTATTATATATAAATTTTAATTAAATTATTTTCAGTGATATTATCTTGGTTTAACATGACGAAATGTATATATTTTCATTTATAAATAAATTCAGTGATAGATAAATAAAAAATAGATTTATTTAAGGGAGAAGATTGTTTTTTTTTGTCTGCAACTTTCGATGAGTAGAATTTGAGTGGAATTTATTACTGTAGTAAGACCACCAACTTTTTTTTTTATCTATGTACTAGACTCGCAAATGTCATCTCTGTTTTTTTACTACCTAAACTTCCCCATTGAATATATATATATATATATATATAATACATATATCAATATTTATTATTCTCTTTTTTTCTTCTGTCTTCATAGAAATTTTGGTCCATATCAAAACAAAAGAAACAAGATTTTTTTGTTTAAAAACAATACATATACGTATATTTATAAACTATTATATTCAATTCTATGGTTTTATTTATAATTATGTAGAATATAAAAATGTATTATTAATTATTTTTTTTTTTTTTTATAAATTGAGATTTTAGGTGTGTCTTAATTATAAATACTTAGATAAATAATGGTTTCTATGGCTCAGTTTCAGGGTTTTTCCATTTGAAATTATACAAGTTTATGTTGACAGTTTTTACCATCTCACACATATGTGTACATATATATATCTATATATGTATGTATGTGTATGTATGTATGTATGTAGACAAGATTCTGCAAAAAAGGTTTGAGCTAGAATCAACTTCAATTAAAATAAATACTTCATTTTGGAATGGATATGAGAGGAGGGGGAGGTAGAGGCGAAATTTGGGTAGAGTAGAGTAGTCTAGGACTAAACGGTGTTTTGAGAAAGAAAAGCCCTTGGATAATAAGTATATAAATTATCGGGATAAGAAAAATATAAATATATGGTTTATAAAAGATGTAATAACATATGATCTAAAATTATTTTTTAATAAATTTAAAAATAATATCCCGGGTAGCGAGTAGATTCTTTTCTATAAACCCAGTAGAAAAGAATTCTATTTCAGGGATTGGCGTCCCTGCCCTCACGTGAGCTCATGATTTCATCTAAATCCCTCTTCTACCTGGAGGAATCATGTCCTTTACCCATTGACGCCTTTCCATCCATTCCCTTACTCTTACTCTCTCCCCCCCCCTCCCCTGATCATTCAAAAAATCAAATTTATTTGGATGAAGGAGAATACCTAGCATAGCTTCATTAAAAAGAAAAAAAATTGAAATCTTTGTCTCTTATAGGAGACTCTTTAGAGTCTCCTATATATATTTGAATAAACCCCCCTTCGGGGGGTTTATTCAAATATATCCAGGTTACGTCAATTCTCCAACTAGCAAAACCCGGTATATTCACGAGTGAGACATGTCTTATGTGCCTCTGAGAGGACCCACCTCTCCTACGCTTCATATTAGTAAAAACTTGGAACTCATATTTATAGAACGATTTGGAAAATTAGCAGAAACACTTCTATTCAATTGGATTCAGTTTATACAAATTAAGAACAAAATTTCATAAAAAATGAATAAAAGTAAAAAGATACAACAGAATTTTCGCCAGATTTTCAATAAAATGGATTTTTAGTGAAATATAAATGAAAATTATAATTAATTTTTATTTGGTATCATGTTTACACTTGAAATAAA
Organism: Labia minor; assembly: GCA_963082975.1. Taxonomy (NCBI): domain Eukaryota; kingdom Metazoa; phylum Arthropoda; class Insecta; order Dermaptera; family Spongiphoridae; genus Labia; species Labia minor. The sequence goes on along the minus strand of OY720345.1, from coordinate 7,580,834 downwards.
CATTTTCTGATAACAATATATAAAACGCATATCAAAATACTCGTTATTCAATGTAGATTCATTTTCACTAGCATTATATAATTTTATGATGCTTCCTTAATTAAATATTAATTTTTGAATTTTGACAGATGCAATGTGATTTCGGCTGCCATGTTGAATGACGTCGAATCTTTGGATTCATTATATTAAACTATTATTCTTTGCATATCTCTACTCTCAATACAAGATTATTTTTTATTCTTGTATTTCTTGTATTATAAACATTTCCATGATCATTTTTCTTTGTTTAATCAATATTTAATGAATAAAGTCTTTGCCATGTATTGCTTATGGGCTAAATTTTCGTAGCCTTCAAGTGAATTTCTTTCCTATGTTTTTACTAGTTGATGAAACAGTCGCACCGGTTTCGACTGTGACTAGTAATTCTTTTGTATGAGTTCAAATCTTTCAATTTGTTTATTTTTTATAATTTTATTTTATTTTATTATTCTTTAGATTAGATTTTTAATAATATAATTATAAATGTTAATATAATATGATTTAAATTAATTATTATGAATATTAATTAATTTTATTAGTATTATGTTAATTATATAATTAATTCCTTAGATAATAAAAATACAAAAGAAAATTAAAATATATGTATCTACATATACATTAATATTTATTTATTTATTTTATCTTATTTTTTTAAATCATCCCTTTTTAGATTTCAAATCGATTCTATCACTAATTTTGAAAATATTACCTTTCTTATTATAATATCTAGTCAATCATTTATTAAAAAAATTGTAAATGGAAGGGCTGTTATTTTTCATATAAATTTATAATTAATTTTAATATTGGTTTATTTTTACAGGTCAACAAAAATCTTGCCTCATAACAACAAATAAAACCTATACGAATAGATTCATCATGAAACGTAGATTCATTTTCACTATTATATAATTTTACGGTACTTCGTTGATTAAATATTAATTATTGAATTTTGACAGATTGAAAACATTTGCCGCCATGTTTGCCCCCTCCGCCACGTCTTCTCACCTCCCACCCACCCTCCCTCCTCGCCTGCCGGTGTGCTTCGAGCGATTTCAGTTCGCTTTCCCTTTCCAGTCGAAGACGTTGATCGGCGTCACCACCGAAATCATCCCTCAATCAAGAATTAATATTAAATTTATTTATTCCTATTAATTTAAATGAAGTTTTATAAATTTTAGAAAAGATTCAAATAAAAATTTAATTTTATAAAATATAGATTTTTAACTTTTTACTGATATATCAATTATATATATTTAATAAATTTCGCCCCCACCTCGAATGCTTTGCTTCTCGGTGACCTTGAAGGGGACATTATAGCAATCTCTTGCTTACCCCCAATGGATGAGTTCAACTGCTTTTGACTTTATTTTCAAAATAAATTATATTATTTCGTCTTCGTTAAATGAAATTATATACAAATTAATTATACTACATATTATACGACAAATAAATTAATACGAATTATTTTAATAAATCGATTTAACCAATTTTTCCATTCCAATCATTACTTCTTTTTTGTATTTTAACATTGAAACATTTTTCCTGCTATTCTATTCTATTTTCAAATTTTATATTCAAAAATAAATAACTTAAAATAACATAAAAATTACTTGAAAAGGAAGGAAATAATTTTATTGTTTTTATATACCTATATATGAAGCAATAAGAAATAAGCTGGAGTGTCTCCACTCGACTATCTCGCAATTTGAATTGGATTAAATAACATAATATATTATGTTTGGCTTTTTATTGATGGCACCATGGCACGTGTTGGCGCGTGAGATTTGCAGTATTAAAAAATTAATTCTGGTACTTTCAGCAATTCAATCAAGCTGAAATTCTATATATAGCAGTTTTATACAATTATTAATCATGTGAAAAATTATCAAACATATATTTTTATTTTTACGGTCACTTTAGAGGAAAAAAAATCAAAACGTTGTAGGTAATGACCCTCTTCCGGTTGAGCTACATTTCTCAAAAGTTGATAGAAAACTATGAATTTTGAATAATGTCCATGTACCAAATTTCATCATTCTAGCTCAAACCGTTTTTGCGTAATCTTGCCTACATACATACACACACACATACACACACACACACAGACATTTTTCTCAACCTTAGTGAAAATGATTCAGGAACCTTCAAAACGTATAAAAACATCAAAATCTCAACATCGAAAATTTTCGTGATCGCAATACTATCTCTTACGAGATAGTAAAAATTGAATAAGTTTCATGAAATGTAAAATTAATTTTGAATAAATTGAAAAATAATATCCTGGGTAACGGGTAGATTCTTTTCTATAATCCCAGTAGAAAAGAATTCTATTTCAGGGATTGGCGTTCCTGCCCTCACGTGAGCTCATGATTTTTTCTGCCTTCCCTCTCCCATGGAAAAATCATATCCTTTACCTTTTAACTTTTTTCTATCAGTTCCCTTACTAGTCCCCCTCTGATCTTTAGTAAAATTCAACCTTATTTAGAGGAAGAAGAATATCACTTATCAATTCTTTAAATAAGAAAATAAGCTTAGTTAGGCGATTCATTATATATACAGGTATATTATCTATAAATTTCTCACTTTCAATTATGGAATATTTAATTTGCAATGTTACTTTCAGGTGCATTATTCGACCTGATATAACTATTAGATATCTTCACCATTTCTTCTTCTTTATTAATATAAGAAAATTTCTAACTCCTATATAATATTAATATATTAAAATGGACGAATCGAGTGTGAGTTAAGTTAACATACAATTATTTAAAAAACCATATTTACTTTTGTCAAAAAAAAGATTTCCAAATATTTTAAAGAGCATTCAATATAATTAAATTACAGCGGACCCAAAACAATATCTTGAGTATAATAACTAAGGCACCTCGGTATCTACTAGTTAGACTATTACATAGAGATCTCAAATTGCGCACAATAGAGGAAGTGATTAAATACATTGCTAATTAATTTGAGGATGATGCTTCTAGTTTAAACATGAAATGGAAAGTATGCATGTTTTCAATTCATGATCAAAAACTGTTATTACGGAGTGAAAATTTAGACTCTGTAAACGAAATTCTGGTTGAACACTTTCAGAAACGCTAAAATTATATATTCATTTGTATAAAATTATTTCAGAATATAAATGATTGTATATTATATATTTTAATTAATCCAATTCAAATTTGCGAGATAGTCGAGTGGAGACACTCCAGCTTATTTAACTCTTTAGTGTAAATATTTTTCATGACAAGTGCTCTAAATAAAAGTACATCATACATAAAAATTGTCACAAATCATTCAATAAGCATTGATGATATTAAAAGAAAATTGTTTTTTTTTATCTTGAAGACATTGATTTAACCTTTCCTTTTCTTTTACTTTCTACCAATTTAATATTCATATTAATTATCTCATTAATGTATCATTTAATTTAAATTATTTAATTTAAATTATTTAAATCTGTGAATATAATATATAAATTTATCATATATCATTTAAAATATCAATAATAATATAATTAAATTCCTTTGAATTAATTTACTAATAATATTAATAATATATTTTATATATATATATATAGATATAGGATAATGTTTCTAATATAAAATGGGAACATTTAGAATAAATTTGAATGGGGTGTCTCTAGAATAATTCGTTTGGCTAAAATATTTTATTTCAATCGAAAAGCGATAACACACTCAACCAATTCCTTCTAAGAATACAATAAAAAATAGAAATAAATATTATTTTTTTATTTAGTGTGCTTTGTAAAGTGAATAAGACAAGACACCTTTGCAGTGGCTGTCTAAGTAATATGGTAAGTAATTAATAATTATTTTAATAATTAATAATAATTATTCGTTTTCGATACTATCATATACTTATATATGTATATAAATCTATATTTGTTTAGAGAATTTAGAGTATTTTTATATTTAAATAAATGAATTTGATTCTATTGCATATAATTTACATTTACTATTCAATCATATTTGCAAATAAACTAATTATGCATTAAATTATTAAAGCTTTGGTGGTTGTTTTTATTTATAACGGAATTTTGTAAATTAAACCACATATTGATATTTGTTATTGTAAATTTATTCAAAAAATACAAACTTATACACAACGTTTCGATTGCTACTTCTGCAATCGTTATCAAGCGACTGCACTGTTCGAGTGTCCAGTGACAAATCCAGTATGTTTGTATTTTTTGAATAAATTTACAATAACAAATTACAACATGTGGTTTAATTTACAAAATTCCGTTATAATATGCATTAATTCAATTAATATTTAAGACTATATTAATTTATTTGTTATCAAGTTTATTATTATTAAACATAATTCAAGCAAGGATAGTATGTAGAGGTATGTTTTCAAACAGTGAATTCCAATAATCTTTGAAGGTTCCTGAATCATTTTCACTAAGTAAGGTTGAGAAAAATCTGTGTGTGTGTGTGTGTATATGAGTGTATGTATGTAGACAAGATTACACAAAAACGGTTTGAGCTAGAATCATGAAATTTGGTACACCGGCATTATTCAAAATTCATAGTTTTCTATCTACTTTTGAGAAATGTAGCTCAACCGGAAGAGGGTCATTACCTACAAAGTTTTGATTTTTTTTCCTCTAAAGTGAACGTAAAAATAAAGATATAGGCTTGATAATTTTTCATATGATTTAAAATTGTATAAAACTACTATATATAGAATTTTAGCTTGATTGAATCGCTGAAAGTACCAGAATTAATTTTTTAACACTGCAAATCTCACGCACCAACACGTGAGGTCGTTCCATCAACAAAGGGCCAAACACGCGCTGGGTTAATAAATATATTATTTATTAATTTTAATTTATAATTTATAACTAATGAAGATTAATTTAAATATAATATATGTGTTAATTAATCCAATTTAAATTTTCGAGATAGTCGAGTGGAGACACTCCAGATTTTTTTTTTTTTGTATATTTAATGTTTAAATATGAATTGAAAAACATTGCACTCTTTAGGTAAAGTTGGAAAAATGAAAAAAAATTAATTATTTATTAATCGTTGAATTTATATTTACAATTAATTATTATTATTTTAATAAAATATTTATATATTCCGCAGATGCAAATAATTAAAAATATTTATTAATGAACTAATTAAGAATTTAGTTTAATTTATATTAATAAATTTTTATATAATATTAATAATTAATAATTAATAAAATAATAAAATAATTTTTTTTAATAACTTTTATTTGTTATCGTTTGTTGTTAAATTAATAGGAAGTATATTTATTTATTTATTTATTAGATAAATCGATACTTTCAATATTAATAGACAGTTTAATAATATTTATATTGAGTGTTGTATTTTTTTTTCCTTCCAATTAAGTTAATGATTGACATGTTAAGTCAAAGGCCATCAAGTGTCAATTCATTTCATCCCCGAGTTGCGTTGATATATAAATTTAATTTAATATTTGAAGCACTTTGAAGGTTTGGATGAGCGGTGAGAGCATTCCATGCTCGTTCCTTCGTCTTCAGTAATACACGTGTAATTTCAAAAATGAATGAATAAAAATATGCTCGTCTTTATCTTATTTTATAGGATTGCATGGATTTCAAAATTTGAAAACACTATTTATTGTGTTCAGGAGTGGGGGATGGCTACAAAAAAGTAGGGAGAAATTCTCGTCGGCCATATTGTGAGGAGCAAAACATTGAATTTTACAAAAGATATAATACATTTTTGATTCCAATTTTCTCGTATGTTTGAAAGTTTTTCTTAGTTATTTCTTCTTTGTTTTACAATTTAGTTCTTATATTTAATCATTAGAAATAGTTTTTAATAATTTTATTTGTATTTAATTGTTTTTTATTAGATTTTAAATTAATTAAACTCATTTTCAAGGGTATTAGTAATAAGCACATTGTTTCTCATACATTATAGCATAGGTTCTTAAACTTATGTACTCCACGGACCCCCACTTGAAAAAATTTTTTTTGACGGACCCCCATCACAACTTTAGGTACTTTACGTCATTTTATTAATTAATTTCTGGCTTACGATCTCATAAGGACAAGGATATATGATGAATATTTCTAACAGTGATTGGTGAATAACGATTTTTTTGCATATTGTAGAACACATTTTATTAGAAATTATAATATTGAAGAAAGAAAATACAAACATTGTCATAGCAACAAATCTCACAAATTATAATGGGTACTTACATTAAATTCATATAAATATTTTATAATTTTTTTCAGAAAATATTAAATAAGAAATATTTTAAAAAATAACTGCATCTATCTCATTAAATATAACTTACATATTTAATGAGATGTATGCAGTTGTTTTCTTGAAACAAGAATCTCAATATCTGGCTTAATATTGGAAACTTTTAATCTAAGATCCGGCTCTACATTTAATTTGTTTCTATATTTAGACTTAATATAAAATAGTACCGAAAAAGCTTGTTCGCATAAATATGTTGTGCAGAATGGAATCAAGTGTTGAAGTGCTTTATTTGCAAGCGCAGGATAATCTGACCTGAGAAGTAACCAAAAGTTGCTCAATTCAGTTTTGTTAAATTTTAGTTTATATGTTGTATCACATGATAATTCCACGAGAATATCTTGTTCAGGTGCAGATAAATGTTTAGCATTTGTAATTTCCATATTAAATGGATCTCTGATCCAGTTATTGCAAGGATCAGGAGTAGAAAAATACTTCCTGAAGTTGCTTTTCAAAGTAATTAAATGTTCAACAAATAATTGACGCGTTTGATTAAGCAATTTTTCACTGGAGCTTTCTATGAAATCATTGAGAGTTGGAAAAGACTCATATACACCGTTCTGGATGCGTTTCGACCACAAGTCGATTTTTTTAATCATTGCTTCTATTTTATCTTCAACTTTAAATATATTTACAACAGTACCTTGCAGGCTCAAATTAAGTTCGTTCAATTTTGTAAAAATATCAGTCAAGTAAGCCACCTTAGCTAACCAGATAAAATCATTGAAACATTCGGTCAGTTCAAAATGCGCATCTATTAAAAACAATCGTATTTCATCTCGAAGCTCAAAAAGGCGAATGAGTACTTTCCCGCGGGACAACCAACGTACATCTGTATGTAATAATAAATGTGTATGTTGACTACCCATTTCCTCACACAAAATTTTAAAAACTCTGGAATTAAGTGGACGAGCCTTAATGAAATTGACAATTTTAACTACTTCGTCTAATGTTCTTTTCAAATCTGGTGACATATTTTTGGCTGCTAATGATTCTCTGTGAATGCAGCAATGATTCCAAACAACCTGAGGCGCAACATTTTTAATAAGAGCAATCAATCCAGTTCTTGTACCTGACATTGCACGAGCACCATCAGTGCAAATTCCAACACATTTTGGCCACTCTATTTCATTTTCGGTTATAAAATTATTCAAACTGTTAAATATGTCATTAGCTGTCGTTCGTGAAGGTAGTGAATCACAAAACAATACATCTTCTTGTATTTGATTTTCAAACTCATATCTAATGAAAGCTAACAAATTGGCATTATTAGTGACATCAGTACTTTCATCCAATTGTAATGAGTAATAGTGACTTTTGCGCACTCTCGATATTAATTCTTCTTTTATATTACATGACATGTCTTCAATCCTATTCTTAACCGTATCATTTGATAATGAAATCAAATTTATATCGTTTGCTGCTTTAGTTCCTAACATTATATTTGTAATTACTTTTGTAGCAGGAAGAATTAATTGCTCTGCTATATTATGCGGCTTTCCTGCTTTAGCAATAAGTAGAGCTACTTCATATGATGCCATTACTGCTTTCTTACTCATACCACCAGATCCCGTCTTTACCATCAATTTCTGACTTGAATTAAGTTCTTCTTTTTTCATTTTAAAAAATTCGATAGACTTACTAACATGCTCGCTGTGCTTTGTTTGTAAATGACGTCTGAGATTAGCAGGTTTCATACTTTCATTGGATAAACTTTCCTGACATAGAACGCAGACTGGTCTTTCCACATCATTGTTGCAAATATAAGTAAATCCAAATGATAAATAATCATCCGAATATTTTCTAGTTTTGCGTTTCTTGGTAGAGTTTGCTGTTGATGCCTCATCATCTGATTCTTTCCGTTTCTGTGTTGAACCAGTTTGTAGCCAACGATCCATTTTATGGAGTAATTTATTAACATTGAACTACAATAATATAAATATAATATAAATATAATATAAATATAACGAATTATTATTTACTAGCTATGTTTTAATATGATTTTAAATGAATGTTTTAATATCATTTTAAATGAATGTTTTAAATCATTTTAATAAATGTTTTAAATCATTTTAAATAAATGATTTAATATCATTTTAAATGAATATTAATTTATATAATAAATATATTTCGTAATTTGATTCTAAAATATTATTAATTTCGTAATTTGATTCTAAAATATTATTAATTTCGTAATTTGATTCTAAAATATTATTAAAATAAATATTTTTTATTCATAAAACTAACTTATACTTACTCTCAAAAACAGCCTTTCTGGGAAATTGCAAAATGTGTTTATTGTTTTTATAAAATAATGATCATGCAAATTACACTAAAAATTAAAAAAAATTATTAGCTATAATAAACTATTATTAGCTATAATTTAATTATAATTAATTAAATTAATAAAAATAATTTAAAGATACAACTCGTTGAGAAATGAACTTATAATTAACATTAATAAAAATAATTTAAAGATACAACTCGTTGAGAAATGAACTTATAATTAACATTTGCTTTAAAACTGTTTAAAACCCCAGAGTGGACGCTGACAATTTGGGTTTTTCCGGGTAAGACTGTCCCCTCCCCTGGTTTTCCCCAATAACAAAGTGAAAGAAAATTCCCTTATATGCCTCCCCTTCCGAGCCCCTAAGAGGGGTTATTTTAAAGGAACAATCGAAAAATGATTTTAAATGAATGAATGGATGAAAATTCAAATTTTATATATAGTTTTTTATATATGTTTATTTATTCACAAAAAATTAATTGACATAATTATCAATTTAATAAAATAAAATAGTATTATTAATAGTATTAAATTATAGCCGTAATTCTCTAGGAGGATATAGTTAAACAATGAACTTTAAATATTTATATATGTATATATTTTTACGATGATTTTTTTCCGAGGACCGCGGACCCCCAGTAAAGGCTTCGCGGACCCCCAGGGGTCCGCGGACCACAGTTTAAGAACCACTGCATTATAGTATCAACATTTTTACCGACCGACGATAGTAAGGGAGGTATTGTTTTCACACCAAATTTCACATGTGGAGATTTTTACATATCTCCACGAATCATGCATTTTCTTAACAGAAAAAAGTATTTTTAGCATGATGTCTGTCCGTCCGTCCGTCCGTCCGTATAGATGTGTACAGCCTGAACGGCTGAACGGATTTTGATAAATTTGGTATATTTACTTAATGCATCAGTATGATGAATTGATCAACTTTTGTTGTATATCCGGAAACCGGAAGTGGTAGTAATACCGATCGACGACAGGAAGGGAAGGGTTGTTTTCACACCAAATTTCACATGAGGAGATTTTTTAAATATCTCCACACGAATCATGCACTTTGTATTGGTTTTATCCTCGAGAAAAATCATATTTATTAGTTTTTTCTTGATTTAAAATTATATGACGTCATCCAGCCATTCATGACTTCACAGCCTGGTATAAATAAAATAAAATTAAAAATGTTTATATTTATTATTTATGCATTCATATCTGTTTTTTATTACATTAATAGATATATTAAAATTATTTGAAATTGTTTCTGTAGCTGGAAATTAATTTACTTCAAACCGTCGGTCGGTTCGGACCTGGCCACAGGTCAACTTATTACCGTACTTTTGCTATTATGAGTTGTTTTCAATTTATTTGCAAGATGCAAACCTTACTTACCTAAAATCCCGGTTTTTTTTATTGTATATTAGTAGCTGGCCATTATTTTTTTTAGGGATTTCAATAAATGTTTTGACCTTTCCTAAAAATCTAAAATACATTAATAAATATATTTTTTGTTTATATTTTATTTTTTTGTAATCATTTTTCCATTAAACTAATGATAATTTCTTTTTTAATTGGACTAATTACGAAGAGGAATGATTGCCGCAACATTTAATTTTTTTTTATATATATATACATATCAAAACCACCTGCAGTTGAAATAAAATAAAATTTAAAGAGTTTTTTCTTCATGAGAAAATTTTTGCTCACCTAAGTTTCCACAAATAAGGCCCGAAATTTGATGATTTATTACCATTAAGATTAATAGAAAATATAATGTTTTGCTCCTCACAATATGGCGGCTGTGACGTCAGATAGGCGACAACTTTTCAATTCCAAACTTCCACCCCCTACCTCCCTGATTGTGTTTTACAAGTCATTGATTTCATAAAATACTTTATAAGAAAGAGAAAGACACAGACCATCTATAAGACTCAAACTCTATTGTCTTTGCTGAAACAAAGTTTTTGGCGCCACCATGCGAGTGCAAGCAGTAACTAATTGAAAAAAAAATCGGGTTTGTGTGTGTGTTTTTGCCTGGTTTTTGCATGCAGAGTTATCGGTAATGCGTCTGCAGCCCCTCTTATTGGCGCCATAGAGACATAAAAAAAATGGTTTCACCGATTTCTAAGGAGTTGGGGGGGGGGGGGGCTGGAGAAAGAGTTGCAAACTTCATAGTATACAAATTTCAAATCAATGAGTATTACACAAAATTTTACCCTTTTATTATTATTATTTATATTTGATTTTGAACTCTTTTCCATCACTTTATATTGAGATTATATTGAAATTTTTTATTTTAAATTCTTGAAATTAATTAAATTTTTATTAATATTTGAGAAAACTATAATATTATAAATAATAATAATAATAATACAATACAAGTAGGGAATATTTGGTTACACATTTCTTTTTTTAACATTAATTTTACAATTAATCAATTAACTATTGATTATAAAATCGAAAAATATATACATATAAAAAATATTATATTTACTCGATCATCGATGATAAATGAAAGTAATTAAGTAAATCTTAATGACCCTCTTCCAACATCTCCATTTGCTAATATGACTACCTACCTATTTCCATTTGTTTTTAATTATACCTGTTGTTATGCCTTTAATTAATAAATAAAGCAACATTGGCATGGAAATCCATTCTAATCCAGGATTCCAATGAATTTAATGAATTACTATATAGTGTACACTGTACATTTTGGTCATCTCGATTTGAGCCGCCGCCACCCATTCTTTGTCACATACTACATACACACACTCTCTTCTCTCTCTCTATTCATATATACTAATAAAAACAGTGCATATATAATTTCTAGAGACCTTATGTATATAGTTATTAATAATTTAATCCGAATGCACCCTAGAGCCCATATAATGGCTAATAATGTATCATTTATTATTGAAAATGTGTATTTGTGAATCGGATACTGTCAATCTCATGCTAGTTTTAATAGGACCTATGGATTAATTTGAATGTAGGCTAAATGATTGGTGTATGAAGACTTGTGCTTGTCCATTAGGCGATCCATGGTAAACAAACGCATATTCAATTACGGCAACCATCCATCCAACTCCCCTTATCCCTTCCCTTCATTCATTCATTGAACTGCTTATTAGACCATTTCTGATTATATATTCGTGTATTCATGCAATCATATTAAATAAATAAATAATTCCATAGTGATAAATAAAGGCGCCATTGGGTGTGTGGGTAGAGAACCGGCCTCACCTTCACACCTGGCAAGGGAATTTCCCTAGCTGGGGTCTATGGGACGGAGTCAACCCAGCCTCCGGGAACAACATTGGGGGAAAAGCTAGTTGATAGCGCTTCCGATCAAGAAAATCAAGATAAAGGTTGAGAGGACCCGTTCTACTGATCATAGGGCACCTCATTGATATAACCGACTTGATAGGCGTTGTCCTTGTGTAGGACGTACAAAGTCAGAGGTTTTTTTTTTATAGTGATAAATAAATAAAAAAAATTCAAGTATATTTTTTTTTCAATTGTTATTTATTTCCATTTCCCTTACAATTCATATTTATTTTGCTTTTATATAATATGAAAATCTCCTTTTTTTTCTCATATAATATTTTTGAATATAATATAATACATCTGAATATCACATAAGCCACCCATCCTCTTACCTATTATATAAGATTTTCACAAATTACAATTTGAAAATATACCTATCTATGGACCTATGGTATGTAAAAAATGCAAGTTTCTAAATAAATGATATATACTCGTATCTAGGTATTCCTTTTGCTGTTTCAATTAATAGAATTCTATTGATATTATTCGACATCCAATAATCATTTGATGGTTTGATGACAAATATACGAATAAATTAAGGTGACCAATCGTCCTCCTTTTGTAAGCTCTGTCCTTCTTTTGTAAGTGCCCTCCTAACTGTCCTTTTTACTATCTCGCCAGAGATAGTATTGCGATCACGAAAATTTTCGATGTTGAGATTTTGATGTTTTTATACGTTTTGAAGGTTCCTGAATCATTTTCACTAAGGTTGAGAAAAATGTCTGTGTGTGTGTGTGTATGTGTGTGTGTATGTGTGTATGTGTGTATGTGTGTATGTGTGTGTGTATGTATGTAGGCAAGATTACGCAAAAACGGTTTGAGCTAGAATGATGAAATTTGGTACATGGACATTATTCAAAATTCATAGTTTTCTATCAACTTTTGAGAAATGTAGCTCAACCGGAAGAGGGTCATTACCTACAACGTTTTGATTTTTTTTCCTCTAAAGTGACCGTAAAAATAAAGATATATGTTTGATAATTTTTCACATGATTAATAATTGTATAAAACTGCTATATATAGAATTTCAGCTTGATTGATTCGCTGAAATTACCAGAATTAATTTTTTAACACTGCAAATCTCACGCGCCAACACGTGACGTGGTGCCATCAACAAAAAGCCAAACATGCGCTGGTTTAATATTTATTATTTATTATTTATAATTTATAATTAATTAAATTTAATTTAAATATAATATATTATGTTATTTAATCCAATTCAAATTGCGAGATAGTCGAGTGGAGACACTCCAGCTAATTTTATATCTGTCCCGTTTTTTTGAAATATTTAGGACATTTCGTACTTTTTTCAAAATATTTTCAATTTGCTTCTAAAAAAAAAACAAAAAAAAAGCCAAACATTTTTTGGACTAAGTTTTTGAACATTTCCGAATTTTTTTCCCAAATATTTTTCAATTTGGTTCTAAAAAAAAGGTAAATTGTCCTGATTTGGTGTTTTCATAATATGGTCACCTTAGAATATATTTACAATATTCTAAATTCATTTGATTGATTCTAACTAAAATAATAAATTATATACTTATTTCGATTTACAAATAAAGAAATGTATCTTAAAAAGTTATGTATCTATCAAATAAACTAATAAATTTAAAAATCACAAGTGTCCACATGAATGAGTTAGAGCAGTGATTCTCAACCACTGTGCCGCGGCACTTTAATGAACCGCGAGTTTTTCAAAAGTGTGCCGCGAGATTATGAGACATTTTCGACTTTTTTTCTAAATTTTTTCAATTTGGTTCTAAAAAAAAAAAAAGTAAACCGTTTTTGGGACCACTTTTTTTCAATATAGTAAACTTTTACACTTATCTTTTTCTTTGTGTGCCGCGGTAAAAAAAAGGTTGAGAATCACTGAGAGGATCTTGGAAATTGTTTCCACTAATATTAGTAGGAGTATTGTATATATATACAATAGTGATGTTATTTGAAATAGTACAACTTTTTATATTTTTGTTGTTGTTGTTGTTATTTTTTAATCAATCCTACACGTATATATTAATTTATATATATATGAAATTTAATTACAATAACAATGAATAAACAAAGCGAATGTTTCCTAATGTAGCTAATTAAATGCATATTGATTGATAGCATATTGAAGAGCAACGCATGCATAAATTAATATATATTTGAAAATTACATGAAAGAGAGAGAAAGAGGGGGGGGGGGAAGAGAGTTAGCCAGCCATGCCTGGAAGGTAAAAACCGCTTTCATTATTCTAATAGATTACAGGTTCAATATGTCATTGCATATTCGGATATTTCTTGCATCTATTGAGTTTGTTTCATTTGATTTTCTAGATTAATTATCATTATTTGCATTAATATAGATGGGTGTCTAAACTATGTCCATTGCAAAAAAAAATATGCTGGGCCGCATCTAAATATTTTTTACTGTATATATAGTTTTATTAAAATAAAAATAACTTCTTTTTATTATAATTTTTTATTTGATTTAGATAGATGTATAAATTTATGAAATGAACATGAAAAATATTACAAATATTAATTTTTTTTTAGTAGAAAAGAGCAAATTTAAATATTTTCATAATTTGCGTTTGGGTCGCATCTCATTGTATCTAAGAATGCAATAGAAAACAGAAATAGATATTGTAATATAAATATTTTTAATTTTATTTTATTTATAATATATAAGAAGGCTCTGGCTGTGACATCATGAAGGCTGAGTGACGTTATATAATTTTAAATTAAGAAAAAACTAATGAAGATGATTTTTCGAGGATAAAACCAATACAAAGTGCATGATTGGTGGAGATATGTAAAAATTCTCCTCATGTGAAATTATAACCCTTTCCTTCCTATCGTTGATCGGTAATACTACCACTTCCGATTTCCGGATATACACCAAAAGTTGATCAATTCATCTTACTGATGCATTAAGTAAATATACCAAATTTCATCAAAATCCGTTGAGCCGTTCAAGCTGTACACATCTATACGGCCGGACAGACGGACAGTTGGACGGTCAGATATCATGCTAAAAATTCTTTTTTCTGTTAAGAAAATGCATGATTCGTGGAGATATGTAAAAATCTCCACATGTGAAATTTGGTGTGAAAACAATACCTCCCTTACTATTGTCGGTCGTTAAAAATAAACGCCAGGGTGGCGCAGTTGTCGGGCAATAGTGATGCTCCTTTTCACCCGGTTGATTGTTCGACAAGTGCCACTCTGGCGGTTACTTTTTTATTATACATATTATACATATTATGTTAGATTTAAATATTATATTTGAAAATATAAATAACTAAATATGAAAAATTGTACAGATATCTTTTTATTAAGAATTAAAAATACTTTATTTATTTATTTATAATAATAATTTATTGATAGAAAGTAACGTGATTAGATATTCAATGATCAACTTTTTTATATATTCGGATTACAAATTACAATATCCAAAAACAAAAAACGTTTGAAGAAAGATACAATAGATTTAGTGATTGGATGAAGGAAGAGAGAGAGAGAGAGAGAGATAGAAGAAGATAAAGAAGGAAAAGAGGTGGTGGTGGTTGGTTAAATCTAAGAGATGTAGGGTATAAATATTGAAATCAATAGATTGGGTAATCAATCTAATTTTGTATGTTTTTTTCTAAAATGTAATTGTTTTTGATGTTGATAGACCGATCGGTGGTGGTTGGGATGAATTGGAAGATTGGAATTGTTAACAGGGAGTCCGTCAGAAGTTTAAAAGTAAAAATAAACTCTCCCAGTGCACAAACGTCAATCCAATGGACATCTGGAACTTGCCAGACACAAACGCAATAAATCCTTTATATAAAAGACTAAAAAAAAAAAAATTCGTTTCGAAGGCATCCAATACTTAAAATTTACATTAATTAATATTGATTTGAAATTGCATTGAATAAATAATAACTTAAGTATATGAATATCTGAATTGGTTAATGTATGCTTTGCAATGCTAAATATTCTCTATAAATTCTAGTGAAGTTTGTATAGGTATGTATTTACCTACAACATAGATATATACATCTTCTAGTAGAATTCAAGACTATAAATTGAAAAATATTTCAATTTTAAAAAAATAACTATTAAAGTGAAATCTATATTACAAATATTCATACTTCATTAATATGTTTGTAAATAAATAAATTTGTTATTATTTGTAAGTGATTACACAAATCTTGAAGAATTAAAAGAGAGATGCATAGAGATCATGCAATTCCTCGTGATGCAGTCTCCGCCATTCCCCGATGACCTCATCTTTCTTTGTCCCATAAATCCTCGCAGAATCCTATTCTCAAATACTCTAAATCTACTCTCGTCCCCCATGGTCATAGACCATGCCTCACACCCATATAATACAACAGGAAAAATAATTGTTTTAAATATTTCAATTTTAATCCTCTTTGATAATAGCGTTGATGAGATAAGCCCCTTTACTGCATGAAAACAGGCGTTACTCGATTACAACCTTGATTTAAATTCTTCTCGAATATTATTATCCTTTGCAATTACAGATCATAAGTATTTAAATTTTTCTACATTTTCAAATTCTACATTTTGTAGTTAAGACTTTGTGTGTGTTAATACTGTTCCTCTCTCTTACTAAATTTTTTTGTCTTATCACTATTAATTTCATGCCCCATCACTTTTTCTACCACAATTAATTTTTTTATGCTATCTTAATTGCAATTGCCAAATCTCCTAATATATTTAAGTCGTCTGCGTAGCCTAATTCTTAAATTTTTTTGTTTAATTTTTCCCCAAGTGCTAAATTAAATAAAATAGGTGATAGTGTGACCTACTTCAGAATTTCGAAAGTTTCTGACAATTGATTTCTCCCCAATTTCTTACTCTTTTTTTTGAAGATCAAAATTTGAAAAAGTTTATCCGGATCATACATATGCTTTACTAAAGTCTACATAATAATTGGGGAACAGAAATATTGAATTCGAGTTTTTTTTTTTTAATATCTGCCTTAATGAAAATATGTGATCTAATGTTAATCCATTTGACCTGATATTTCCATCGCCTATGGTTTGTAAGCATATGTTCTTATAATAGATATGAAGTGTGATGTTATCTTTCTATCAGTTGATAACAATTTTTATTAAAATTTTAATGAAATTAAACAATTTTAGGTGAAAGAGTAGACATCACACAAAGAGATAAGATTCGCGTAAAGCGAGATTGAACGGATCGTTTTGAATAGTGACGTTTAGTTTTTCTGGGAATCCCTCTTCGCTTAGGTGGAAACAAATACCAAAAAGAAAAAAAAAAAAAACACGGATCTTTCTTTCTGATGCTCTTTGAGAGAAAACTTACTCCTAATTTAATGATACAGGACCTGATTAAAAAGAAAATTCATTTTTAATTTTAATACTATAAAATATTTTTAATTATTTTCAAAATGAAAATCTATCCTGAAATCAATATTTATACTTTAGATGGCGTTGAAAAAAAATTCAACACCCCCAAACTAAAAGAGTTACCTTTATTCGCTAATTACATTTAATTGATTAATTATAATTTAATTCTATTTTTTCATACCTTCTAAGAATCCCAAGTAATGTTGTAAAAAACGTTGTAAAAATTGGTTAATGTTAAAAAGACAAAAAAAAAAAAAGATTGATCAAAATATCAATTATATTCTATAATAAAATAATAATAATAATAATAATAATAATAATAATATAAAAAGAAAAAACTCGAGGTTAAATAATTATAAGAGAGAGAGAGAGAGAGAGAGAGACAATATTAAATGTATATTGTTTTTTGTTTGAAAATAAACTCTTCAGCCTCCATTTCAAGTTTTCTTCAATTAGGTTTATTTTCAAAGTCATTCGCATGACTGGGTTAATCTTTATCGATATAAGTTGAAAGAGAGAGAGAGAGAGGTTGTATGGGGACATTCGTATTTTGAAATGATATAAATGGAAGGGAATATCCTCCAATGGTCACGTCTTTTAAAAAAAAAGTGGATACATACACAATTAACAAATAAGAAAATAAAATTTAGAAAATTATCTTCTCTTTCAAAGTAATTTATTTAAATCAAACAATTTATTTTTAAATTAAATAAATCTACTATTTTGAACGTTTTAACACCTTTTTTTTTATCTCTGTTTCTACCATATATACAGTGGCGTCGGGCCGGGCCACCCCAAACATTGTGCAAAAAATAAATTTAAAAGTAATTAGTTTTGTAACTGAGAATCCAAAAGAAAAAAAATAACATCTTTAAATTACATATAAGTATAGTCTAAACCAGGGATGTCCAACACGCGGCCCGCGGGCCGCATTGCGGCCCACTTAAAGTTTTGATGCGGCCCACTATCGACTCATTTTGGAGTTAAATTTTAAAGAATTCACAGTCCGGCAAGCGACCTATAACTTCGAGGCTATAAAAAAAGGCTGCAACATTCAAAAACAAAAAACCACCTCTATCCCCAAAAATCTCCATAAGTTTTGAGACATTCACTAGCTAGGCTTAACATATTCTGGTAATTTTGCGGCCCAGTTAAATATTTAAGTTTGCGATGTGGCCCATTAAATTAAAAGGTTGGACATCCCTGGTCTAAACCATGTTTATGCTTGGGGATCATCCAAGTCACCTCTTCTAGAATCTAATTCGTTGAATTATTAGGTTTTTAATCATCCAAAGATTTTCATTTCTCTGGTAGGTGCCACCTACTACTTATAAATATGTAGAATGCTGTCCTCAATCCTTCATCTGGGAGATTCAACTTACTTCATATATTGGTGTTTGTGTTTGTGTGTGTGTGTGTGTGTGTGTGTGTGTGTGTGTGTTTCTACATAGAATGTGGAACTACGATTAAATGAAAGAAAGTTTTATCCACTTTGAAATACTTTGAAAGGGTTAAATAACCAATTTTCAAAATATCTTTCTCTATATATCAACTATTTTTAATTTTTTTTAATTTAGATAATTAAAGTCATACATTATATATATATATATATATATATATATATATATATATATATATATATATATATTAAAAGATTAAATATATAAACTTTGACTATTTTGAACACATGAGAAGAAAATCATAAGAAAAGGTGTACAAAATTGCAATTTCTTTTGATAAAACTCACGATACCAATTTTTATTGATTTTCCTTCTAAATTTTATAATAAAAATAAATAAGTTATCTTTCTGTATTCTTCAAATATTATATATCCGTGCCAAATTTCATTTAAATTGGATTCAGATATAAAAACATGGAACATTTATAAGATTTAATAATAATAATAATAATAATATACAATTTTAATTTTATTATAATTGAAGTTAATAAATTATAAAATAAAAAAAAAAATATTTACTAATCTTGATAATATAGCCATATTCTCATATAGAAATGATTATATTTATTTATTTATTTTTTTGTTTGTTACTTTTTTTTTGTTTCAAAAAATTGTTTTGAGAAAACTCCACTTACTCCTTAGGGAATTCCTTTGATACAATAGATTGAGAGATGAAGAGAGGGGAACCAAATCCCTATATTTACTGAACCACCCCCTTTTTCTTCACCCCCTTCTCTCGAAAAAAAAACAAAAAAAAAGTACATTTGTATCCATCCATTCGTTTGTACGGTTTGTTATTTCTTTTTTTTTATAAAATGAAAATAAAGAATGAAAAAAAAAAAAAAATAAAATAAAATAAAAAATATACTTTCAATTCTTCTACTTAATTGATTGAATTTTATTATATTTTGTCTGACATTTGAAAAAGAAGTAAATATTCTAAATTGTTGTTAAATTTAATTAATTTGTTGAAACAAAAAAACAAATAAATTCCCTTTTAATCTTTAGATTTTATTTAAAATAATTATTTTCAATCTGTTTAAGTAGTTTTTTTTTTATTTAATTTTGATTTATCTAATGGCTTTATTTAATAAAAAAATTTAATTAATTTAATTATTAATTAATAATATAAAATAATTTATTTTCATTTAAAAATAAATAAAAAAAAATTATCATTCATTAGAAAAATAATTAATTTAGAAATTTTAAGTTATAATAGTTACAAAATTTTTTTTATATAAGTATATATTAAAAGGCTTCAATAGATTATTTAATTAAATTTTTATAAATGAAATGTTAAATAAAAATTATTGTTTTAAGATTAAAAAATGTTGACTCCCACTTTTAAGGCACTTTTGCTAGATGATCTGATTCATGGATATACCATATCCTTCTTTCAGATTATTATTATTATTACTATTAAATATTAATCACTTTCTTGAATTTTACTTCTATTTCTTATTTACTATCATATCCATCACATTTACCTTTATATTTAAAATATTAAACTAATTTTAATAAATTATTAATTAAAGTTTAAAAAAAGCAACTAAACTAGCATATCTGTTAACAAGTTGCATAATTTCTAGGGGTAAAAAGTCAAAAAATTAATTCATAAACAGGTAATATTTACTAATTTAATATTAATAAATAGTACAACCCATGAAACAACTTAAAACAATTTTCTTTTATAAAATAATAAAGATAATGATAATTCATTAATTTTCACTGAAAGTATAAAATTGTTTAAAAGTGTATATCTTAAAATGACATTTTCACTTTTAAGTTTTGACGTTTATAATCAAAATATAAAACTAATGTTAATAATAATAATTTTGTAGTGGGAAAGTGAAAACTTGAAACGGCCCTTTGTACAATTTACAACAACAACAACAACAACAAAGTGTTAAATACGAGAGTGATGGTTTATTAAATAAATAAATAAATAAATAAATATATATATATATAACATCTGTTGTACTCTGGATAAATAAGTGACTGTAGATTACAATAAACATGATACAACAAACAACAACTTTAAAGGCATATAAATTAAAATAAATAAAACAATAATATTAACGTTATATTTTTTATTTATTAAATTTGCATTAAAATTATAATAATTTTTTTCTTATATGAAAACAATCAAATAAATTAAATTTTGATTATTTTGAAATTTTTATTTTATTTATAATGTATATAAGGGAACAATTCAGGGAAAAACAGGGAATATTTTACTTTTTCATAAGTATTTCAAATAATAATATACCATTTACATATGTAGTCACGCTGATAAATGAGTCAACTTGATATTATAATTAATAAAATGAATCATTTGTAGCCTGTAGATTTTCCAATTAAATTTATTTTAGTGTAGGAGCTATATTAATATATATAAGATTATATATTATATTAAATATCAAATATGAATTATATATAAATTCATATTTGTGGTATTATTTAGATATATAAAGTATTTGTAAATATGTATTATATTTAAAGACCCGATCTAGTAAATCAATGGGATTAAAGAGGAATTGCATAATTTATATTGCTACATCTTTAAATATAATTAAAATTATAATATTGAGTGTTGAAGAGGGTATTATTATAAAGTGGAACGATGATTTGAATCGCGGAAAGAGAGAGGTTAACTATAGTTTACGATATTCAATTCATAACATAAATAAATCTTCCATATATATCATTCATTCTTTTTTTTTTTTTTTAAATTAAATAGAACAAAGTTACTTTTTTTTATTTTTTATTTGACTATATTGAATTATTCAATAGACGGGATTGTGAAATTGGATTGGCCCTTCTCTTTCAGAGCATTTTTTTTTGTTCTTGTTGTGTTGTTTAGCAAAAAAAAAAAAAAATTAAAAAAAAGACTAAAATATTCATTATCATTTAAACCGATCTAAAAATAGATAGGATTTCAGAATTAGAAAAAAGAAAAAATGAAATCAGCTGTAAATTGAAAAATCTATTTTCAGTCACTTGAAAAATTGCTTAAAAAAATAAAAAAATATTTATATTACATTATAATGTTTTGAACAGTACATACACAATGTTTACAGTCCCTTTCCTAAACTGGAAAATACCAATTTATTGTTTTAAGAAACTTGTTTGCTGTCCCGGAATATTGGGTCTCTTTTATTTTTGGACCAATGCTTATGAATAAATATCATACAAAATTTGTCTTCTATACTTATATGCTAAAAAATAATATCAATAGGTAGGGGTGACCATATTTCGAAAACACCAAACCGGGACAAACGGTCTACCTTTATTTTTTTTTTTTTTTAGAAAAAATTTGAAAAAAAGTAAGAAATGCCCTAAATATTTAAAAAAAAAACGGGATAATAGGCTGGCCCGAAGACTTTTTTCTGGAGCACCTAAAAACGGGACGTTTGGTCACCCTATCAATAGGTAAAAAAAAATAAGTTGACCTGTGGCCAGGTACGAACCGACCGACGGTTTGAAGTAAATTAATTTCTAGCTACAGAAACAATTTCAAATAATTTTAATATATCTATTAATGTAATAAAAAACAGATATGAATACATAAATAATAAATATAAACATTTTTAATTTTATTTTATTTATAATATATATGACCAGGCTGTGACGTCATGAATGGCTGGATGACGTCATATAATTTTAAATCAAGAAAAAACTAATAAATATGATTTTCCCGAGGATAAAACCAATACAAAGTGTATGATTCGTGGTGATATATAAAAAAATCTCCTCATGTGAAATTTGGTGTGAAAATAACCCTTCCCTTCCTATCGTCGATCGCTAATACTACCACTTCCGGTTTCCGGATTTGCACCAAAAGTTGATCAATTTATCCCACTGATGCATTAAGTAAATATACCAAATTTCATCAAAATCGGTTGAGCCGTTCAGGCTGTACACATCTATACGGACGGACAGACATCTTGCTAAAAATACTTTTTACCGACCGACGATAGTAAGGGAGGTATTGTTTTCACACCAAATTTCACATGTGGAGATTTTTACATATCTCCACGAATCATGCATTTTCTTAACAGAAAAAAGTATTTTTAGCATGATGTCTGTCCGTCCGTCTGTCCGTCCGTCTGTCCGTCCGTCTGTCCGTCCGTATAGATGTGTACAGCCTGAACGGCTTAACGGATTTTGATGAAATTTGGTATATTTACTTAATGCATCAGTGGGATGAATTGATCAACTTTTGGTGCAAATCCGGAAACCGGAAGTGGTAGTATTAGCGATCGACGATAAGAAGGGAAGGGTTATTTTCGCACCAAATTTCACATAAGGAGATTTTTTTACATATCACCACCAATGTATTGGTTTTATCCTCGGGAAAAATCATCTTCATTATGTTTTTCTTAATTTAAAATTATATGACGTCACCCAGCCCTTCATGACGTCACAGCCTCGGGTAACGCCGGCAATGCCGGCTACTTCAGCTATATATTATAAATAAAATAAAATTAAAAATATTTATGTTATATCCATATCTGTTTTTTATTACATTAATAGATATATTAAAATTATTTGAAATTGTTTCTGTCGCTGGAAATTAATTTATTTCAAACCGTCGGTCGGTTCGGACCTGGCCACAGGTCAACTTATTTCTGTTTAGAAAATACATGATTCGTGGAGATATGTAAAAATCTCCACATGTGAAATTTGGTGTGAAAACAATACCTCCCTTACTATCGTCGGTCGGTAAAAAAATGAAATAGTATAATGTATGTATATATAATCCTCAATAAGTTGCATATGCTCAATTATTATTATTGTTATTATGATTCATCGATTTATAAAATTTCGTTAATCGGTAATAAATAATTAAATTATACAATAATATTATTAATTCTTATATAATATTATAGTAATAATCAAAAAATATTAAAATTGAAATATAATAATAGTTAATTTTAATTACTAAATAATCAATCAAATATCATTAAATTATGAAATTAATATTTTTCTTTTATTATTATTATTATTAAATTAATTACTATGAATTTAATAAAATACAAACACATGTACTTAAAATTAAAAGAATAGAAAAAATTATTATTAAATTTATATTAAATAATAAATTGATTTTTCCATCCAGTTCAATTAATGAACCAAATGAAATATTGCACAATATTACTGAACAATACAAGATAATTTAGACCAATAATAATAATAATAATCTATAGTGGAGAGTGGTACACCTATGAACATCATTCAAAATTAATAGAAAATTCAAAAATTATTGGTATCAGTGTGAATCAGGAGTCTAAAATATTTTTCAACTTGTCAGGAACGAATAAATGAAATATTAATTTGCACATTGCTTTGTAATATTTAGTTTTTTTTTCTTTTTTTTTATTACATATTCAATTGTGTTTGGTAGGTTTCTTGCAATTATTTTTTCTAAAACTACGCCTTTTTATCTTCAATATAAAATGCACTTTCTATTGAAATGGCATGTTAGGATATTTTTTATTAAAATAAATTGAGTAGTTTTGATATCTGGGGCACTATTGGATTTAAAGTTGCATTTTGCTTGCTGTTTAAAAAAAAAATAGTAGGAACTGCTTTAAATGAATTTATGTTTAGAAAATATAAATTTCAAATATTGATTTTGTGACAACAATCTTCAAATATTCCTTTCAAAAAACCCAGAAAGAAAAGTTTGTTGCATACTTAAAGATTAAAGATGACTTTACTCAGTTACAAAGACAGACTTTTAAAAGAATTCACATATTAGATTGTCAAACGTCTATCTAATCTATGTTGCCGATATTCTTCTTTAAGTTGGGATGATGCTGAAATGACTGACTGGTAGAGTACACTGGATCATGGGTTTCTTGAAGAGACATTCCGAGTTGATGGCTAGAAAAAAAGGTTAAATCCTTACATTTAACAAGTATGCGAGTGAAGCAGAGACTTGTGGAATAGAAAAAAGAGCGAAAGAATACCAAAAGAAAAGAAGAAAGGAAGAAATTGAAAGAAAAAGTGATAAGAATAATAAGAAATAAGCTCAGTAGTGTACGAAGTCAGTGGAAGAACCACCACACGCACGTGCAAGTGACTTTTTACTTGTAAAGTGACAAGAATACAAAACTTCTAAATACTTTTTAGCGAAAATAAATATAATAAAAAATTAGCTGGAGTGTCTCCACTCGACTATCTCGCAATTTGAATTGGATTAAATAACATAATATATTATATTTAAATTAAATTTAATTAATTATAAATAATAAATAATAAATATTAAACCAGCGCATGTTTGGCTTTTTGTTGAAGGCACCACGTCACGTGTTGGCGCGTGAGATTTGCAGTGTTAAAAAATTAATTCTGGTAATTTCAGCGAATCAATCAAGCTGAAATTCTATATATAGCAGTTTTATACAATTATTAATCATGTGAAAAATTATCAAACATATATCTTTATTTTTACGGTCACTTTAGAGGAAAAAAAATCAAAACGTTGTAGGTAATGACCCTCTTCCGGTTGAGCTACATTTCTCAAAAGTTGATAGAAAACTATGAATATTTTGAATAATGTCCATGTACCAAATTTCATTATTCTAGCTCAAAAAGTTTTTGCGTAATCTTGCCTACATACATACACACACACATACACACATACACACACACATACACACATACACACAGACATTTTTCTCAACCTTAGTGAAAATGATTCACGAACCTTCAAAACGTATAAAAACATCAAAATCTCAACATCGAAAATTTTCGTGATCGCAATACTATCTCTGGCGAGATAGTAAAAATTAATTACAAGATATTAAATATATTCAAGCTTTTATTAAAGAGGCTTGTTTTTGAAATTACAGATAATGTAATAGTTAGAAAAGTGAAAAAAACATATTGAGAAGAAAGGGACAAGTCGTACCTCAGATTTATTTGAATTTAAATCACTTCATATGTACATAATTTTTTAAGTACTGGGGCACCTTTGAATACAGCACACAACTATATTTTTCATATCAAGGATATCATAATTAAAAGGAATTTAAATAGTTTATCAATTTTATTCCTTTGACAAATGACTAAGGCTAACAACAAACTAGATAAAGCCGATTAAAATTAATTATTTTGGAAGAAAAAAATAAAAATTCTGAAAATTGTTCAAAGTTCAAAATATGAACGTTTTCTTAAGATCCTATAATAAATTTATTTATTGGATTTATGATAAATATACATGGTATGTTCAAAAGAAAGAATTATTTTCAAAAGTATTTATTTATACATCAATATCCATTTTGTCCCTTCAGATATAATGCACTTTTGCTATTGCTTCTTCCAATCGTCTCTTCGGTTTTGGGAATAGGAAAAAGTTTCAGGGAGCCAAATCTGGTGAATACGGTAATTGAGGCATGATTAAGGTGAAAGTTTTTGGCCAAAAAATCACGAACAAGCAACGATGTGGGAGTGGTGCATTCTCCATGATTTGTTTTTTCACAATTCGAGTTTGAGCCCTATTGCTTCACGCAAACATTGCATAACTTCCTTGTACTATTCCTTATAAACAGTACGACCTGTTGACAAGAACTCATAATGCACCACGCCACAAAAAACAGAGTGCAAAACCTTCACATTTGATTGAACTTGGCGTGCTTCTGTAAAGCACTTGTACCACTTTTTGGACAAAGTAGACTCGACGAATGCCATAGTCAACATTTTAAGTACGTTGGAGCACTTTATTCCACTTTTAATGCAAAATTTAAAACAAATTCTTTAAAAAATCGAAGAACACGCAAAAACGTGACTAACTTTTTCAGTTGTCAAAAACAATATATATATATATATATATTATAAAATTATAAATTAAATACATTATATTAATCAGGTTTTATAAATATACAATCTATTTTATTTGAATAAATAATTTTTATTCCATTGATTGATTATAAATATGTCATATAATTTGAAACAAATTTCCTATCAAAAATAAATTTCTTTCCTGTAGATAGCTACATTAGGAAATGTGACTGCATGATTTTCATTTCCTTAATTATAATATGTATTTATAACATTATGCATTTACTAACCATATTTATATTATATATATTTATTATAATACATTAAAAGTTACATATTATTTGATTCTAACACGTAATCTTTTTATTAAATAAATATAAACTTGGTAAGATTCAATCCCTCGACTCAAAAATGATAATATAAATATATGTACCAATATAAATGTGATATTGGATTATATTAAATCAATAAGATTAAAAAAGAAAAAGAATTAAGATTAATTACCACAGACCTCTTCAACATAACCTTACTTTTCATATTCGGAGGAGAGGAGTGTGTGTCTTCTTATTTCAAACAAAATCCCAATTATAATCACATAAATAAATTATAACTAATAGTAATAGTACTTAAATAATGAAATCAAAAAAATATATAAAATACAATTTAATTTTTCAATTTAATAAATACATATTATTTAAATTGGTTCATATGATCGATAAATAATTAATAAATTATTTAATTGCAATTTTTTTCAATAAATAATAATTATTTAAATAGTTAATATTTACACTTTTACACTTTTACATAATTGAAATTAAATGTAATTTCAAAGTATTTAAAATATTGCCATTTGCTTATCAAAACTGTGTGATTTGTGGTCAGACAATCAGAATATGAAATTTGTTATCTATTTGTTATTTTGATTATTTTATTTCTGGCATATTAGAATTTCTATAAAATTCCACATAAACAAAAACAAAAATATATAAAAAAAAAAAAAAATAAATATTAACTTTTTTTTAATCAATATGAGCACAAAATAAAACTTGAAAACAAATAACAAATACACATTTTGGTTGCATTATTCAACAGGCGATCTCTATTTTGTTTGTTTTTTTAAACAATATTTTGTATTATTAGTAAATTACATGTATATATACATACAATAGAAATGCATTTGATTGAATAACTATTAACGATAAATGATGAAATAAAATTCTTTCTTAAATGTTGTCTTTGATAAATAAAAAAAAAAATTCTTTAGTTTCCTGTCTAAAAGAAGGAAGAAATTGGATCTATTAATTTTTCTTATATCCTTATACCTATAGACCTATATATATATATATATATAACAACATTTTCACAATCATTATGAGATAAAATTGCTTCTTCTACGAAAAAGAAACATTATATCATTAATTCTTTTTTTTTTTTTTTGAGTAGATGACTTATATATCCAGACTCAGTCTACTCTGCCTGAAGGCGGTTGAGTTCGTTAAAAATTCTTTGTTATTTTTTTTTTTTCATTTTTTTGAAACAATATTAAAATGAAATACAAACAAGATATTTCTAATAAAACTTTCTCGTTGACATAATTAAATATCTAAAATGATTACTAAATATGTTTTTCTTTAAATGATTTAAATAGAAATATATAATTTTACATACATTAAAATATATTTATATCATTATACTATATTTTATATATATTATATTTTGTTTTGTTTTACTTTACCAAGGTCCATACAAATATAACTAACTTCTCTCTATTAGTATTGTTTTATCTTATCTTTATTTTTTTTTCAATTAAAATTAATTTAATATGAATAGAGTGGGTGTCAGAATTATTATCAACATTTTACTGCAACCAGTGAAGGTGGAGATCTAGAATAGTATTTGCTGAATTGAGTCTATCCTATCAGTACAGAAAGATTAAATTAACCGCGTAATAAGGAGAACACAAGAGATGGAGAGAGTGGAGAGAGTACATTTATCTGGAAAATACCTTAAACGACATGTGGGAGTCTGGTAGGGAAATGAGATCGAAAATAGAAATGAGACACCTCCCATGCTGCAGAAATCTTTCAAAAATTACAATAGAAATTATTTTTTAATTAATATGACGGACCGGGAAAAACTTCTTATGAAACGCACACCATCATCGCAACTGATTGGTGTACAGAGTGTGGGATTACCATTAAAAAACCCCTCTCTGACTGGTGACGAGATCGTCTTTCGGACCTACATCATCACCATCGTCTTCAGCCTATCGCAGCTGAGCTTCTCTTGCCTTGAGCACTTTCGTCACAAAACCCTCAACCGCTTCCCAAAGTTCTTTTTGACTTTCTATCATTAGTCCATATTAGATCATATTTCCTTTCTCAATTTCAACACCCAACTCATTTGATAAGGCGTTCCTTTTCTGCCACCACTTGTTGCACGAAAAGAGTACATGTTCTGCAGTGTCTAGGACTTTTCTGCAATCCAAGCACTTGTATTGAAGCGATGGAGGTATGCTCTGAAACAGCCATAACCTGTCAGGTAAAAGCCAACCTCTTCGTGCTTCCGTTCCGTCCATGGTTGTAGGAATGGCATCAGACTGTGGGTCGAGCGGCCTGTTGCCTCGCTGTCCCAACTCTGCTGCCATCTATACAAAAGGTTCCATTGCCTCCCGGACTGTGGATGAAGACCTTTCATCGTGATAGACTTCGTGTCTATAGGTGGAATCCCCTTGGAAACACCATTACCGCACTGAAGGAAACAGTGCGGTAGGCAGATGTTGTAGGTACGGCAACCTGTCATTGTACAGACTGCGGTTTCTTCAACACCAGTTTCCAGATGAAAGGTCCCCAATCTTGACCCTTGAGGGGCGTCTCTAGTCATTGGCACTTCAATAGTCCAGCTGTTTCCGTCGTAGGCTATTTTTCTATCCCAAAGATAGTCATTTATGATATTTAGCAAGGATTGCGGAAGGGTTGTCTCTCTCATCGCTTCTATAATATCACGCCACCTATGGGAATTAAAGGCGTTCCTTATACCAATAGCGTTTAGAGCACAAAAGCCTTTTCTCGCATCTCGGCGCTCCCTCGCCTTTTCAGCAAATGTCACCATCCTATTAATAGCGTCAACAGGAAAGACCTCGGTCTCCATCTCTCGTGTCAAACAAATATTTGAAAGTGGTATAATCTTTCTTGTATGGAATTTTGCAATACGCCACAGGGTGAGAGGTTAGCGTAGCTGGTTCACATTCTCGTAGTTCCGGGTTCAAGTTCCGAGTCCGACAAGGAAATTTCTCTAGCTGGGGTCTATGGGACGGAGTCAACCCATACTCCAGGATCAAGTTTGATAAAAAGTAGTGCCTTCGTTCAAGAAAATCAAGGTATAGGTTGATAGGACCCGTTCTACTGATCATAGAATGGATATAACCGACTTGATAGGCGTTGTCCTTACGTAGGACGTACAAAAATCGGAAGGTTTCATTCTTTGTTTTATTTATGAAATTTAATAATTAAAAATATATTGAAATTTTAAAAAATTTATTTAATGAATTTAATTAAAATTATTATAACTTTGACTATATCTAACAATAACTCTGATATTTTTAATAAACCATTCTTTGAATTTATTAAAATATCCATTTGTGAATATTATTTTTAATTTTTAGTGATGATTTTATAATATTTTTTTAAAAATAATTGTTCTTAATTTATTCATATATAAAGAAAAAAAAAATAGATTGTTATTAAATCTAATAAAATTGATACTTTACTTTCTTTTCTATTTTAAATCTCCTTTTGTTTTTATCTACCATATATTTGATGCTCCAAGTTAGAAAGATACTTGAAAGTTATCTGTAAGTTAAATGTTCTATAATGTCATTCATTCATTTTTGTTCTTTCTCGTGTGTCTCTGAGTTGTGGATTGCATCCGTCTTTTTGAAATGGCATAAAAGATGTGTGAAATTTTGTAAGAATTTTCAAGTGTTACCCTTTTTTTTGAAATAAGTCTCTCTCTTTTATTTATATTACTTTATCAATGAAAATTTAAATATAACCTATCGATTTATTTTTAAATTAACTTGGAAATATTTTGATTTTTTTTTTACTATAATATAATTTAAAATTAAATATTATTTAATTTAAATAATTTCCCTTAATCTAGACAAGACACTTATAATTACAACCTTTAATTTTAATTATTAATAATTATTTGAATAATTTAATTTTTTTAAAATTTTATTTTTTAAAAAGAAAATTACTCAAAGTTTTATAAAATCGTATAAAATTATAGTGTTATTCTTATTCATACAACCCCTCCCCCCCCACCTACCACACACAATAAAACAAGTGAAATAAAAACAAAAATAAGTAAGTTTAAACCAAATTCATATTCTTTGAATTAATTTGAATTGAAATGAAAGAAAAATATTAAAGTAAATCTATTATATAATTCTTAATAGAATGAAAATATAATTTATAATGAAATGCAGAGTAGAGAGATTTTTATACTAAATTATATATCTCATATCTTGTATAATATTAGAGTATGTACCCCTGTACAATATATGTTACTTATAGCCTAGCAGGGGTAGGCAACGCGGCGCCCCGAACCGATTTTTAATGCGCCCTCGCTGGACTAATTTTTTCAATATGATTTTGAACATTTTCGATTACTTTTCAATTTTTTTTTTTTGAATATGGTTCTAAAAAAAAAGGTATCTGACCTTTTTTTGATACTCTGAAACATTTTCGATTTTTCAATATGGAGAAGTGTGCGCCCGCCCTGTTATATTATTTCAGAAATGTGCCCGACTATTGAAAAAGGTTGCCGACTCCTGGCCTATAGTATATATATATATAGTATCCTCTAGTATCCTCTAAACCAGTGAATCTCAACCACTGTGCTGCGACACTTTAGTGTGACGCGAGATTATGAGGCTCTTAAACATTTTCAACTTTCTTTTCTAAATTTTTTCAATTTAGTTTTAAAAAAAAAGGTAAAACGTTTTTGGGACTAGGTTCTTAAACATTTCCAACTTTTTTTTCTTAATTTTTCCAATATGGTTCTAAAAAAAGGGTAAACCGTTTTTGGGACCACTTTTTTTCAATATGGTAAACTTTTACACTTATCTTTTTCTTTGTGTGCCGCCAAATTTTTAAACCGTTAAAAGTGTGCCGCGGTAAAAAAAAGTTGATAATCACTGCTCTAAAATTTTATATTTCAATTTACTTTAAGAATTAGAATTTAAAAATAATACTTATTATTACTTATACTATAGATATACTTATTTATTTATTATTTTGAGTATTAATTTATGTTTATTAGCGTATATTATTAAGAATTGTATTTTTTTCTAAAGGTATCAAAAAAATTAGGAGTATTATTTTATATATAAAATATTGATTATTTCATTAATAAATAAACCAAAAATAGGTATTTCGAAAAAGAATAAGATTAATTGGAATATTATACATTCATTAGAAGAATCGGCTCATAGCTTTTTAGTAAAGCTCATTGAATCAGAACAATTAATATGTAGGATTTCATATGAAAATTATTTTAAAAGATATTTTTAATTTTATTTTAATATTATTTGATAATAATTATAATAGTTGACTAATTATTTTAATTTATAAATTTATAAATATTGTATTTTAATTCCTACATGTGTGTTTTTTTCAATTGAAAATATTAATATTTGTTTTTTCTTTCATTTATCCGTGGTAATTTACGTATATAAACTCAGATTTCTTTCAATTAATTTTTATTTATTTATTTAATTTAATGTGTATCTCATATGTTTTTATAAAATTATATTTTATAAAAACATTTTTATTTTATTATATTTCTTATTTATTATTATTTATACATATGTACCTCTCTATCACTGATGGTATATTAACAATTTTTCTAACCATTAACATAGTACGAGTAACAGAGCTAGCAGGAATGCTTTAATTTAATATAAAATATTTAATTAACTTAGTTTTTTTTATTTTCTCAATATTCATTTTGATTTGAAATTAATCCACATCACTCTTTCATTCACTAAAAAAATATTTAAAAAAAAAAATATTTTCTTTAAATTTATTTGAATAAAAAAAAAATATTGAGTTTCTAATTCATTCATCCCTTCAACTCTTGATTCAGTTTCAATTAACCTTCCATATCTCTTTGCTTTACTGGAAATTTTTTTTCATTAAAAATCCAAACTAACTTCCACCAAGTGAGTGCCATTCTATCTAACCAACTGAAGTAGGTAAATCGAATTAAATTAAAAAAAAATCCTTTAAAGAAATTTATGAATCTTTTTCTATTTATAAAAGTATAAAAATACACATATTTATATATTTATATATTATAATAATATATATATGTGATATTTACATTTAAATAAAAAAAAAATATAAAACTTCATATAGATATTAATTATTTATTATTATCTAGAGGAGAGGATCGATTTGAAATTAAAAGAGTATAAAATATTTATATTATTAGGGTAATTTTGTTTACAAAACGGGAAGCTTCAGGAATTTGGATGAAACATTGCCAGTGGATTTCTTTTTGAATTTCAAAGAAACTTTCCTTATGAAGTATTTTTCGGTCTCTTCTAGTTTACGATATAAAATTATTAAAATTTGCATATAAATCTGTTTTATTCATTTGTCTAACAGAGGGCTCCAGTAATTTTCTTTTTTTTTTATTTCAGTTTGGTTTGGATATATTAAAATTAAAAAATTAATGAATTAAATAATTTTCCTATATCCAAACTGAACCGAACCGAAAAAACCCGAAAATTAGTGAATAAGTGAATAATTAGTGAATTAGCCAATAAATCAAATAAATTACTTGCTGTACATTTCGACGCTCATAACCAGCTAATCTGTCAAAATTAAATAAGTTGACCTGTGGCCAGGTCCGAACCGATTGACTGTTTGAAATAAATTTAATTTAATTTCCAGCTACAGAAACAATTTCAAATAATTTTAATATATCTATTAATGTAATAAAAAACAGATATGGATACATAAATAATAAATATAAACATTTTTAATTTTATTTTATTTATAATATATACGCAAGACCAGGCTGTGACGTCATGAATGACTGGATGACGTCATATAATTTTAAATCAAGAAAAAACTAATAAATATGATTTTTCTCGAGGATAAAACCAATACAAAGTGCATGATTCGTGGTGATATATAAAAAAATCTCCTTTGGTGTGAAAATAACCCTTTCCTTCCTATCGTCGATCGCTAATACTACCACTTCCGGTTTCCGGAATTGCACCAAAAGTTGATCAATTCATCCCACTGATGCATTAAGTAAATATACCAAATTTCATCAAAATCGGTTGAGCCGTTCAGGCTGTACACATCTATACGGACGGACGGACGGACGGACAGACGGACAGACGGACGGACGGACAGACATCATGCTAAAAATACTTTTTTCTGTTTAGAAAATGCATGATTCGTGGAGATATGTAAAAATCTCCACATGTGAAATTTGGTGTGAAAACAATACCTCCCTTACTATCGTCGGTCGGTAAAAATATTTATTTATCTCGTAAACTAGAAGGGACCTAAAATATTGCATAAGAAAAGTTTCTTTGGAATTAAAAAAGGAATCCACTGGCAAAGTTTCATCCATATTTCTGAAGCTTTCCGGTTTGTAAACAATTACCGTTATTTGAAATGCCAATGAAAATAAATAAATTAATTAATATTTAAATATATTTTCACGTTTAAATATCTATATACATCTTAACAATTAAATAAATTATTTATTTATTAATAATACAATGAAAATAAGATTGTTTGTAGAATTTATGAAAAATGAAATCAGAGAAGAAAGAAAGAAACTTTAAAGAAATTGTCATTCTTTAACATAGTTATAATGTTGAGAAGAGGTTTCGAATAAGTAGGTGAGGTAACCATCCGCGTAGCCAAGAGTTTATTTTTAGGGAAATCAATTAGAAAACAAATTTTCATCATTTCTTTCTTCTCGTATATCCTAATTATCTATATTTTCCCTATAATTGATCACAAGATTTGTTTTTCAATTTTTAAAATATTACTTTTGAAAACTATAAAAGCAATAGTTATTGTACTGTATTTTTTCATTTACTTAAAAGAAAAAAAAAAAAAGAAATGCAAAGTAAAAACTTGATAATCGTTTATAATTTGAAAAGAAAAAAAATTAGCCTATTCTTTGAAAAGTTCTTTATTGTTAATACAAAAGGAAGCTGTGCACAAAAGAAGCAGATATTTCGCTTGTCAAAAGTAAAGGAGCTTATTTAAAAAAAAAAAAAAAAAATGAGTGAGCTGCTGTAATGGAAGCATCTGAATACGTTACTCATCAATCAATGCTTCCAAAAATTACGTTTTTTTTTCTTTAGAACTAAGATTGAATATTATTTTATTATTTATTTATTGAATAACTGGATGTTTTTATTTCATCTAAACCATAGGTTCCCAATCTTTTTTTGTGTCGGAGACCCCTTGCTATGTTTTTTCGGTTTTGGGCAGATAAGATAGTATAATGTAAGTAAATAGGCTTGAGATCCACTATCCTAGACCCATGGGCCCCCAAATTTTTTTTATCTTATTATACTATCACTAGCAAAAATTATATATATATATATATATATATATATATATTATGTTGGTTTAGATTTCCGTGGATTTTATTATTATTATTAATATCAGATTAATCCGGAATATAATCACGTATTTTTGTGAGATTGTTTGCTCGACACCCATTATGGCGCCATTTTCAAGAGATACTTTTAGTAAAAATTTATTTTTGTAAAAAGTATTAAACAATTGTTTTAGTCAATTAATTCTAGGTTTAAGTTTCTTATTATATATATAAAAACCCTAATCACAGAACCACATAAGTTGCCATCAAAGACACCAGGTGGCGTCTTTCAGTGGTGGTTCTTTCAAAAAATATATATAAATGGTTATTGATTTTTATGTGTTTTAAAAAAATGTTAATTGAATACTAGATTTTGTATTGTATATATATATACCTATATTTCATTCTTTTAATCCAATTTCACAACAAATGCATTTACAACTTTCATATAGATAATAAATAGAAAAATTTAAATTAGTGTCAAACAACAGCGCACTTTGACTCTTAACTCAGTAATTATATAAAAGAATTGTGATTATTATATTTCATATATTTTAAATTTTAAATTATTTCACAGATTACTTTTTTTTCAAAACAAACACGATATTGCATATAATTTAGTTTTTTATAATATAAATGTTAATTTTAAACTTATTAATATAAATATAATCTCAATTGTGATATTTTTTTGATGTGTTAAAATAATAAATGTCATTTCAATCGTGTTTGGCGATAACATTAAAACGAAGAGATTATGTATTTCCGTATTATGTATTAATATAAACTATTACATAATTAGTAATTGTTATAAAATAAATAAATTTGTTCATCTCCTTTACGAATGAATGGTTTATTTCTTTTGGCAAACTTAAATTTTTTTTGGAATATCCAGTGTTTTACTCATTTATTGTCAAATTCATTGAATCGAAATTATAAAAATTTTAGGAGAAAATATAAGAGTTTATAACTTATAACTGTTGTGTTGTTGTTCTTGTTGAGTCCCCAGGATCGCAATTAGATTTTGCGTATCGTGCCAAAAAAGATGTTTCTGTTCAAACCAATATTTTCGCGTGTCATAAAATAACAAAGTATTGAAATATCAGAAATTAAAATGTACTTTTCGTTTTTATATTTTATTCAAAACTCAAAAATATGTAATCAAAATAAAAAACAAAAATATCAAGAACTATGCAATAAAAAATTAAACAATAAAAATTTACATCAATTAGAAAGAAACACTATATTTTCTCCTGTTGCCCAGTATGAGATGTTTTTTGTATAAATTGTGACGCTAATTGGTCTATATTTGGTATGTAATTGGTTACTTTCAAAGCAACACAAGCCTCGGAATTGACAATAGTCACTAGCCATACTGTTTCTGGTTTTGGTTAAAATTACATTCATTTGAGAAAATAAGAATTCACAAAAGTATGTTGAAGGATATTGTTTATGCAGCTATTGCTAGCTTTTTTAATGATGAGAACTGATTTGGAATCGTCATTTACGGTGAACAGATAACTTCACACTGAAAATTTTTTAAACCTGTGTGGTGCGACGAAATTTTTTTTTTTTTTGATATTTTTATAACCTGTGCCAGCAAAATTTCGAAGCTTGCCAATCTTGGCACGCGTGCCACGTAATTAATTGCAATCACTGGTCTATACGTTTTCAAAGTACTTGCCTTAGTATATCACAGAACTTCACATTGAAACCCACAAGACGGAAATCCAAAATATACGCCCAATTCTATGTCATGGATTCTACACAGGCAACAGCCCAAAGATTAGCGCAACCAACAAATATCAATCTTAATTATAAATTTATCGACAAAAGAGATCGTTTTTTTAATTTTTTAATATCCAAGACCAGAACTCCCAACAACTTCAAATTAAAAATTAAAGAAATCTCTGCTCAAGGAAGATTACTAAAAAATGATCATTACGTATACCAAAAATATTATTTTCAAAGAACTTATATTTAATTAATTGCTTCAAAACACGATAAATTCATTTTAAACTTAAATTGCAAACACCGTTTGCAACAGGCTCGACTAGTGATATACTATATATAGTTAGTTATACAATATATATCTATATCTATCTCTCTATCTCTGTGACTCTACGGAACTCGAAAGTTCTTGTCCGCAGCAACCACACCCCTCCAAGTATTCCTATTCTGAGCCACAACCCTCCATCCAGTCCATATCCTCTCCCATCTCTCTCCCATCTTTTCCCACATTATCCACCTACCGTGTCTGTCCTTGGTCTTCCAAGTGGACATTTCCCACTCGGTCTCCCTACCAATATATTTTTTGCCATTCTATCTTCTCCCATTCTAGCCACATATATATATAAGTGTTTGTTTGAAAAAACAAATTGAAGTTATTATGTAAATTAAAATAATTACTAGTAGTTTTTTTATTTTTTTTTGATAAATTTATTGACAGGGTGAGAGTATCTGAACTAATAAGAAGGAAGGACAGTGGGAGGGGGGTATAAAGTAAAGATAGGGTGATCAATAAGTGTTCTTGTGATAGTAAAGTTTATTGTTCAAGTGTGATGGGACATAATATAACCAAGAGAAACTTTCCACACAGAGACTATATGTAGTAGTACTAGAAGAGTGTTAAACTTATACTGGTCCAATGAAACACTCAATATAGCAAATAGAATAATAATAATAATAATAATTACTTTTCCTTTGATATCCATCATTAATTATTACATTATATAATATTATA
The DNA here is from genome assembly GCA_963082975.1 of Labia minor. Taxonomy (NCBI): domain Eukaryota; kingdom Metazoa; phylum Arthropoda; class Insecta; order Dermaptera; family Spongiphoridae; genus Labia; species Labia minor. The sequence goes on along the minus strand of OY720345.1, from coordinate 7,542,875 downwards.
AATGATCAAAAACTCCTTCATTTACGTATATACCAAGATTCTACATTTATTACTACAAATTAATAGATAATAATCATTTAAATGGGTTTTCTTTATGGGCCGAATGTTAACATTAATTCTTAAAATTACCTTTAAATTTCAACATCTTTACTCTATTAAGCACAAGAAATAAAAAATTTAATAATCAAAATTTATGATTTAACTCTGTGTTAATTTTTTTTTATTATATATATATATATATGGTAATTATTTTATGTTGTTTGCCAAGTCCATTAACTCAACCAGTTCCATGTAAATTTTAAGATGGTTTAATGATAGCCATAAGTTATTTAAAAGTATTTAAACTTGAGTTCATTACTTATTATTCTCACTTGAAATATTCATTTCTGACCTACTCGTAGAAGAGTAGAAAGAAAGATTCTATTCTTATATTTATTATTATAATATATTGTGTTAATATAAGAGAAAGGTGGAGGGGAGGGGATGGGGGAGGTGGTTAGAGGAAAGGAGGAAGATGAAAAGAGATTGCAATCTTATTTTTCAATCCAAACCGTTTTAATTATGGGAAGTTACCATGCCTGGATGTATATATATATATATATAAATATAAAACAAACACCGGAAATGGCTGCTGCGACTCGGAACGTATTCTCGTTTCCCGTGAGAAATGTCTTACAGCTACAAAAAAAAAAAATCCATTGTTGAAATCTAGGAAAAGGAACATCTTTTAGGGGAGTTTTATTCATTTTAATATACCTATACCTTTTCTTTTCCGTATATTTTTATTTAAACCAAATTAAATTAAAACAAGATTAGATTTTTTTTTTGGTTTTATTTACCGACAAACTCAATTATTATTTTTTTTATATTTAATGTCATTAAAAAAAGGATATTTGACATTTTTACTATCTCGCTTTTGTTGATGGCACCACGTCACGTGTTGGCGCGTGATTTGCAGTGTTAAAAAATCTGGAGTGTCTCCACTCGACTATCTCGCAATTTGAATTGGATTAAATAACATATATTAATTTAAATTAAATTAATTAATTAAATTATAAATTAAAATTAATAAATAATATTTATTAAACCAGCACATGTTTGGATCTTTGTTGATAGCACCACGTCACGTGTTGGCGTGTGAGATTTGCAGTGTTAAAAAATTAATTCTGGTACTTTCAGCTATTCAATCAAGCTGAAATTCTATATATAGGAGTTTTATACAATTATTAATCATGTGAAAAATTATCAAACATATATCTTTATTTTTACGGTCACTTTAGAAGAAAAAAAATCAAAACGTTGTAGGTAATGTCCCTCTTCCGGTTGAGCAACATTTCTCAAAAGTTGATAGAAAACTATGAATTTTGAATAATGCCCATGTACCAAATTTCATCATTTTAGTTCAAACCGTTTTTGCGTAATCTTAGTTACATACATACACACATACACACACACACACACAGACATTTTTCTCAACCTTAGTGAAAATGATTCAGGAACCTTCAAAACGTATAAAAACATCAAAATCTCAACATCGAAAATTTTCGTGATCGCAATACTATCTCTGGCGAGATAATAAAAAGTTAGTTGTTTAAAATAAACTTATATTAAATAAAGACAAATATATAAATAATGAATTTATTTATAATACATAGAATAATTAGTTAAAGATAAGTAAATGTTTTTTAGAAACCATTTTTTGAAAGAAGTCTATGATTGAAAACAACCTAATTTTTCAGCAAACATCTTCTGCCAGGGTTTTCATTAGGAGACGAAAAATTAAGGAAAAAATAAGCTTCAGTTATACTATAATTTTCAGTGTTTATTCTATCTACTCGGAAGTGTCCACCACAATTTTTCTGTATAGATTCTTACATATTTACAATTTATGATTTTATTTCGTTAAGAATGCAGATTATCCATAAACTTGTCAGGTGCAGTTTAAAATATTTTTCTTTTTACTAGGAAATATATTAAGTACTTTAATTGTATTTTATTTTTATTAAAAAAATGAGTTTAGTGATTTATTTAATATTTAGCAAAGGCCATGTTTTTTTTTCTCATTATAAGAAAATCGATAGTAGATATTAATGGTTACAATTAGTATTAACACAACCAAACAACAACAAAAAATCAATAACAACATTAGAATTTATTAATGTTAATATTTTATTTTATTTTTTTACTTATTGGGGAAGAATGAAGAATGATTGAAATTATATTACTTAGGTACACATTTATCTATTTATTTATTTTTTTTATTTATTGACATACTCAACCATCAAAGAATTACGAAATTTTTCAAATAGATAAATAGTAAGTATAATAAGTTTATATCTCATGTAATTCTGAATAGAATATAAACACATAATAACTCTTTATCATTTATCAAAGGATATTTCAATTAAAATTTATTTATATTATTTAATAAGCTTATAATAGACCCTGAGCAGCTAGAAACGTGATGCATATAAAATAATTTTCTAAAAATCATTTTTTTTTTATTTTCATAAGAATTTTAGTCTATCTATCTATCTCTGTGGCTCTACGGAGCTCAAAAGTTCTTGGTCGGAGCAATCACACCCCTCCAAATATTCCTATTTTGAGCCACAACCCTCCATCCAGTCCATATCCTCTCCCATCTCTCACACATCCTTTCCCACATTATCCACCCACCGTGTTCTTGGTCTTCCTATCGGTCTCCCTACCAATATATTTTTTGCCATTCTATCTTCTCCCATTCTAGCCACGTGTCCTGCCTTCTCTATTTTATAATTCTAACTATATATGGAGATGCATAGAGATCTTGCAATTTCTCGTTATGCAATCTTCGCCATTCCCCGGTGACCTCATCTTACTTTGGCCCATAAATGCTTCGCAGAATCCTATACTCAAATACTCTAAATCTACTCTCGTCCCCTAAGGTCATAGACCATGCCACAACCATAATACAACCGGTAAAATAATTGTTTTATATATTTTAAGGAATTAGGATATTATAATTTTTAAGAATTTTAGTAATTTTATTAACTAATATTAATAATTTTATTAATTTGTTTATTATGTAAGTATTTTATTTTATTTTCTGTCTATTCTCACAATGGTAAATTTTAATATTGTGTTCAAATAATTATTTATTTGGTTTATTTTACATAAATAAGCTGGAGTGTCTCCACTCGACTATCTCGCAATTTGAAATGGATTAAATAAGATAATATATTATATGTATTTAAATTAAATTTAATTAATTATAAATTATAAATTAAAATTAATAAGTAATATTTATTAAATCAGCGCGTGTTTGGCTCTTTGTCATGTCACGTGTGATGTGGCTGTGTGTGTACCTTGCAGTATGCACTGTCAGAGAAGTACCTATATTGAATCTACATATATAAATAATTATATATTTATTTATAATAGGGAAAAATCCATATTCTATATGCATATAAAAGAATATAATACTTATAATGTTTATTGAATTTTTAATGAGAAATAAAGATGATTCTTTTAGGGAAAAGTGATTGGCTGTTTTATTAAGTTGGAGGAAAAAAAGAAAAAAGAAAAAAAAGATTGGATCTACATATACACATACATATGAGGTTCTTGCATGCATTTTGATCGTTTTTTCACTTTAAAAAGGCATTTATTCAGACAAATTGATACAATATATATTAATCAAAATATTTTCTATCATTTTCTACAACTTTTACCCTACTTTCTCACAACATGGCGATACCGTGTCGAAACAACGATGTTGATTTGGCAGAGATCCAATCATAGATCCATTTTCGCACTTCTTCAGTATTTCAAAACCGTTTGCTAGCCAAACCATGATGCATCGATCTGAACAAGTGGTAATCTGAAGACACTATGTTTGGGGAGTATGCAGAGTTTCACTGGCCGAGATTTATAACTTAGCGTCTGTTATTCGCAATTGTGGGACTTTTTTGCAATTATTCGGTCTGCAGTTATAATTTCATTATGTTTAAGCAGCTCGTAATACACTACACCTTACTGATCTCACCATATGCGCTGCTAGACTTTATGGCTATGAATCTTCCGCTTCGGTATCGATGTGGATGGTTCTTTTCGACTAACCCATGACTTTTTGGTTTGCGGTTGGGATTGAATGACAAGCACTGAAACGATTCGAAATTGCATTTTCAGTCAATTCGTATGGTGGCCATTTTTCCTCCTTTTGGATCTTTCCCATTGCATGTAAACTTCTCGAAACAGTTGACTCATCAACTGCTAAGCGGACTGAAAGGTCTTTGAGAGTTTGAGCTGAGTTCTCGCACATTAAGTCTAGCAATTATTGTCTTCGAACTTTTTTGATCCTCCATGCCGACCATTCTTTGTCATTGACATCAAATCATCAAATTTAAATCGTTGAAATCAAAACCGACAATTGGGATATGACAGAGTAGCATCACCATAAGAATTTTAATGGGTTTCGGCAGCAGATTTCTTCAAATCAAACAACAAAAGTAATGAATGTCGAAAATGCAATTATGAGCGTTCCATGATTAGCGTCAATGAACTCAATAATACAAAACGTAACTGTTGTTTTAGATGTATTTTTATGTAGAAAAATTTCAAAATCATCGAATTTAATAGTTATGTTAGTTTGTTTACATTGACATTTAGCATCTTAACCAAGAGATGTCGCTGATCAAAATACATGAAAGCAAGGATAGATAGATATATTAAAAATATATACCTAAATTATTAATATATTTATATTTTTTGTTTTTAATTTTATTAATATGTAAGATTTATACTCTCTCTCTCTGTCTCTCTCTCTCACACACACCAAAACATTTTTCTCTTAAACAATTTCAATTAATTAATTATCCATAATAATGAATTCATTTTTCTCTTTTGATTTTTTCCATTCCAATCCTTTTTATATACAATACACGTATGACAATTCTTTCATTGCAGGAATTGTAATAACTAATTTGAGTAAAATTTGTATTGTTTATATTGTTTTTTATAAATAAATAAAGATCAAAGTGTGAAGTTCATTAGCGATAAAACTTTCAAGGTGCTGAATGAAAAAATAACAAATAAAAACAAACAAAAATAAAATAACAAAAAGGTATCAATTTGATGAAAAATAGTCTGTCATTTGGCAAAGAGTCAATGGTAGTTAATTGTCAGGAATTATTTTAGGCATTATTCCAATCGAATATTCTTAAACACCTGAGATAAATCATATTTAATTTATCCTACATCTTTAACACCATTTCAAATTAAACTCTAATTTATTATAAATGTGAATTATATAAAAATAAATATATATTTCTATAAAAATATAAATACTTAAACTATTTTGTTTTTTAATTTAAGTAATTGTCCTTTGTTTTTTATAATGAGATAGAAAATCTCAAAGTTATAAATTTAAATATAATATATATGAAATCATTTATAAATAAAAATTTATATTATTATCCATGATTACCAGGCACCGTAAACACTTATAAAAAATCCCCTTCCTTTAATTACAATCAATTATCTAAAATGAAAATGAATTATTTATTATTTATTGAATCAATTAATTTTATATCGAAATTTTTTAAAAATATTTTATTAAATTCTTTTTATTTAATGGCGTTTCGTTGTATTTGAAATTTTTAATCTTTATATAAGCTCTCTATTTAAAAATTGTTTTTTATTCACACTTTTTACCAACCGTCGATAGTAAGGGAGGTATTGTTTTGACACCAAATTACACGTGTGGAGATTTTTACATATCTCCACGAATCATTCATTTTCATAACAGAAAAAGTATTTTTAGCATAATGTCGGACCGTCTGTCTCTATTGTGTGTCAATACCATGAATTGATCAACTTTTGATGAATATCCGGAAACTGGAAGTGGCAGTTTACAAAGTAATAATTTTATATTCATTGTCGGAAAATATTTCACTTAAAATGTAGTAGTAATTAATAATTGAGTAATTAAACTAAAAATAAAAACTAAGATAATATAATTTACTCATTTTAATCCAAGTTTTAAAAATATTTTTTTTATAGTATATATATATATATATATATATATATGAGGTGTGTCTAAAAAGTTCGGTGAATAGTATGATAAAAACATTAAAAAGAGAATGTTAATTGTAAATAAATTTATTAACCTTCAAAATACTCTCCACTAGCCACAACATACTTCTGATAACGTTCGTATAACGCTTGAAAACTGTTGGAGAAGTCTTGATGTGGAATCGTTCTCAGAGCAGCCGTCACAACCTTCAGGCCGCCAATCCACAAGCAGGACACCAGAAAACACTACCTACTGTGTCTTTGCTAATACCCAATTCTTCGGCTATTAGTCGCAGAGCCAATCGCCGATCTTTTGTGAGCATCTCTCGTACACGTTATGTCCTGTTTGTGGATTGCCCGCCTGAACGTTGTGACGGCTACTCTGAGAACGATTCCACATCAAGACTTCTCCAACAGTTTTCAGAAGTGGATTGTTGCTAGTGGAGAAAATTTTGAATATTAATAAAAGTATTTATATACAATTAACATTCTCTTTTTAATGTTTTAACTTTTTAGACACACCTCATATATAATATTGTTTGAAAATTAATTTATTTCAAATCGTCGGTCGGTTCTGTGCCTGGCCACTGTTGATTATTTATAATAATACATTATAATTCATTTTTACATAAATTTAATGTTTAATGGAAGAATAAATTTAATATATTTTTAACACTTTTTGTTTTTGTATTGTTTTGATGATATAGTAAAAATAAATCGTACATAGTCGTAGAATATAAACGATATATTATGCATTCCTCTATTTCACTTTGATGCAATTGGAATATTATAGTACATAGCCACCTGTCTGTATTCTCTTATATCTTGTGCTTGAATTGCCAAATGCAATATCCCTGTTGCCCACGCAACATCATCCCCCGTGGGTATTACAGCCACTGAGATATCACATCACTTCACTCTCCTCCACCCCCTCCCCTATGCAATACAATAACACATTTACAATTGCATTAACCAAATCTTAACACATCACCTATATACCTAAACATGATAGTAAGATATGTACAATATGTAACGAATCACACCCACACCTCTTCCCCTTCTCATCCTCTTCCACCACAAACATAAACATGTTAATTTCCCTAACATTTCAATCATTTTATATAAATGTTTTTTTTATATAAATAAAATAAATAAAATAATAAATATAAACATAAGCTTTTATTTAAATCATAAAATATTTGGACAAATTAACAATAAAATAATCAATTAAAAATTGCTTGTAGTGAAAATTTTTTAATGGTTAAATATTAAATATGAAATTTTATTGACATAATTTTTCACATCAAATCATCTATAACCTTTTTACTATCTCGCCAGAGAAGACAAGATTACGCAAAAACGGTTTGAGCTAGAATCATAAAAATTGGTATACGGGAATTATTCAAAATTCGTAGTTTTCTATCAATTTTTGAGAAATGTAGCTCAACCGGATAAGGGTGATTACCTACCATGTTTTGATTTTTTTTCCTCTAAAGTGACCGTAAAAATAAAGATATAGGTTTGATAGTTTTTCACATGATTCAAAATTGTATCAAGAATAGAATTTCAGCTTGATTGAATCACTGAAAGTACCGGAATTAATTTTTTAACACTGCAAATCACGCGCCAAAACGTGACGTGGTGCCATCAACAAAAAGCCAAACATGTGCTGGTTTAATAAATATTACTTATTAATTTTAATTTATAATTTAATTAATTTAATTTAATTTAAATTAATATATGTTATTTAACCAATTCAAATTTTCGAGATAGTCGAGTGGATATATTTTATGTAAATATTTTTCATGACAAGTGCTCTAAATAAAAGTGCATCATACATAAAAATTGTCACAAATCATTCAATAAGCATTGATGATATTAAACAATACCTCCATTACTATCGTCGGTCGGTAAAAAGAAAATTGTTTTTTTTTTTATCTTGAAGACATTGATTTAACCTTTCCTTTTCTTTTACTTTCTACCAATTTAATATTCATATTAATTATCTCATTAATGTATCATTTAATTTAAATTATTTAAATCTGTGAATATAATATATAAATTTATCATATCATTTAAAATATCAATAATAATATAATTCAATTCCATTGAATTAATTTATTAATAATATTAATAATATATTTTTTATATATATATATAGATATAGGATAATGTTTCTAATATAAAATGGGAACATTTAGAATAAATTTGAATGGGGCGTCTCTAGAATAATTCGTTTGGCTAAAATATTTAATTTCAATCGAAAAGCGATAACACACTCAACCAATTCCTTCTAAGAATACAATAAAAAATAGAAATAAATATTATATTTTTATTTAGTGTGCTTTGTAAAGTGAATAAGACAAGACACCTTTGCAGTGGCTGTCTAAGTAATATGGTAAGTAATTAATAATTATTTTAATAATTAATAATAATTATTCGTTTTCGATACTTTCATATACTTATATATGTATATAAATCTATATTTGTTTAGAGAATTTAGAGTATTTTTATATTTAAATAAATGAATTTGATTCTATTGCATATAATTTACTTTTACTATTCAATCATATTTGCAAATAAACTGATTATGCATTAATTCAATTAATATTTAAGACTATATTAGTTTATTTGTTATCAAGATTATTATTATTAAACATAATTCAAGTAAGGATAGTAGTATGTAGAAGTATGATTTCCAACAGTGAATTCCAATAATCTTTGAAGGTTCCTGAATTATTTTCACTAAGTAAGGTTGAGAAAAATGTCTGTATGTGTGTATGTATATAGACAAGATTACGCAAAAACGGTTTGAGCTAGAATCATGAAATTTGGTATACGGGCATTATTCAAAATTCGTAGTTTTCTACCAACTTTTGAGAAACGTAGCTCAACCGGAAGAGGGTCATTATCTACCACGTTTTGATTATTTTTTCTCTAAAGTGCCCGTAAAAATAAAGATATATGTTTTATAGTTTTTCACGTGATTAAAAATTGTATAAAACTGCTATATCTAGAATGTCAACTTGATTGAATTGCTGAAAGTACCGGAATTAATTTTTTAACACTGCAAATCACGCGCCAAAACGTGACGTGGTGCCATCAACAAAAAGCCAAACATCCGCTGATTTAATAAATATTATTCATAAATTTTAATTTATAATTAATTAAATTTAATTTAAATATACTATATGTTAATTAATCCAATTCAAATTTGCGAGATAGTCGAATGGAGACACTTCAGCTTATTTACTATTATAAGCCTGGTATATTGGCACTGAAACTGTTGTGGTGCTTAAGTAGGAAGATTTGTAATTGTTCTTGTATTACTTATTTGGTTGCAATTAGAGGGAGAAATAGAGTTTATAAAATTAACACTGCAAATCACCTTTTTGAGATCAGATAAATAATAAAAATATTTTATTTTTACTATCACCAAAATTTTGATGTTTTTATACGTTTCTGAATCATTTTCTTAAGGTTGAGAAAAATGTCTCTCTCTGTATGTGTATGTGTGTATGTAGACAAGATAACGCAAAAACGGGTTTGAGCTAGAATCATGAAATTTGGCACATGGGCAAAATTCGTAGTTTTCTATCAACTTTTGAGAAATATAGCTCAACCGGAAGAGGATGATTACCTACAACGTTTTGATTTTTTTTTCTCTAAAGTGACCGTAAAAATAAACATATAGTCTTGATAATTTTTCACATGATTTAAAATTGTATAAAACTGCTAGAAATAGAATTTCAGTTTAATCGCTGAAAGTAAGAAAAATTATTTATTAAATTTAATTTATAAATTAGAATTAAATTAAATCTAAATATAATATATATGTTAATTAATCCAATTCCAATTTGCGAGATAGTCGAGTGGAGAATCTCCAGCTTATTTAGATTGCTTTTTCATTTTTTCGAAAAAAAAACGAAATATTTATGTAATAATAATTGGCTTTAGATTCAATAAATTTGTTTTGTCTTCTAAGTTAATTTTCAATATTTGAAATTGTTATTTTAATAATTAATATTTTTTATATTCTACTTAAATGAAAAATTATATATCTTTTTGTTTTACCTCATTTACATTTAAAAAAAAGTAGAGACAATATACATGATTACAGATTGGTTAATTTAATTACAACGTACAATATATTGATAGATAAAAAATAATATAAATGAATTTTTATTATTTTATTATTGATAATTTTCTATTTATCTAAAAATCATAATTTCTCATCTATATAAAATATAATATAAAATTTTAATTAATAGGAAAAAGAGTTCAAGTATTGTAAATGAATTAAAGAAGCAAATGAAAAGTAAATTATTAGATAAATAATTTATTGAATTTAACAATTTCATAATAAATAATAAATATAATATATGCTAGGTTTATGTGTGTAGGTAGTCCAATTATTTTTATAATCTCGACAGAGATAGTATTGAGATCATGAAAATTTTCAATGTCGATATTTTAAAGTTTTTGTACGTTTTGAAGGTTCCTGAATCATTTTCACTAAGGTTGAGAAAAATATGTGTGTGTGTGTGTGTAGACAAAAAACGGTTTGAGCTAGAATCATGAAATTTGGTAAACGGGCATTATACAAAATTTGTAGTTTTCTATCTTTTCAGAAATGTAGCTTAACCGGAAGTCGGTCATTACCTACGACTTTTTCATTTTTTTTCCTCTAAACCAGTGATTGACCTTTTTTTTACCGCGGCACACTTATAACGGTTTAAAATTTTGGCGGCATTCAAAGAAAAAAGTGATCCCAAAAACGGTTTACTTTTTTTTTTTAAGAACCATATTGAAAAACTTTAGAAATTCGGAAATGTTTAAGAGCCTAGTCCCAAGTACTAGTACCTTTTTTTAGAACCAAATTGAAAAAATTTAATCGGAAATGTTTAAGAGTCTCATAATCTCGCGGCACACTTTTGAAAATCTCGCGGTACACTAAAGTGCCGCGGCACAGTGGTTGAGAATCACTGCTCTAAACTGACCGTAAAAATAAAGAAGTATGTTTGATAGTTTTTCACATGATTAAAAATTAAATAAAACTTCTATATATAGAATTTCAGCTTGATTGAATGGCTAAAAGTACCGAAATTAATTTTTTAACACGACTGCAAATCACCCGCTGGTATAATAATTATTATTTATTAATTTTAAAATTTATAATTGAATTTAAATAAAATAATTGTTATAATTCAAATTGGCGAGATAGTCGAGTGGAGACACTCCAGATTTTTAAATATTAATTTCTTAATAAATGACCTAATATTACATTTAATGTAATAATTTAATATATAATTTGTTATTGAACATAAAATATGATTTTTCATATTTACATATTATTTTTATTTTATTAACATAATAATATAATAATACATTATTCATTATCAATATGATTAACTTGTAAGAAGTTTTGAAATTATCTTACAAGTGAAACAATTTTGAACCTTTCATATCTTCATAAAGAAGTTAATTAATTTTATCAAATTACAAACTACTTAAACGCATGTGGCTCTCCAATTTCATTTTCGTTTATTACAAGTCTTCCCATATAAGTTCGATTTTTTAATCAAAATCAAAAAACAAAATAAATAAATTAATTAATTAAAATAAATTTACAAAAGCCGACCCGAAATTTAAAAAAATATTCTTTATGAACTTGTAATAATATTGTTTTAGAAATTTTGCAGTTCTGTCTGACAAGTAAAATAATACATAGCAAAAATATATTCAATCAATTTTTTTTTTAAAAACCCAGAAATAAAATTATTTTTGGGTATCAAACTCTTATAAGAATTTATAAAATGCAAATTTGTATTAAAATAACTAATTTTATTATATTATAATTTATTAAGTATATACTAGAAAAAATGATTATATATGTATATATCTATGGATTTCTGTTTTTGAAAATTATGCAAATCCACATTCACGTATTAAAAATATTTGCTATAATACTATTTACTTTTTTTTATCATATACATACCAATGAACTATACGAAATGTTTCTATAGTAGAAATCCTTTTATTCATTTTTATATCTAAAATTAATATCAAGGAATAGAAGAGATATCGGACCACTTGTATTGAACATTCAACCCAAAAAAGTGGGATAGCGAGAGAAATAAAAAAAAAAGATTTATAAAAATAAATATTCTATTCAAATCACAAATCCGGTATTATTTTACTCATTTGTTTTTAAATCAATCACTGAGAATTAAATTAATTATTTTAAATTTATTGAAAATATTTATTTATGTACCTTATAAATAAGAATAATTTATTAATAGGTGATATCTAATCAGTAAACAATGAAATTATTAGTTTTTTTTAAAAAAAAAAATATTACTTGCTAATGCATATCAAATTCAAAAAATAAATTTTGATGTTAAGATTTTTCTTATGAGAGAGAAATTCTCCTAATACCTTGTACATATGTATATGTATACTTTCCCACAGATTTTAAATCAATTTAAATTTTTTTTTTAATCACACTTTTTACCGACCCCGACGATAGGAAGGGATGTATTGTTTTCACAAATTTGGGGATTTTTACATATCTCCACAAATCATGCATTTTCTTAACAGAAAAAAGTATTTTTAGCATCATGTCTGTCCGTCTGTCCGTCCGTTCCTAAAGATGTGTACATCTTGAACGGCTAAACGGATTTTGATAAAATTTGGTATATTTACTTAATGCATCAGTATGATGAATTGATCAACTTTTGTTGTATATCCGGAAACCGGAAGTGGTAGTAATACCGATCGACGACAGGAAGGGAAGGGTTATTTTCACACCAAATGTCACATGAGGAGATTTTTTACATATTTCCACCAATCATGCACTTTGTATTGGTTTTACCCTCAGTAAAAATCATCTTCATTAGTTCTTTCTTAATTTAATATTATATGACGTCACACAACCAGCGCCTCCTTATATATTATAAATAAAATAAAATAAAAAATAGTTATGTTATATGCATATCTGTTTTTATTGCATTAAAATTATATATTACAATTATTTGAAATTGTTTCTGTAGCTGGAAATTAGTTTATTTCAAACTGTCGGTCGGTTCTGTACCTGGCAACAGGTCAACTTATTGTTGTTTAGTATAAAAAAAAATTAATATTAAATAAATTTGAAGATGAAATAAAAAGATTTTATGTTTGTATGTATAAAGAGAAGAGAGTTAATAAATAAATCCAAATAAAAATTGAGGTCGATATTTAATTTAAAAATTTATTTTCCCCATATAAAATTTATTTTTTAAGGGTAAAAAATTGTAATTGATCACTATTTCTCTCCAAAATATTTATTAGGTGTATAGAAATTGTGAGTTGGAATGAATAATTGGATTTATATATGACAATCGCAGATGTCTTATAGAAATAGTGGAGCATTATATTTATAACGTTTCAAGTAAATTGTATTAAAAACTAGTGGAATGTTTTTAGGGTGAATAAATAGTGAGTGTTGTGTATCAATGAGGGGGGGGGGGGAGGGGGAGAGGGAGATTTAGGGAGTTTTGCCATTTTTAGCTGACTGGTGTGCTCGTCGAGTAAAGAGGTCGGTCGGTCGGTTGGTGGGCGCCACGGTGGCGGAGTCTCTTGTTTGATGGCAAGGGCGTGGCCCTCCCCTCGGTGGTTGAATTCTAAGCCCTTCCAACCCCTCAAACTCTCTTGCATTTCTATTGCCAACCGAGCAACTACCAAACCAGAACGCATAAAGGAGGAGTACCACGTGGGAAAAAAAATTCGCCTTTGTTTCCGTCCGACTTTTGTCTACCTCTTGAACTATGCCTTTTTAAACCAGCACGAATAACGTAAATAAAAGCCTAGCTACATTAATTATTAATCGAGTGAGTTTACTGTGTGTGGAAGGCGGTAAGGTGGGTGTGGAGGGTCGGGGGAGGTGGAAGGAGGAAGGAGGAGGATGGAAGTTCCATTAATATTGGAAATGAAAGTGTTATCAGTGAGTCTGAAATTTAGACCACAAGCAATCATTAAATATTTAATCACCTCTTTATAACACCGCTCAGATAATATATATATATATATTTTATCTATGTATTGTATCACTTGTAATATTTCTTTTTATTCTAAAAGGAAAATAACGAGATAATTAAAAAAAACATTTTTTTCTTTCTAATTACAAAGCAATAAGCTACGACTTTGGAAATAAAAAAAAAGTGTTACAAAACAATTGAATATTATATTTCATAAGTTATTTAATTGAAAACTCTTTCCGATTTATACTAATTCAATTGAATAGATCTTATTATATATATATCAATTTTGATAAAAATTATTAATTAAAAATTTATTAATATTTTTTTTTACTATCTCTCCAGACAAATTTTCGATGTTGATATTTGAAGTTTTTATACGTTTTGAAGGCCACTGAGTCATTTTCACTAAGGACGAAAAAAATGTGTGTGTGTGTGTGTGTGTGTATGTAGATATGATTACGCAAAAACGGTTAGAATCATGAAATTTGGAATACGGGCATCATTCAAAATTCGTAGTTTTCTATCAACTTTTGAGAAATGTAGCTCAACCGGCAGTGGGTCATTACCTACCAAGTGTTCATTTTTTAACGACCGACGATATTAAGGGAGGTATTGTTTTCACATGTTGTGATTTTTACATATCTCCAGGAATCATTCATTTTGTTAACATAAAAAAGTATTTTTAGCATGATGTCTGTCCGTCTGTCCGTCCGTCCGTATAGATGTGTACAACTTGAACGGCTCTACGGATTTTAATAAAATTTGGTATATTTACTTAATGCATCAGTAACATGAATTGATCAACTTTTGTTGTATATCCGGAAGCCGGAAGTGGTAGTAATACCGATCGACGACAGGAAGGAAAGGGTTATTTTCACACCAAATGTCACATGAGATTTTTTACATATCTCCACCAATCATGCACTTTGTATTGGTTTTACCCTCAGTAAAAAAATCATCTTCATTAGTTCTTTCTTAACTTTTGGTGTATATCCGGAAACCGGAAGTGGTAGTATTACCGATCGACGATAGGAAGGGAAGGGTTATTTTCACACGAGGAGATTTTTTACATATCTCCACCAATCGTGCACTTTGTATTGGTTTTATCCTCGAGAATTAATTCCATTAATAGATATATTAAAATTATTTGAAATGGTTTCTGTAACTGGAAATTAGTTTATTTCAAACTGTCGGTCGGTTCTGTCCCTGGCCACACACACACACACAGGTCAACTTATTTTCCTCTAAACTGACCGTAAAAATAAAGATATATGTTTAATAGTTTTTCACATGATTAAAAATTGTATAATACTGCTATATATAAAATTTCAGCTTGATTGAATCGCTGAAAGTACCAGAATTATTTTTTTCTAATTTCGACTAAAAAATGATGGTAAAGGTTTTATAATTTAAAATTTTATATATGATAATTAATTCAATTAATTGAATAACAATACTATATTGTAAATTTAAATTTTTTAATTAATTAATCCAATTCAAATTTGCGAGATAGTCGAGTGGAGACACTCCAGATTGTTTTAGTTTTTATAAAATAAAACTTAAAAAAATCCTATTATTTTCTAGTCTTCTAATAAAAATATTCTTATTATATATTTGAAGAACGATTGTTTGTTGGTTTTTTAAATGTGAGATTATATACCTATAAAAAAGCAATCTTATAATTGCATAGGATTGATATTTTTTGAACTTGTTTATAATATATAAACACTTTCTATTAAAAGTGGAAATTTTGGATTATTGTGATATACAAAGTTTTTAGTTTTTCAGCCTGATGCAAATATTGTTTCCAATGAGAGAAGATACAGCTGATCTTCATAGTAAATGAGAGGCTAAATGAAAATTGGTGTTGATTGAAGTGAATAGTAGATCAGAGGGAATCATTGGAATGCGTTTTGATAATATCGCCTTGATTCATGATTGTGTCCATTGAATCGAAAGTGAGAATGAACACAAACAGAAATATTTTTTATACATTTCATGAATGTTCAGCAACACTTGATGATTTTAGTCTTCAATGAGCAATGATATCAAAAAAAAAATTTTAAAAATTGTTCTAGGAAGCAACCATATCATCATTATTTTCCAAAGATTTATAAAAAATAATTACTTGCGATATTCAATTTCTTTGTTAATATTGCTCTTAAATTTTGATCAATAGAAAATCGTTTTCCTATTATCTATCATGAATCATTATTATTCCATTCTATAAAAATTAATAATAAAAATAATGCAAAGTTGCTACTTTAAAATCAAAAATTTTAATTTTATTTAAGCCAGAAATGAGAGTAAAGTTTAGATATTTTTTAGGATTAAATTCACTTTTAATTTACTAACAATAAGATAATCTAATGACCAGAAGATAAATTTAAAAATGTTATAAGTTTAAGCTATATAAGTAGTTGTTTTCTAAACTTTTTACTATCTCACTAAGGTTGAGAAAAATGTATCTGTGTGTGTGTTTATGTATGTAACCAAGATTACACAAAAACGGTTTGAGCTAGAATGATGAAATTTGGTACATGGGCATTATTCAAAATTCGTAGTTTTGTATCAACTTTTGAGAAATGTAGCTTAACCAGAAGAGGGTCATTACCTACAACGTTTTGATTTTTTTTCCTCTAAAGTGACCATAAAAATAAAGATATATGTTTGATAATTTTTCACATTATTAATAATTGTATAAAACTGCTATATATAGAATTTCAGCTTGATTTATTTGCTGAAGGTATCAGAATTAATTTTTTAACACTCACGCTCAAGCACGTGACGTGGTGCCATCAACAAAGAGTCAAACACGCGCTGGTTTTATCAATATTATTTATTAATTTTAATTTATAATTTAATTAATTTAATTTAATTTAAATTAATATATGTTATTTAATCCCTTAAAATTTTTTTAATATACGTATAGCAATTTTTTTAGAGACAAATTGAAAATTTATGCATTTATATTTGCACCTTTATCAATTAAATATTTTACAATTTCGAAATGTCCAAACCAAATTTGAATTGGATTAATTAACATATATTATATTTAAATTAAATTATTTAAATTAATAAATAATATTTATTAAACCAGCACGTGTTGGTTCTTTGTTGATGGCACCACGTCACGTGTTGGCTCGTGATTTGCAGTGTTAAAAAATTAGTTCTGGTACTTTCAGCGATTCAATCAAGTTGAAATTCTATATATAGCAGTTTTATACAATTGTTAATTATGTGAAAAACTATCAAACCTATATCTTTATTTTTACGGTCACTTTAGAGGAAAAAAATCAAAACGTTGTAGGTAATGACCCTCTTCCGGTTAAGTTACATTTGTCAAAAATTGATAGAAAACTACGAATTTGGATCAATTCCCGTATTCCAAATTTCATGATTCTAGCTCAAACCGTTTTTGCGTAATCTTGTCTACATACATACACACACATACAGACATTTTTCTAAGTCTAAAGTCTGGTCGCGAAAAACATTTGACCCTTTTTTTTAGAGACAAATTGAAATTTTTTAAAAAAGTCCTAAGTTTTCGCGGACCGCAAAAATAGTTTTCGCTGGCCGCGAGTTTGACACCCCTGCTATAGGTTATAGTAATGATAAAATGTTTACATTACTTAATCAATTTTGTGTTATGTGATTTTTTTAATTGACTTACACCAAATTCTTAAAAAAAAACGTTTATTTTAAGAACATAACATCAAATTTTAATTTTTTTTTATAATTATGTCGTTCTAAATTAAATATTATATTAATTAATTAAATAAATTGTTTTAAAAAATTTAATCTTTTTCATGTGATCTTTTAAACCATTGGGAGACAACACTAAATTATTATAATCTGGAAATCTTGACTCAATTTCAAGAAGTCACTGAAAATCCTAGATTATAAAGTTATAAAACAATGGAATTTAGATAACAACATTGATAATAATTAATATTTAAATTTTTCTCAAAATTTCTTAATGTAAAAATTTTGAAAATTATTTTTAGGAGAATTTATTTATATTTATGGCTCAGGATGGGGACGGTTGGAGTAATGTTGTAATCACATGAACTCATTAGAGTCACAGAAAGAAAGAAAAACACTCACTAAACAATTAAATATTTTATATTTTATTTTTATTTTTTGATTAAAAAATAATACTTTATAAAATATTTTTAAACCATGAGTGGATATCATAATGTCAAGGACTTAACATTTAAAAGGAGGATTCTGCAAAGACCACCTCCCAACATAATCTTAGGTTCATCATTTTAAATTTTAATTTATGTTCTTACTTAAAAATATCTATATCACTTTTTGAAGAAATCCAGACTTTATTTTATTTTAAGAAGCTAATTAGATATATCTATCTATAAATACGGTTTTTCTCCTATAAGTAATATATATATATATATATATAACTTCTGTATAATCTATTTTTTTAAAAAAAACTACTAAATATGGGAAAATTAAACTTATATATTTTCAATATTTATTATACTATAATTAAATAAGTTGACCTGTTGTCAGGTACAGAACCGACCGACGTTTTGAAATAAATTAATTTCCAGCTACAGAAAAAATTTCAAATAATTTAAATGTATCTATTAATGCAATAAAAAACAGATATAGATATAACATAAATATTTTTAATTTTATTTTATTTATAATATATCAGTAGGAGCTGGCTGTGACGTCATGAAGGGCTAGGTGACGTCCTATAATTTTAAATAAAAAAAAACAAATGAAGATCGTTTTTCTCGAGGATAAAACCAATACAAAGTGCATGATTCGTGGAGGTATGTAAAAAATCTCCTCATGTGAAATTTGGTGTGAAATAACCCTTCTCTTCCTATCGTTGATTGGTAATACTACCACTTCCGGTTTCCGGATTTGCACCAAAAGTTAAGCAATTTCTCATACTGATGCATTAAGTTAATACACCAAATTTCATCAAAATCCGTTGAGTAGTTCAAGCTGTACACATCTATACGGACGGACGGACAGACGGGCAGACATCATGCTAAAATACTTTTTCGGTTAAGAAAATGCATGATTGGTGGAGATATCTAAAAATTTCCACAGGTGAAAAATTTGGTGTAAATACAATACCTCCCTTACGTCGGTCGGTAATTATTGAATAATCATTATTTAGATAATTAAAATTGGATAACTTTTAGTTAGAATATATCGACAAATTTGAATTTTCAAATTTTTATTTTTGATCTAAATATTAAATATTTCCATTACATTTTCTAAATTGTTTTAATAAAATTATAATTTATAGTTTATTTTTACAATATTATATATAATTATCCATCTCTGTAGCTTTTTACTATTCCAACCTAATTCCTCCTTGCTTCTGTAAATAAACCTTTTACCAATTCGAGTTTTATATGTTTTATATGTTCCGGATAATGAAATCGTCTCAATTATTATAAGTTTAATTAAATTTAGGAATATATATAGATCATGTAATTCTTCATTAATGCAACCTCCGCCATATCATCATATCTCAATGATATCATTGAGTTTCAATATAAATTCATATAAATTTTTGTCAGATAATTATTTTTTCACTTTTATAATTTTTCCTTTCCATAATTTAATTATTATTATTAGAGAAAGAGTATCGACATTTTTTGCCAATAATGCTATATTTACATTTATTACATTTTATTCAATGGTTAAAATGAATTAATATTCAATTATTTTTTTTAAAAAAAACAAGAAACGTTCAATATAAATATAATTAAATGATTAAAAAGTCATATATCTTTATATAATAATTAATGCTTGATGATTTACATAAATGGCTGAGCATATGAAAACATGAAGTGATAATTGCTGTAAAAAATTGGCTTAACCCCTTTTGTTACGATCCAATGATCAGGCAGTTGACCAGAAAAATGTTTGTGGTTAAAAGGGGTTTAATATATTGAATTTTTATTTCGAGAATAGATAATTAAGGACAAATTAAAAGTCCCCTAGAAGAGTCAAGGCTCTCTCTCAATATATATATATATATATATATATAGTGGAGGAGGGAGGCAATAACAACAGGCAGATGAGTCATCCATGCTTTTGGTGAGCTCACCGGGGACAGGCACCAGCACCTGTTGACCACATCGCACAATTGTTCGTGGCTAGTATGGCCTTGAAAAATACATCTGATTCATCTATCATTATAGTTAGTACAAATATTTCTACTTTTTTTTACATTATAAGTTTAAAGTAGAAGAATTCAAAGATTTTTACCATTTACTAAACCAAGAATTAAATATAACAAACCTCTATTTAGGAAAAATGTTTATAACCATAGTAATCATTGATATTTTTTAAAAGAGTATATATAATAATAATATAAAAAGAATATAATAAAAAGGTTTAATCCAAAATATTTCATTATTTATTTAATATTTATTAGAGTCTATATGCTTGATACTATTTATTTTACCCAAGACAGTTAATAAATTTAATTTTTTCATCACAAATTTTATTATAAATTTTGAAATTTAAATATATAGAATTCTTGAATTATACTCTTTTTATCATTTCATTACTTTAAAATAATTTTTTAAGACAGTTAATAAATTTAACTTTTTCATCACAAATTTTATTATAAATTTTGAAATTTAAATATATATAGAATTCTTGAATTATACTCTTTTTTATCATTTCATTAATTTAAAATAATTTTTTAAGGAAAAAAGGATAAAATTGTTTAGTTATATATAGTTATAAACAATATTGAGCTTCTTACTCAATTTTTTTTGCCTATTACTACACTAAATTTTATAAAAAGCAAATTTTACAATATATATATACTTTTTTATTGTTTATAACCTTCATATATGTGATGAGACATATCAATAATCCTTTCAAAATTATTTCTCCTTGAAAAAAATACTAAAAGCATGACTTAAGAAGAAATTGCAACACTATTGAAAGATGAAGCTACATAAAGAGCAAAGCTTCTTCTTATAAAGAAAATATCTTTCACATATTTTTATTATTATTATTAAAAATTAAATAAAATATTGAATTTATAGATTTCTAGATAGAAAATGATTAATTTTAAATAATTTAGTTTGGTGAGGAGATAAAAATAACATTATTGATTTTGAAAAAAAAAATATTAATATTATATTAATATTAATATATATATATAATATATGATATAATAATTTAAATAAATCATTTTTTAAATAAAATTTGAAATTAAAATATCTGATAAATATATTGTAACTATTAGATTAATATATCAAAATTTAAATTAATTGTTTATATTATTAATCTAAATTTTTGAAATTGGGTATTCGGTATTGGTCGTAATGGCAAATAATATTGAAGGCTCGATTAGGGCCGAAGAGTGTTAAAAAGGCCTTTATCGAGCGTTATGACGTCACATTTCATCCCGGGCGGGAAATATATACCAACCAAACATTTTTGAAAGGAAAACCTACAATTAATCTTTAACTTCACTATTATATAAAATTTAAAAGTTATTTTGATTACAATTTAATTCATATATATTTTTTTTTATTTATACTTGACATAAAATATTAAAATGTCTTAGTTGGTTTGGATGTTTTTTTGTTCAAAGGTTGCCTAACATGCGTCTAGCTTCCTCTATCGTTCTTTTGTTTACACGCTGTTTGGAATACTAGCAAACACTATAAAACTTTGGCTCTCAGTGTCCGCCAAGTTTTTCTATATTTTTTAAAAGTTTTTATATAATATAAACATTCTTATTGAAATATTACAATTTTACTATTTGTGCCTTGCGATATATTTTTTTATATTATATCCTTTTTGTAAAACAAATTATTTAAAGTGTGCCTAGGCTAACATTGCTCACCGTGATAATAATTGTAAGTACATATATAACCTTTTATTATTTAATTAATAATGTATTTGTCATCATTGATTTATTTATATTAGATTTATTCTTTTCATATTAATCCTAAACCTATTAAATCAAAGATGTGAAATTTATTAAAAGTTTACTCTTCTAAAACATTAATGAATTTTTTCTCTTTTTATTTCAAATGTGAAAATGCCTGACTATAATCCCCCATATATTTTTATATTTTTTTCTTATTAATATTTTAATCTTTAAATTTAAATCATTTTTATATTTTATGCCAAATTGAATAGACAATACATGCAACATGTCTACCCAACAGGTGGTAATTGTGTAAATTTATTTTCTTGTAAATTTCAAAATTCATCATTTATAAATTTTAAAACCATATAGTTTCATTATTTCTATATATACGATTTAAAATAGGTGGAAAATAACGATGAAATAACTTTAATATTTTTAAATTTCTCATAATTCTTTCAAAATCCAAAAAATCTTATTATAAAAATTATATATATTTTATTTGTTTTTATTTTTTTTTTTAAATTCTAAAGTTATTAACATTTGTGATTAAATTGAAATTGTAAAATGAAAATTGGTTATTTTTGTGATTTTTAAAAAGATTTAATTTTTAAAGGTGTTTTTTTTATATATATATTTACATATATTTATTTATATTTAACCTATTATTGATTAAAATTGAACATTAACACGTGATTTAAATAATCAATATTTATATTATTAAATAATTATATGATTATTTAAATGCAACTAATTAAAATATATAATTTAATAATTTATTTTATTTATTTATTATATTCATTTATTTTTTGTTAATTAAAATAATAATTAATTATTTTTTGAAATTAATATTTCTGAATAGCTTTTTTAAAATTTTTTAAAAAAGCACGTGTTTTTGTTATCAAATACAGAAATTAAGCTAAAATAACAAATACTTGAAATTACTTTTTCCTTGTTTGCCGCCTTTAAGGGAAGAAAAAAACGCTTCTCTTATGCTTTCACAATTGGGAGTCAAGCAGAATTCAACACAATTGCTATTGGAATTGTCTTAGAACAGCATTCTGAGCAAAAGAAGAGAGCCAGCTAGTCCCCTAGCTTGCTTACCTATGGGTATATTCAGATGACATGTCGATTCTGATAATCTAGGGAGTCTATGCTTGCATGCCTTGCCTGTTTTTTTTTTTTTTTTAGAATATGATATGAATGTCTACGTTTCATTTGCCTTTCGAGGAAAAAAACAACCTCCAAGATATTTAAAATTATTAATTTATTGTGAATAATATAATCTTTAATTCAAATTTATTGAATTACATTAACAATATTAATATATATATATATATATAGGACATAGGACATGATAGGTCATTACTTGAAACAGAAAAAAAATAAATGGATAATTAATAAATAAATGGATCTATTAAATATCCATAAGGCCAAAAATAAAATAAATTCACAGATATTTCTTTTATTTATTATTGCTTTTTTTATATTTCATCACATGATTATTAATGAACAAAATTTCCTCTCTTAAGATTATGTTTGTGAACTCTTTAAAACTTGACTGGAGAAGCAGAGAGTAATCGTCGTTGCTTTGAAAAGCATTGGTTGGCCATATACGAAGCAAAAGCCACTATTTAACATTCTGCTTGTGAAGGAAATGAAAAGCTACCCTGCCCTCTAATGGTAGTGTTTCAATAGCTTGCATTTACCGGACGGGATACCTGAATATGCCTTTACCTTCCAAACAGCTGCCTCTTTGTGTCCTCTCTCTCTCACTCACCAAATTCCTTGCATTCATTGTCCTCCGAATGTGAAACATTTGTTTTCAATCCGAATAAAAGAAAGCATCTCACTGAATAGAATTAAGTTTTACCTTTAACATGAAATTTAAATTTACAATCGTTTTTCTATTTGCTAATTCAAACTATCAATATATAAACGATTTTCTAAAATAATCGTATGTTAAAAAATATATAATTAATATATAAATAAATATTTAATTAATTTTTCAGAAAATAGTTGATAGATAATTATTATCTTTCTTATTTTCTTTTTTTTTTATTTAATTTTTACTATCTCGCCAGAGATAGTATTGCTATCACGAAAATTTTCGATATCGAGATTTTGATGTTTTTATACGTTTTGAAGGTTCCTGAATCATTTTCACTAAGGATGAGAAAAATGTCTGTATGTGTGTGTGTATGTATTTAACCAAAATTACGCAAAAACGGTTTGAGCTAGAATGATGAAATTTGGTACATGGGCATTATTCAAAATTCGTAGTTTTCTACCAACTTTTGAGAAACGTAGCTCAACCGGAATAGGGTCATTACTTACCACGTTTTGATTATTTTTTCTCTAAAGTGCCCGTAAAAATAAAGATATATGTTTTATAGTTTTTCACGTGATTAAAAATTGTATAAAACTGCAATATCTAGAATGTCAACTTGATTGAATCGCTGATAGAATTAATTTTTTAACACTGCAAATCACGCGCCAAAACGTGACGTGGTGCCATCAACAAAAAGCCAAACATCCGCTGATTTAATAAATATTATTCATATATTTAATTTATAATTAATTAAATTTAATTTAAATATAATATATGATAATTAATCCAATTCAAATTTGCGAGATAGTCGAGTGGAGACACTTCAGCTTATTTACTATTATAAGCCTGGTATATTGGCACTGAAACTGTTGTGGTGCTTAAGTAGGAAGATTTGTAATTGTTCTTGTATTACTTATTTGGTTGCAATTAGAGAGAGAAATAGAGTTTATAAAATTAGTCAGCCTTTTACCACAAATATAAATTTTTGAACTAGTATATATATATATATATACATAATAGTTAATTTTTTATATTATATAAAATAAAAGCTAAATTTGATTTTTGGAAGAGATTTTAGTCACAATCCTGTATGATCTTTAATAATATGCCAGTTTTAGTATTCATCACATTAACGTTGCGTAATCAATCTGTCTAATTAAATGTAGATTTTAAACTTATAACTTTATCTGGCATCTATATTAATTCATTCATTCAAATTAGCTCGAATAGTTCAACAACTGAACTCTATTTCATACATTCATATATATATATATATATATATATATATATATATATATATATATATATATATATATAATATAGATATGCACGTATCTCAAGTTGTAAGGAGATCCATTAGGCCATTAGCCCTGTTCCTTTATAAATGGGTTCAATAACTTTAGCTTTAGCAGAGGAAGCTTATTCGCTTATTCTCTGTTTACTAGTAGTATAGTACAGTATGTGTATACATTGTGGAATGCAAACATAACTGCCTTATTGGCTTCGCTGATGTGGATGTAGTAATAATAACAACGATGCATGCTCCTGGGTGTCGAATCATGCATTAACATGATTAGATTAGAAACATCTAAAAGCTTTGTGAATTTTACTTTCTCATCTTTACACCAATCAAACACAAAGCAATTACAAAAACAAAAAAAGAAGAAAACGAAACTTAAAAAGAAAGGAAATAAATACTTAAGAATTTTAAAAACAATAAATAATAAATTTACTTGCTTTCATCTAAAAATAGGAGATTTCTATATCATATTATAGATTTAGCCTCTTCTATACTGTCATCCATTTTTCAGAAAAGCTTTGATATATAACATTATCCAGAAATTACTACTACACACACACACAAGACTTTCTCAACTTAAATTTAAATCAAAGATAAATTTTTATTTTTTATCAAAAGATTTTGTCAAAATAAAATATCGGAGCACGAATAAGGAACATACATACAAACACACTTTTACCTTAATATATATTGAATTTGAATGTTCCTCCATAAATAAAACATTACACTTTAAAATGTCCGAAATGAATTATTGGGACCTTCAAAAACAAATATCAAAATCACACAATTTGTGATCATACATATTTATATACTGTTTAAGATAAGCAAAAATCCAATTCTTCGAAAATAAAAAATATTATTTATAAAAATTAATTTAATACTCATATTTTTAAATATTAAATTTAATTAATAATTTATATATTGATATTTAAATATATATTTTTATTTTACTTTGATTGAATTCCAATCCATTTTTATGTATCCCTCCCATAAAAATATTTTTATTAATTTTTAAAAAATACCTCTCTTACCTGATCAATTATATTATAGATAACATAAAATGTAAACTTTCAATCAATATAATCAATAAATTAATTTTAATTTGAAATAGTCTTATTATCTCATCATTGGATGAGATATAAACTAAGTATTATCTTCCTAATTAATTCTTAATTCTTTAATTTGTAAGTCAACTAGTATAAAAAAAAAATCATTTTTTTTAAATGATAAAATATCATTTTATCTGATGTCAATTAATACAACACCCAAACACATTTATTTTTTTATTAAAATAAATAATTAATATTTTTTTATTAAAATAAATAATTAATATTTTTTTATTAAAATAAATAATTAATATTTTTTTATTAAAATAAATAATTAATATTTTTTTATAAAAATAAATTTAATTTAAAATAATAACAATAATAATAATAGTAAATTAAACAGAATCTAATTAATTATTTGATAAATGAATTGAAGAGGTGTTTCTTGAACATTTATTGTTTTTCCGATCACGAAAATTTTCGATGTAGAGATTTTGATGTTTTTATACGTTTTGAAGGATCCTGAATCATTTTCACTAAGATTGTATGTTTTTTGTGTGTGTATGTAGACAAGATTACGCAAAAACGGTTTGAGCTAGAATAATGAAATTTGCATTACGGGAATTATTCAAAATTCGTAATTTCTATCAACTTTTGGAAAATTTAGCTCAACCGGAAGAGGGTCATTACCTACAATGTTTTGATTTCTTTTCCTCCAAAGTGACCGTTAAAATAAAGATAGATGTTTGATAGATTTTCACATTATTAAAAATTGTATAAAACTGCTATATATAGAATTTGAGCTTGATTGAATCGCTGAAAGTACCAGAATTAAATTTTTAACACTGCTAATCTCACGCACCAACACGTGACGTGGTGCCATAAACAAAGAGCCAAACATGCGCTGGTTATGTTAAAAACGTTAAATCGTATGATCGGATAGAATAAAATTTTAATTAATATATTTTCAAATATAGAAAAAAACTCGAATATCCAATGCAAATTTACGAGATAGTCGAGTGGAGACACTCCAGATAATTTATTAAAATAAATAATTAATATTTTTTTATAAAAATAAATTTAACAATAATAATAATAATAATAATAGTAAATTATATAGAATCTAATTAATTATTTGATAAATGAATAGAAGAGGTGTTTCTTGAATATTTCTTGTTTTTTTGTTCTTGTGCCAACTTTTTAAATTCCATTTAACCTAATTGTATCATTTAAAGATTACTTATAAAAATGCTAAGCTAACTTTATACTATGAATTATATATTTGATATATTTAGAATTGTAGTTTTATAACTCCTATACGACTGTATTAATTGTGTAAACATTTGAGGAGAAATTAGAATAAAAGGCGGCCAAACTCAAATGAAATGTTGATAAATTGAATAGACAGGATGGAATTCGGCCGCTCCGGTTGATGAGCTCCCATATTTTGTTTATTGTTATCCGGATCCGGAAACGGAATGTGATTACGCGAGTTGGAAAGAGTGAGAGCACCCATAATAGCTTCTAATGGTGTTGTGTTGGGTGTTGGAATTGACCCGTGGATCAATATAGGTCCTCAGGTCCCTTTCTTTACGCCTTCGGTTGCCATCAAAACGAATCGATGCAACACCGTTCATTCCCAACCTCCAAGTCCGATTTGAAATCGTGATGGGAGAGATTATGGCTTCACTCGGCCCTCATTATTTTTTCATGTCCATGTTTTTTTCCCCTTCATTCTCATAATTGCGATTTACGCTTCTATTCTAAACTATTATCATTTTTTTTTACTATCTCGCCAGAGATAGTATTGCGATCACGAAAATTTTCGATGTTGAGATTTTGATGTTTTTATACGTTTTGAAGGTTCCTGAATCATTTTCACTAAGGATGAGAAAAATGTCTGTATGTGTGTGTGTATGTATTTAACCAAAATTACGCAAAAACGGTTTGAGCTAGAATGATGAAATTTGGTGCATGGGCATTATTCAAAATTCATAGTTTTCTATCAATTTTTGAGAAATGTAGTTCAACTGGAAAAGGGTCATTACCTACAATGTTTTGATTTTTTTTTCTCCAAAGTGACCGTTAAAATAAAGATATATGTTTGATAGATTTTCACATGATTAAAAATTGTATAAAACTGCTATATATAGAATTTCAGCTTGATTGAATAGCTGAAAGTACCAGAATTAATTTTTGAACACTGCAAATCTTACGCGCCAACACGTGACGTGGTGCCATCAACTAAAAGCCAAACATCCGCTGATTTAATAAATATTATTCATAAATTTTAATTTATAATTAATTAAATTTAATTTAAATATATAATATATGTTAATTAATCCAATCAAATTTGCGAGATAGTCGAGTGGAGACACTCCAACTTATTTTTTTAAATTTTTTTCCTGGATGGTTTAAATGACAATTGTTTCAAAATCAAATTTCATAATAAACAAATATATATTTTTGTAGAAATTCATCAATATTAATCAATAAACGAATTGGTTTTAATTTATTTGGTTGTTATTAATTCAATATCAAACATGGAACATAAATATTAGTATCACATAATATTTTATTAAGAAACTTAATGTTTACTAATTTTGCAAATATATTATGATAATAATTTAAATTTACTTAAATATTAGAAAATCCTTTAATTTTTTTGTTTAAACATACATATGTATATATAATTTTTAATTAAAAATTCTTAATCAATTATTAAATAAAATATTTAAAATTTGTAGAGGATGAATGATAAAAAAAATACTTATTTGTGAAACTCGTTTTATTATTCAATCATTTTTCAACAGGAATTACTTATTATTAATTTCAACATTCCAATCACGAATTTTTACTTTTAAAGATGGAAAGTCAAATTAAAAATATACTTTTAAAAAATTTCATGTATTTGCGCTTTTTAGAAATGTACCCAACGAAAAACTAAAAATTAATTTACTCAGAATATATATAAATAATTCTATTTAAATTTATGGGGTATATATTATATTATTAGTTAGTTTAGTGATTCTCAACCTTTTTGGATCAAACGCCTACTTCGTAAGGCCGGCTTCATAATTCGCCCCCCCCCCCCCTATAAATTTTAAAAAATAAAAATTGCATGATAATCCCTAATATAAGGTAGGTACACTTGGTGATATCGAGTTTCAGAACCTGATCGCAAAATTATCTTAGCTTTTTTTTTTAGAACCATATTGAAAAAAAGCGGAAATGTTTAAAAAGCCTGATCGCCAAATCATCTGACCTTTTTTTAGACTTGAAAATGATTTCGCCCCCCAGAAATAACTATCGCCCCCAAAATCCGTATAGTCAAATAATCGCCCCCTTTAAGATGTCTATCGCCCAGGTTGAGAATCACTAAGTTAGTTGATATTCTTAAGAGACTTTAATTTAATATTTAAATAAGGATAATTAATTTAACTTAAATTACATATAATATTTTTTTTTTGATATTCTAATTTTAAATTATTTCATAAATTATTTATCAGCAAATAGAGTAAAAGAGAGTACACAACTGGTTTTAAGGTCAAATTATATTATTTTTTCTATTTGATATTAGCGATCTAATGTGAGAAAAAAAAATCTCATTTCTTTTCTTAGGTGTAAATATTTTAATGACTCCTTGGTAGGTTTTATTATATATAATAAATAAACGTCTAGATTCCAAAATTGACTTTAAAATTTTAATGTATTTCGGGAAAAATTCTGACTTGTAGATTCATTATACACAATGAATATAAAATTAATAATTCTAGCAATTCCCATACAAAGAATTATTCAAAAGGAGCGATCCTTTAACTCAAGCATCTTTGCGTGGGCATTTCGAAATTGTAAAATATTTAAGTGATAAAGGTGCAAATATAAATGCATCGGATTCAAAAGGAGCGACTCCATTAACTATAGCATCTTAGTATTACTTCTGTCTTGGAAGTATTATCCATCAATAAAGTAGTCTGTGGCATTACAATCTTTCTATTTCTTTTTCTCATTTCATTTGCATTTTCATTGTTCATTTAATACTCGTGTCTTTTTTTTTTATTCAAATTGTTCATTCATAGCATTATAGCAGTGATTCTCAACCACTGTGCCGCGAGATTATGAGGCTCTTAAACATTTCCGAATTTTGTTCCAAATTTTTCAATATGGATCTAAAAAAAAAAATGTAAACCGTGGTTGGGACCACTTTTTTCAATATGGTAAACTTTTACACTTAACTTTTTCTTTGTGTGCCGCCAAATTTTTAAACCGTTAAAAGTGTGCCGCAGTAAAAAAATCACTGGCATCATAGGATGAAAAATGAACCAAATAATATTCAACCCTAACATATTCTTACAAATGTTAAAATGCAATTTAAATTAAATTACTGAAATTAATTATTGTTTTTTTTCTTAATATAATATAATAATTCCTTTCTTATATTAATTTTGATATTCTGGCAATAATAATTTTTATTTTTTATTTTTGTTCCCTTACACTATTATTCTGTTGAAACAGAAGAAAAAGTCTAAAGAGTGAATTGGGTGTGGAAGACATTTCCGTGACATCTGCTTGAGAAATCACACTTCTCTCGATTTGTAAATAAATGACTTTTCTATTTGCTCGACCCTCCCAAGCCTCGCTCGTCGATGATGTCACCGAAAACGTGCTTACCTCATTCTTCACGTTGACTTCATTATATTCACGAATCCTGGAGGAATTTTTCAACTCATCATTCTCTATTGGCCCAACCTAACAATTTCGATTTTTAAATATGAATACTAGTATTTATCGTTAGATAAGTTTTTATTTATTTTTCATATACGAACTATAAAGCCAATATTAAAGCTTTAATAATAGATCAAATAGTTTTCAATAAACTTTCAATCAACATTTTTTTAGCTTGTTTATAAGTAAATTTTTTATATCAATTTCTTGTTTAAAAATATATATGTACATATATATATATTCTTTAGTTTTAGTTATAATCTGGTAATATTATTTTCCTATAAAAATAAATAATTAATTTGGAACATATATTGTGATAAAACGCTTTTTTTCCTTTCATTTGTCTCTTCAGTGTTGCGAATAAGAAAAAGTCGCAGTGAGCCAAATCTGGTGAATACGGTGGTTGAGGCATGATTTCGGTTTTGTTTTTGTCTACAAAATCACGAACAAGCAATAATGTGTGAGCTGGTGCATTATCCATGATTTGTTTTTCTACAATTCTGATCGTTTGAGCCGTACTGCTTCACGCAAACGTTGCATAACTTCCTTTTATTCCTTATTAACAGACCGATCTGTTGGCAAAGAACTCATGATGCACCACCCCATTGTAATTGAAGAAAAAAAAAACAGTGAGCAAAACCTTCACATTTGATACTACTTATAAACATTTTTTTGAGACAAAGTAGACTGTCACAGCCAACATTTTAAGTGCGTTGGTGAACTTTATTCCATTTTCAACGCAAAAAACAGATTCTTTGATCCATTTTTTTAAGTAAAAAATCAAAGAACACACAAAATCGTGACTAACTTATTCAGTTGTCAAAAATCCAAAATAATAATGAAAATATATTCATAATTGATTTTTAGATTTTTTTTATTCTTTGTAATTTTTAATTTTCTGATTCCAAATTATACTCCTTATTTTGATTTCCCAATATTTGCTTAGAAATTCTTTGATTTTTAAATATTTTTATCATTACATGGATTAAAATAGGTGATTTGCCAAAGAATACAACACTATTATCTAAATAATAACGAAATAAAAGATAACATTGAAATGGTAATTTTATTATGTTTTATCTATTTAAATATATATTCATATTATGATTATTATACAAATTTAAATAACAAACCAAACTAAACTTCTTTAAATGATTATTCTTATTATTATTATTAAAAATTTATATGAAACATAGACTTTTAATTAAATTTATAGTATACCTATAGATCAATGATTCCCAAAGTGGGCGCTGGAGCGAACCACGGGGGCGGTGATGATCACAGGTGCATTTAGGGAAAATTACTTTTCTATTCTGAGATCAATAAATAGATACATTACATTACATTTATCTTTCTGTTTAATTGTTAATAAAATTAAAAAAAAAGTTAATTTCCAAGGGGGCGCTTGGCCAAATAAGTTTGGGAATCACTGCTATACATAATTTGTTTTTAGCAAGTTTTATTAAATTTCTCATAAAAATAAAAATAGAAAACTTAAAATTTATCGTTTAATCGTATTTCATTATTATTTTATGAATATAATGGGAAACTTTAAATTTAAACGATTCTAGAAAGAAAATGAAAAATTATAAAATAATTGAAATTAAATTGTTATATATACGTATGATATATATGAATCAGAGGAAATAGCATATTTATAAATGTCAAATTATAAGATAAGATGGTGTCTATTTTACAATTATTTTATTAACATCCAACTCGTTCTGAAATATGAAAAAAAATTTTTTTTTTAATAAGCTTTCATCATTCTTTTATTGAATTTATCTAAAATAAATCCCTATCAACGGATTTTTTCATTCACTGAGATCGATTTTCTAAATGCACTGTTTATCCTTTATCTGCTCCTCCCCACCCATAAACTCTTTCCGCTCCGCATATAAAGCTATTTTTAAATTTCATTAATACTTCTTTATTGAATTTATGTTTATATTACTGTCTGTCAAAACATTTTATAATCCACCCTCGGATGTTTTAGATTCTTTCAACTTTCTATTTTGATTGAATACACATACACATATATACATATATATATACTAAATCTTGTATATTTGATTTATCAAAATTGAATTTTAAAAAAAAAATTACTCTGAAAATTTATAAAATATATATATATTAAAAAAAAAAATTAAATGAAATTATGTTTTAATTTTATATATTTTTTAATTCTTGTCTTCAACTATACTCATGTCAGAATGGAATTATAATCATAATTAATACATCTCATAAAAATGAAATTAAAAAAATCTATTAAATTCTATAATCCATAATTATTATAATTTAATTGTGATAAAAATATAATAAATTACATTTTTTGTATAAATTATATTTAATTTTTAATCATCTAATACAGTGATTCACAACTTGTCTGCCGCGAGATTTTACAAATGTATAGTTCAAATTAAGAAAAATTACTTATTTATTTTATATGTATGTAAAAAAAAGGTAAAAATGTTTTTGCGATCCGGCTCTTAAACATTTTCGACTTTTTTCCCCCAATTTTTTCAATATGGGAATAAGTAAATAACTTTTACACTTATCTTTTTCTTTGTATGCCGCCAAATTTTTAAACCGTTAAAAGTGTGCCGCGGTAAAAAAAAGTGTTGAGAATCACTGATCTAATAACAAATCATATTTTGAATGATTATTATAGAAGAATAAATAAATGTATATTTTTTCTCTATCTGATTTTGAACATTATTCGGTACATTAATTATATTTATTTTATTTATTGTTATTTATTTCATTTAGATATACATATGGCAAATTACCCCTCATTGTATATAAATATTTATATACATATTTAGTATGGGGTATATTAAAATATTTTGATCTTATATATTTGTTATATATATTTAATATTATTTAAGCGATATAAATATAAGGGAGTATATCTACTTTTATTTTATATTAGCGGAAATGTAAAAGAGAATTTATTGAGAATTATTAATATACTATTTATATTTAATTATTTATATATTTTTAAAACTAATTGATCATTAGTTGGATTAAAATAAAATAACCATTTGGTATAAAGAAAAAAAAATACTATTGGAGCTGACTTTTCGTTTAAAATAATATTATTTTTTGAGTGATTAGGTTGAACAAAATTTAATTCGCATTATATATTCTATTTAGTAAATAATCCTTTTTCTCAAATAAAGTTTTTGTATCATAATATTTGGTTTAGTTTTTTTTTTATAAATCATTAAAAGTTTACTTAACATTAATTTATACAGATTTTAATTTAATTAAAATATTAAATTAAAAATATAAACTCAATTTTCCAACATAATTTCGAGTATATATTCTATCATAGAAATAGGTATCATGCTTGAACATTATTAAACATATAATTTTCTGAAACTGGAAGCAAATGATTAAATATATATATTTAAATTATATAATAATATATACATTCACATACCTCAGAACTAAAAAAATTTTGATATTGGTAAAAATAAAATCGTATCCATTTATTCTTTAAATAAATTTCAGTTACATTTTAAAAAAATATTTCATTTATTTTTCTTATCATTTAAAGATAATCTTATAGTAATGTATTTTGATTATTTTAAAATGATAATATTATATTATCATATGTACTACTATTTGAACATTTATACTAAATGCGTCATTGAAAAATGAGACGTACACAATTTTCTCATTATAAATGAATAACAAACAGACTGCTCACTATCAGATAAAAATAAATATATATAAGGGATAATCTTTGATATAAACTAACAGAAAAAACATATTTAAGAAATTGGATTAGAGGAATGATATATATATGTACAATTATTTATAATGAAGATCATTAATTACTGTCTATTTCTCAATTATGTACATACATATTTGAAATAATCTTTATGAATATAACTTCCATAATAACTTTCTTTTCTGGATGATGATTACTATATAGAGCAGTCATTCTCAACCTTTTTTTTTACCGCGGCACACAAAGAGAAAAAAACTTGATAAAAAGTCGAAAATGTTTAAGAGCCTGATTTCAAAAACATTTTACCTTTTTTCTTATTTGTTTTTTTAGAACCACATTGAAAACATTTTACCTTTTTTTACTTATATGTAAAATAAATAAGTACTTTTTCTTAATTTGAACTTTACATTTGTAAAATTTGGCGGCACATTTTGAAAATCTCGCGGCACAGTGTGGTTGAGAATCACTGATATAGAGGTTCTTTCTTTTATTTCTTTTTCTATTTATTAACACAAACAAACCAATTCTTATATTTCGAATCTTAAACCTCTTTTGTTCACAATTTTTTAGGTTAATAGATGATTTTTGACGGGTATTGAAAATTGTTTTGTATTTACAGCTGGTGTATTTTCTTGAACTGCTTTCGAAACAATTGAAAGAGACTTGTTATCGTTAACGCCTTGAAAACCCTTCGAATGCATGAACGGGTTGGTCACAACTCTCCGAGTTTGACGCTAGTTATTCTCCCCCCCTCCCACTCCCCATCCTCTTTCATCCTCTGTCCCCTTGCCGTTGGCGTCTTCTTGCGTTCATCCACCGCCGGGCACAAATTAAACGCTTCACTTCATCTTTAGAATATTGAGTAGCTTCAACTACTCTTCGTCGCTTGGCTAAATTTATTTCCAAACATCTCTCACATTTTTATTTTTTTCCTTCTTATTAAAAAGTAATATCACAAAATTTCATATCTTTTTTACATTTTATCAAAAAAAAAAAAAGCTCAAGAGTGTGCTTGTTGAAATCACCTCAAGAAAATTAACTTGGTTAATAATAGCATATTCTTTTTATATTTTTCTATTAATTAATGATAATAAGTTGACATGTGACCAGGCGGCGCAGAACCGACCGACGGTTTGAAATAAATTAATATCCAGCTACAGAAAAAATTTCAAATAATTTAAATGTATATATTAATGCAATAAAAAACAGATAGGCATATAACATAAATATTTTTAATTTTATTTTATTTATAATATATAAGGAGGCCCTGACTTATATAGCTGAAGTAGCCGGCGTTACCCGAGTCTGTGACGTCATGAAGGGCTGGGTGACGTCATATAATTTTAAATTAAGAAAAAACTAATCAAGATTATTTTTCCCGAGGATAAAACCAAATCAAAAGCGCATGATTGGTGGAGATATGTAAAAATCTCCACATGTGAAATTTGGTGTGAAAACAATACCTTCCTTACTATCGTCGGTCGGTAAAAAAGGTCGGTCTATAATGAAAAGCGTGTAAATAAAATAGTTTACTTTTCTGTTTTTGATAACTCTATATAATAAACGAATAAATAATTATGTTTTACTTTTTTTATATGGTATTCCTAAAATCTAAATAAAATCTCTTTAGTATTATCGAGAGTGAAAAAAATATTTATATAAACAGTTGTTGATTAATTCATATTAATCGAACAAAAGATAATAATATTTATATAATATAATACAATATTAATAATGATGAAATTATCTTATTGGAAAAATAATTTTTTTAATAGTTAAATTTATATTTAAATATTTAGTTTTTTGATAAATGTTTTTTTTTTTATTTTTTAAAAAAACTATCTTGGCTTTTATTTTCATTCATTATTCAATTTACCTTTGCATTATATATTTACTTATTCATTATTTATTGCCTTACATTTTTTTGTATGCTCAACTTCTTTAGAGGGAAGAGTGAGAGTTGGGAGGTGGAGGTTCTTCTTTATGTAGATGGATAAATAGATATTTACTTTTTTTTAATATTATTAAAATTTATTTATTTGAGGATAAAAGAGTTAGATTGTTTTGTTGCAGCACTATCTATCTATCTATCTAAATTACAATATATATATATATATATATATATATATTTAAAATTGTTGATTTTTACAATCTCAGTGATAAGCCTTTTCATTCCTACACACACAATACTTCAAATCATTCAAAAAATTTAAAAACTACTTCTTCAATAATATAAGGCGGTATAAAATGTATGAAGATTATAATCTTTTATTGAAATTAAAAATGGAAAATCTAAATTATACAAATATTAATTTGTTATAAATAAATAATTATTGGTATAAATTTTCTAATAAAATTATAAAAATGTTTTATTATCGAAAAGTCATTGAAAAAAATAAATATTTTCTTTTAAATTATACATTTTACTTTTCATTTCTATAATATTATTTTATTTATATTAATATACTTCTAACTAATTAGAAGAACAACTATATTAATATATCATTACTCTATTAATTCTAGGATAATTTTATTTTTCAATATATCTGTTTAGGTTACCAATTATAATTTAC
Source organism: Labia minor (assembly GCA_963082975.1). Lineage (NCBI taxonomy): Eukaryota > Metazoa > Arthropoda > Insecta > Dermaptera > Spongiphoridae > Labia > Labia minor. Next base: position 7,505,701 of record OY720345.1, on the reverse strand, counting down.
TTCATTATATTTATTTTATCATAATAAAATAATTAAAGTGAAAATAAATGTTCTAATTATCTAAATATATCTATATATATATATAAAGGTTTTTGTCTGCACATTGCTCAGAATTTAAATTTTTTTAAATATCTTCTCGTTTCATAATCTCTAGAATCCAAAAGTGACTTAAGAATTTTTAATGTCTGTCTGTCTGTCTGTCTGTCCGGAAATTCTCACGTTATAGACTCCAAATTGGCTGAACCGATTATGATGACCGACGGTTTGAAATAAATTAATTTCCAGTTATCGAAACAATTTCATAAAATAAATGTATCTATTAATGCAATCAAAAACAGATATGGATAGAACATAAATATTTTTAAATTTATTTTATTTATAAATATAAGTAAGAGCTGGATGTGACGTCATGAAGGGCTGGGTGACTAGTAATGAGTAATTTTAAATTAAGAAAAAACTAATGAAGATGATTTTCCCAGAGGATAAAATCAATACAAAGTTCATGATTTGTGGAGATATGTAAAAAAATCTCCTCAAGTGAAATATGGAGTGAAAATAACCCTTATATCGTCGATCGCTAATACTACCATTTCCGGTTTCCGGATTTGCGCGAAAAGTTGATCAATTCATGATACTGATGCATTAAGTAAATATACCAAATTTCATCAAAATCCGTTGAGCCGTTCAAGCTGTACACATCTATACGGACAGACGGACAGAGATGATGCTAAAAATACTTTTTTCTGTAGAAAGTAAATATGTAGATATGTAAAAATCTCCACATGTGAAATTTGGTGTGAAAACAATACCTCCCTTACTATCGTCGGTCGGTAAAAAAAAAAACTCTTAATATTGTATTCAACCATCAGAAAATAACTATAATTAATTATTTTGTTTCCTAACAACTCGAATATATTAACATTTACATTGCCATGAAAAATAGTTTTAGTGGTTTGTCATTGATTGTTTCAGCTAAATTCTTAACCACAAGCCTTAGCCCTTTCTTTTTTTAATCTAGTTTTACTTTTACACCACAAATGACAAAGCTATGAAATAATTAATTTAACATTGAAATGTTAAAATGGTGCAAATATGAAAAGCCCTTTTGTATATATTGTACAATAATAGTTACTATTCTATTCAAATTCCATATCATTTAATTTAATGTAACAATAAAGTTTTATACGTTCAAACATTTTGATTCACACTTTGAATGGTCAAATAACTGTTTATTTATTTATATTATATTATACTATACCTATCAAAATATTATATATTATACTCTTGTTTTATGCTCAATGAAAATTTTATTTTGCCTTTTCATATAATATATTAACCTTTCATAGACAATTCATCTTTTGTGTGTAATAGTATTGAAAGTATATGAACAACTTTAAAATATTTTTTCTCATTGATAATTATTATAATTTGAATGTCTGAATGAATGAATGAATGAATAAATCGGAAGTTTTATGTCGTTTTACTATCCTCATTTTTCTATTTCTAGTTTGGATTTTCTTTCTCGCTTTTATAAATATTAATCCTTTGCGCATGCTTTTAATTAATTAATTCGATTGGATTTGAGGATATCCTAGTAAATATATTCTCTCTCTCTCTCTCTCTCTTTCTATTACACCCCACGCCCTTGCACCTAGATCTAGAGTGTCTTTATGTAATTGCACCTCTAATAATTAATTTAAATTGGCAATTAGTGCATGTCTCTAGTAGGAATTGGTCGGATCCCAGAGAAAGATGAGGTGACTCCCCCGCACTCGACATGTGCTCCCAAGTTCGTTACCTGGACTAATCCCGTGGCTAGCCACTTGGGATGGATAAAGCTTAATCGAGAATTAAAATTTAACTGTGCAATGAAGCCTGGTTGCTTTGTCTCCAGTGTAGGAGACGGTATCTTAATTCCAGAGGAATTTAGTTTAAGGGGGACTTAAACTCTTCTGTAGCAATTTCGTTTCTTTTAAAAAAAAAGAAATAAAACCTCAAAGTACAAAATGAACTTTTTTCCCTCATTCTTTTATAAGATAATTACATTTTTTTTTGTTCCTGAAATTCACATCGCTTATTAAATGGATTTGAAATATATCACCTTCTAAAATGAAAATTTATTTTCTTTAATATTTGATTATTTCAAATATATGATTTGTTGACATTAACAAAAATATTTTTTTAATTAATAATCTTTAAATTATTAGTCAGTGACTTGATACGAAATTGTATCTTAACTAAAGATCTCTTCCCTAAAAATGAGGACAATGTTTGTGAATAATGTAATGTAATAAATATATCTATTTATCTCTATTTATTTATAGATAAAATTATATAAATTTATATTTAGATTGATATATAATTATAAATGGGTCTTTGTCAGATTATTTTTGAAATAATATTTTATTATATTATTATACTATACTCTCTCTCTCTCTATTACAAAAATTGTATTATCTTTTTTAAAAACATCTGAAGAAGACAAAATTACTAATATACAAAAAAAGAATAGTATTTGATTGAGAATTTATCTATTATTTTGTAATTTATAAAATTAATTAAAATTAAATTATATTCAATATAACTAGAATAAATACTTATATATATATATATTATTATACGAGGTGTGTCTAAAAAGTTGGGTAAATGGTATGATAAAAACATTAAAAGAGAATGTTAATTGTAAATAAATTTATTAATCTTCAAAATACTCTCCACTAGCCACAACATACTTGTGACAACGTTCGGATAACGCTTGAAAACTGTTGGAGAAGTCTTGATATGGAATCGTTCTCAGAATAGCCGTCACAACGTTCAGCCCGGCAATCCTCAAGCAGGATACCAGAAAACACTACTTACTGTGTCTTTGCTAATACCCAATTCTTCGGCTATTAGTCGCAGACTCAATCGCCAATCTTTTGTTAGCATCTCTCGTACACCTTCAGTGTTTTTTGGTGCCCTCCTTGTGGATTGCGGGCCTGAACGTTGTGACGGCTATTCTCAGAACAATTCCACATCAAGACTTCTCCAACAGTTTTCAAGCGTTATACGAACGTTGTCACAAGTATGTTGTGGCTAGTGGAGATTATATTTTGAAGATTAATAAATTTATTTTCAATTAACATTCTCTTTTTAATGTTTTTATCATACCATTCACCCAACTTTTTAGACACACCTCGTATAATATATTTAATATAAATATTTTCATTATCAAAAAAAATATTTTTAATTTTTTTAATTAAATATAAATTAATTAATATATATTATTAAATTTTCCTTTTCTATATATATATATACATCTATATATATTTAAGAAAGGTATATATATATAAATATATATTGTAATAGAAAGGAAGGAAGGCAATCGGCCTATTCTTATTATGATGATGATGATGATGATGATGATTAGGTGCCGGCGACCTAGGTCCTGACCCCTTCTCCCCTTTTGTATGCATGACGACCGTTAACTAGACTCAAACAAGTGTCTGTCTGGTTTGTATAGTATGTTCAACAAGTAGCTTTCTGCTTGCTTTTTTCTGGGCTTTCTTACTAACTCTAATCGCACTCTTCTCTTGCTATCTGTTGCAGGTAAGCACATTTTGAGGTGGTGCAATCTCAATCTGGGTGCTCGTAGTTTGGGAAGTGTGTGTGCGTGTGTTATCCACAATTGAACTTGGAAGCATACCAGTGACGCTAGTATGAAGAGGCCGATAGAGGACATTACCCGTTACGTCATGAACGACGATGGCTTCATCGATCAACAGGTACGCACGGCCTCATTTGCCGGAGTGCCTTCTGTTCATGTCTCATCTATATATTATATATATATATATTTCTCTCTTTCTTTTTCTCTCTTTTTCTAACCTCTCTTGGGTCATGGATTACAAATAATCTTAATAATCATTGATTATATGTTAATCCAAACGGAATGAATGAGTATGAATTACATCTTTACTATCCATACTACCATCCAAATGTCAGATTCATTGTCATCGGTATATTAACACTTTTTCTTTCCCTAAAAAAAACTCATCCACTCTCATAATTAAAATACGAAATGAAATTTCACTGTTTTTAAACTCTCCCCTTATATCATTTTTAATTAATTATTAATATATATAGATAGAGAGATAATTTGAATTGAATATCAATGGGGTCTTATTATATTTATAATCCGGTTGTAATTTGATAATTGAAAAAGTATTACCATTAATCATAAATCTCAATATCATTATGCATACTTATATATTATTATAATTAAATAGATATCAGTTCAATTATATTTTTCATTTTAAATAACCAATTACATTTTAAATAGGTAACAAATATATAAAAAAAAATCATTAAAATAAACCAAATTTAAGATTGATTTATTATAAATACATAAACCATATTTTGTTATTTTTTTTTCCGACTTATCTTTTAATTTAATAATTATTATAATCAATTAATATAAACGCGTAAATCTATGATTGAAGTAAATAATTTGATTTTAAATAAATCTAGGCAACGCGTTCCAAATATACATTTCAAGGGACACGACAAAATAAATTAAATTTTTCCTGAAATACAAAAAACTGTATTAAAAATAGGAGTTGTGATATTTATTAATAATATTTTTTTAATTCTTTTTTTAATTTATATTATATCGAATATTTAATTTTTTGGAATTTCATTTTATTAAAAAAATATTTTTAATCCTGTCAATAAAATGAAGTCTTACGTTAAGTTATGTGAATTGACTTATTCAAAGTGATACAGAGTCCTAGATATTCAATTTAATTATTCGAGACCCATATTTAGTTACACGGATAAATAAAAGAATAAATGTATGTGAATTAAATCATTTCCTTTAGTAAGTAACGAATAATAAAAACGTTGCCAACTTTATATCATTAAAAATGGAATTTTAGACATGAACATATAATAATTTTATAATATATATTTTGGAATCAAAAATATATTTGACATACGTAAGAGAGATGGGAGAAAACAGGAGTTGGAGGCTCAGGATAAGGACCTTTAGAGAAATATAGTTGCTACGACCTGGAACTTTTATTTTCTTTAGACCCCCAGAGATAGAGAGATTATAGATACATGATAAATAAGTTGACCTGTGGCCAGGCACAGAACCGACCGACGGTTTGAAATAAACTACAGAAACAATTTCAAATGATTTTAATATATCTATTAATGCAATAAAGAACAGATATGCATATAACATAAATATTTTTAATTTTATTTTATTTATAATATATATGTAAGACCAGGCTGTGACGTCATGAAGGGCTGGGTGACGTACAATAATTTTAAATTAAGAAAAAACTAGTGAAGATGATTTTTTACTAAGAGTATAACCAATACAAAGTGCATGATTCGTGGAGATATGTAAAAAAATCTCCTCATGTGACATTTGGTGTGAAAATAACCCTTCCCTTCCTATCGTCGATCGCTAATACTACCACTTCCGGTTTCCGGAATTGCACCAAAAGTTGATCAATTCATCCCACTGATGCATTAAGTAAATACCCCAAATTTCATCAAAATCCGTTGAGCCGTTCAAGCTGTACACATCTATACGGACGGACGGACAGAAGAGACAGACATCATGCTAAAATACTTTTTTCTGTTAAGAAAATGCATGATTCGTAGAGATATGTAAAAATCTCCACATGTGAAATTTGGTGTAAAAACAATACCTCCCTTACTATCGACGGTTGGTACAAAATTATTTGTAATTTTAAAAGAGACATCTACATTCTCTCAAATTAGAATATAAAAAAGTAAAAAAAAAAAAGTATTGCAAAAATTTAGGTTACATGCACATAATATCGTCTTTTTAATTAAATAATAATCAAAATTAAACAAAACTGAGCAAAAAAATTAAATCCTTTTTCAGAATAAATAATGTATTTATATTATTTATAAATTTAAAAAAAAAAAAATTAGCACAATTCTTCTTTTTCTTCTATTTTTACATCATTTTTAGTTTTTATTTTTTTAATAATATCTTTTTTTTTAATCACTCCTTTAATAATTTTCCTAAAGTTTATTATATATTTAAAATGATTGTTCGATAATTAAATTTTAGAATTCCATATTAATTTGAGAATATGAAAGTTTTGCTTGTCGTTTACAACAGTTTCCTTTCTTAATTCAATTTTCTAACTTTATCATTGAATTGGAATTCATATACGTATTAACTTGATAAAATATTTTAAAGTTTTCTAAATATTTATCAAAAGAGAGGCATTATTTAATACTATGATTCATTTTATTGGCTTTTATATCTTTTAAAATTTAAAATAAATTCTAAATTGAAAAATTAAACTCTTTTCATTAAACCCAATTAATATTTATTAATTCATCAGTAAATAGTATAAATTAGACAAATATTAATTTGTCAATGTTATTATATATGATTATTTTACCATATAAACATAAATATAGGTATATCTAATTTTATTTCATGTAAATAAAAATTATTTAAAATTGATTCTTCCATCCCAATTTTATTTATATTTGTTTATTATTTATAATTTTATAATTTCAAGTACTATATATTTCGAGCACTAAAAATTTGTAATCTCTCTCTCTCTATATATATATATATATGAATACTACTTACAATTAAAATTATTTACATAGAGGTTTTAAATAAGCATATTATTTTATTAAATTTTAGTGTCGATTTATTATTGAAGCTATCGTTTCAGAATATTTGTATATCTTTCAGAGAATTTCATATATATGTCTAGATATGTCTGTTTATATATAGTATATAGATCCTTCAATAATATACATATATTAAAAAACAGAAATTAATTATTGGGATAAACCCTTAATTAAAATTGATGTTCAACCGATGAGTCAATCGACAATTCCAGATATAATCATTTTAATTATCAAAAAAAAAGGTTTGATCATATACCAATAAGTTAAATTAATAATTTAATATATTTACATATTTTCATATGCATATATTGTTTTCTAGTGACAGATTAATGCGTCACTTTAAATCTTTTCAATATTTTGATTTTTATCCTTTAATATTTTTTTGAAATGATTAATTAAGATATATTATATATATTATAATTATACAAATAAAATATTATTTTATCCTTAAAGAGACACTATATACAAATATCAATTTTTACTATCTCGCCAGAGATAGTATTGCGATCACGAAAATTTTTGATGTTGAGATTTTGATGTTTTTATACGTTTTGAAGGTTCCTGAATCATTTTCACTAAGGTTGAGAAAAATGTCTCTCTCTCTGTGTGTGTGTGTGTGTGTGTGTGTGTATGTGTGTATGTATGTAGGCAAGATTACGCAAAAACGGTTTGAGCTAGAATGATGCAATTTGGTACATGAGCATTATTCAAAATTCATAGTTTTCTATCAACTTTTGAGAAATGTAGCTCAACCGGAAGAGGGTCATTACCTACAACGTTTTGATTTTTTTTCCTCTAAAGTGACCGTAAAAATAAAGATATATGTTTGATAATTTTTCACATGATTAATAATTGTATAAAACTGCTATATATAGAATTTCAGCTTGATTGAATCGCTGAAAGTACCAGAATTAATTTTTTAACACTGCAAATCTCACGCGCCAACACGTGCCATGGTGCCATCAATAAAAAACCAAACATGCGCTGGTTTAATATTTATTATTTATAATTTATAATTAATTAAATTTAATTTAAATATAATATATTATGTTATTTAATCCAATTCAAATTGCGAGATAGTCGAGTGGAGACACTCCAGCTTATTTTCACATCGCTTGCTCTCTTTATTTACCTATAGTTTTATAAAATTATGGAAAAGTCTATATATATATATACGAGGGTGGAGTTAAAAGTTTCCGGCCTGACCAAGAAAAACGATATTTTTAAATTCTCAACAGTTATGAATCGACGCAAAAATTCGTTTGGATTACGCCTACAGCGCCAAATTGTCGGTAGAAATGGTTTTTCGAAGCAGTTTTTGGCCCAACGTTAGCAAACGCGGCACAAAATGGTTGTGCAAAATATTTCGCACACGTTCAGCTGTCATTGTACATTGCTATCTTGAATGTTGAAAAATAAAGCAAAAAAAAAAAAAATTTAAAATCATCGTTTTTCTTGGTCAGGCCGGAAACTTTTCACCCCACCCTCGTGTATATATGTGTTGGTTTAGATTTCCGTGAATGTTATTGTTATTATTACTATCAGATTTATCAGAGATATAATCACTTATTTTTGTGAGATTGTTTTCTCGACGTTTCGGCACCCATTTTGGCGCCAAAAATATTCCCACCTAAATAATCTCTTGAAAATGGCTCCAAAATGGGTGCCGAAACGTCGAGAAAACAATCTCACAAAAATACGTGATTATATCTCTGATAAATCTGATAGTAATATATATATATATATATATTTATTTATATATAGCAGTATTACATGTTTATATATAAAACATCTAATTGAAAAATGCAGACTATAGTTTTTATCTTTATTTAATAAGATTTTTTTTTTTAATTTTTATCAAAAATAAATCATGTCGCATATAATAATTTAATAAATTAACTAAAATTAGTTTTGTTTATATACGTGTATATTTTATTAATATATAGATATATAATGTTTGATTTCTATATAATGATGAAATGAAAAATAATTTTGTATTATATATTATTATTATTATTATTATTATTATTCCTTCCTAATTGTTTTTGTTAATTATGAATATCGATTAACTGATCCATGTTTATGTCTCATGGGCGAAGATTTATTAAAAATAATTATCAACTCACCAATGCTTATTATTGATCAATTATTTTTGCATATCCATGTTTCAAATTGGATTTTCTCTAATGATAATGAAAAATGGGAAAATTAAATGGCCGTGTTAAGCTTAAAAACTAATTGATTATGGCTCTACCATCCATGTGAATTGGTTCAATTGAATTTCTTCAGGCTGGCCGGATCCAGTGCGAAGGAATTCTTAGCATGCATGGCGCTTTGGCTTCTTCCCCCCCCCCCCCTCCTCGTGACTTCGAAGGGGATGACTCATACGATCGGATGAATACTCGCGCCATGAAATGAATGAACCTCGCGTGTTTTTTTCCACCGAAGGGTGTAATAGAGATATGACCGAGACTATTAGGGTGTGGTTGCTTATTTTATTGGTTTAATTAACCCTGACAATTACCCTTCCCTTTACATTCTTCATTTGAAGCGCACGTTCAGTGACTGTAGTTGTAATTCAGTTGTTCCGAATAATCTCTGTTTTGCAATTTCATTTCAATAATAAATTCACACGTAAGTAAAGAACATCGTTACCAGTAAAATCAACACAACGCCACTATTTATATTATTATATATATTTTTCTGTTTTAAATTCAATCCTATAGAACAGCGGCAGGGGAACTTTTTTAATCATTACCCCAAAAATATTTTGTGCAAGTTTATATTACCCCATGGTGAAGAGCAAAAAAAAAAAAAAAAAAAAAAAAAAACGAAATCGCCCCTTTTTAGCATCTTTTCTATTATAGCCCCCTCCCATGATAATTTTGAAAAGAAAACAACTAAAAATTTAATTTGTAAAAATACTAACAGGTTTATAAAATAAAAAATTAAAAATATATACTTTTTACTCACAAAATTTTATTTTTAACTCATTTGGGGTAATTTACCCCGGTTCCCCGACCGCTGCTATAGAAAAACAAAATCCATTATTTTTTAATATTAAATTATTATTTATCATATATTTACTAAACATAGTAAAACAATTTTTTTTTGTTAAGGTTAATTTAAGAATTGAAATTTGAAAAAAATTATAATTGTTTAAGAATATTTAAAATATTCTGTTTATTTCATATTTTGCTGTCTTAGATTAATTAAAAGAAAATTTTTATTCTTATATATTCAGTAAATTATTTTTTTTATAAATTTAATACAATAAAGTTTAACAAAGGCTGTAAAAAAAAACTAGTGAAGAGAATTGACTGAAACTTTGACAGTAAGTTAGTAAAAGAATGTACTACATGATGGTAAAACTATTTTGTGATAGCAGCGCCATCGGGCGGTGAGGCTTAGTACTTGTTGAATGTCCCTCGTATTAATTATGGAAATTATAAACAAAAATAATATGTTTAGTAGATATATTATATAGTTTATATTATATTATATAATTCTTAGGCCCCAAATTGAATGGGTTTCATGTATTTATTTTATAATTTTATCATTATTATAATTTTAATTTTAATATATTTCATTTAATTATAAAATAAAATATTTAATATTTATACGAGGTAAATTTTTGTTTTTTTAAATATCTTTATTATTAATAATAATAATAATTTATTTAGATTTAAATCATCAGTTATATCCAAAACTTTAATATTTGGTATTTGAAATTATATTCATTGATTTGTTGGCATTTTCGCTATTTTATCTGTTTTTTTTTAATGTTCTGAAAAAGTCAATTAATCAAGAATAATTTAATATATTTTATTTTTATTAATAGTAAATGAAAACTCCTGAAAACGTATTAGTATTTTCAATGTATTTATTTATTTTTCTTTTTAATGCATCTTATTTTGAATATGAATCCTCTCTTCCATCTCACTAAAAAGAAAACTTTGGTTGGTTTAAATAGAAATATGGTCAACATTTGTTTGTCATTTTGCGGCAAGTCAGGTCTCTTGAACCTAAATAAACTTTAATAAATAAAGTAGAAATGCGGGCTCTGCTTGGCCGCCGGCAACGGCGTCGACGCCATCCGCAACCGCGTAACTCAACAAACAACTCGCGAGATAGGAAACGTTAAATATAGTATATGGTGGCTCTCTCAGGGACCATCTGCCAAGCCAGATGGCCTGCCCATCTCGGGTCCGATTCTATTGACAGATCCCAAACCTAATTTTAAATCCAACTCAGTTGCTTTTCTCTATTATTTTCTCAATCAAAATGTCCCGAGCAAATGTTCCTTCCCTTCCATTCCTAAAAACGGTCGTTTGATCATGTCGATTGCTTTATAAAATAATATTTTGGTTATTTTCTCAACTCCACTCGATGAGTAAATGTTATATATTTCATTTGTGTTTTAATAAGAGATTCGTATGCTTAAAACGAACGCTCTCCTGCAATCTTCTCTAAGTCCATGTTTAAATAACACAACCCTTTATATGACTATCTTACTAATTAATTTTGCTTTAGCTTATAAAATAAATACACGTTTCGAAACGACTTAGCATCTGTAAAGAACTTTATAACTAGAGACGATTTTATTAAAAAAAAAAAAAATACATATTGATATTAGCTTTAAAACCAAAATCTTCTCCATTCCTCTGAAAAGAAAATATGATTGAGTATTTTAATAACGTTCTGATTTCATTACTAAATATTTACTTACTTAACATTTATTTAATCAAATACAGTCACAGTCTTAGAAATCAGTTAATATCCATTTTCAATTCTTAATAGATTTCATTCATGACTTTTCTCTCTTTTTTTTTTTATATTTATGACTCACATGAACAGGATTTCTTCATGAGAAACGACATCATCAAAAGAAGAATCAAGAATGTCTTATTATATTTTATCAGTTTCATCGGTCATTTCTTTTTGGAACTCTTTTTCTCGCCCTCCCCATTCTCTCTCAACCCCACCTCTTCTCTTAATTTTAACCAACTTTCTTATAACTTCAACATTCAAATTTAATAGCTCTATTATATTCTTTATTGGCTTAAGTTCAAGTTTCAAAAACATAATTAGGACCGAATCATACTCAACTAAAATTAGAAAAATAAAAGTAGAGAACGTAGATACGATCAGAAAATTTAGAATTACTCCTTTATTTATATTAATTGTTATTTCGACTCTTCATTTTTTTTTTTTTTATTTAGGCCTATTCTCGTTTATGCAGAATGTATGATGTTATCTAATCTAAATGAAATGTCAACGACTTTTTTTAAAATGCTGGAATTTTTGGGATTTATTTGATCTATTTAATAGAGAAACACTTGTCCCCCGTTTTACACGGAAGATGGGTTCCGAACAAAACCGTGTAAATCGAAATCTTGAATTTTCTATGTTAAAACCGTGTAAAACGAAAAACACTAAAATATGGATAATTCAATCATATTTTAATTCTTTTATTATTTTATTAAGACGTATATGTAAGTATATAATACACAGAATTTAATTCATTCTATATTAGGAAAAAAATATAAGAATATAAATGCGTGTATGCAGCCGAATATACACGTTTACCAGTTTTTACAATCTCGCCAGAAAACGGTTTGAACTAGAATCATGAAATTTGGTATTTTTCAAAATTCCTAATTTTCTCTCAACTTTTGAGAAATGTGGCTCAACCGGAAGAGGGTCATTACCTACAACGTTTTGATTTTTTTTCCTCTAAACTGACCGTAAAAATAAAGATATATGTTTGATCGTTTTTCACATGATTATAAATTGAATAAAACTGCTATATTTAGAATTTCAGCTTGATTGAATCCCTGAAAGTACCGGAATTCATTTTTTTTAACCGTGCAGATCACGCGCTGGTTTTATAAATATTATTTATTAATTTTAATTTATAATTTATAATTAATTAAATTTAATTTAAATTTAATATATTATGTTATTTAATCCAATTCAAATTTCGAGATAGTCGAGTGGAGACACTTCACCTTTTTTATTTTAAATCCGTTAATTTATAATCCGTGTAAAAAAAGTACCGTGTAGGTATACTTTTTATTCTTGTTAAAACAAATTTGTATATTTTTCTAACCTCAGAAATTTCTGCTTCACGTTCTTTTTCCCTTTTATAAATCTTTTTAAATAATATATAATTAGAATGACTAGATAAATGTTAAATAAATCAACTATTAATTCTTAATATTGGATTCATTTTGTTTTTTAAATTGATTTACCATAATAAAATAATTTTAAAATTAAATTATTTCCCTCATGTTTGCAAAAAGATTTACTTAGGAGAGTTAAACTTTGTAATTAATATACTTTTCAGGAAATATATTTGCAAGTATGCATAGGGATTAGTCTAATGGACTGAAGGTCTCTGGTTGGATTGCAAATGAGTCTCCTGACTGGACTCTTTGACTACGCCTGCCACTCTGCAACCATTCACACACACAAACACGGAATTCTCGTCCTCGCTCCCTCCTTTCATTCTCTTATTGTAATTTAATTCAATTCTTTCATATTATAATATCAAATAATCTTATAATTTTGTAATTTAATAATTTTATAATTTAAATAAGATTAGAAACGCGTAAATGAAATTGCTTTGCAGCCGTTTCTCTCATCCCCCTCTCTCCAGATCCTATCCAAGATTTGCTCTCCTATATTTGCTCTATGATCTTGGGGTTCATGGCTCATTAGGCTAATAGCCAGCATAGGTGGGGGAGACCAAAGGTGTTTTGCACAGCCAAACAAATCTAATCTTGCCTTTTGGTAGCTTCTATACAAACTTGACTTAGCAATCTTCATACAAATCTCACTCACTCATTTTCGAGTAGATTCCTCCATTTAATTAAATTCCCTTGCCTCCTCATTTCTTCCTTTTATAATAGTAATAAAAATACCTTCCAATTCGATTTTCAAATTTATTTAACACCGTTCATATTTATGAATAAAATGCATTCGATATTTTTCTTGTATAGAAAAGGGTTAATAGAAATAATAGGCTCATTATTTTATGCATTCATTTCATTTTACTCTAATTTATGCAAATATGCATAATGCTAATTTTTCCATTTTTCTCACATCGTCTTTAAATTAATACTCATTTAAACTTAATATCTTTTGTTATACTTTTTTAATATTTTTTTTTTAAAAAGAAAATACACCTTTAAAAAAAAAAGATAAATTTAAATACCTATTAAAAGGCATTTATGAAAAGATAAAAACCGTATTAACCAATAATAAAGTTTTTTTTTTAAGTAAAGGGCAGAACGATAAAAATTACTTAATAATTCTTGGGAGTTTGTTGTTATCGTTTATGCGTGCGTTTCTGTATTCCTACGTCTTTAGGCGATTAGCAAATAGGAAACCTTCTGTTATGCAGCAATGGGTGCGTTGGATAGGAGAGGGGGAGCCTCTCCTCGTGTATGCGGGTGTGTGAACCGTGACCGTGAAGGTGACCCTGGCCAGAGCTGCACACTGAACCCGGCCCTCTCAAATCTCCTCTTATATTGTAAGAGAGGTCTCAAGCCTTTTTTTTCTTTTTTTTTTTCTAGAATTCAATTCTTCATTTTTAAATAAGCTTGTTTTTGCTTTCATGAAATAATATTCAGTAAATATTTACTTTAAGTATATTTACAAACTTTTCTTTTCTTTTTTTTTTTGAAAACTTATTAAATAAAATACAAAATTATATAAAATAAATACAAACAAATTTCATCAAGTTTTTACATACTTTACATATTAAATTTATAATAAATAATTAAATATATAATAATAATAAAGTTTTCTTGAAAATATTTTGTCTTTAATTAAAATCACATTCCAACATACTATACAATCAAAAAATATAAATTCTAAAATTCACGTCTTATGAAAACAAAAAGACCTTTATTAAATGTTTTAAATTTGTTTCTCACCATACTTAATACTTAATTATATATATACATATATATATATATATATATATATGATAAAATCTTAATAATTTTTCAAATTCCATTAAATTTCAAAGACTTGCAAATTTGAATTGGATTAATTAACATATATTATATTTCAATAAAATTTAATTAATTATAAATTAAAATTAATAAATAATATTTATTAAATCAGCACATGTTTTTCTCTTTTTTGATGGCAGTGTTAAAAAATTAATTCCGGTACTTTCAGCGAAAAACTTTCAAACATATATCTTTAATTTTACGGTCACTTTAGAGGAAAAAAAATCAATACGTTGTAGGTTGAGCTACATTTCTCAAAAGTTGATAGAAAACTACGAATTTTGAATAATTCCCGTATACCAAATTTTATTATTCTAGCTCTGGCGAGATAGTAAAAATTGACCTTTTTTTTTACAAACTTTGAAATTTATTAAATGGCATTCATTTAAAATATATATATATATATTATAGGATTCAAATTACTTTATCCTTTTGAAATTTACTTTATCATATATGAATGTTTAAAATATTCCCAACTTATTTTATATGCTTTTCGTTTAAATCGACATTAAATAAACATTAATCATAATATATTTATTAGAATTTATATTTAGAAAATTAAATATTCAATTTAAAAATATTTCTCTCTAACCTTTATTATTTATTTCATACATATATATGATAAAACTTATTTTTAATTAAATTTATCATTTACACATATGGCAGTTTTTCAATGATTTCAATTTTTTGTTGCTGTTTCAAGTTTTTGCTCTATTGAATTAATAAATAATAATTAATCTCTGTTCCGGAAATAGGATTGTTTTCCTATTCTACATTTAAATTAACAATTGTATGAATTTTGATTGGTTTATTTGCCACTCCATGACCACATACACATACACACACAGTCATACAGACATTTCCTTTTTTCTCAAGAATTTACAAATTGCATTCATTTCTTAGCATAGTTAGAAGGGAAGAGGGGGCAATGTCCGCCCAACGAGCCATGCTCTTCAGATTCACACAATAGATTTGTAAACTCCACTACCATATTATTTTTATTATTAAAAGCTTCTTTTCTTTTTTATAACGTTTTTCTCATCTTCATTTGGCGTCTGTCTCTCTGTCTGCCTGTCTGTCTATCCGCTCTTTTGACAAATTGAAATTGATTTTTCATCATATTAATTTGGAGATAGACTTTTGAAAATTTTTATGGATATTTCAATCGATCCCTAGAAGGTATAGAAGAAATATAATTGAATTATAATTAATTAGCGATTAGTTACTTTTAGTAACTAACTCTCCTTTTGTATTGCTCCGATTAATTTTTTTTCAACGGATTCTGAAAAATAAATATTGTTTTCAGGATAAATTTTCATTTTGAACGTATTTAAAAAAATTTTTATACTATTAAAATTAATGATGAATTCTTATTAATCAGTTGTATCGCCAATGAAGAGGGGTTTCTTCCCCTCAGATGGCATAGAGAAAAGATCTTTTTTTTATACATTGTATATGTCCCCAATAGAAAGGAAACAAAACAATAGAGTAACCTTATTTTTATGTCTATAAAATCTCAAATTAATAAAACTTATTTATTTATAAATATAATATAATATAATATAATAATTATTATTCAATAATAACATTTACTTAACATAAATGCATAAAATCAATTTTCGAAGATTAATATATTTTTTTATTTTATTCAACTTGTGTAAATTTTCGTATAACTTCATCTTTTCTATTTCTCTTGTTATATTAAATAAATTTATCATATTAAAATTGCACTAAAAAAGAATAAAATAATATAAATATAAAATAACGTTTTTCCAATGGACTAAAAAGAATAAAATAATTTATAAGCCTGACAAAGTTTATGGATGAATTGCTTCATATTCGACTAAAAACGTTGGGCGCTTTTAGTTTTCATTTGATTTCTATGCAATTTTTTTTTTTTCTAGTATTGTTTTGGTTGATTATTTGTTTTAAAATTGATCGACAGTTTCATTATCTTGACAAAATTTAAATAAACTTAAATGACAAATAAAAAAAAACAAAACAATAAACTTTTTCATTTATTAGCGCTTGTCAAACGAGTTTAGAGTCTTTACTTTTCAAAAAGAAAACTGGTATGTATATATATATAAAGAGAATTTTCACTTACCAACAAAACCAACCTGTATATATAGATTAGAGAGAGAGAGAGAGAGAAGAGAGATTGAGACACAACGAAGCTCTTGCTGTTGATTTGGTCTCCTTTGTTTTGATGCTCTTTATCTTAAGAAGAGTAACAGTAACAGTAACAGCTTGTGCTCAAAGCGTAGTCGTTGGTTCGTACAGATCAGGCTGAAAATGGGCTGGAGTTGGAGAGGGAGGGACTCTTGACGTTTTGTATCTGCAATGGCGACTTGTTTGTTTGACACTTGTAGATCACACAAGAGCATCTTGAGAGCTCCAAGTTATCCTTTCACCTACAACCTCACTCAATCTGCACCGACTTTTCGCCAATCTCTATAATACAATTGACCTCACAACTTTGACAATTATGTTTAAAAAAATAAATAAATAAAAAATAGACATCAATTCAAAATTGAATTAAAACATTCTATGGTTATTTATTATTCTAATTTTTTACTATCTCGCCAGAGATAGTATTGCGATCACGAAAATTTGCGATGTCGAGATTTTGATATTTTTATACGTTTTGAAGGTTCCTGAATTATTTTCACTAAGGTTGAGAAAAATGTCTGTGTGTGTATAGACAAGATTACGCAAAAACGGTTTGAACTAGAATCATGAAATTTGGAATACGGACATTATTCAAAATTCGTAGTTTTCTATCAACTTTTGAGAAATGTGGCTCAACCGGAAGAGGGTCATTACCTACAACATTTTGATTTTTTTCCTCTAGTGAACGTAAAAATAAAGATATGTTTGATAGTTTTTCACGTGATTAAAAATTGTATAAAACTGCTATATATAGAATTTCAGCTTGATTGAATCGCTGAAAGTACCGGAATTAATTTTTTAACACTGCAAATCACGCGCCAACACGTGACGTGGTGCCATCAACAAAGAGTCAAACATGCACTGATTAAATAAATATTATTTATTAATTTTAATTTATAATTGATTAAATTTTCTTTAAATATAATATATGTTAATTAATTTAATTCAAATTTGCGAGATAGTCAAGTGGAGACACTCCAGCTTATTATTAATATGAAACGAATAGAATATCTTATGATTCATTCAGATAATTGAAATATAAAATTAACAAATCAAATATCTAACCAGGAACTGTTATATTTTTTTTATTTCCCTTGGCTTATCTGTAATATAGATATAACTATCGAAATAATATTTATTGATACTCATTCTTTGGTGATTAATTCATAAGTACCGGGACCCCGAGCCTCGGCTCGGTACTTAAGTTAAAAAAAATGATTCATTATTATTGGATTTGGCTGGTAATATTAATACCTGGGACACCGAGCTCTCGCTCTACCCTTTAAAAAATATTGATACACAATTCTTTAATTATTTATTACAATTATTAAATGTTACACATTTGCATCAATCTGATTAAAATTAATGAACTTGTGCTCCTCAATAATACATAAATATATAATATATAGGTACATATATTTTTTTTCTATAGTGTTTTTTTGAAAAACTGTTTAGCGCCCCAAGTGGTTATAAAACAAACTAAAGACAAAAAAACGTGCTTTGCAGCTTTTCGGAATTAAAAAAGCAAAATTGGCAGTCGTGGGACTGGCCGACAGAAGTGAAAACTTCTGCGTAAGAAATTTTAAAACAGACGAAATTCGCGCTATTTCACGAGAAAGATGAATTTCATATGCATGTATATATATATAACTTATATATTATTTTAAACATATATTTTAAACAAATTTGTAACTTATATTTATATATATATAAATACACAACTTTGTTTAAAATATTGCAATACGAACTGTTTTATAATTCTTATCTCTAACATAAAATATATATTTATTATGTGAAGTTCATTTCGTATAATTTTGATTATATATGTATATATGAAATGAACTTTACATAATAAATATATATTTATATGTTAGAGATAATTTATAAAACAGTTCTAATGACAATTCAAATTTCGCGCTCTGTTATAAGAAATTTGAAAGCAGATGGTTTCATGGTGTTGGTCACGATCACGCGAGTTCTATACTTTTTCCCCATCCCGCAAAAGTGCTCAACGCCGCTAAAGAAGTTTTCACTTCAAAAATTATTTAATATTTGGAAATATATCTGACTTATAGAAAAAATGAATATTAATTAAAGAAAGAAATAGTTTTTAAAATATCCTGAATAATATGTAACAATTTTCAAGATAGAAATTTATTACAATATTACAATTATTAACTGTTGCATCATTGCATCAATCTGATTAAAATGAATGGAACTTCGGGTACTCAATAATAATAAATAAAATAATATTAATAAATATATTGAATAATATTTTATTGAAAAAATATTAAAACTTATAAAACTATCTAAAACTTTATTAATAAAAGAACAATGAATAAATAAATATAGAATAGTAATTTATTAAAAAGTAAACAATAGATAAAAAGAAAAAAAAATAACAAAATCATTATTTTCATTTTTAAATAACGATTCACCCGGCGAGTTTCGAACCGACGAAATCCACTCGTTAAAACATCAGTCCAACCGCTGGACTATATGTATTTAGATAAAAAATTGTCATTTTTTTACTGTCTTAGCAGGCAGTATTAAAAATTTTGACGTTTTCCATATATAATTTTCAATTAAGAAATTAATAATGAAGCTGTATGTTTCAAGAGATATCATCAATAAAACTTAATTTTTCTTTATAAATACTATATCTAGTGTGAATTTGAAAAAAATCGTTAGAGCGGTTTTTGAGAACCAATATATATAGATAAATACATATATACAATTTTAGCTAGCATAATAAGATAAGATATTTATTTTTTAAATAAAAATTGAAAAATAACACAAAAACCTTTAAAGATAATTAATAAATAAAAAACCGCTTCCAAGACTATAATTTATAAAACATTTTATTTAACCAATATTTGATTAAAAATAATTAAAAAATATTTTTTTTAGAGAAAATATCATGAATTCTTTCGGTATAATGAATATTTAATTATTATTTTTTGATTCTAAAAATATGTAATTTTATTTTAATTGTTTGCTGTAAATATTATCAAAAAAGCCTTTGTGTCAATTTATATTTTCAGGCTTCCATTCCATATGGCAACTCTTTGGACATTTTTTTTTTTTCACTCTTTTTGAAGTTGATTTTATTTTTCAACATTTGCGATAAATAATTCTTATATATTGTGTTTTAATCTTCTTAATTATTTCACTTTTGTCCACAAAATAAAGAATTCATTGAAATTATTTTACTAAAATAATTGAATTTCTTTTTTAATCTTTAAAAGAAAAAAAAAATTTAATCGTTCTTTTGAATTTTTTTTTATTTTAGGAAACAATATAAATGAAAGAAAAATCGTTATTTTCTCTTTTTTTATATATACTTGTAG
Source organism: Labia minor (assembly GCA_963082975.1). Lineage (NCBI taxonomy): Eukaryota > Metazoa > Arthropoda > Insecta > Dermaptera > Spongiphoridae > Labia > Labia minor. The sequence continues at coordinate 7,485,480 of OY720345.1, read as the reverse complement.
AGTTAAACTACAAGAACTACATTAATTGATTTTTTTTTTCTCTCAGGATATGCTAATATTTTGAACTTTTTATCAATCATTCTTTGCTCGGTACTCTTTTAAAATGGAGATAGAAAAAAAAACGAATCGGTTTAAAATTTATTATCCACTAAGTTCTTTTCTTGTCTAATCTATCTTTTTCACTCAGCACGTTACAAATTAAAATTTTCTCGTGATTTATTCTAGCACTTGTTTTCCCAGTTCATGAATATTATTGGAATAATAAAATAAATTAACCCCACTCACATCCCTGAGCCTTTTTATTTCATTAATAATGTTAATATTTTATTGATTGTCGATATATTTATTTTAATATTCAATTATATCAATATTATTAAATACATGGAATGGCGTGTATTGTCCAAATAATTATATCATTTTTGTATCTTATTTTAAAATTGGATTGATTTATAATTTAATAATATTTTATTAATGTTTTTAATGTTATTATATTACTCTTATTGTGTATAGTTAAACCTCGTTTAATGTCTCATAATGTGAAGTTTCGTTTCAACATTGTAGTCTTAAATAAACCAGTTGAATCGATGTGGTAGCCCCATATGACTTCAATCGATATATACAGTATTTTAAATAGATTTGGTTCCATTGGCTATCCACTACCTAAATATATTAAAAAAAAATAATATGTATGACTAAAATGTAAAAAAAAAATTATCTATTAAATAGGATTTGAAAACCATTAATAAAAAGAATCGGATAGTGGTATAAAAATTTTTGAAAAAGAAAAATGGAGTGAGCAATTAAAAGTGAGCCTGTAAGGACGATAGGGATATAGAAGATGAGGGAAGGGGGGAGGGGACAAAGTATTATATACACATACATCAATGGGGATAAATCACTTTTTTGGAAACATAATGACTTGAAACGTGGAGATCTGTCAAAACCCGCATATCAGTAGTCACTTTAACTCTCAAAAAGAAAGAAAAATTTAAAAAAATAATTTACAATTCAAATTTTCAAACTGTATTATCATAATATATACTTTCAAGTTCTTTTGGGTCAAATCAATAACTTTATTACATTCAGAAAAATAATTATAATATGAAGAAATTGTTAGTTTTATCTTTTATAAAGTGATGTTTTTTAGTTTTAAAATACGGTTTCTAATAAAATATTTGTAGATATATCTAATTTTTATTAACATGGTACTTGTTCTTGTTTAATAAAACTTGGTATTTAACATTATTTTAATAACTTATATATTACTTTTTTGTTTCACATGGAACGAATCTACAACGTTATTAAATGTTTGCCTGTATATCAAAAATACAAAAATCTATAAAAAATTATATAAAAGAATAATTAAGTTTATCTTTTTCTTGAAATTTCCAAATTTATTTTGCTAGTCTAGGATTCAATGTGAATTTCCTCGAAGAGAATGAAATTTCCTTTTGAATCTTAACTGATGAATTTTATCGAAAGAAAATCGTGCAAGCTAATTAAGATTCCTTTGTAAAGAAGTTTGGTCTAAAGAGGTGTAAGATGCGGGCTAACTTCTTCTCTTCGTCTTTTTTTCAAGATAAGAGCGAATAAAAGAATAAAAGAATGAAAGGCATTTATAAAAAGATTTATTAATATTAAATGATATATCAGTAAATGCCATTTTTCGAGCTGGCAATTATGTTAAAATAACAATCCTATTAAAAAAAGAAAGGGGATTTAAGGGATGAAGGAGAGATTTTCTCTCCTGAAAAAATAACCAATCATTGATCAATAAGATTATGAATATAGTAAACCAAAATATATAATTAATGTCTATTAATATAAAATACAAGAACATTTTATTAACTATTAAATTTTTGAAAAAAAAATATGCTATTTAATTATTTTTCCCAATTATCGATTGAAATAGTTTTAATAATAAAGTGATTTTTATGTTTAGTCTTGCATTACAAAATATACAATTAATAATCAATGAATCCGTAAATAATGAAGTATTATATTGAATATTCATTAGAATTAATACATATCGAAAATTATTTTCAGATAACCAAAAGCAATTCTTTTATCTTCAATCAACAAAATGAATGAGTTTAAAAATATAATCGGGATATAGATCTATTCATTTAAAATTTAATATAAGCCCAATCTTCTCATCTAGTCACAAGGACTGCGTCCCCCTGGATCTCTACTATTCGTATTAGTAGATTGTACTAAGGAGAGGGGGAGTTGGAATGATCATGGTGATCTTTATTTTCATTTTTATTTTAATTTTTATAACTTGAATGTTTTTCTCTTCGTTTTAAAAACCAACATTTACTTTGTCTTGATTATTTAAAAATTATGTTTCTAATTCCATTCTCTTCCATCCATAAGTTTTAATGTCAATATATATATATATGACATGTAATATCTTTGACATATATATATTAGGTTGTTGAACATTAAATGTCGGATTTAGGTTTGAAGTTAAGTTGGCTGCAATTTTAATGCAGAAAATCGACACGAGAGAGACACTGTTGACTTTCGTCCTGTATGTACTCCTGCTCATGTACCAGGTCTGTAACTTAAGAATGCGGATTTTTTCCATTAGATGGCGCACTAAGCCTATAGATGCTGGTGTCATAACCATTATATCATTTTATAGCTGTGGCAGCAAGCTTCAAAACGCTATATTTGTTTAAACGTTTAAGAGTTAGTAGCATATATTTTTTCGGTGGTAAACATGTCGAATTTTGAACCAAACAACGAACATATGCCGCCCGTGCTGATTTTCTTATTTAATCAGAAGAAAAAAGCAGCGGAGGCACATCGAATTCTTATGGAAACATACGGTGTACATACTCGATCTGCCGACACTTACGAACTGTGGTTTAAACGTTTCAGAAATAGTGATTTCGGTGACAGTGACAAAAAAGCATTATTGAATGAGGACGCCACTCAAACACAAGAAATGTTGTCAGAGCAATTAAATGTTTCTCGTATTTCCAATTCCAAACGCTTGAAAGCCATGCAAAAGATTCAGAAGGTTGGAAAATGGGTGACACATGAGCTGAACGAGCGTCAAATGGAAATGCTGTTTCGGAGACATGAAAGAAAGTCATTTCTTTATCGGTTCGTAACGGGCGATGAAAAGTGGATTTATTTGGAGAATTAAAAGCGCAGAAAATCATGGCGATCACGTGGAGAATCCTCCACATCAACTGCAAAATCATATTGCTTCCGACGGAAGGCCATGGTGTGTGTGTGTGTGTATGGTAGGACCAGAAGGGCATTGTGTACTTCGAGCTGCTGAAACATGGCGAAACAGTTAATACGGATCGCTATCGATACTATGAATAAAATATATTTTTCCATTTTTTCTAAATCTAATTTAATGAAAAAATCCGCATTTTAAAGTTACAAATCTAGTATATGGTATTATTTTAGCATTTTGTAGAACAAGGTGAAAAAAAACATAAAATATGGATACTTTGCTAAAACCGATTCTTCTTTTTTTACGAGTTTAAACTCGTAAACAACGCAACGGATGCAGCCAGGAACATCAATAGTGCATTTGGACATACCACTATAAATGTAAAAGAACCTTACAGCGAAAAATTCCTGGCTTAACTTGAAACTTAATCACAACCCTCCCCCTACCCATTTATACACTTCATACGTTTAGAACATTTTTACATATATGCACTTTCGTACTTTTTATACAATTTTGATTTTCTAATTCCATTTAAGAAATTCCATACACCGATTAGAATTTGCTTAACAGAAACAAACATTTCAACTAACCAATTCTTTCTGAATTTATTTCTTCATCTCCCCTAAACTCAATATTGACTCATCCATTGACGAGCAATTCTGTTTTAGACCTAGAGAACAGTGTAAAAGAAATTAATTATTAATTCATGGTTCGGAGCTCCTAGTCAGGTGAATTTCTAACCAATTATTCTTTCACAGATACCTGACAGAAAGCTTTTATAAACAGGTAGTTCAATTTAAAATAAGCCACTTTGTTAAAATAACAAGAAATGTTGTCCTTTGGATGGCCATTATTGTTGTCCCTCTGACAAATGAAAGCGGCATTAGCCATTCTCTGTTTTTGACACCCTTTAGCTCATTACGGTCTCAAAGTGTTTTAACGCCCGTCACAGTTCACTGCTACGTTTTTTGATATTTTAACGTTGATATACTAATAAGCCTCCTGTGTCATTTAGCTACAAAGTCACACATAACCTTCCGTTCTCCCTCTCCACTTCCCTTCTCTTCCCTTGATATATATATATATATGTTTTTTTAATTTCACACATTTTAAGAAGAATGTTTGTATTTTACTTTTATTTTCATACCAGAATTTTCCTTCATCTATTATTATTTTATTTTGGAAATCATTTATTATTTTGTACTTATCCATGTTTGATTACATTATTATACAACCTAATAAGATAATCTTTAAATAAAAAATCAAATTAAAAAACGTTTTTGAAACTTTAATTGAAAGATTATCTCTTGAAATCTTTTTAATTTTATTTTAAGATGAATAGATTTTCTATTTGAATATATAAATTTATATTTTCTCATTGATTATTTAAAAAAAAAAAGAAAAAAAATGGACTAAGCTATTTTAAGACTTTAGTACGCTATTAATTTTATTTATTTTAATTTTCTTTTATTTATTAACTTGTAAGTAATTAACTTTCCATCAAAAAATATCACTTATTATTATTTCACCACCGAATACATTCATTGATTTAATTTTACTTAAGGTAGTTTGTGACTGGCATTCCGAAGTCAAAAAAATAATTTTTTTTTTATATAAATTTTCCAAAGCCTGCTATACTAATTAATGAAAATGTTTGAGATACCGTTTTATCTATTAGAAAGTATTTTTTTGTGGGGTCAAGTTTGTCAGTTTCTTACAAACCCTGAATTTCCGAGTTATTGAACAAGGATACTCATAAGAGCTCATGTATTTTTGCATAACTTTTATTAATTATATCTCTTAAACGGTTTGGTAAAAGAATCTGTTTTTTTCTATTGGTGTATTTAATTATAATCTTTCGAATAAATATAAAAAAATATAGGGTGAAGTTTAAGTCATTTGAGTCACAAACTACCTTAAATTTACTATAAAAATATATATATATTTCTTTTCATTGATTTGATTTTTTAACTAAATATCGATTGATAATCAACTCAAGTTGTAATTTCTTCAAAGCATTATTTATTATTTTTTTCTCTCTAATCCCATTGGGCCTAAAATGTTGTTTATTAACATTTTTAAAAGCTTAACAAATACAAAATTGAATAAAAGAAAATGGCATGGGGTGAAAAAAAAGGAAAATAAACATTTTGAATATTATTTCTCACTGCTTATTCAATGTGATTTCGTGATTGTTGAAAATGGTCCGGGAAACTGCTAAATGAGATGGCTATGAATATGTATATTAAATAATTACTCCCAGAAGTTTTGCGTTCTGCATGAATCAAATTATTGAATAATTTAATAAAAGCATTTTACAATCTATTTGAGCCTCTTGATATTTCTCTGTTTTATTGAAAATTATTTGGATAGAGAAATTTTACTTGTTTTCATTTCTTTATTTTTATTATTATTAAGTCACATTATATAAAATATTTTATTTAATTTAAATTTTTCAATTGAAATTTATCATTTTACTTCTGCAAATTAATAATTTCCATTTAAATTGATTTTAAATAATTTTTAACGATGTAAACATATTAAAATAGGATTAATTTAAAATTTACGGATAAATTCGAAAATTTATATTTTAGTTGAATTCTCTGTTTTATTGAAAATTTTAATTTAATGGAAGGGTAGAGTTATTTTGATAGAGAATATATTTTAAATTTTTTGTTTATCTTTATTTTCAATTATTCTATTGAAATTTCTGTTTGAGTGAATAATAACAAAAATATTTATTATTTCTCTCTCTCTCTCTCTCTTTTCCCTCTATCTATCTACTTTCAATTTACTTTAAATGTAATTTTCCTTTTCCTGGTGTGATTTGATCTTTTAAATATCTCTCTTTCTTCCATCCTGCCCCATTAGTAAAGTATCAAATACAGAACTGATTTGGTAACAATTGAAAGTTAGAGAAATGGGATGAGAAAGAGAAAGAAAGGGAGTGTAGCAAATTTTTCTGTGTTTGGATAAAAGGTTATCTCACTCGGATGGATTTATCCCTTGTCCCTGTGAGGGTTGTGCTACGACTCCACCTTTCCCCGGCCAAATTCTACCGGCCCCCTGGGACTCTGGCCCGAGTTCAGCCCAAAGGCGCCTTCGTTTGGGAAGAAAGGGGCTTTGGGGACGCCTTGCTCCACGAGGCCAGATCCGATCTTCTTGTCTAATGCCCACTGAAAACTTGACAAATGTTTGAATGATTTATCAACTTATATGTTGCAAAAAGCCTTGCCTCTTAACGCTCGATATCCTTCTTCCTTCTTCTTCCTCTTCCTCTCTATAAATAAAATAAAATCATCATTATAGGACTAAAGAACTTTGGTATTTTTATTAGATTTTATATCTTTTTGATATGAAAATTCATTAATTAAAAATTCACCTAATTCCCGATATAAGTTCTGAAAACATTTATTCCAAAAAGTTGCTTTTATGAAAAAGGTTGCTTATATCGTATATATAGACTAAATTCATATTTATCTTGTAGATTATCAATTATTAAGTGTAAAAAAAAATAAATTGCAATTGAAAATTAAAAGCAATAATTAGGAATTTACAATTAAAGAACGAGTTGTGATCTGAATTCAGTATTTTTTTGGGGTGCACTTAAAAGAAATGAGGTTAGAATTGACAATTATGACAGTTGCTTTTATTGAATAAATACTTCCTAAATTGCTTATATCAAGTGGTGCTTATGACGAGAGTTGCTAATATCATAGGTTGCTTACATCGAGAATTCACTGTATATCTATTTAACCAAAAGATGAAATGATATTTGATAACTAAATAACAATAATAAATAAGACAATCAATCAGCTGGTGGTCTGAGAGTCAAGAGCCACTCGCAGTTTAATGCGATGCATTCGCACTAATGAGTAATCTTCTCCAAAAGGAAGCTCATAATAATAAGAGAACATTAATCACTATCCCTCTTATTGCATTTGTTAATCTATTTTGTTGTTATTATTTATTAACAACAAATTTATATCAGGTGCAAAAGTAAAGTGTGGATTCGCTAACACCACTTTCCCATTTGAGTGGAGTTTGATAGTAGACCACCCAACAAAAATTTCTCATCACCAATAATAATAATTTCTAGTTCATAATTATTATATTGGTGTATGTAAAAAGTTTATTTGATCTCCTAATAAATAATTAAAATATATTTAAAATATCTCCTGTGGTATATTAATTTGATTTAACGACCTTTCATCTTTTCATCCATCTTATTTATTTTCTCTTATAAAAATTTGTGATAGGAATTCATTCATTTTATCAATATATATATATATATATATATACACGAGGTGTGTTTAAAAAGTTCGGTAAATGGTATGATAAAAACATTAAAAAGAGAATGTTAATTGAAAATAAATTTATTAACCTTCAAAATACTATTCACTAGCCACAACACACTTCTGACAACGTTCGTATAACGCTTGAAAACTGTTAAAGAAGTCATGATGTGGAATCGTTCTCAGAATAGCCGTCAGAACGTTCAGGCCGGCAATCCTCAAGCAGGATACCAGAAAACACTACTTACTGTGTCTTTGCTAATACCCAATTCTTCGGCTATTAGTCACAGAGTCAATCGCCGATCTTTTGTTAGCATCTCTCGTATACGTTCAGTGTTTTGTGGTTGTCCTGCTTGTGGATTGCCGGCCTGAACGTTGTGACGGCTACGCTGAGAAGGATTCCACATCAAGACTTCTCCAACAGTTTTCAAGCGTTATAAGTCAGAAGTGTGTTGTGGCAAGTGGAGAGTATTTTGAAGTATTAATAAATTTATTTTCAATTAACATTCTCTTTTTAATGTTTTTATCATACCATTTACCGAACTTTTTAGACACACCTCGTATATATATAAATAATCACACACACATATATATATATATAATAAATTGACAATATTAAATAAATTCAATTACATATTCAATTATCTATCGAAAAAAAAAACAATTATTATTTTTTAAAATTTAATTAATTTATTTATTATTTTGATGAATTAAAAAAGTACATTCAGATAAATTATATTATGAGAATTAAATTCTCTTCCATATGGAGTTAGAAAAAAAACAACAACTGCGAACTAGATTTTTATAAATAAGCTATCTATTTTAATTTTGCAGAAAGTTAGAAAGTTTTAAGAAAAGTTCTTTGTTGAAATGATATATTTTCCTTTTACATTTATTTTTTGATGAGAGAAAATGAGTTTACATTAACATTTAAACATTAATATTGTTAATTCCCTTAGATATTAACAAAAGTTGAACATACAATGAATGCTCTAAGACTCCCCATCCAACTTCCCCCACCCCTTCAATGGCAAATGCCAAAGAAAATTCATGAAAACTAAGCAGTTAGCTTCACATTAAACAAGGATTTTTGCTTTTTATTAATAAATACAATAAACGAGTGACTATAACATTATAATAGCAATTATAGAAACTTTCTTTTGTATGATTTCAATTATAATTATTTTTTTTTTTAAGTTGTGTGTATGTGTGCGGGTGAGTGAGTTAGAATCAATAAACTTGCTTTTCGAGCTACTCATTTAAAATTAAATAAATGAAAATGGCGAATATTTGTTTGCTTGCCGCAAGTTGTGATATGCCTTGTTCGTTGGGTTGTTTCCTTTTTACCTTTCCTCTACCCCCACTCCCACCCATCACCCCCTTCTCTGACGGCTTGTACATTTCTCACCTGACTTCCCCCGTCCGTGTAGGACGATCACCCCGTTGTGTCTTCTACGTTGATGTTCGCTGAGGCAAAAACACTCAACAGAACCTTCAAGTGGAACCCAAGTGCCATTTTAATTATGCCTTCTCCAGATGGTGATTATCTCCGATTTAGTCTCCCGTAAATAAAACTCGTTTCCTACTTGACATTCGGATATGGGAGGAGAGGGAATCTCCTTGGGCCAGTCACATCACAAATGCTTATGTTCATTGAGTAGTTTATTTTTATAGATTATAATATATAATTTAATAAAATGTTTGTTTTTTTTTAATTTTTAAAATACATTTTTATATTTCTAATAATTTCTCAACATAATTATTTTACTAAGGTTTTGACCAAAAGCTTCTTCTCAATCTATTTACTGTTATTTTTGTTATTATTTGTGTTAGATTAATCACTAGTAGTCCTTTTTTTTTACCGACCGACGATAGTAAGGGAGGTATTGTTTTTACACCAAATTTCAGATGTGGAGATTTTTACATTCTTCCACAAATTATGCATTTTGTTAACAGAAAAAAGTATTTTTAGCATGATGTCTGTCCGTCCGTCCGTATAGATGTGCACAGCTTGAACGGCTCAACGGATTTTGATAAAATTTGTTATATTTACTTAATGCATCAGTATGATGAATTGATCAACATTTGGTGCATATCCGGAAACCGACGATAGGAAGGAAAGGGTTATTTTCACACCAAATTTCACATGAGGAGATTTTTTTACAAATCTCCACGAATCATGCACTTTGTATTGGTTTTATCATGGGGGAAAATCATATTCATTAGTTTTTTCTTAATTTAAAATTATATGACGTCACCCAGCCCTTCATGACTTCACAGTCAGCGCCTCCTTATACTTATAAATAAACTTAATTATATTTTTGTTATATCCATATCTGTTTTTATTGCATTAATAGATACATTTAAATTATTTGAAATGGTTTCAGTAGCTGGAAATTTATTTCAAACCGTCGGTCTGTTCTGCGCCTGGCCACAGGATAACTTATTTATCTTATGAATTTTCCGGAGAATTAAGAAAAAAAAATATATTAATAATTCTAGACAAGTATTATTTTTTAAATATTAGATCTTTCGAATTTTACGATTCCTTTTCTTTTTTATTTGAGTATGCCCAATTAGTAATTCTTTTTAAATTTATATAAGACGTTTGGTAGATGATAATCTAAATAAATATATCAACTTTTGGAAATAAAATTCTATTGTCGTTTCTAATTTGAAAATCATTCCATTTATCAATATATATTCATATTTTTATTTATTTTTGATAAAAGCCATTTCATTTCCCTCAGGACTATCCATGATCGAATTGAATTTTTATTGTATAAATACAATGTTTCTAAAAATCTAATAGGTGCTATAAGAGGTGGGAGTATTTTTAGATTAGAAAAAAAAAATGGGAGACAAGTTTAAGTTCAATAGCGTGGCTTTGAGTCTCGGAAGAGACACCGGCCTCCCCCGCACTATTCTCATCCTTGTCTTCCTTCCGAGCCGAATTCGATTTATCCCCTACATTTCCTCTCCCATTGAGGGGGTAAATCTTGTCTTGGAGTTAACAACCCAGCCGGCAGCTCTACCTGCTGAACCCAAGACGCCAAAACAAGGTACAAGCCTAGTAAAAGCAACAGGCTTCCATGTCTCTGTTGTTGTGAGCAGTGAATGGTCTGCTGAGGAGGATTTCCACTCTGCTTATCCACCCCTTCCACCCTCCCACACGGATCCCTCAATGCTAGCCTCATGTAAGAAGCTTTCTGAAACTTTTTAATTAACGAGTCGCTTTATCTATACCAACCTCGACAATAGCTCTATTGTTAAATTTAAATCAAATCATCCCTTATATATACAGCCTTTCCATAACGTTATAATAATAATAATAATAATAGTAATAATAATCATAATAATAATAGAATAAAACTACCATGGGGAAAAGTTATTTCATTTCATCGTTCTATCCATTAGAATCGATGAATTTGCAGGCGACTTGGATTATAATCATGATCAAAAAGTTAATCTTGAAGGAAATTTTGATATCAAATAAGATTAATACGTCGAAAAGAGAATGGAGGTGGAGAAATGTATTATTCGATTTCTAAATATAGAAGCCTTATCTCTCTTTGAATTTTAACAAAAGTCAAATTATATTTAATATTTTATTGAAGTAACACTATTAAGAATAATTTTGAGAAATTCTACTTCAAAACAAAATGATATTAGTTAACTTTTCTATATTCGTTGTTGTAAGAATATATTCATCTAATTTTATTGATATAACATTCTTATTAATTAATTATATATTCTCTAAATCTTGTAAATTTTAAATTAAAAAATAAATAAAATTTAAAATATTCCCCTTCTTTTATCATTTTCAATATTAAGTCATGTAATTAATTTAAATGCAACTGAATAAATCATAAATTTGCAAACTTATTAGTAACATCCATATTTATTTTAATATCAAAAATGATTTGATTTGTTTTAAAATTAGTGAACATATTTAGTCACAACTTTCACGTTCACGTTTTTGGTGATGGAGAGTGGTGGAGCCTCGATTAAAACCTGACATTCATAACCTAATACCATTTCTCTCCCTATTGATCTTTGACATATGTGAATATTAAAATTAAAAAAGAAAATATTTCCTAATTTATTAATTACATTATTCATAATTTGTGAAATAAATTATATATATATATATATCTAATTTTGGTTCTGGTAAAAAGTTCGAAACCTTTTTTCCTATAGACAAATTCAAATTCAAATTACTCCGGAAATAGAGATCGTAGCGCCACCACTAAATGTTTATTTGAAAAGTAATACTACGAATGTTAGATTGAATTCAAAACATCGAAATTGGTTTAGTATATAAAAAGTTATTTGCGATTAACTATGGAGAAAAATAATTAAAATATTAGTTATATTTTGTAATATTATTATGACAGGCAAGAACGCTTCGCACGCTTATAAAAAAATTTGTGCTGTGTACGTAAGGTGAATGTGCTCTTTCAAGCTACTGCTAAGAAATGGTTCACTTGTTTTCGTTCTGGAAATTTTGATGTGTAAGTTGAGTCGCAGTCATTAAAAAAGTTAAATGCAGTTTTTGAAAAAGTCGAGTGAGATTGGCTTATTAACAGCGCCAATATTGTTAATGAACTAGGAATTTCGGTTTTAAACTATTTACATAAAGCTGCTTACAACAAAAAGGTAGATTTTCAGATTCCTCATGTTTTAAGCATAAAAACATTTTAGATCGAATAAATATCTGCGATGCGCTGCTAAAACAGGAACCTTTTCTGAAACGTATCATGGGAATGTAAAGTGGGTCACGTACGAAGGTCGTTGTCAAGGGATGGTTACCCCATCACACAACGCCCAGCCACACACATCTATAATGACCAGCCCAAAGTTGTAAGAGTTTGGTTGCAAAGTTTTAACGCACCCTCCATATAGTCCGGACATAGCACCATCTGACTATCACTTGTCAACTGGTTTAAAAAGAAAAGCAATAATGCCGTATATTTGTTTTAAATAAATTCATTTTCATATACGAGGACAGGTCCATAAGACAATATCAAACCAAAACTGAAAGACCCAGCTAGATCAAATTTCGACAGGGATCAGCTGATAGTTGCCTGCTGACAGGAGCAGTGTTTCTATTTCATTTAAGAGTCGGGAAATTCAATAAGATTCGGACTTAATGACCTACGATTGTATATATATTTATATATATTAGGTTGATGTTTTAAAATAAATTCAGTTTCATATACGATATATATATATGTATCTGTATATTTATTTTATCGTTAACTAATGATAGTTTAAATATATAAATTAGAATTTATTTAATACTTTGATGATGAACTTAGCAATAGTAACTTTTCATGGAAATAAACGAGTTCAGGATCCAAGTGGAAAAGTTACGCTTCCTTGAGTTCAACATAACTAACTCATCAATAGCACAGGAGGTTTAATCTAAAGCTTAGGTTTTATTCAGAGACTTGAAAAGCCTTTAACCACATACAAATGTTTATAACCATATGGGCACCCTCTTAAGACATTAGTTAAAATTTTAAATGGCGAAAGAATCGTGCCAACAAAATTTTTTATTAAAATCTAAATGTGAAGTTTCCTTTAAAAAATATAAATATTATATTAATATCTCAATATGTATATATAGAGGTATAGATTTAAAAAATCCACCAGAAAATTAATTATTTGAGAATGTTTTTCTATTTAAAAAAAAAAACAATCATGACGCTAAGCATCTTTTGGTGCCAGATTTATTCCATTTTTAATTTTTGTTTTTCAATTTTTTCTTACTTTTTGAATTCCTCAACTTAATTAAAAATTATTTGAATCTTAGATTTTGTGGTGGCATGGTTCCCTTTGGGACTATAATTATTAACATCCCTTTTGGTGAAAGTTAAAAAAGTATCAGTTACAATTAAAAATAAAAAAATTTCCATTCTTTCGAAAAATATATGTGCAATTTTATATTATATATATCAAGAAACATATTAATTATTTTTGCCAAATCATTAATATAAAATTTCCACTTTATCTGAAGATGTTCATGAAGTGTTAATATTAGTTAATATTATCGGTCAAAACTCATCTCCATCACCTAACCTTTTCATGGTTCAGGGGTGGTTATATCTCGTAACCTTATTTTACCGTCATCCGTGACTTAACCCACCATCAATTTATAATTTATAATTGTTTCATATAAATTATATATATCAAGAGGTTAGTTGATATATTTAATTTTTGGATTTTAATTAATATATAAGCTTCTTTAATTAGTTTCCATTTTTTTTTTTTTTTTAATTAAATTAATATCTCCATAAAATAATAGTAAACTGTTAACTTTTTCATTTGTTAGAAATATAAAAACCAAAATATATTGATCTAACTATACTATATATATTTATATAGGGTAAAGTACACAGTCGTTGGCCCCCTTAACTCCTAGCAGTCTTTAATGCATATATTTTTTCTCTTCTAAATAAATAGTACAATCTAATTTAAACAAATAATGTAAATAAAACAAAAATATATAAATTTTCATTTTATTATAGCATATATGTATGTATTTATCCAATTGCCAAAATATAATAAACTTATTATTTTCATTTGGAAATGAATGAATGAATGATTGATAATAACTCAATAATATTGTGGCCAAATACAATTTGTTTATATATATTTATTTATTTATTTATAATATTGTTACTCTCAAATTAACCTTCATTTTAATTTTAATCTTCGTTTTAACCCTGCATAAGAGGTCTTTGGGGTCATAATGACCCCAAGCTTTTTCTCATTGTGTTTATAATATTTTCTTTTTCATACCAAATATAAAAATAATACTAGAATAAATTTTAATATAATCAAAATATATATTAATATAGGGTAAAGCATACAGTCGTTGGCCCCCTTAAGCAACTCCTAGCAGTCTTTAATGCATATCTGAGCAAATTGCGGAACAATCCGTGTCCAATTAGGTTTGCAGAACATAGATACTATGAGCATTTTGATGAATAATAAAAAATCATTTTCTCATGACATTTTCAATAAGCACACAAAAATCCTAAAAAATACAGTTATTGCCCCCCCCCTGTTATAGTTATTGCCCAAGGTATTCTATAGTGATTATACAATCATACAACAAACGATTACATAACCATAGTTAATAGCGCAATTTTTAAAATAAAAATATATTATTTGTGTTTTAGTGATAGGGGGCCAACGACTGTATACTTTCACCTATATATGTGAAAAATTTTAGTTAAAATTTTTTCTATCTATCTATTTGTGTGGCTCTACAGAACTCGAAAGTTCTTGGCTGCAGCAAGCCCACTTCTCCAAGTATCCCTATTCTGAGCCACAACCCTCCAATCCCTACCCTCTCCCATCTCTCTCACGTCCCTTCCCACATTATTCATTCACCGCGTCCTTGGTCTTCCAAGCGGACGTTTCCCATTCGGTCCCCCACCCCCACCAATATATTTTTCGCCATTATTTCCTCTCCGATTCTAGCCACAAGTCCTGTCCATCGCTTTTATAACCCTAACTCACCACATAAGAATTCTATTAATATGTTTTATTTTATTTTCTTGTTGATTCTAGGTAAGTGACGACGGAGATCCAATGATGCTGGTCGATCCTTTCTTCAGTGGAATTAAGGTAGAACTAATTTCTACATTGTTTTATAATATGTCTCCACTTCTATCACATATATATTTAATTAATAGTATTTACAATTCACCTAAATATATTACCAAATAAAACCATTCCAAACAAATTAATATAAGTTAGTTGGAAATAAAACATTTTGAAATATATATATATATATAATGATTATGTAATATTTATATTAATTGATTTGCATCTCCATTTATTGGTTTGTTTTTCTTTCTTTTTTGATTTTTTTTTATATATATTCCAGTTAACTTCTTTTCAAAAGGAATATTATAAAAATATAAGAAGAAATTCTCTGCATCATTTATTCAAATAATATGTTATTTATTTTTTGGAGCCTTTTCAAACAAACTTATTTAAAATACAAATAAAATAAGGTAAAAATTCTTTTGGAACGTTCACTTAAAAAGCTGTCTACTATTCGACTCTATGCTCGATGACTTGTAAGCTACATTTTTCGATGATTGTGACAAGCCGAGCACTCAACTCCACTGTTTCACTATATTTTATTCTCTTTCATCCATTGCATATCTGCATTCCATTATTGCCCTTTTGTTCTTTGCCTAAATAATTCCTTTTTTTTTTTTTTTTTTTTAGTTTTTGTTCATTCACACTTGATCCATTAAAATCTTAATATTAAAATCAATGTAAAAGCTTGCAACTAGTCCTAAAGGAATTGTTTAACCAAATAACGTAATTATTAAACCAACTTGATTAGCCCAACTAGAGTACATTATTTAAACTGGAAAATTAGGTTTGGCTTAAAATCGTTATTGACATATAAAAGCAAACGAAGCGTAGACAACAGTAAACGAAGGGGCTGGTGGTGGTGCGCGTGTCGCTTCGTAATTCTCCAATCGTCGCTTGGTAAGTTGTTAGTGGCTAATGATCAAGAAGACATCGCCTGGAGGTCCTGCAAAACTTTTTCTAAAAATAAAACAAAAAAAAAAACAACCAAAAAAAAAAATTTCCAAAGCTGGACAAAGAAGAAACCATACTTGGTTGAATGGGAGGAGATATTTGTGTGTGTGTTTACGTGGGGGGTGGGGAGGGGGAAGTGATGGAGAGAATTTTGGTTGTGCCATGTTCGCTCCCTGGGGCCTCTCTGGGCTATTGGACGTGCACTCGCCAAGGTCGGCCCCGGTAAATACCGTGGAAAGAGTTCATGCTCACCACGACGGAACATGACCATGCTCTTCACTTGAGTAATGCCAGACAGTCCGCCGTTGCCAAATGGAAGTTGTGGAAGTGACCAACCAAAATCATCTTTTTGAGAATTAGGATAATTTTGTTGGTTCACTCTTGTAAAATTCATTTTTTAATTTTAAAATAAGCTGGAGTGTCTCCACTCGACTATCTCGCATTTTGAATTGGATTAATTAACATATATTATATTTAAATTAAATTTAATTAATTATAAATTATAAATTAATAAATAATATTTATAAATCAGTGCATGTTTGGCTCTTTGTTCTTGGCACCACGTCACGTGTTGGTGCGTGAGAATTGCAGCGTTCAAAAATTAATTCTGGTACTTTTAGCGATTCAATCAAGGTGAAATTCTATATATAGCAGTTTTATACAATTTTTAATCATGTGAAAAATAGTTTTTCACTATCAAACAAATATCTTTATTTTTACGGTCACTTTAGAGGAAAAAAATCAAAACTTTGTAGGTAATGACCCTCTTTCGGTTAAGCTACATTTCTCAAAAGTTGATAGAAAAATACGAATTTTGAATAATTCCCGTATACCAAATTTTATGATTCTAGCTCAAACCGTTTTTGCGTAATCTTGTCTACATACATACACACATACAGACATTTTTCTTAACCTTATTGAAAATGATTCAGGGACCTTTAAAACGTATAAAATCATCAAAATCTCGACATCGAAAATTTTCGTGATCGCAATACTATCTCTGGCGAGATAGTAAAAATGAATTTTGAAAAATTTATTATTATTATTGTGTGTTTATTGGGGAAATCCCGAGAAAGATATTACACTAATAAATTCACATTATTTCTTTCATTGATTTTAAGGTTTGTTGCTGGTGCCTCTTTCACAACAGCTCTATACGAGGAAAATCTTTCTCATATATATATATATATATATATATATAATCGTCCTAATATATTATCATTTTACCTTTTATAAAATCTTCAATAAAAAAAAGTAATTAACGTAATTCTTAAAAGAATCAGGCCAATGGAAATGAACTTCTCATTAATTTTTTAATCTATTAACATTAAATTTTTTCATTGTACTAATTCATTTCTCGCTATCTTAAAAATTAACAAATATATCTACCCTTTCTTTTGTTTCATTTTTTCCCTCAGAGATTTTCATTTGCTTCGTTTTTTTTTTATTTTATTTTATTTTTTCTTTGAATAATAATATTGTATTTAGACCGTATTTGTATTTAAAGATAAAGAAAATTAATTAAAATTAGCAGGCCTGAATTAATTCTTTTTTTAAATATATATATATATATATATATATATATATAAATTAACTCTAAATGTGTAACTTTATTTAACAAATATAGGAAGGGAACATGATTCGTTTTTATTTGTAAAAATATAAAATGAAAATGAAAATTATAAATATAAAAATATTTGTATGCATGCCAAATATGCGTAAATAAATCAAATAAATTTACTAAGATTTCTCAAAAATCAATTTCAATTTTAATTTAAAAATTGGATTAAAATATTAATATATATATATAATATAGCCTATAGTACCTGGGACACCGAGCTCTCGCTCGTCCCTTTAAAAAATATTGATATACAATTCTTTAATTATTTATTACAATTATTAAATGTTACATCCTTGCATCAATCTGATTAAAATGAGTGGAACTTGGTGTTCTCAATAATAATACCTGGTTCACCGAGCCACCACTCGGTCAATAAAAAAAATGATTCTTTATTACCGGGTTTGGCTGATAAATATTAAAACCGAGTCACTGTTCCAATAATTTAAAAGAACTTCAATGACTAATAAAACACCTTACGTATGTATTAATGCACTGAAAGATAGAAAAGTAGACCTGTTGATATAAAATATATATATGTAATACTATTCCCCTCTTTCCCCTTCCAATATGATTGTCAAGTAGTTATGTAATGTCTGAGATAGGTGGCGTTGAATAGGTGTTTCCTGTTTGTCATGATCAGTTGTCGGAAGGAGCACTTATTTGATTCCACTTATTTCAGGTAAATAATATTAATTTATTAACTAATGTAAATATATAAAATGTAAATAATAAATACCCACTTATTTCAGAATCATTTAAGGTTTCATTTACGAGAAAACACCCTTCCACGTCACCTTCTTACATATATTTTCGTAAATTTGATTTATTTATATGTATATATAGATAAAAAGATTTTTCTATGCACATTGCTGTGAATTTAAATTTTTTCTGTCTGGAAATTTTGACGTTATAGAGTTTAATGTATATTTATTACCAATATTAGATAATATTTCTCATGTAGTACATTCTTAGTACCCAGAAATTTAAATACTATAATGTGATAACTAATTTGAATATATAAAAAAAATCAAACGAATGAAAAGTATATTTAAAAATATTTAATTAAAAACAATAATTTCATTCTTTTTAATTTGTTTATCCAACATTTTCATCCTCTTCTTACAAATTGTAACAACTTATAATTTATTTTTAATATTCATTTCTTGTTGTAAAGTTATAATTGTTTTTTATTTAAATAAAAAAAGGAGAAAAACATTTAAAAAAAAAATGCTTCAGGATAATTCTTTTCATTGTATAAATCTAATTTTGTCTCAGATTATTCATAAATCTTTTCCTTTCTTTCTTTCTTTTTTTATTTTTTTTTTTTGTCATCAGAGTAATATTAATTTTATAATATTTTCTCATACCTTTGGTAAATCCACTTAAGCAATTGAATTGGACATATATTTATCACAACCTCTTAGAGCCCCACCTAAACCAATTATATATCTTCAAAGTTGCGTTTCTTTCATATCTCTGACATTGCTTGTCCTCTTTGTTATATAATCTCAATTCTATTCAAAATTTCAAAGCCGCTAGAGAATGAGTTGGCCGGGTGTGGGAGGGGGGAAGGGGGGGGGGCATTGCAAGTACAAGGCCATACATTTTGTCCTGGCTGGTTCTTTCACCTCCCCCAAGTTTTGAATACTCCAAAATGAATTGGTGGCACGTCTCTCATCTAAACAACCCTTTTCCTTCTTTTTCATCTCCTCCTTTCTATCTTCCTATATATCTATATAGATATAGATATATAATTCTTTGCAATTCATTCGTAAGAAATTTTGTCATTTCGAGAGGTTCGATTCTGTCTTTAGAAAATAAGAGAAAGAGAAAGAAGAGCGACTTAAAACGAATCTCCGAGAGTCGATCTCGCTTTTTAAATGAACATTTTCGCTAAAGCCGTATTTCTCTTCACCCACCGGTTCTCTGTCATATGTTTGTAAACGGTGTAACGCGACGGCGATCCTCTTTCGTTTTGCGAGAATAACAGGTGTTTAGATTAATGGATTTCTTTATAAAAGCAGCACCTCCCCCCTCTCCCCACCCCCTACTTACACCCTTGCAGGCGTTCTCACTCCGGGGGTCGTTAATAAAGGGTGTTTTGATCGTGTACCGGCCCTATAGAAAGGCTTTCGGCATGTTGTGCAAGTGTAACTGCAAAAAAGACACTTTCGTTGGCTATATTTTTGAAATACCGCCCCGGTGCCTTTTTTCTTTACTTTTTCTTCTCCTCTTTTTGATATCGATTACCCCCGATTATCCATTTAGCCAAGGTAGACGCCATCATGCTTTTTATGTTACTTCCGAATTCTATTGTCAAAATAAAATTGATTGATTATTGTGCTAAATAGAATTATTATTAATAACTTTGAATATATTTAAAAAAAAAAAAAAAAATACATGAAAAAAGATTTACCCAATATTTATAAAATAAATAAAAACATTAGAAACGATGAGTGGTAGTGATGAGATTTCATTATATTAATAAATATTGTCAAAAATTCGACTTAAGATTATTGATTCTATTCTTTACATTAATTAAAGGAAAATAAAATAAAAAAAAATAATAAAATTCTAATTTCCACTTCATTTAACTTTTATTCAACAATTTTAGAAATTCACACGATTTGGGATTGATTTATTGAAAAGTTTTTTAATAAAGAGAAAATTTAATTGGTGGAAAAGATTTCTAAATACTTATAATTATATATTTTTTTTTATTTCTAAATGATATTTTATAATTAAAACATAATCTTCCCATTCTATTAAGTAGGAGTGAAGTACTCTGCTAAATAGTAATATTACATTTTTACTAGCTCGCCAGACATTTTTGTCTATTTGTGTGTTTGTGTGTAGACAAAATTACACAAAAACGGTTTGACCTAGAATTTAAAAATTTGGTATACGGGCATTATTTAAAATTCGTAGTTTTCTATCCACTTTTGAGATGTGTAGCTCATTTGGAAGAAAACCAATACCTACAACGTTTTCATTTTTTTCCCTCTAAACCAGGGGTGGGCAAATACTTTTAAGCGCGGACCAAAATGCTTTTTTCAAAATGTCTCCCGGGCCGGAGGACCATATTCCGAAAACACCAAACCGCGACATTTGTAAAAAAAATACCCTTTTTTTAGAGCCATATTGAATGAATGAAAGATCGAAATAAGAGCCAGCCAAACTTTTTCAACGGACAGGCGGGCCGAATAAAATAAGCAAAAGGGCCGGATCCGGCCCGCGGGCCGACTTTTTCCCACCCCTGCTCTAAACTGACCGTAAAAATAAAGATATATGTTGGATAGTTTTTCAGATGATTAAAAATTGTATAAAACTGCTATATATAGAATTTCAGCTTGATTGAATCGCTGAAAATACCAGAATTAATTTTTTAACATTACAAATCACGCGCCAACACGTGACGTGATTCCATCAACAAAGAGCCAAACATGCGCTGGTTTAATATTTATTATTTATAATTTATAAAATTAATTAATTTTCATTTAAATATAATATATTATCTTATTTAATCCAATTCAAATTGCGAGATAGTCGAGTGGAGACATTCCAGATTTTTTATCATGGATATTGTCAAAAGTCGCCATTTTTCATTAGTTTTAAGAATTATAAAGTTTGAAATTTGTATTTATTTATTGATAAACCTACCAATCAGTTATATCTTAAATAGAATGATAAAACGGAGTAGTTTTTATCTAAGAACATCTTAGTTCACTGTTCACTCTTTTATCAATCAATCATATTGAATAAAGATTGAAAGGGCCCTCCATCTACACTCGAAAATTTATTATTTGACAGTTTCAAGACCTGAAACATTAATTGAAAAAGAAAATAATAAAACTTTAATTAAAATCCAACAACATAATTTCCCTTTTTAACAGATATTTCTTAAATTACTTGTTAATCTACATTATTATTATTATTATTATTATTATTATTATTTTAATTTTATTTGATTTCAATTTCTATTCTTTATTGATTTGTTGTTGTATCTAACAATAATAATGATCATGATAATAGTAGCGTTTGTTTCTATATCCGTTTGCCAGGTTGCGGTCAATTCATTTGTTCTAAAATAATCATTCTCTCAACAATAGTGTTAAATTATTATGTTTAATTACTGGAAATAACTGTTGGCTAAATTTAATTATCAGATGCATATATTAAAACGTTTATAGTGTGGAGATAATTATATGAATGTTATCGGAATCACTTACTTACTTGTTAGAAAACACTAGAAATAAGTATCAAGTTCGGGGTTTATTTATTTATTTATTTATTTATTTATTTATTTATGTTATTTAATCCAATTCAAATTGCAAGATAGTCGAGTGGAGACACTCCAGCTTATTTTTACTTATTATTCATATGGTAAATATAATATATCTTCTTCTTATTTGCTTTAAAATACACTATTTATGCTTTAAAGGGAAATCCTTTAAAGGGAGAAAGAAGGGGTAGAATGAATTTCTTGATTTGTTTCCATTAGTGGTCCTTTAATTGGATTTACTTCCGCAAATCAACCTTTAGGAAATTAGATAATCACCAAGATCACGGTTCAAGTTGGTTTTTCTATTTTTATTCTTATGATGGAAGATATTGAATTTTTTTTTTTTATCATACCATGGAAAGTTTGGTTGAGCGATCTTATAAATCTAACATTAGTAAACCTTCATAACATTTTATCTTGGTTTGTAATACAAAAAGTGATCATGGAAAGTAAATTGTTTCGAAAAGTGAATCCATCGTCTCTCCTCTCCTTCTCTTGGTTATCTCATAAAAATATTTTCGCGGAATGAAAAGAAAAGAAAAAAAAAAGAGAGGCGATTTCTGGGTTCAAGAAGGCGAAGAGCATTAGCAGTTAATTGCCAAGTGAGGAAGAGAATAGGAATGTGTGTCGTCGACTGGGACACGTCGACGTAATGACCCGGCGCGGGCCTCGCTCACCGGGCGGCCCCCGGCCAAAAGGTTTCACCTGCACCACCGTCGCTCCAGGTGAGCCGCCCCCTCGCCAGCCACAAACCTCCCAGCCCTTGAGCCCTAGTCGCATTATAGATTTTAAGCCAAACTCCCGCCACGATCCATCTGCTCGTACCCCCCACCCAATCACTCCAGATTCATTTATTTATTATTTTTTTTTTCTGTCGGTGTGACTTGTGGCGCGCACCTGCATCCCTGGGCGGGCAGGTGCCACCGGACACGGGGAAGAGGAAAAGAGGCCATGCTTGAAGACAGGTGGAAGTGTCGGTGGGTCCGCGAACCACGCATGCTCGCCTGGAAACTCATGGCGAATCCCGAATCCAGGGTGCCCGGGGAGCCTGGCGAGTGCACGGGACGCGGGTTCGCCCGGGACGCCGGCGACATCCCACTGTACTACATTCTCTCTTGCTCTCTCTCTTCCACAACCTTCTCCCCTTCTCCAAGATTCCTATACCAAAATTAATTATTCATCCAATTATACTGAATTATGTCAACACTTGTTTCAAGTCCAAACGATCCATTGTTTTTCTTTCCCTCGCTTCCATTCTCTTGGTTTGATTACATTTGGAGAATTCTTCTTTCGTGACATGTTGACCTGGCAGCATGCCAATTGGCACGTCGTCTAGGAGATCAGGTGGTTGGCTACCTTTCACCAGGGGGGGGCAAAAATCTACTATTTTTTTTTCTATTCGACTGTCGATCCACGTGCGGGGCGCACGCCGACTCACGACCTGTTACTCACCCTCTCACTCCCCTACCCATTATCCACAATAAAACCATTTTCACCTCACCAAGATTTTTATTTTTTATTTAAGTCTAGGACTTAACTTTCACTATCACTATTAGAATTTGAGCTCAAGTAAAGTTAGCGTAGTTCACCAATGAAACGAGCTAAATTATGTTTCCGAATAAATAATAAATGAATAATCATTATACTTTATTTATCCGTCACCTTTATTTAATTCTTACGATTGGATGTTTACAATATGTCAAGGTCGTTATATATATCTATATAACAACCTGTTGTTTAGACCAAAGGTTTAAAAAAAAAAAACCAAATATATCTTAAATAAAAAGTAAAATCTGTAGTGCGAGGTTGGATAAATAAATAAATCTCCACCAAAAGACCAATAAATAAAAGCAAACAAAAAACAAAAAACAAAAAAAATACTTAATATAATCTATCTATTAATTTGGTGTTGTGTCCCAGTATGAGCCCCTCACCCCTTCTCCCATAACACACTGTTAACGCCATGTTGGCCTCGAGTTTTCCGTATCGATTCGGGTCCCTTCGTAGATGATCGTGTCTATTCGGTGCCTCGGTATTACTCGACCTGGCCATTGGTGTATTTGAATCCTGAGCCCGCGATGATTGGCCGAGCGCCTCCCCCACAGGACTCCCCGTGATTACCTCCGTCTGTTACCCATGTCAGTTGTAAATGAGACGTAGGACAATCTAGATGTGTTTTGAATATTTCTCTGTGTGTATATTACTAGAAACCCTTTTTTATACGTTTCACAATCGCGATTAATTTTTCACTCTCCTTTTCTTTCCTTTTCTATTCTTCCTCCCTCTCTCTCTCCTTTTTTTCTATACTTTCCCTTACTTTTAACTCAACTCTTTAACTGTAACTTAATGTATATATCTTTCCTATAACATATCACAAGTCAATTCAAAAACCTGCCTAATCATAGATTATAATATACACTTTTATAAATTAAATTGTAATATATAATAAATATATAAATATATATATTTTTTAAATTAATTATACTAATTAACTAGCGTACTGACAATCTTGAAGAGAAGCCCAAAGAATAAAGATTTCAAGCTGAATCTTAACAGTTATTCTTTTCCGTATTATAATTTTGCCCTGTCCCCTTCTTGTTGCACCCAGTGTTGTTGTGTCTACGTTTATCCACCTCAACAACATTCCCATTCGTATCCCAACGGCGGTTCTCATCCCCAACAACAACAAACCCCCGCCAATCCGTCATTCTTGTCTTACCCGTTGACACCTTGTCCGCCCCCGGCACCAGCCAACAGCGCTTCCGTACAATATTATTATTTAAACCATCGTTCCGGTTTGACAAGTGGGACTAGCCCAGTAGCTGAACCACCAACCCACCATCACCTTCATCATAGCACCCCATCTGCCACCAACAAGAGACTGCAGATTGACAATCAACAAGTAATGGTGAGCATCGCTAACTCGTTTCCTCCTTCTTTCAACCAATGCTTAAGCCCTTTTTCCATTCTTTTGCTTATGATTGGAGGCGGATAGCGCCGGCCGGCGTAAGGTGACAGTTGCCGGCGTGAGGTGACAGCTGCCACGCGACCACGTGACCCGCCCGCAACCCCTCCCCACCACCACCACACACACCATCTCCTTCCCTGCCCCACTTCCTTGCTTACTCATTTAACATTTAACATTTAACATTCCATTAGCACACACACACACATTATCCGTTTATTATTATTATTATTATTATTATTATATTAATTTAAATTATTTTAACTACTAGAATAATATATTTTATATATATTCTTTGTCTGGCGAGGTTCCATGGATCCATCCTTACCCCAATACATCTCCATTCACTCCCTTTTCCTCACCTCTTTTCTTTTCTGCATTTCTCTATTTCCGCTTGTTCTTCAACATCTTTTCTCCTTCAACGTAGGTCATTTGTCATCACCGGGGATTAATCACCCGCTCTATTTATTATTTAGTTCTCCATGTTTTCATAATCGAGAGACACTTTATCAACATCACGATTCGTAATTATTTATTTAATTATTTCGAAGCCAAGTTGAAAATCCCACTCGGCAACATCTCTTCTATTCTATTGTAATGATAAATCACATGCTACCCTATATTTATATCCAGTGGCACAAGAATGTTAATAATAATATTAAAAAAAATGGACCTATTCGATATCCACTTGAAAATGAATATTTTCAATATTATATAAATATAAAAATAGAATTTTATTTTATTTGTGACTCAAGTTTACTTGATAATCTATTACTTTGTGTTTGTTTCTGAAATGCTATTACAATATAACTTAGCGCTGCTTCTTTGCCTTCCCCCATCTCCCCCCACCCCCACCCCTTGGACATCTATTTTTGGCATTGTGGGATTCCCCATCAGCAAAGAGGCCATGGATAGTCAACATTGGATTTCAACTATTATTAAATTAGTTCTCCTCGACTTTGCAAAAGCGATTATATACGATTTGCAAAATGTCTAGTATTAGTTGGAATGTGCCTATTAGTTTTCATGGAGAGAGAGTTATCACGAGAACAAAGGCTGCTGCCGAGTGAACCACCAGCCACGATTCTCGGGCCACTGACCTTCTCCGTCGATGTCGTTCCTAATACGTGAGCCGGAGCTTTTCACGTATTCATGTGTCATCTGCTACAACTTCAAACTCATAGAGAAGCAAGGAAAAGATGGAAGAAGGGGAGTGGATGATTTCTATTAATACAAATACATTCTCGAACTAATAAAAATAGCGAGGCGATTTAATAAACTTCTTTTAAAAAGCAAACATAAATCTATTGAAATATAAATAACATGTATTCTTTTGTTTTATCGTACATCTACCTACATTCTCATAAAATATAAATTAGAAAGTAAACAAACCTTGTTAAATTAAATTTTTATGTTCCGAGAATTATTTTAATATATTAAAATTAAACAGAAAATTAATTTTTATTTTAAAATTTGTTTAATATTTAAAATCCAATTAACTATTATTTCATATATATAGATTTAAAGATATATATATATATATATATATATATATAAACAAAATAATCAAAATAAGTAATCTCAATGCTGAGAATATTTTAAAGAGTGCTCTTGTTATAAACATACTTTTATATTAACGATATGAAGAGATTTAATAAATCGAAATTTTATCTTTTTATTTGTGCACAATCAATGTCTCAACTGAATTTAAATTTATTTATTTTATTTATTATATTTATTATATTCTATTTCTTATCATTAACTAATATTTATCAATCTTTAAATCGCAAGTGAATCACCCAATTATTATTTAAATTCTAAACTATATAAGAATTCTTTGTACGTATCTTACAAATTTTACATGAAATTCAAAAATCATCTTAAATTTCCTTTTTTTAAATACAGTAATCACATATGAAAATATATTAATAAGTCGGATGAACTTTTGAACTAAAATCCTTTAATGTGATTGAAATATTTATTTTATTTCTTAAGTGACGAAAAATTCTGCATATAAAATAAATTATCGACAAATCCCTTATACTCATAATTAACAATATATACTTATTAAAAGAATTATTAAAAAAATTTAAGAATAAAATACAATAGTATTGCGATCACTAAAATTTTCGATGTCGAGATTTTGATGTTTTTTTACGTTTTAAAGGTCCCTGAGTTATTTTCACTAAGGTTAAGAAAAATGTCTAGGTGTGTATGTAGACAAGATTACGCAAAAAATACGGGAATTATTATTATTATTACGCTGACTGTCAATCACGCGCCAGAACGTGACGTGGTGCCATCAACAATGAGCCAAACACGCACTGGTTTAATAAATATTATTTATTAATTTTAATTTATAATTTAAATGTAATATATGTTATTTAATCCAAATCAAATTTGCGAGAAGGTCCATTGGAGACACTCCAGATTTTTTCATTTTTGCTAAAAGGTTAATTTCTATAAGATAAAATTTATAAAATATGAACAGAGTATAAATTGAAATTAATCTTGGAAAAAAGACTTTCATATAGAATTTAAATCTGATTTCATAATTAATTATGATAAACTCACACTTTGAATTAAAAAGCAAAAAAACCTCAGGATATTTTATGTTTAAGAAGGCAAAACAGTAAATTCTCTCTTTTCTATAAAAAAATTAAAATTTAAATATAAAATCCAAAGGTTATCATTGGAAAAATATTTTATTAGACTGCACCCATAATATATGGAAAAGCAATTATATAATATATTACTGAGGAATAATTAAAATATGATAATAGATTTTTTTTTTTTTAAATAAAATTTTAAAGTTGCCCTAGTTTTCTTTTATAAATAATCCTTTAAATAATTTAAAAGTAGATAAATTTATGAAAAGAATTATTAATTGTTTTCAAAAGCAAAAAGATTAACATAATCAAAAAAAGTTTAATTTTAAAATAAAACAACACTTAAAAATAGTTAATACTTTTTTTCAAGAAACAGTCAAGTTTCAATTTATATTTTCTATTTTTATCATATTAAAAACGATTAAAATTAAATAATAATTGCTTATCTTTTAATCACATGTGAGTTATTCATTTATTCACAACTGATAAATAAATTCCTTACAAAATAAGAGTATTCAATATATAAAGTAGTACCTGGTTCAACGAGCTAATTTAAAAAAAAATACCTATTATAGTGAATATTTTTTTAAGATTTTTACGGGTTTGACTGGGAATATTAATAAATTTGTTGGGGCGTTTATAATAAATATTCTCCTTTCTTCTATTATCTTATAAAAAAATCTCACTTCTATTTATACATAGAAAATATCAATTTTGTTTTTGTTTTTTTTGTTTTTTTTTTTTGTAATTTTGATTATCAAAAGCTCCTCGCTGTTCATTATCTCGGTTATGAGAATCTATTATCAATTTTCAAGATCAGAAAGACAAAAAATATAAATATATACTTATAATGTTTGCCAGAATAATAAAATAAATTCTAGATTAATATATAAATTTTAAATTACCAAGCCGAATTCGTGAATAGAAAATATCAATGTTACTACAAAACCCCAAAAATCTTAGTATAAAACATTTCATAAGAATTTATTAAAAGTTCTACGTTGTTCACTCAATCTCTTAAATAAAAGAAATATTATTTATTGTTTCTTTATTATAATTATTCATATTTATTATGTTGCTAACTTCATGAATATTTGGGAATGATAAATATATTTCGTAATTTATTTCTAAAGCTTATTATTAAAATAAATTTGTTTTCAAAATTAAATTATAAACAAACTAAATATTTTAAAATATTTTAAATATAAGAAATGACTTAATATTGTATTAAAGTCCACTGTCAATGTGAAGGCGCTGATGCCGATACTGACGCAATTTTCTGTTTAATATTACTATGTTTTAATAAGAAATAATTAGCAAAGATGATTAATTCCGAGACTGAAACCATAATAGATTGATTTTTCTTTATAAAAGTTATCTATTGAATTTTTTAAAAATATCTTAGTTAGTATTTCATAAATATTCAAATATATACATAGATATATTTGCTAGTACAATAAGATGTAATTATATTTATATATATTAGATAAAATTGGATAATATTAAGAAAAATGCTAAATCAACATTGATAAATGAAAGATATTTTATTTTTTTATTAATTAATCAATCTAATTATGAGCATACTTGAACTGAGTATGTCTAATATTTGAAAATAATTTTTTTCACAAGTTAATCTCGTTCATTGGAGCTTTAATTTTTATTTGTAGCTTTTTTTTTTTTATAAAATATGAAAAATGTATCTATTCTTTCTGATTAAACTTGTTTAAGAATTATAAGAGAGATATATTATACAATTTTTTTTAATACTTAAATTAAAATGAAAAACTTTTCAAGTCTTTAATTAAATATATAACTTTGGCTAAGGAAAAATACCTCTACGAATTCTTCAAGATGGATACGATATTTTTTTTTTAACCCCACCGTCATTTATTTCTAATTCAATTTATTTCATCCCTTGCCATGAAATGATCTTAATTGATATCTGTCTAAATATTTTACCACCTTTACTAGAACATAATATTTAACTTTCATAAAATTTCTTATTTTTTTTTTTCCACAATAACGAATAAATATTCTTGTATCCTCTGCTCCTTTGACATATTACATATTTTCACTACCTTTTATAAGATACCAAAATAGCACACTTTCATTGAAGATATCCATGGATTGATAGAATTTTCCTAATGAAATTATCTAATCTTGTCTAATTCTCAATTCTAAGACGTAGAGATTGCAAGAGCATTATTTATTTTATTTTTTGTCTCTTACATATTAAGATTAAGATGCCAGATAGATTATTATATTAATGCAATCGATTTCATGGTGAAGCGGTCGTGTTTTCAGGTGAACTCATGATCTTCTTTTCTTCGCATAAGGAATATCATCATCAGCTTCTGTCATTGGAATCTTAAAAACAAATAAACTAATAGGAAACAAATAGAAAACTATCATCTTTCTTAACATCTACATAGAGAAAATAATTATTGTATGGAAATCTTTAATTGACTATCTTTATATATATATATATATATATATATATCTTATTATGCTAGCAAAAATTGTATATATATTTGTATTTTTGATATTTTAAACCGCTATAAGGATTTTTTTTTTTGAAATTCACCCCATAGATAATTTTAATAAAGAAAAATCGATCTATATTGGTTTCAGCCTCGGGAAAAATCATCAACACTGTTTTTTCTTAATTTAAAATAGGAATTTTAATAATTAAAAAAAAATATGGCGCCGGACAGCGCTTCCTTAGATACAAAATATTATAAATAAAATAAAATTTAAAATATTTATTTTAATAATATTTTGTAATCAAATTACAAAATATATATTATAATATATATGTTATATCCTTAGGCCATACTTTTCTGTCTTTCAGTGCATTAATACGTACGTTTAATATAAAGGGTATATGTTTTATGACTTTTTTTTAAATTTTTTAAAATTTTGTTTTATATATTTTGTCGTTTATTTATTTTAAATAATAATCTTAATCTTAAATATTCAGAGTTCATAATGAATAACTTTTTTTCAAGTACCGAGCTCAGGCTCGGTGAATCAGGTATTAATTAATAATATTCACACTTTATTTTATATTTATATTTAAAAACTTTACAAATTATTAAATGTACTTTTGTGATTGAATATAGAAATTGATAATATCTATAATTTTATTCTTATTTTTTTGCAGTTTTTTTAAATCAATTTATAATTATTTTAAATTTAATTATTATTTTTAATGATTCTAATGGAATTTAATATTAATTATTATATATGTAACTCTATATTCAGGGTTTTTTTTTTTGTTTATACTGAAATAATATTTATTATTATTTTAATTATTATTATCTAAATTTAAACTTTAAGAAAGATGAGATAAAACAATTAATTTAATGAATATTTTATTTTCTATTTATCTGTGTATGTGCTTGGTTTATTATTATTCTGTTTGATAATGTAATAAAGAAAGACTAGAAATGAACATATTTGAATATGTAAACTTCATATTGATAATCGATTCTGACCTCCGCATAGGAATAAATAGCTTCTTCTTATTATCATGTCTCCTATCAAAATTTAATATACACTAAAATATAAATAATCATATTTAGTAGTTGCCTGTAAAAAAAAAAAATGTAAAGCATATGAAATGAGTTCTATTTCAAATGGAAAGGATTTTTTTCACCGAATGAGTGGCAAAACTGGCCTTGAATGAAAGCCCCTCGAATTTGGCGATAGCCAGCTGGAAAATGATTGTCACTTCCTCTCCCCCTATCACTCCTCTTCTTTTTTTAATCTTGCTTTATCTCCTGTCTTTTACATTTATCTTTTTATTTTACCTGATATGCATGTGCTTTTCTCATTATATATATACACTCTTTTTTTTACAATTGAATTTTAAGCAGTATTGGGAGGGGAACGCGGGGAATGACGTTCCCTTACCTTTTTTTTCAGAACCCGAACGCGTTCCAATACTTTTTCATATCCCGACAACTCGCACTTAAATCTACTGTTAGAATTTATTTTTTTGTGTTCGTTACTATTTTGTATAGTAAGAATAAGAAAAAATAAAAACATATGGAAAAAAATAGTTTCCTGAAAATAGGACTTATTTTTGCTCCCATTATGCGTTCCCTTACTTCTTATTTTACCAATACATCACTAAAAATACCTCATTTTGTACTTAAAATATTTTTATATAATATAATATAAAATGAGTAATGGACAAAGAAAACATACACTTAACATTTATTTTTATATTTTAATAAAAAAAGACTTTTGCTTTAAAAACCGCACCATTTATATATCAATACATCAATTTGTTTTTAAGTTGGTATGACTGTCATTGAAATCTGACAAGTTTCATATGATTTCGTTTGTTAGGTTAGATTTTAGATTTTAAGCCATATTTATTGTCATTAAGCGAGAGATCATCTCATTTAACTACACTACATATTAATGAAATCAATTGTATTTCCTGATATATGAATATATGAAATAATCAAGAAATATTTTAAAACTGCAAATTTATCTTAATTTATACATATAACTAAATAACCAAATGATTTGATTTTGTTTTCCTTTAGATTTACAAATTCCATTTATATTTATTTTATATATAACATAGAGTACATACATTATATACTATATAATTCAAAAAGTAGAATAAAAAAAATTCCGTATTTCTACATATAAATTCATACATATTGAATAATGTGCAAATTTTCACTAAATGTTTAAGTCACGGATCCATAAGCTGAAATATTAATTTTTTTTTTTCCTTCACTAACCTTGACTAGAAGACACTAACCTTTCTCGAGGACCTGATCGCTGGCCAGCGAACTTCCTCCCCCTCCACCTCTCTCTCACTCTTACATAACTCTGCTTTGGCGAAGTTGTTTTGCTCTTTCGCTTTGTAGTTGTCGTCGTCAGTTCCTTCTTCTGGCTTTATGTAGCCAAACCAACCAACCAACCCCATCGATATGGATAGTGCCCTCGGTGAAGGACAAGCACTCGGGGATAAGAGACTGCCAATGAATACCTAACTTGGCAAAAATTGAAGTGTAAATTGAAATCTAAAGTGAGAGGAAAGTCCCTCCTTTACAGCTAAAATGAGAATAGGCTTTAGAAATTCGGTAATAAAATCCAGCTAGTCTATTGGGAAACGATTTTTTTCCAATAGCACTTCCCCATTACTCTTCCCATTTGCCCAGTTTTCTACCCTATCTATTTATATATCTATATAGATATTGGAAGGGAATAAATATTATTTTTGAATTTTTGATTTTTTTTTTTTTTTTTTTTTTTTTTTAAATGAAATCATCCATCCATTCGGCTTCGTGCCAAAAGACTACAACATCATTTTCTTTGTTTTATTTATTTAATGAAGGACCCCATCATTTAATTTTCCCTATTAAGTTTATATTCTATTTTACAGTTTAATTATTTTAGTAACTTTGTTTTGATGATTTTAATATTACCAACTAATTAGTTTCTTGTTTTTTTATTGACCAAAATCATTAATTTATGATAAAATAAGGATATACATTTTTAATGTGATTTATATTAATAAAATCTAGAAATATATATTTTTACTATCTCACCAGAGATAGTATTGCGATCACGAAAATTTTCGATGTCGAGATTTTGATGTTTTTATACGTTTTGAAGGTTCCCGAATCATTTTCACTAAGGTTGAGAAAAATGTCTGTGTGTATGTATGTAGACAAGATTACGCAAAAACGGTTTGAGCTAGAATTATGAAATTTGGTACATGGGCATTATTCAAAATTCGTATTTTTCTACCAACTTTTGAGAAATGTAGCTTAACCGGAAGAGGGTCCTTACCTACAACGTTTTGATTTTTTTTTCCCTAAGTGACGGTAAAAATAAAGATATATGTTTGATAATTTTTCACATGATTAAAAATTGTATAAAACTGCTATATATAGAATTCCAGCTTGATTGAATCGCTGAAAGTACCAGAATTAATTTTTTAACACTTCAATTCTCACGCGCCAACACGTGACATGGTGCTATCAACAAAGAGCCAAACACGAGCTCATTTAATAAATATTATTTATTAATTTTAATTTATAATTAATTAAATTTAATTTAAATATAATATGTTATTCAATCCAATTCAAATTGCGAGATGATCGAGTGGAGACATTCCAGCTTATTCTTTTTCTTTTTTTTTTAATTTAGTAAAGTATTATCTATTATGTAAACTAAAATTAAATTTAAAAATATAAACCTTAATAAGAATAAGTTATTTTATAGTAAAGTCACCTCGTTTCTTGTTGATTTGATATACTAGCTTTTTGTGCATTTCCAATGAGTACTGATGAGAGTATAAGAACTGAAAAAAATTCGCATAAATCAAATTTATTAAATTAACTTGAAATTGCACTGAATGTCTTTAATATAAAATAAATTATTTTTATTGATGTTTATATTTTTTTATATTTCAATAAAAAAAATAATTATTTTATATATACGGTTAAATCTATGAAATTCATAAATTATTCTATTTTATCTGTATTTTTACCTCTTTATACAAAATTAGCTAGTTAATATTATGGTAATTGTTTAGTCTAACCGATGTATGATGGATGTTGATAAAACTTTACCAGTAGATTCCTTTTTTGATTCAAAACAAACTTTCCTCAAGAAGTATGTGGCGGTCGCTTCTAGTTTACGAGATAAAAATTATTAAAGTTTGCATCTAAATCCATTGATATTCTGTTTAACTACCATGCTTTATTATTTGACCACCCGATGGCTCATACTATTTTTCGGTTTTTATATGTTCGCTTTGGACCATCACGTGAAAATTACAACTTTATTTACAAATTTGTTTCAAATCAGTAGTATTTTGAATTTTTTATTTTACTTTATTTCTTGATTGGTCGTAGACAATTTTTCTACTATACCTATGTTCCCTTCAATTTAAGTTATTTGTAATTTTAAATTATTTCCATAATATTATCTTAGTCAATTCAAAAGAGAAGTTTGTTTAAAAATAAATTAATAATTATTATAAATTGGCTAATCTACCAGGCTATAAATAGTCTCTTAGTCAACATTTTCTAATGACTGAAGCCATCCTATTTATCCTTCTTCTTTTTTTTCTGGTTCCTTTACTTTATAATTAAATCGAATGGGTTCTTTGCAAGATCAATGTTTGCAGAACGTCTTTAGCAGATCTGTATTCACGTAACCTAGAGCAAGCAATAGTTGGAGAGAAATAACCTTGACAGGAGTATTCTCTAGCTGTGTTGCTGTTGCTGTTGCTGTTGGCTGGAATGTTGTCGACGAGAACCTCACCAAGCAGCCACACGCACACATACCTACATCCTTACTTTAGTATACCTACATAAATCGAGAGGGAAGCGGTGGGGACGGGATCCAATCGTAACCTTGGCCCAGCCGGTCACAATTCTCGTCGATGGGAAAATGAATGAGCATATGGATTCGCACATAAACATGCTTTTTTGCACAACTAATCTTTTATAAAATTTGCTTATTGATAAAAGAATCCAAACTTTTCATATAACTTTCTTAGTTATTTTTCAATTATTATTAAGATTTTTTTCACTGAATATTATAATTCTGTACTTTCATTATAATCATAACATTATTATAGAGAAATAAAGTTAAAACTCGGATCTCCCGGATCTCTATTTTATTTGCCTTCATCAATTCCTCATTGATGGACTTTCACCAATCTTGAAACTTAAATAATTAAAATGAATTGATCAAGCGTCATTGAATTGAAATTCCGAGTTTTTGATAATAAAAATTTGAATCTATTCAATAATTTAAATTCTAGATTCAATGGAGATGAGTGTTGTTAAGGTGACCATTTTTTGAAAACACCAAATCAGGACATTTTACCTTTTTTTAGAACCAAATTGAAAAAAAATTCGGAAATGTTCAAAAGCTTGGTCCAGAAAACGTTTGACAAATTGAAAATTTTTTTAAAAAAAGTACGAAATATTTAAAAAAAACGGGACAGATATCAAAAAGGAGGACAGAGCTTACAAATGAAGGACTGTCCTCCCTAAAGGAAGACGGTTGGTCACCTTACAATTGCCCATGTTTTAAAATCTTTTCAATATTAGTAAGCAAATGAAAATTTTAAAATAAACAAAATTTTTTAGAAGGTTAATATTTTAGAAATTTAAATAGATCTCTTAAACATATTATAAAAATATTTTCAAACAATATCACGAAGCCGATTAACTTTCATCTTACTATTTTTATCATTTTAACTAAGATTGAATCAATTACTAATGTTTAATATAAGTAAAAAAAGAAAAATTGAAGCAGGGAAAGAGGTGGGGCTGGAAATTAATAGTGCTAAGGCAAAGTATTTAGTAACAGAGAGGAATATTATTAACACACAAAGTCTTAACATACAAAATGTAGAAAAATTTAAATACTTAGGTTCTGTAATCACGAAGAATAATAATATTCGAGAAGAATTTAAATCGAGGTATAAAATATAAAAAAACATTATTTTGCCGGTTGTATTATATGGGTGTGAGGCATGGTCTATGACCTTGGGGGACGAGAGTAGATTTAGAATATTTGAGAATAAGATTCTTCATAGCATTTATGGGCCAAAAAAAAGATGAGATCACCGGGGAATGGCGAAGACTGCATAACGACGAATTGTATGTCCTCTATGCATCTCCAGATATAGTTAAGGTTATAAAATCGAGAAGGCTACTATGGGCAGGGCACGCGGGTAAAATGGAAAAAGAAAGAATGGCGAAAAATATTGATGGGGAAACCGAGTGGGAAACGCCCACTTGGAAGACCAAGGACGCGGTGGGTAGACAATGTATGAAAGAAAGATTGGAGAGGGTAGGAGCTGGATGGGAAAATGTGGTTGCTGCGGCCAAGAACTTTCGAGATCCGTAGAGCCACAGATATAGATAGATGTAAATTTTTTTCTTTTAATGTTTTCTAGTTGGCCTGTATCGTTTAGATCTTGTTTTTAATAAAAAAAAACATTAAAGAACTTATTTTTATTTTTTTTAACGTTATTTTGCTATTTAACTTATCTACTTTTTTTTAGGAGATATAAAATAAGTTCAAATTACTATATTATTTCCAATTTAAAAATTCCAACACCAATAGTCACATAGAAGAAAAAGATGGATTGATACGATCCTATTTTCAAGTTTGTGTTTAACTTTTACTTTTCTTCTCTCTAAAATATCACACTCAATTTGTGTTAAAATAGTTTTTGACAAACTTAAAAATTCTTTACGAAATAATACTGAAAGTAACATTTGTCATCCTATTATTTGAAACTTATTTTTATTATTCTAAAGTAATATGAAATCGCGATTGTAAAATTCTTTTGCTAGGACAAACAATTAAATAAATAGAAAAAGCAGAAAAGAAACCACACACAATTTATCATATTTAATTAAATTTATCGGGAGCATTTATTTTTTGTTTACTTTTTATTCAGTTTTATTTTTATTATATTTTTTTTAAAAAGAGTTTATTAACTTTAATTTAAAAATAACAAAGTATTAATTATTATTTTTTTTGTATATATTATTATTAAACCAAGTGACTTATTTTTTATATTTTTTTAACCCTTTTCATAAGGGTCATAAGGGATGGAAATGACGAATAAAGGATTTTATTATCCACGGACTTCTCTCCTCTACACTCAAAAAAATAAAATAGCAATTAATTCATGATTTAATCTCATTGAAATGAAATGACATATTTAAAAGAGATCTATAATTATTATTTTGATTAAATGATCAAATCATTATAGGAGGGAGGGAGGGGGGGGGGTGGAAAATAAAGAAAAATTTAATTCAAATCACTCGAAAAAATTAACTTTGCTTATTTGAAATAAAGATTATAGTTTCTAAACTTGAAATAAATTTGTGTTCAATTAAAAAAAAAAAGATTATTGGAGGATTTATTTTTTATTTTGTTACCAAACGTCCCATTTTTAGGTGCTCTGTCCCGGCGTCCCGAAAAATGTCTTCGGAATAGCCTAATTTCCCGTTTTTTTTAAACATTTAGGACATTTCGAATTTATTTTCAAAATTTTTCTCAATTTGGTTCTTAAAAAAAAGAAAATATGTCCCGGTTTAGTGTTTTCAAAAATATGGTCACCCTATGTTATAGGATAAATGAATCATTGAATTATCAATATATTTTTGGTGAAATTTAAATATTTCTTATAAAGAGAAATTCAAATTTTTCTTCGTTGAATCCGCATTAATTAATTATATTTATTGAATTATCAATATAATAAGACGAGCTAAGAACAGTCAGGGTCATCCAAGGAGATTTTTTTGAGTTGTATAACTTAAACCCACCTCATTAATTATAAAAATTGCTGTTGAATTTCTAATAATTTCGTGGTCGGAATTGGTGAAGTTGAGTCCCACCCATGAATGAATGGATATCCTGCACCCCCTCTCATGATTGCGTTTTCATATGGCCATATGGCATATGGTGGACGTTTGCAATTAGTCGGCGTGTGGTCCGTCACCTGGCCCCGGCAGCCGCTGCACTTGTTGATCCGTCGTCCGCAACAGGTAGTCCCGGCGACGACGACGACGACGGCGACGGCGATGGTGGCGGCGGCAACCGGTAACTTGCGTGGCACCCCACTCGCTTATCCGAGCGGATCTTAATGCCAGAAAAGCGTGTCAGTCAGCACGCCATTCTGTTCTCCAAAAATCAGCCAGCCAGATACTCTCACTGAATGAGCATGGAACGCAATCAACTCACATCACAAATCTTTCATTGATATACATTAGAATTATACATTAAATAGCCTTTACATTAAAAAAAATAAAATAAATAAAAAAATAAAACTCACATAACCTACTTATATATCTTTTTATACTAGCAAAAATTATATATATATATATATATATATATATTAGTATGTGTTTTGAAAATATTAAACTGCTCGAAGCATTTTTTTTTTTGAAATTCACACCATAAATAATTCTTATAAAGAAAAATCGATTTGTATTGGTTTTTCAGCCTTGGGAAAAAATAATCTTTGTTAGTTTTTTCTTAATTTAAAATAGGAATTTAAATAATAAAATAAAATATGAATTTTAATAATAAAAAATTAGCACCGGGCAGCGCTTCCTTAAATACAAAATATTACAAATAAAATAAAATTATAAAAATATTTATTTTAATAATATTGTGTAATCAAATTACGAAATATATATTATTTTATATCCACACTTATTTTATATCCATACTTTTCAGTGCATTAATACGTACGTTTAAAGGCTGTACGTTTTATGACTATTTTTTTTTTGATCTTTTAAATTATTTGAAATTGTTGCATATATTTTTTCGTTTAATAATCATAATCTTATTCTTATATTCATAGTTCATAAAGAATAATTTTTTTAAAGTCGCGGCTCGGTGAACCAAGTACAATATATTATATCCTACACACTATATATATATAATTATTTGTGATAAATAATCACAAACAGTTCAAAATTTTAAATATTATAATAATAAGATACCTTTTTGATTAAGTAAGAATTTATATATAACATGAAAAAATAAATTTAAATTTTAATGTGATTATAAATTTTGTCTTCTATCTCTAATAATTATAAATAAATTGCATTTTTTTTTATTTTATTCAAAGTGAATTGGATTGAACATTTTTTATATTTTCCCCAAAATTCACTGGAAAATAAAAAAATAAAACATTCGTTCGAAATTACTTTTGGCTTATAAGCTTGATTATGGAATCAAGTCTTTTATAGAAAGCTAATTCAAATTAATTAGATTTAGATTAATTAAAACTCCTATTTTTTTACTTTGAATGTGTCTGGTTTTTTCTTACGTCATAAAATATACATCTATTTAATATATACATTACATATATACATCTATTTAATATATATATATATATATATATATATACCTATTTTTATCTGTCCTCGAAAAAAATGTGATTAATTTAAAAATATGGTTAAATCAGTGGCTTGTCGGATTGAAAATAAATTATTATAATATAATACAGTGGTTCTCAAACTGGGAGCCTCGAAAAAATTTTCTAATACTTGAAATTTTTGGTTCTAAAAAAAAGGAAGTTGATTTTGTGGGGAAACTTTTGAACATTTTCGATTATTTTTAAATTTTTTTCAATATGGTTCTAAAAAAAAAAAATATGTCAGATGATTTTGCGATGCTCTGAAACATTTCCGATGGGGGAAAGAAAAGTTTTCCAATTTTTCAAGAGAGTAAAAATTTATATAAAATCGGATGTATTAAGGGAGCCTCGGAAAAAAATCCGATTGTTTAGGAATTCGCAAACCAGAAAAGTTTGGGAACCTCTGTTATAATCGATGTGGTTAGAAAATATCAATTAATTGAGTTGTATATTATTATATGCCAATTCAGTTCCTAGTCCCCCTTTCCCTTTCGGAATCTTTTTACTAAGATGAACTAAACATTCTCGCAAGACCTGTCGGAGGTGAGAGTAAGCTTACATGTTTCTCAGTGAAACTTGGCCTGTCAAAGGGAACTCACTCTGCTTTGTTTCAATCTACACTCCCGGGTGTACTCCAAGATACCTGAGAAGTACCTCCGCGGTTTGTCAGAATGCCTCCTCCTTCCTGACTAAAATCGCTTCCCTCTAGACATGTCTGCCAGCTTGGCTGTTTCCTTTTCCCTTTCCCATCTCAACCGATCGATTCCTTTCAACTGGTTAAACGAGCGAAAACTTTAACATTTTACCTGTCGCTTCTAATCCTTAACACATACTTACACAGATAATCTTCTTTGCATCGAATATATATATATATTTATTTTTATAGCTCTTTTCGATATATATATATATATATATAAAATATTTATAAAAATAAATTTAACTAAAACTAAAGTATTTGTATAAAATATTTGTGAGGTTTATCCCAAAATATCTAATGTTGTTATGACTTATTTCATAGGTTCTTAAACTTATGTACTCCACGGACCCACACTTGAAAAAATTTTTTTTGACGGACCCCCATCACAACTTTAGGTACTTTACGTCATTTTATTAATTAATTTCTGGCTTACGATCTCATAAGGACAAGGATATATGATGAATATTTCTAACAGTGATTGGTGAATAACGATTTTTTTGCATATTGTAGAACACATTTTATTAGAAATTATAATATTGAAGAAAGAAAATACAAACATTGTCATAGCAACAAATCTCACAAATTATAATGGGTACTTACATTAAATTCATATAAATATTTTATAATTTTTTTCAGAAAATATTAAATAAGAAATATTTTAAAAAATAACTGCATCTATCTCATTAAATATAACTTACATATTTAATGAGATGTATGCAGTTGTTTTCTTGAAACAAGAATCTCAATATCTGGCTTAATATTGGAAACTTTTAATCTAAGATCCGGCTCTACATTTAATTTGTTTCTATATTTAGACTTAATATAAAATAGTACCGAAAAAGCTTGTTCGCATAAATATGTTGTGCAGAATGGAATCAAGTGTTGAAGTGCTTTATTTGCAAGCGCAGGATAATCTGACCTGAGAAGTAACCAAAAGTTGCTCAATTCAGTTTTGTTAAATTTTAGTTTATAAGTTGTATCACATGATAATTCCACGAGAATATCTTGTTCAGGTGCAGATAAATGTTTAGCATTTGTAATTTCCATATTAAATGGATCTCTGATCCAGTTATTGCAAGGATCAGGAGTAGAAAAATACTTCCTGAAGTTGCTTTTCAAAGTAATTAAATGTTCAACAAATAATTGACGCGTTTGATTAAGCAATTTTTCACTGGAGCTTTCTATGAAATCATTGAGAGTTGGAAAAGACTCATATACACCGTTCTGGATGCGTTTCGACCACAAGTCGATTTTTTTAATCATTGCTTCTATTTTATCTTCAACTTTAAATATATTTACAACAGTACCTTGCAGGCTCAAATTAAGTTCGTTCAATTTTGTAAAAATATCAGTCAAGTAAGCCACCTTAGCTAACCAGATAAAATCATTGAAACATTCGGTCAGTTCAAAATGCGCATCTATTAAAAACAATCGTATTTCATCTCGAAGCTCAAAAAGGCGAATGAGTACTTTCCCGCGGGACAACCAACGTACATCTGTATGTAATAATAAATGTGTATGTTGACTACCCATTTCCTCACACAAAATTT
Organism: Labia minor; assembly: GCA_963082975.1. NCBI lineage: Eukaryota > Metazoa > Arthropoda > Insecta > Dermaptera > Spongiphoridae > Labia > Labia minor. The sequence goes on along the minus strand of OY720345.1, from coordinate 7,443,747 downwards.
TAAAAACTCTGGAATTAAGTGGACGAGCCTTAATGAAATTGACAATTTTAACTACTTCTTCAAATCTTTCAACTTTTCAAATCTGGTGACATATTTTTGGCTGCTAATGATTCTCTGTGAATGCAGCAATGATTCCAAACAACCTGAGGCGCAACATTTTTAATAAGAGCAATCAATCCAGTTCTTGTACCTGACATTGCACGAGCACCATCAGTGCAAATTCCAACACATTTTGGCCACTCTATTTCATTTTCGGTTATAAAATTATTCAAACTGTTAAATATGTCATTAGCTGTCGTTCGTGAAGGTAGTGAATCACAAAACAATACATCTTCTTGTATTTGATTTTCAAACTCATATCTAATGAAAGCTAACAAATTGGCATTATTAGTGACATCAGTACTTTCATCCAATTGTAATGAGTAATAGTGACTTTTGCGCACTCTCGATATTAATTCTTCTTTTATATTACATGACATGTCTTCAATCCTATTCTTAACCGTATCATTTGATAATGAAATCAAATTTATATCGTTTGCTGCTTTAGTTCCTAACATTATATTTGTAATTACTTTTGTAGCAGGAAGAATTAATTGCTCTGCTATATTATGCGGCTTTCCTGCTTTAGCAATAAGTAGAGCTACTTCATATGATGCCATTACTGCTTTCTTACTCATACCACCAGATCCCGTCTTTACCATCAATTTCTGACTTGAATTAAGTTCTTCTTTTTTCATTTTAAAAAATTCGATAGACTTACTAACATGCTCGCTGTGCTTTGTTTGTAAATGACGTCTGAGATTAGCAGGTTTCATACTTTCATTGGATAAACTTTCCTGACATAGAACGCAGACTGGTCTTTCCACATCATTGTTGCAAATATAAGTAAATCCAAATGATAAATAATCATCCGAATATTTTCTAGTTTTGCGTTTCTTGGTAGAGTTTGCTGTTGATGCCTCATCATCTGATTCTTTCCGTTTCTGTGTTGAACCAGTTTGTAGCCAACGATCCATTTTATGGAGTTATTTATTAACATTCAACTACAATAATATAAATATAATATAAATATAATATAAATATAACGAATTATTATTTACTAGCTATGTTTTAATATGATTTTAAATGAATGTTTTAATATCATTTTAAATGAATGTTTTAAATCATTTTAATAAATGTTTTAAATCATTTTAAATAAATGATTTAATATCATTTTAAATGAATATTAATTTATATAATAAATATATTTCGTAATTTGATTCTAAAATATTATTAATTTCGTAATTTGATTCTAAAATATTATTAATTTCGTAATTTGATTCTAAAATATTATTAAAATAAATATTTTTTATTCATAAAACTAACTTATACTTACTCTCAAAAACAGCCTTTCTGGGAAATTGCAAAATGTGTTTAGTGTTTTTATAAAATAATGATCATGCAAATTACACTAAAAATTAAAAAAAATTATTAGCTATAATAAACTATTATTAGCTATAATTTAATTATAATTAATTAAATTAATAAAAATAATTTAAAGATACAACTCGTTGAGAAATGAACTTATAATTAACATTTGCTTTAAAACTGTTTAAAACCCCAGAGTGGACGCTGACAATTTGGGTTTTTCCGGGTAAGACTGTCCCCTCCCCTGGTTTTCCCCAATAACAAAGTGAAAGAAAATTCCCTTATATGCCTCCCCTTCCGAGCCCCTAAGAGGGGTTATTTTAAAGGAACAATCGAAAAATGATTTTAAATGAATGAATGGATGAAAATTCAAATTTTATATATAGTTTTTTATATATGTTTATTTATTCACAAAAAATTAATTGACATAATTATCAATTTAATAAAATAAAATAGTATTATTAATAGTATTAAATTATAGCCGTAATTCTCTAGGAGGATATAGTTAAACAATGAACTTTAAATATTTATATATGTATATATTTTTACGATGATTTTTTTCCGAGGACCGCGGACCCCCAGTAAAGGCTTCGCGGACCCCCAGGGGTCCGCGGACCACAGTTTAAGAACCACTGACTTATTTGATAAAAGATCTTTAATGAAAAATTAATTCTAAAATATTTTAATTTTTAATTTTATTTTTATTTTATTCTCCTCGTCCACTTGATTTGTTTAACTATTTTTCGATTTTATCCAATGGTTGATTCTTTTGGAAAACCCAATTGGTATCTTTCTATCTCAGAGATTCTCAACCTTTTTTTACTATCTCACCAGAGATAGTATTGCGATCACGAAAATTTTCGATGTTGAGATTTTTATGTTTTTGTACGTTTTGAAGGTTCCTAAGTAATTTTCATAGAATAATGAAATTTGCTATACGGGCATTATTCAAAATTCTATCAAATTTTGAGAAATGTAGCTCATCCGGAAGAGGGTCATTACCTAACACGTTTTCATTTTTTTTCCTCTAAACTGACCGTAAAAATAAAGAAGTATGTTTGATAGTTTTTCAGATAATTAAAAATTGTATAAAACTGCTATATCTAGAATTTCAGCTTGATTGAATCGCTGAAAGTACGAGAATTAATTTTTTAACACTGCAAATCTCACGCGCCAATACGTGAAGTGGTGCCATCAACAAAGAGCCAAACACGAACTGGTTTAATAAATATTATTTATTAATTTATAATTAATTAAATTTAATTTAAATATAATATATTATGTTATTTAATCCAATTCAAATTGCGAGATAGTCGAGTGGAGACACTCCAGTTATTTTTTTTTTTTTGCCGCGGCACACTTTTAACGATTTAAAAATTTGGCGGCACACAAAGAAAAAGTTAAGTGTAAAAGTTATTTACTTACCTATAATAGACTGTGTACTATAGTTTATGATAATAATCAGGGGTCGGCAACCTTTTTCAATAGTCGGGTACATTTCTGAAATAATTTAACAGGGATGGGCACACTTGGTGATACTTAGAGCCATATTGAAAAATCGAAAATGTTTAAGAGCCTCTGATCGCAAAAACATTTTGCCATTTTTTTTTACATACATATAAAATAAATAAGTACTTTTTCTTAATTTGAATTTTTTATTTGTAAAATTTGGCGACACAGTGGTGGAGAATCACTGATCTATCTGTTGTTGTTATTTCCTAATAGTCTTAACATTAATTATCTAATCTTAACAAACCTTTTACCTTTTATTTATTCCTTCCTTAATGAACTAATAATAAATTATTGATTAAATAAATCGATTGCATGCATTTCCTTGAATTTACTATATGATAAAAATATATTCAAATTAAAGAAGTATACTCGATTTTGGATGCCCCTATTGAAATGAAAGACACGTTAAATCGTAAAGGTGTAAAATTAATTAATGGTTTATCCTACAAGTGGTTGTAGTATTTCCTGTTTATCCTATTCAAGTGAATGAAGGGATACGACGTGATTTTTTTTTTATTTTTTTTTTTTTTCAAATATTTTCGAAATCCTTCTAAGAGGAGCAATGGCGTGGTTAAATGGTCGAAGGAGATGAACCCTTTGGTCCATTTTGGCTCTCTTCGCAATGGCAAAGGGAGATAGCTACTCTTCTAGGAGCGGCTGCTCTATTCTTGACCCAAGGCTCTCGCTTATTATGAAAGCACGAGGCGTGCTGAATGGCCGCTGGCTGCACGTGCTCTTCCTGCCGCACCGTACATGGTCATCGCCTGCAGGCCAGGATGCCCGAAAGCGCCGCTTCCGGTTCGCCAACCTGCTGCCCACCCATCGCCATTTTCTCATTTCCTTTGTTTCCGAAAATTGTTCTCCACCCCACCCCCACCCCCACCCTTATCTTCTTCTCTTTCTCTCCCACCTCCCATTCCTCCATTCCTCCATTCCTACCATACCCGTTTTTCTAGCCTGTCGTGTTTCCATTCTCACTAATTACAGAATTACTCGCAAGGTTTTTAATCTACTTCAAAGCTCAATCAGATAAAACGCAGACCTCTCTATCTCACCTTTATCATTTCCCAGCTCCATATTTCAAATGGTTTTATTCCAATTAAGCACACAAGAAATTATTACTTGATTATATCTGGACTTAAACGCGGAACCTCTCTTTTAATTATGATTATTAGTATTCTAATGCCTTTTATAATTCCTCTTCCCTCCATATAACTTTATTCATAGAGATAATCCCTAAACAATGGACAGATTTTGTAAAATTCAATTTCCTAACTTTAATTGGAAGATAATAACGAATAATTTTTATCTCATCGATTATTACTTCAAAGATCTATTTTAAATAATTTATCAATAGTAGGATTCAAATTAAAGTTTTAATCAACAAATACGATAAAAAAATATCTTTTTTTTAGAAATATTTTTAATAACTTAAAAGCATTTTAAATTCAAAATGGGTTAAAATAAAGAGACGCGCTATCACCAATTCTATTTAATTTAGTATTTCAATAAGTGATTAGACAAATGGAGGAAAAATCAAACGAAATCCGATTAAACAAAAGAAACAAACACAAGTATTAAGTTACGCTGACGACATAAATATAATAGGAGATATGGCAATTGCAAATAGAAAAATTAATCGATGCAGGAAAAGAGGATGGGGGACTGCATAACGAGGAGTGTTATACAATCGAGAAGGTTGAAATGGGCAGAGTACGTGGCAAGAATTGGAGAGGAAAAAAGTCTATTTGTGGAGCGACCGATTGTGGACAGCTTGGCCCCCCAACTCCTTAGAAATCGGTGAAACCATTTTTTTTTAATATTATATCTCTATGTGGCACCGCTAAGAGGCGCTGCAGGCGCATAACCGATAACTCTGCATGCAAAAACCAGGCACACACACACAAAAGCCAGATTTTTTCAATTAGTTACTGTCTGCACTCGCATGGTGGCGCCAAAAGCTGTTTCAGCAAAGACACCAGGGTTTACTAGTCTTATAGATGGTCTGTGGTGGACAAACAAGGTAAAAAGGGACATGGAGAGGTGAATCGAGAATGAGAGTTGGATGGGTGTAGCTCAGGTTAGGGGCTCTTGGAGAAATCCAGTTTCTGCGGCCAAGAACTTTCGAATTTCGTTGAGTCATAGAGATAGATGGATGTATTTTCAAAATTATTGAAGGTATATCATTTAAATCTTCTATTTATCTATTAAAAAAATAAAATATACTTATGAATATGAATTCAATAAATACAAAATAAAATGGATTCTTAAATTTTTTATATTTTTGCAACTTTTTTTCAATAATTATTTTTCAAGTTATTTAGTTTATTCCTTTAATAAAAAAAACCTATACTGAGTAATTATCCTTCAAATTGTAAACAATTTAACCTTATAATTCCATTGAATTTTCACCTCAATTAAATGTTGATTTTTTAATGCATTTAAAAATCCAATTTTCATTTGATTCGAAACCCACAAATTGACTTGAATAATCTAATCAATTTAATTATTATTTAGTTTATATATAGATGTGTGTATTCTAATAGGGTTATAGTTTTTCTCTCTATATTTGTATGTTAAAAAATATTGATTATATATATATATAAATAGATAGATATATGTATATGTATATATATGCTTCATTACACATGAAAGATAAAATAGGAGTTATCTCGTTAAATAAGCCTGCTCGATTTAACTCAGCTGGATAAGAGAATAGCCTGTGTTCTATTATGTTTATTTATCAAGTAATTCTGGTCCCTGCTGTTAAAGGCGCAGATGGACCAACAGTGAGCCAAAGTCGGCAAGATACGGCCCTCACTCACTATCTCCGACACAACTTGTTCTGTTTACTGGAAACATCAAAGTTCGATCTCCAAATATACATTCTCTACCAACCTCTTTCTTGTTTGGACGAGGCATGTAATTCTTTTTTTCTAATGGGACATTTTATTCTTCTAATTATTCATATCATTATATTTTTAAAATTTTCACTATTATCCAAGATTACACATAAAAAGATGGATTGAAAAGTTTGAAATTTTTTTTTTTTTTTAATTATTTATTTATATATTTTATTGTTTTTTTAACCCTCTTGGAAATATAAAATGTCTTTTAAAATTCCATTTTTATTTTTCCAAATCTCTTAAAATATAAACATTAATAATACATGAGGAAAGGTAAAAGATTTATTCTACTCACTGGCTTTATGAGAATTCATACTCTCTCTCTCTCTCTATATATATATATATAACATTTTTGATAATTTAAAAAAAAAATCTTGGAAAATGAATGCTTACTCTATAATAAAATATTCTATTACTACTTCATAAATTACTTGACAACCTTTTTTACAGCATACATAAATCATAGATATACATTTGATTTTATTTTGATTTATACCATTTATAATTATTAGGAAATTATTCAATGATGATTTTTTTTAAAAATTTATTTTACTAAAAGATTATTAAATCGATAACTAAAAACCTCAAAACCTTAAAAAAAATAACTCTAACATGGAAAGAATACATTTCTTGATTTAATATACAGTAGAACCTCCATAAGTTGTTCTAAATTAGGGAATTCGGCAATTTTTTGATTTTTACATTGAACACTTTCTCCTGATTCTTGTTTTTTTTTCAAGAAAATCCAAGGGAAACACAAAATATTTTAAGTTATCGAGGTTTTAAGTTATCAAGGGTTTATGTTATGGATAGGTTAATAACAAAGGCTTTTAAAGGCTATATCATGTGGTTTCTTAAAATTCTCTAACCAGCCATTGCTTGCTTTAAAATTTTTGATTTTCAGTGAATTAGCGAACTCTTCAGCTTTTTCTTTCAGTATGGGTCCACTAACACTGAAGTTTTTGTTTCGACACTGTTTGAACCACGTAAACAAACCAATTGTTCTAAATTAGGGAATTCGGCAATTTTTCGATTTTTACATTGATGACTTTCTCCTGATTCTTGTTTCTTCAAGATTTCAGCTTCTCAGGGCCAATACAGAGATGACTTATTTAAGTTATCGAGGTTGCGTATTTTAAGTTATTGAGGTTTTGGGCTCTGATGGGAAGGGAACAGATTATTTTTTGAAGTTATAGAGGTTTTTAAGTTACCGAGGTTTGAGTTATCGACAGTTCTACTGTATATATATAATATTAATTAAATTAAAGGCTTGTTTAAACGATAAGAGTTCTTTTCTTGAGTTTCAACCAAACTCTAGTTTTCTTATCGTTAGTTGGTTTGTATTCTAATTGAAACTCATGAGCGACATAATTTGACCTAAAGAAATACTATTATTTTTTTATTCACATCGACAGGTGACAGGATAACTTGTCTGAAATACCATTCAAATAATCTCATATCATTAATGACCACCAGGAAAATACATTAATCTTTCTGTTTTTTACATTTAATTCTATAATGAGGATTATTTTCAAAAATAAAAATTTGTTTCATTAGTCAAATTGAACTCAATTTTTGTGAAATAGGAAATGTTTATTTCTAAAAATACCTTATAATAATCACTAAAATGTGGTATATAATCGATTAATAATGTTTTACTCCTTGAGTTTAATCCCATCTGAATTATTTTAACTATTTGTCATAAAATAAAAAACAACAACAAAAAGTCACATGGGTTTTGAACTTTAATTTTAAAGAAATTCATTTTTTTTTTACTTTAACAAAATGAAATACATAATTGTAATTCTTTGTGTCCGTCTTTTTGAAGGATCCTTTCATCTTCCAATCATTGTCTATTCCCTAATCACGATTAGCTGACTATTGTACACTTGCATAACTATTCCTTTGATATGCTAATTTTTTTCCCCCATCAAATCGTTCAAATCTATTCAACTATTTGATACTGGGACGCGACACGTATAATAAATCTTTAATAATTTCGAGTTATTGTTTATATATATATATAGTTAAGGTAATATTCAAAAAAAAAGTATTATGAATAGAAAAGATAATTTGTGATTTTTATTCAACATTCTCATTAATGAGAAATTACTGAGTTTTAAAAATTACAAACTAGTTTGTTTTTTTTACAAATTTGTATTGATTTTATCAATCATTTAAAAAAAAAACTAGCAGCGGTTCATAACAGTGGTTTCCAACCTTTCTGTACCGGTGCCCCCCTTTTTCTAAAAATAATTCTTGCGCCCCCTTATTTTTGGAATTTCCTTTTTCAATAGTCGGGCATATTTCTGAAATAATATAACAACAGGGGTGAGCCATGGTTCAAGGCATCACAAAATCATCTGACCTTTTTTTAGTACCATACTGAAAAAAATCGAAAATTTTCAAAAGTTTGTGGGCACTTGAATTGCCTTTGCGGTCATTTGAAATTGGTTCTAATACCTTCGCGCCCCACAGTTTGGAATCCGCTCGGTCATAATGACAAATTCAAATGTCGAAAATTAAACCAAATTTGGCACTTCTCAAAGTTTTTTTTTTTGAGAATGCATCCGTCGACATTGTTAATTTATTTTAATATTTTATCATTAAAAAAATGTTTTATTTCCATAGTAAAAACACTTTAAAAATATTTGGAAATCAAATAAAAGTATATTTGCATTGAAAGAGACATAATATATTATGAAAATTAGCACAAATGGTTTTTTTTAAATTATTTTTTTTTTCCTCGAGTTGAATGTTGATTGGAGTTTTTTCTTTTTTGTTACAGCGTGGCTCCGACGAGTTGCTTTCCCAAACAGGGGCTGTAAGCAACGGAGCTCTAATGAGCCCTCAATCCAATCACCCCGAAAACAACAACGATGCCAAAAAGGTATGTAATCTTATTATTTTATTAAAAAAAACAAAAAAAAAAAAAATTATTTAAACACTTCAAATTTAAATGATTGAATTATAAAAAAAAATTCACATATGTTAAAATTCATCCTTTTTTGATTAATAATTTAATACAAATTTTGACTTGCTGCTTAGGTAATATATATATATATACTTAAATATTTGAAACATAAACTTTTGTATTGAACCGAGAAAAGTTTTAGAAAACTTCTTAATTGAGACTATTTAAAAATTGAAGTATCCCCATAATATACTGTTTGTATATCCTTTTTTACCAAAATAATAATTAAATTAAATTAATAACATAAAATATTGAGGTATTTTCTTTTTATTTATTATTTTAATCTTTTATTGAGAACAAGCTCACTCAGGTCATTTGATATTTTGTCGATATTCTATTAAATATTAATTCATATCTCTCTCTCTCTATATATATATATATATAGGGTTTTTATTCAGCATACATACACTTTAATTTAATAAGTTAATTAAATTATTTATTTATAATATCTTTCAGCTATGCATGAAGCTTTTAAACACATACTAGCTATTGTTTTAATAGAGGATTGTGTTCATATATTAACTGGCCACCATATGTTTAATAGTATTTTGGATAAATTAATTCATTTGGATTTTATGGAATTTTTAATGGATATTCTACTAGCATCTGTGTAGCAATATTATGGAAATTTATAAATCATGGGAAAATAGATAAAATCACTAATAAGATTAATATTTTCGATAAAATAAGATTCTACTGGAGATTTTTAAATATTAATAATTTTTTTGTTTAACGTTTTTTAATTATCATCAAATTATTATGTTGCTTTTAATACCAAAGGGCAATTATAAATATAGAAATTAAACGAAAATCTATAATAATAATCATTTGATTAGCATTTAAAATAGTGATTCTCAACCTGGGCGATCGACATCTTAAAGGGGACGATTATTTGACTATACGATTTTCGGGGGGGGGGGGGGGGCGAAATCATTTTCAACTATAAAAAAAAAGGTAAGATGATTTTGCGAACAAGCTTTTAAACATTTCCTATTTCTTTCAATATGGTTCTAAAAAAAAAAAAAAGTTCAGATGATTTTGCGATCAGGTTCTGAAACTCACTTTTTCAATATGGCTCTAAGTATCACACACCAAGTTACTTACCTTATATTAGGGATTATCATGCAATTTTTATCTGTTAAAATTTATAGGGGGGGGGAACTATGAAGCCGGCCTTACGAAGTGGGCGTTTGGTCCAAAATGGTTGAGAACCACTAATTTAAAACCTAGATTACTTTTCTTGTTTTGAAGTTCTTAAATTATTTTGATGATAATTGGACATTACATTACATTTGTGTATATAGTTAAAAGAACATTCGATCAATGAAATGTGCATAATTGAGGGTCATTTTTGACCAACCGTTTGAGCGAAAAATTATATTATACATTATGCTCTTTGAAATTATATTAAGGGTTGAGGAATGGCTTTTATCAGATGAACAGATATCTTGAAATTATCTTATTGACAACCCTGAAATAGCAAACCAATTACAAAACCTTATTTACTTGATATTATCAGATAATCATTTATAAATATAAGTAAAACTAGCTGTATTACTGCTCTATATGATAGATTATATAGATGCACGAAATACAAATACGTATAAATTAACGTGATCAAAAAATATTAATAGCGATTAAAATCAGACAACATTTTATATTTTATCATCGAAATCATTTCTCACATTTGTTAATTAAGTTATACGAGTAACTACTGAGTCAGAGTTACCCCACTTTCGACCCACTCCAATTAAATCCAAAGGGACATTAGAAAGAGTTCCATTTGGGACTTGTATGACGGTGGGGATGGGGACTTGAAGGTTTCAGTTTGAAAGTGGTCCCAAGCGAATATCCACCCACTATATGGTGCTTACCTGCTAGGTTCTACTACTTCTATACTTTAGAACAACTCTAGAAACATATCCTATTTTCAGTAAAAAAGTTATTTGTGATTATAAAAAAGAGATAAGATCAATAAATGAATAATTAATAGGTTACTATAGTCTAATTCCTTCTAAATACGAGTATTATTTTGTATTATTATTATTATTATAAAATAAAAATAAATATGCAAGGAATGTAAATATATAATAAATAAAATAAATTTAATTATTCATAAAAAATGTTTATACATTCATAATAATTATTAAATATTAATTTGAAGAATATACATATAATCAATGAATTTATTTACTAATTCAATACATTATTATCATTTACTCTATTTGCATTATTATTATTTATAAAAACTTGCATATTGATTTATTTTATTAAATTTAAGTTTTGGTTTGAACATATTATAGGTAATATATTTCCATGTTATTACTAATATTGTATGTATAATTAAATGAATTAAATAAACCTTTTTTATAAATAATGTAATTCTTTTATTTATAGGTGAAATTGGACAAAAACCAGAATAAGCCTTCGAAAGTAATCCACATTCGAAACATCCCTAACGAAGTAACTGAAGCAGAGATTATTCATTTGGGCATTCCTTTTGGTCGTGTGACAAACGTTCTCGTTCTTAAAGGAAAAAATCAGGTAAAGATAATTGATTCTGAATCCTAACATTTAATTTTTCTATTTAACACGTAGAACTTAAAATGAAATAAGTTGACCTGTGACCAGGCAAAGAACCGATCGACGGTTTGAAATAAATTAATTTCCAGCTACAGAAACAATTTCAGTTAATTTTTAATATATCTATTAATGCAATAAAAGACAGATAGGCATATAACATAAATATTTTTAATTTTATTTTATTTATAATATATAAGGAAGCGCTGGTTGTGACGTCATGAAGGGCTGGGTGACGTCATATAATTTTAAATTAAGAAAAAAACTAATGAAAATGATTTTTCCCGAGGATAAAACCAATACAAAGTGCATGATTCATGGAGATATGTAAAAAATCTCCTGTGAAATTTGGTGTGAAAACAATCTACTAATTACTAGCGCCGGTCGGTAAAAATGAAAAGGACTCAGATAAATTAATCCCCCCCCCCAAATGTCCCTAAAGAAATTTATTCTTAAATTTATAAATCTATAAATGAAAACATTTCCCTCTCTCTCTCTCTCTCTCTCCCTCTCTCACTTTTCGATTAAATTCCTCTAAATGATTAAATAAAAAACAAATATATCATATGCTCTGGATATTTTACCTTTTTGAACAGTCAATATTCCAATATTGTAATTTATATATATATATATATATATATAGATATTATTTAATCAAAGAACCGATTCTATTAAATAATACCCACGAACAAATTTATCATTTTCAATTGAAAATTTTAATAGATATTAATAGTTATCGGTAATTAAATGATAATTTTTAATATTCAAATTTTATTAATTGTTCACAAAGTTTCTTAAATGATGAACTTCTGACCTCTCATCAATTTTTCTCATTGGCCCGGCGTTCTGTAGGAACCACTGATTTAAACGAAAATATAAAATTAAGGGAATTTTTTTATTAAAAGACCACACATTGTTTGTATAAAATTATTTATTAAATTAAAATAACTGTACACTGTTTCGACTGCTTATTCTGCTGTCGTTTTCAAGTAATATATTGGCGCCAATATCACTGCCTATATAAGAGCTGACGTGTCCCATCATGAGTCAGTTCGCTTGAATCGGAGCAAGCGTACGGTTACTTGAAAACGACTGCAGAATAAGCAGTCGAAACGTTGTACAGTTATTTTAATTTAATAAATAATTTTATACAAACAATGTGGTCTTTTAATAAAAATTCCCTTAATAATTATCAAAATAACCACTTTAATAAATAAAAATATAAAATTATTTAGGGAGCTATTCAATATTCAATTAAAATAAATAAATAAATAAATTCCTTTTCAAAATTCTTTATAAACTTCTATAAATAATTTTTTTAATCATTATTTTGAATATATATATATATATATATATATATATAATCATTATTTTTTCTTTAATTGAAAGTTCCCTTTTATTTTCATCCCCGTCCGTTCTTCTTTCTCATTTTCCATCCTCCACCTCTTCTTTTTTTCCAAACCTGTTCTTTTCTCTAGCTTTTAGTATACGTTTACAGTTTTTACCTTCCGTTAAACCTCCGACTTTTTTATAATCCTTAATGGTTGTATTTTTTTTTTTTTTATTTTTTATTTTAAATCCATTAGGATTAGATCCAGGATTATTTGTGTATTTGTCATTCCCTTTCATCTGTTACTTAAATATGGATGCAGGCGTACCGTATAAAAACATTTGAGATCGAATTGATTGAACCTCTACAATTTATACAAGTATTTTTATTTTTTTATATTTTCCTCTCCATTTTTTTTTTTCTAACAAAAACGAAATGCGTTTGTATTGGGATTATCTTTTAAAAATTATTTACTCTGTTTTTAATTTTAGAAAATCTTCTTGTTATACATATATATATATATATATATATATATATATATATATATATATACTTTTGATAATAGGAAAAAAATGAGACTTGATGGGATCGGATCTATCGTTAAATGATTCGACTCTAATTACCATTTACGGCACAATTTAAATCGCAAGCATTTTCAAAGCTTTACCATTTCGATTAATGTCAATGCCTTTGAATTTGAACGAACGGGAGTTGCTTTGGTATGCTATTGTCTTAATTTGTTTGTAGCAAACGAAACACGCGCTTAGCTAAGCACCTCCCTCCTCCTTGCTCTTTCATCTTCTAACCTGTCCAATTAGCCAATTCGTATAGCCTACAATATTATTCATTTTGGACCATTTACCAATTTATATGCCTTTATAAACTTGATATAATTTAAACATACAATATATTTATACTGCTACATTGGAGATATTAACATGTTAGTTTACTAAATTTTCGATCTCTAAAATAACTACTAAAGAATATAAAATAAAAGTATATAACCAAGATATTTGGCAAAGATGTAATTATACATAAATTAAAATTATACAGAACGTCGTTTATTCGAATCAACTGGGACCTTTTGACCTCACACGAAACCACTGTTAAGCATTTCACTGTTCGACAACGTATTTATATATAATGCATGTAGTTGACCAAATTAACTTTTGAGATAGTTGACACTTCGGATAAACGACATTTTACTGTTTATATAATATAAATTAAAATTAAATCAAGATTTTTATTAAATTGAAGATAATTGTATATAAAACAGGAAGCTTCAGGGATTTGGATGAAACTTTGCCAGTGGATTCCTTTTTTAATTAAAAAAAAAACTTATGCAATATTTCTCGTTTTGTAAACGATTACCAAATTGAAATTTATAGGTCTGTATTTAAAATAGAATATGTAAATTGTTAAATTTAACGATAATTTTGTGGCCTACCTAATACACTAAGCAAAATTATATAAATTTATAACAATTATAATATAAATATTTATATACAGTGTGTCCCAAAATGAAAGAGCAGATTTGTATGTATACACCCTGTATATATACAGATACACATAGGTATAAGCAGTTCAGTTATACAAATCGATTCTTTACCTTAAAAAATACCCTAATACCTGAATTTTATAAAAAAAATTGAGTCCTTTTCAAAGATAAGATACATAAATTAGATATATGCATATCTCTACAAGTTAAGCTAGAATAATAAAATTATTTTTTTTTTTTTATTAAATTTAACATTTTTATTTTTCAATATAATTTTAATATAATGTATTTTTTTATATCCTTCAGGCATTTTTGGAAATGGCAGATGAGCTGGCTGCCTCCTCAATGGTCACCTATTTCACATCCTGCATGGCTCAATTACGGGGCCGCGCTGTCTACGTACAGTTCTCCAATCATAAAGAACTCAAAACAGACCAGACCCATTCGAACGCTGTAAGTGCACAAACATCCCCCCCCCCCCCTCTCTCTCTCTTTCTTATTACCATCTTCATCATTAACACTCTAATTTTTAATATCAGAGATAGTATTGCGAATATGAAAATTTCGATTTCGAGATTTTGATACGTTTTGAAGGTCCCTGAGTAATTTTCATAGAATAATGAAATTTGCTATACGGGCTTTATTCAAAATTCGTAGTTTTCTATCAAATTTTGAGAAATGTAACTCAACCGGAAGAGGGTCATTACCTACAACGTTTTGATTTTTTTTTCCTCTAAAGGGACCGTAAAAATAAAGATAAAGGTTTGATAATTTTTCACATGATTAATAATTGTATAAAACTGCTATATATAGAATTTCAGCTTGATTGAATCGCTGAAAGTACCAGAATTTATTTTTTTAACACTGCAAATCTCACTCGCCAACACGTGACGTGGTGCCATCAAAAAAGAGCCAAACACGAGCTGGTTTAATAAATATTATTTATTAATTTTAATTTATAATTTATAATTAATTTAATTTAATTTAAATATAATATATTATGTTATTTAATCCAATTCAAATTGCGAGATAGTCGACTGGAGACACTCCAGCTAATTGTTCCAAGTAAATTAAAATTTTAATTTGGATTTTATTTTAACATAAAGAAATTTACGTTAATTATTTTATCATCATTCCTTTTAGGAAAGATATATAACTTAATCCGTTATTGTTATCATTTTTGAAAGTGAATAATCGTTAATATTAGAATCCATATTCCTATTTTTACCATTTAATATCGGTAGTTGTATTGTGATTTACTATGTTTACATTCATCGAATTCGGCTCATAAATTTTAACAATCTTTTTAAAACAAGCCGGTAAGCAACAAGTTTGCGCCTAATTGGATTTTATATATGTTTTTGTGTAACCATCGATTTGTTATCAAACTAGGCATTACACTTTATTACATCGTCGCATGGGTTTGTATGTATGTAGTTTTAAATCTAAAAGAATGGTGAACTGTGACACCCTATAATAGCCTCTGCCATATGTTGACCATCACCCTCGAGGCATTTCGATGGTGATGAAATTGAACTCGATACTCCCTTAACTCACCCCACTTTTGCCCCCAATCCGTATCTTTTTTCGATTTCATTCGCAAATAACATCGGCCCCTGGTTCCATTAATCTTTTCAATGTTTCTGTTTTGTTATTTTTACATTTCCATTCTACCTGAGAGCAGCTATTTTTTTTCAAAATTCTATATTCTTAATTAAAATTAAAGATAATTGTTTTCATTTTTACTATCTCGCCAGAGATAGTATTGCGATCACGAAAATTTTCGTTGTTGAAATTTTGATGTTTTTATACGTTTTGAAGGTTCCTGAATCATTTTCACTAAGGTTGAGAATCACCTTTTTGAGATGAGATAAATAATAAAAAATATTTTATTTTTACTATCTGGCCATAGATAGTATTGCGATCACGAAAATTTTGATGTTTTTATACGTTTTGAAGGATCCTGAATCATTTTCACTAAAGTTGAGAAAAATATCTATATCTCTCTCTCTGTGTGTGTGTATGTGTATATGTGTGTATGCAGACAAGATTACTCAAAAACGGTTTGAGCTAAATTCATGAAATTTGGTATACGGGCATTATTCAAAATTCGTAGTTTTCTATCAACTTTTGAGAAATGTAGCTCAACCGAAAGAGGGTCATTACCTACAAAGTTTTGATTTTCTTCCCCTAAAGTGACCGTAAAAATAAAGGGATATGTTTGATAATTTTTCACATGATTAAAATTTTTATAAAACTGCTATATATAGAATTTCAGCTTGATTGAATCGCTGAAAGTACCAGAATTAATTTTTTAACACTGCAAAACACGCGCCAACACGTGACGTGGTGCCATCAACAAAGAGCCAAACACGAGCTGGTTTAATAAATATTATTTATTAATTTTAATTTATAATTTATAATTAATTAAATTTAATTTAAATATAATATATTATGTTATTTAATCCAATTCAAATTGCGAGATAGTCTAGTGGAGACTCTCCAGCTATATATATAATTTTTATTAATAAAAAACATTAATGATTATTGATTAAAAAAAAAATAATGACATTTTTATATTTTTTATTTATTTATTTTTTTTTTATTTCTGATTCTAACTTTTATCTGAAATCAACGTTCTAGAACGTTTCATGTGAAATATATATATATATATACTTTTGGTTTTCCCAGTCGACCTGAGAGAGGTGAAATCTCAAGTTGTAGATGTTAAATAATTTGTGACTCGGTACTAGGTACCTCGTAGCTAATAAATTGTCGATCCAATTGGCCGTAAAGCGTAGGGTAGGTACCGTAGTGCAATTTGGAGTTTGGGCATTTGCTTTCTGGTAAATGTCCCACCGACTTTTTTTTAAGATCATTGTGCTAGAAAAGCAATAAAAATCTCCATTTGGAAACTATTTTAGAAACGATAGCCATAAAATAAATTTTAATATTCCTATAATAATAATATTTTTGAATACGAGCATATGCGAAAATATTAATTTAAATTATCAATAATGTAATGTAAATAATATGAATATAAATTTGGTAATGGTTAAGGATACATGTCATCTCTCGAATTTTGATGAAACTTCGCCAGTTGCTTCCTTGATTAATTCTAAGAAACTTTTACCTTAGGCAATATAGCGGGGAAACTTCTAGTTTTCGAGATAAAAAGGATTCAAGTTTGGATATAAATCCATTGATATTCTATTTAGCTATCATGTTTTATCCATTTAAACAGCAAAGGGCTCCACTAATTTTCAGTTTTTTTTTCTTTCTGGATTGAATATAGAAAAATTATAAAAAAAATTAATTAATTAAATAATTTCCCTATATCCAACCGAACCGAAAAAATCCGAACATTGGTGAATCTGTCAAAAATATTTATTTATCTCGAAAATTAGAAGTTCCCCGCTATATTGCATAGGGAAAAAGTTTCTTAGAATTAATCAAGGAATCAACTTGCGAACTTTCATCAAAAACCGAGCGGTGTCCTGTATCCTTAACTATTACCATATATTTTTATGAAACTAATTAATCATTTTTTATAATTTTAATATTAATTAATTTTTATTTGCATTTGCATTTTAATAATATATTTATTATTTTAAATGAACATATTTGATTAATTATTATAAATTTATTTTTCATGATATACATATTAAATAATAACTAATTTTATTTAATTATTTACTACTTAATTTGGAAGACATAATTACGGATTAGAGTTGTATTCACTAGAAATTGTTTACAAAATGAATTAAAAGTCACTAACGGATTCATCGGTTCTCTGTTTTGCTTGGTATACTTACTTACCTTTTAAGCAGAGGGGGCTTAAATTCTGATTTCATTTTCTTCTTTTCAAAATATTCCCGAAAGTGGTTGCTTTTTACCCTTCAAACGATTTTGTTTGCCAATTCATTTAAAAAACAATTATGCTTTTATAATTACAGGTTGATTGAATAGTTTTGAAAGCCCAAATTAAAGAATGTGAATTTTTAAATGAAATTAGTTTTTTTATTGAATATAATCTCCCTCAACTTCAATACACTTATTTCATTGAGCCTCCAATGATTTTATCCCATCTATATAATGATTTTTTGGAAGCTCAGCAAAATAAAAGTAGATACTAAACCCACTCCAATGATGAACAAATACTCTTTATTATCAAATCAGTATAAATAAATAAATAAAATTGTAATTACAATTAAAAAAAAACAAAAAAAAACCTCTGACTTTTGTACGTCCTAGGCAAGGACAACGCGTATCAAGCCGGTTATATCAATGAGGTGTCCTATGATCAGTAAAACCCATAGACCCCAGCTAGAGAAATTCCCTTGCCAGAGCTGGGATTTGAACCCGGGACCATGTGAATGTAAGGCAGGTTCGCTACCCACACACCCAATGGCGCCTTTGTAAATACAATTATTGCATATAATTATTGTATATGTATTTCATTATTACCATTAATTCCGTTCCGATTCCGTTTTTAGTAATTATTTATAAATTTAAAATTATATTTATTATTTATTAATTAATTAAGTATTGTTTTTTTCTTAAAAGAGTAATTACAAACTCTTTTCTTTGTATGATTTTCTAATCACAAAGGAATCGTATTTACTAAAGTCCAACGAAATACCTGAAATGTGAGTTAGGCTATTTTTTTGTTGTTTGGATTAGCGTTCTTCTTGTAATTAATTAGTTACGATATATTAGACGGCAGCAGTCCTTTCTAAAGGTTGGATGCAAAGGTACCTTCAAGTAAATAGATTTGTACTTGGAACGCTATTGAAACATTTGCAACATGAAAGGGCTTTAATCTAGATCTTAATTTCTTTAAAATCTAATTAAGTTAATTGCCCAAGCACAACTCCATAGGAAGTATGGAGGATGGAGGGTGTAGGGGGAGGGGGAGGGCTGATAGGAAGAAACCGAATCACTTGTTCTATTCTTTTTTTTTCCCTTGTTGGGTAGGTTAATCTAATCTCAACGACTCCATTGATGAAACTTGTGACCGTGCAAAGGTGCTCTCTTCCTACCTCGACGTAAAAGGTTTCTATTTGCCTGCAAAGCCTTGTTTCATGGGAGCTTTACTCAACTCCATCCCCATCCATCTTCCCAGCTTGCTTTACTCCCCCCCCCCCCCCCACCTTCCATTCGCCAACCAATCATACTCGGTTGATAAGCTCGCGTCCTGATCCAATCAAGAACAGACAAATCCCAACTTTAATTGGCTACTTCATCACGGCTTTAATCTTGGTGAAAAATAAATATCAAACGCTTACCTATTTGCACATTTATAGGTTTTTTTCCTTTTTATTTATTTATTTATTTATTTATTTATTTTCTTATTCTAAACATGGTTCTATCTTAATCCAGTTTTCTTTCATTCTTTATTTTTCAATTTGTTTTTCTTCGCAGTTCCTAAAGAAATTTGGTTCTTCAAATTTAAGGAAAAAAATAAATTTGTTAAATTTGTAATGGTTATAAATTTCCAAGTAAGGTTAGATAATAACAAATGACGCGTTGCTTGTGAAATAGCACTTAATCGATAAGCAGACTAGCAAGTCCCTAGACGTGCGATTAGCGGCTTCAGGCCCGATAACGCACTCATTCACCCAGGATTAACCCCTAAGCCATCTAGCAGTTAGCCGTACAGGGTTTAATTATCAATTATATACCCTCCAGCCTTCAGAAGGATCTACTAAACGAGTGTTTTCATTTGAATTATAATCTTAGTTTCAGGAATAGGCATTATTTTTACTAATTTCATATTTATATACTAATACAGTGGTTCTCAACATTTTTTCTTTTTTTTACCGTGGCACACTTTTAACGGTTTAAAAATTTGGCACACAAAGAAAACGATAAGTGTAAAAGTTTTAACATATTGAAAAAATTTAGAAAAAAGAGCCTAGTCCCAAAAACGTTTTACATTTTTTACTATCTCGCCAGAGATAGTATTGCGATCACGAAAATTTTCGATGTTGAGATTTTGATGTTTTTATACGTTTTGAAGGTTCCTGAATCATTTTCACTAAGGTTGAGAAAAATGTATATATATATATATATATATATATATGTGTGTGTGTGTGTGTGTGTGTGTGTGTGTAGACAAGATTAGGCAAAAACGGTTTGCTAGAATCATGAAATTTAGTATAGGGGTATTATTCAAAATTCGTAGTTTTCTATCAACTTTTGAGAAATGTAGCTCAACCGGAAGAGGGTCATTACCTACAACGTTTTGATTTTTTCCCCTCTAAACTGACCGTAAAAATAAATTTATATATTTGATAGTTTTCCACATGATTAAAAATTGTATAAAACTGCTATATATAGAATTTCAGCTTGATTGAATCTCAATCATAAAGAACTCAAAACAGACCAGACCCATTCGAACGCTGTAAGTGCAAAAACATCCCCCCCTCTCTCTCTCTCTCTCTTATTACCATCTTCATCATTAACACTCTAATTTTTAATATCAGAGATAGTATTGCGATTATGAAAATTTTCGATTTCGAGATTTTGATGTTTTTATACGTTTTGAAGGTCCCTGAGTAATTTTCACAGAATAATGAAATTTGCTATACGGGCATTATTCAAAATTCGTAGTTTTTTATCAAATTTTGAGAAATGTAGCTCAACCGGAATTACCTACAACGTTTTGATTTTTTTTCCTCTAAAGGGATCGTAAAAATAAAGATATAGGTTTGATAATTTTTCACATGATTAAAAATTATATAAAACTGCTATATATAGAATTTCAGCTTGATTAAATCGCTGAAAGTACCAGAATTAATTTTTTAACACTGCAAATCTCACGCGCCAACACGTGACGTGGTGCCATCAACAAAGAGCCAAACACGAGCTGGTTTAATAAATATTATTTATTAATTTTAATTTATAATTTATAATTAATTAAATTTAATTTAAATATAATATATTATGTTTTTTAATCCAATTCAAATTGCGAGATAGTTAAGTGGAGACACTCCAGCTAATTTTTTTTTTAGAACCAAATTGAAAAAATTTAGAAAAAAAGTCGGAAGTCATAATCTCACGGCACACTGCTTGAGAATCACTTTACTAATAGTTTGAAAACCAAACTTAATAAACTTTTTTGTAAATCATTTCCAAAATAGAAAAATAAATATCTTTATAAATAAATCCGACTGCTCTGCTTTCATTTTAATTTATCTTAGAATATTCAAATTATTTTTTTAAATTTTTATTAATGGACTGACTTGAAAACACAATCAACAAAAATAAATATTTCCAAAGATGAAATGGAAGGATTAGAGTAGCGAGTAGGGGAATTAATTCAAAATCAAAAGGGAATATTAATTCATTACTAACTTAATTTCTTCATTGTGTGTATAAAGAGTTTGTTTTTTTATTTATTTATATTTAATAATATAAAATAAATAAAACTTTTTCGTTATATAAATTAATAATCTAAATAAGGTTTTAATTTCAAAATTGACAATCCTTATAATTGTTTCTCATTCATTCCAACTTTTATTCTTAACAAATATTCTTCATATGTTGAATAAGCGTAAATCTAAAATAAAATAAATAAATAAATAAATAATTTATTTAATTTTAACTTAATACCTGAGTAAATAAATATTAATCATATTTTTTCTCTTCTAAATAAATAGTACAATCTAATTAAAACAAATAATGTAAATAAAACAAAAAATATATACATTTTCATTTTATTATAGCATATATGTATGTATGTATGTATTTATCCAATTGCCAAAATATAATAAACTTATTATTTTCATTTGGAAATGAATGAATGAATGATTGAGAATAACTCAATAATATTGTGGCCAAATACAATTTGTTTATATATACGAGGGTGGGGTGAAAAGTTTCCGGCCTGACCAAGAAAAACGATGTTTTTAATTTTTTTTTTTTGCTTTATGACGATAAAAAAATATTTCAAATATTTTATAATTAATTACAATAAGCAACCTAAGCATGTAGACCTCAGTAGAAATATTTATTAAACAAATTCATCATAATTTTTTAAAAAAAATTTAAAATTATTTTAGAAATATTTCTTTCGCTTTTCTATCTCCCCACCCAACTCCCTTAACTTAATATGAAGGAAACATTGATGCAGATAATTTAACAAATTTAAGGGTTTCAGAAAGGTTTTTTTTTTCACTTTTGTTTATAAAATCATGTATTATTTTTCTTTGTCTTTATTTTCTCAAAATGAAAGCTGCAATTTTTATTATTTTTCATAATTTCTAACTAAATAATTAATTATGATTAAAAAAAAAGAGGAATTACAGATAATTAATGATACTGAATAATTGCCGTATTAATGTTTGCATTATTAATTGACGTGAGTTATTATTATATATATTTTTTTTTTCTTTTTCTAGAATGCCAGCGCTCAGGCGGCACTCCAGGCTGCGTCAGCCCTTTCAGGTCAAAATGAGACTCAAGGAGGCCCCAACACAGTTTTACGTGTTATCGTTGAACATATGGTTTATCCTGTCACTCTTGATGTACTCTGTCAGGTAATTAAAATTAAAATATTATTCTTTTTACTAGAGTTAATATCCAATTTTTGAATTTATCCATGTGTTTTAAATATATATATATATATATATATATTTGATTTTAAAAATAAGGTATGTGTGAGTGTGAAAAATAAAAGACGGTGATTATTTTATTGGAAGATTTTCAAAACATTTCTTGAAAATAATGAATTCCTTAAATTAAAATTGAATACTAAATCATACATATATAGGGTAAAGCATACAGTCGTTGGCCCCCTTAAGCAACTTCTAGAAGTCTTTAATGCATATCTGGGAAAATTGCGGTACAATCTGTGTCAAATTAGGTTTGCAGAACATAGATACTATGAGAATTTTGATGAATAAAAAAAAGAAAATCATTTGTTCACACACATGACATTTTCCAAAATCCTAAAAAATGTAGTTATTGGCCCCCTGTTATAGTTATTGACCTAGGTATTCTATAGTGATTATACAACCATACAACAAACTATTACATAATCATAGTTAATAACGCAATTTTTAAAATAAAAATCTCTTATTATTTGTGTTTTAGTCATAGGGGGCCAACGACTGTATACTTTACCCTACTAAGTTTATAAAAAATAGAAATAAATTAAATTAAATTACCGAACTTATTCTAGAGAGAACACGATTTACACTTTGAATAAAAGAAATATTACAAAAAAAAAAAAAAAAAAAATGAATATAATTTCTCCAATTTAGTGTGTAGTGTATTTCAATCAAATTAGGATTAGGTAGTAGTTGACCTGGACCAAGACAATATATAAATATTAATTACGATCAATTTTAATTTTATTTTATCTCTCATTTCTCATTTTTTTTTTATTCTTTTCTTTGTTCAATGAAGACCTTTTCCGTTCACTAGTTTTTCGTTTAATACCCACCTGGTTCAGACATAAATCCCGCCCATATTCGTCACACACCTGCTATGTAAATATACGTGGAGTTACTATGGTAACTTGTCTGTGATTACAAGCAAGTATAGAGACGGACCAATAAGACCTCCTGAGCCGTCATTTCTTGCTTTCTCTCATCCTCTCTTCCTCTCCTCTTTCTTATTTACTTTTCTTTTTTTTTTTTTTTTTACTAGTTGATGTGAATTCTTTTTTTTTCTCGGGTTCGATGGGCTTACCACCCCTTTTAATCAGCTTGGATGTTTTTCATTGAACTGAATAAGAACGAACGTCACATTCTGTTGACTTCTTAAATAGACTTTCAAAACACTCTCTTTTAATTATATTTCTTCTTTTCCATTTTTTTTTTTTTTTTTTTTTTTTAACTCCTCATCTGAAATAATTTTAAAAAAGTAATTAATATCTATTCAAAATATTGTGTTATCGAATGAAACACGATGAAAAATTATAAAACAATTTTTGTTTTTATAAATATTATTAGTAATGCAATGAGTATTTTGTTAATGGTCTCTTTTCTTTATATTTTTATTTTAATTTTAAATATATTATATTTTTTTTGTAACTTTTTATAACGTTTTTCTTAACTTCACTTGGCGTTTGTCTCTGTGTCTGTTCGCTCTTTTGACAAATTGAAATCGATTTTTCTATGAAATTAACTTCCTTTATAGAGCTATAATTCATATATATACTAAGATACATACCACACTAAAACACTACATTAACAAGTAACACTTGTATAAATATAATCAACCATTTTGGATTTGATTGATAATATGTAAATTTAATAAAAATTCTTTTAAATTTTGATACATACTTTGTAATAAGTATATTACAGTGAAAAATAATAAAAGATTAATTTCTTAACTCTTAACCTATCAATTTTTTTTAAAAAAAATTGTCAGTTTATCTGTTTAATAAAATTTTTATTATTACAAAAATTTGACTTGATTTTTCTTATAAATAAATAAAAATAAATGCGCCCAACGTTTTTCGTTGAATATGAAGCAATTTATCCATAAACTTTGTCAGGCTTATAGAAAAATTATTTTATTCTTTTTAGTCCGTTTGGAAAAACGTTATTTTATAATTTTTTTTTATATTTCTATTATTTCTTATCTAAATGCAAAAAGTTAATTTTTTAAAGTTAAATTTATTTCGACTCTCTCTCTCTGTATGGAATTGAATTTACCTTAAAAAATGAAATCAATCCTTTGCCGGACGTTATCTATCCATTTTTTTTTTCTTCATATTCTTCAGCTTCAAATTAAAATGCCTTTTACCAGTGATTTCCTATGCAAATCTGCTTTTCTTGTTTTTCAATAGAGGGATCTCCGCTATCATGATATGGAATTCTCCTATAGAGGATGCCATTTGCATATGGCCTTATTTGCCTAATCAGAATAGCATGCCTTGCGAGGTGGCAGCGTTCATGATTGTTTCTGACGGAACGGTTTGTCTCGAATGACGTAAACCAACCGCGGATGTCATATCGACCAGTCATTCATCAAGGGGTGTGCGGTGGATGTGTAGTCAGGTGCAATTCTCAGCCAGAACTAGCTTACTAACACATGTCACACCACCACCACCACCACCTCCACCACCTCCACCACAAGTAGTGTTCACTCACCTCCTAAAACACCAAATAAAATAAATAAAGTTAGTTAATGATACCCTCACGTATCCATGAATAATGATTATAGAGGAAATGTGTGTGAGGGGGGGGGGGTAGAATGGGCGCTCGATTCATCTCCCCGTGGTCGCATCGGCTGGCAAATTGATGGATGAGCTACACCCGCGGTGGTCCCCGTGAAAAAGCACCTGTGGAACCCCCTCGCCTTCAGGGATCGCCTGCCGTTAATGTATACAAAGCAAACCTCCCTCTCTGCCTGTCTATCTGCCTGCGCTTCACTAAGCACCCCTCCCACCCTCTCTTTTCAATATAGTATATCTGTATAACTAATGAAAATTCACTCTCATGTAACTTATGCATTTTTTCCATTCTGCTTAATTAAATATTTATTTTATACCGAAGGATTATTTTTTTACTATCACGCCAGAGATAGTATTGCGATGATGAAAATTTTCGATTTCGAGATTTTGATGTTTTTATACGTTTTGTAGGTCCCTGAGTAGTTTTCATAGAATAATGAAATTTGGTGAACGGGCATTATTCAAAATTCGTAGATTGCTATCAACTTTTAAAAAATGTAGCTCATTCGGAAGAGGACCATTACCTAACACATTTTCATTTTTTTCCCTCTAAACGGACCGTAAAAATAAATTTATACGTTTGATAGTTTTTCCACATGATTAAAAATTATATAAAACTGCTATATATAGATTTTCAGCGTGATTGAATTGCTTCTGATGTTTTGATGTTTTTATACGTTTTGAAGGTTCCTGAATCATTTTCACTAAGGTTGAGAAAAATGTATATATATATATATATATATATATATGTATATGTATATGTATGTGTGAGTGTATGTGTGTAGGCAAGATTAGGCAAAAACGGTTTGAGCTAGAATCATGAAATTTGGTATACGGCCATTATTCAAAATTCGTAGTTTTCTATCAACTTTTGAGAAATGTAGCTCAACCGGAAGAGGGTCATTACCTACAACGTTTTGATTTTTTCCCCTCTAAACTGACCGTAAAAATAAATTTATATGTTTGATAGTTTTTCACATGATTAAAAATTGTATAAAACTGCTATATATTGATTTTCAGCATGATTGAATTGCAGAAAGTACCGGAATTAATTTTTTAACAAGTTGACTGGCAATCACGCACCAGCGAGTGACGTGGTGCCATCAACAAAGAGCCAAACACGCGCTGATTTAATCAATATTATTTATTAATAATTTATAATTTATAATTAATTAAAGTTCATTTAAATATAATATATTATGTTATTTAATCCATTTCAAATTGTGAGATAGTCGAGTGAAGACACTCCAGATTTTTTAAATATAATTACATAATTTGATCTTGTAGATATTCCACTACACTCCTGCCATGTTGTATACTGTATATCTGTACCTATATGAATGTTTAAATTAAATTCTTTAACAAGGACTCACCGGCATGTACCACCGGTGGCTCATCCCGCTACATAAAATAAATAGACAAATTATGGAGCCGGTGGGAACGTGTTAATAACAATATGGATAGTTCTCTCCAAGTTCATAATATATCAAATCTTTTTTTGTTTAATTATTCAATTGAAATACAGGTTTTACGTTAATATTTTTTTTTTAAACAAAATTTAATTTATCACTCCTCTCCAGTTTTTTTCTTCCATCTTTGGCGTTTATGATTTGATTTCTGTTTTTTTTAAACCCCATTACGGCTAAGAGAATAACTGACATAACTATAAGTGCATGCTTTATAGCTTACATACATAAGTTAAACTTCTTTTATATTGTATATTATAAATTTTTGTTTATTACTCCTACTTTTTATTACTTACCTCTCGTTTTAATATTCCATTCAACAATCATGTTGAAATCTAAAACAAAAATGAAAAATTTATATACACCAACGTATTATAAATAAAATATCTTTTTTTTTTTACTAACATAGTAAATGATTAATATAGAACGTGATTATAAAAAAAAACTTGAAAATTCCATTTTAATTATAAATTTTTAACTTTTGGAAGAAAAAAAATAAATCTACGCTTAGAAGGATTTTTTATTTTTATTTTATGTATCTATAGTGAATTTTTTTTTAATAAGACTTGAAAAATTTCATATAATAGAACTTAAAATTGATTCCGAGCTTTTAAGAGTTCACTGCATCAAGTCCTGAAAAAGTGTGAATTTTTCAATTCATATTCGACCTACAATCCGATTCAATTTAGTCTCCTAGGTTGCCTAACCATCAGGTGACATAACCATATAAAATACATTTTGGGATCCAATGCTAATTGTAATCATTTTTTTTTTTATTTTTTTATATCCATTTTGTTTAGCCGCGAGGTTATAGTGACCGGTCCGCCGACTCGAGTTCGAGGGTTCAAACCTCGCCGAGTGCATCGATATATAAATCGATATATATAAATATAAATATAAGTATAAATAATAAACAAATCTGTGAAAGCTGGCTGAAATGGTGATATTCCGAAGGCCAAAAAAAAACAAACATTTTATTTATAATTTATACATTTTCTTTTCACTTCAATTACAATCATTTTCTTCGTATAACGAGGGTGGGGTGAAAAGTTTTCGGCCTGGCCAAGAAAAACGGTGTTTTTAATTTTTTTTTTTTTTTTTTTGCTTTATTTTTCAACATAATCTCTCCATCAACACTGATATATTTCTCCTAACCGTGTTCTAATTTAATTTAATTTAAGTCTCATCAACAGTAATGAATCGACGCAAAAATTCGTTTGGATTACGCCTACAGCGCCAAATTGTCGGTAGATATGTTTTTTCGAAGCATTTTTTGGTCTAATGTTAGCAAACGCGGCTTGCACACAGCTTTCCATGTTCAAATGGTTGTGCAAAATATTTCGCACGCGTTCAGCTAACATCGTACAGGTCTCAGCTATCTTGAATGTTGAAAAATAAAGCAAAAAAATAATTTAAAAACATCGTTTTTCTTGGTCAGGCCGGAAGCTTTTGTATAAATGACCTATTTTGGATAGATTAAGGGCAACTTATATCTTATTTATATAATGATTGAACATTATACAGGGTGCGGAATTGAGACTACCTTATTTTAAAAATAAATAACTCGGATAATATAAGCGATATCAGTTTAATTTACTTTTTCAGAGCCACTCATTAAAGTGACCTCCGTTCTGGTCAATGCATCGAGATAGTCGACTTTTCTATAGTCGAGTTTCTCTCCACTCTAACCAACATCTTAACAAAACAGTTTATTTAAAATTAAATTGTTCTCATTTATTCTGATATCATTTTTTTCAACGTGATTTTTTTTTTTTTGGTTTGTGTTAATTTAATTCACTTTAGATATAATTTAGGTAAATTTTTTTTTCCTGTAGGAGAAAGGGATTTATTATCATAAAACCAAACTTGTGATCGTCTGAGGCAAAGGGGGAAGAGGGATGATTAACTTGTAGGGCATCGATTCCATACCACATAGAACTTAGTCCACCCACGCCCCAGTTTCTAATATAACAAGTGGTTTTCACTTGTTGCTAAGGTTTCGTTACAAACTATAAACCAACCTCTTCCATTTAATTACTTTTAAGTTTATAGTACTTAATTTGTAAAACCAATTTTATTTGTTTATTAACACCACTGCCTCTTTATCATAAACTCGATTATCAATTATTTTATTAGTTTTTTTTTTTATTAATATATTTAAATGCGCTTTTATAATATACCGTATTTTGATTCGGTGAATCCGACCTGGGAATTATTGATCACTTATAGAGAATGCTGGTTTGCATCGACAGTGGTTGCTCTAGCATCCACTCACTGGCCGGGAATGGCACATGCCATCACAAAGGGTTGTTTCTTAGAGTTCTCTAAATGAACCCACTTTCTGATCACCTTGCAATGTTTCACCCTATCTTTCGGTTGTTGAAATGGGAGTGGACGCGGTTTCCATCCAATATTTGAATTACCGCCTCATTCCTATCCAATCGATTTATAGTAATCGGACGATGTACTGCCCAAACATCCGTTAAATTGATTCCCAAATCTGCCCAGATGAAAATACCACTCATTTCATTTGTAATTATTTTGCGGAAATTCACAAAAAAATAAATAAATAAATAAACAAAATTAAAAAAAAAAGTTAATTTCCATAATTTTGATTAAAATGGTAAACTAAATAAAAATCGTGTCCCATTTAAAAATCACAAAGTGAATTTCGTTTAATTCTAAATTTATTTAGTAACACAAAACTCTTTGGTCAACATTTTAAGATCCTTGTTCTGGCCATATTATATGATTGTAGCTAAAATTGGAACCTACATAAACATGAATAACAAACTTAAATAAATCATCAATTGATTGGATAGGTATGCTTAAAATAAAAATTCGAATAAAAAATAATTAATCTCATTTCTTTTAAAATATATATCTAAAAATAATTTTCACCTAAAACATTTGAAAGACAATATTGAAGTGATGACATAAATGGACAATTCTAAAAAGAAACGAAACCAGATCCCAATCGCTTATCAAAATGGATAGTTTGGACATTGACTGACATTTATGTGACATTTTACTGTCGTCACTAGAGAGACTTCAAAAGCATTGTGAGATACTTAAGATAGAAACATGCAAGTATTAATGAAAATAATTCATCAGTTATAAATAAAGAACTAGAAACTAGACAATCAATTGATTATTATTTAGAAACTATTTCATTCATTTTTATTTAACAAACAAAAATTGGATTGAATTTTATTAGCATCCAATTAGACTAGGCTTTATTCTATTTTAAATTCCACTATACAATCAGTTAGACTTTCCTTTTTATATATAAAAAAAATATATGCTTCGACGTATAAAACAAATAAAAAAAACAAAACATTTCCTTTTACATAAATTAAAAATGGGACAGTAAAGATCCGATTCTCCCAGTCCCCCTATTTACTATAAAGATTATTTTAATAATTTTTACTAAAAATAACTGTATCAATATCCCAATTGGAATATTCTATTTTCTGAGCTAATTCTATTAATAAAGAATAAAGAATATATGGTAGCGAATTAAAAAATATCTGAATTTCCTGGTTTGTGATATTGTTTCAACATTTTTAAAAAATAAAAAGGAACCAAATCAGTTCCGGTTCATTATGAACTTAAAATTATTTCATTTTTATTTATTATTGCCTATTTATTTATTATTTTTTATTTGTTTTAGATTTTTACACGTTATGGAAAAGTTTTGAAAATTGTCACTTTCACCAAAAATAGTAAGTATTTTAATAAATATAGGGTGTCCCAAAATGAAAGAGCAGATTTCTCTGTAATACGAAATAAAAGAGCAGAAATCGATTTCGTAATACAGACAAATCTGCTCTTTTATTTTGGGACTTCCATTGAAATCTTCTTTCATTTTGGGAAATTCTTTGAAATCTGCTCTTTCATTTTGGGACATCCATTGAAATCTGCTCTTTCATTTTGGGACATCCATTGAAATCTGCTCTTTCATTTTGGGACATTCTTTGAAATCGGCTCTTTCATTTTTGGACATTTTTTGAAATCGGCTCTTTCATTTTTGGACATTTTTTGAAATCGGCTCTTTCATTTTGGGACATTCTTTGAAATCTGCTCTTTCATTTTGGGACACCCTGTATATACTTACGATATTATATTCTATTAATTTCTAATAAATTTCGTATTTTTTTAGATACATTTCAAGCCCTTATTCAATATCCCGATGTAGTTACGGCACAAGCAGCAAAACTGGTAAGTAAAATTATGTCAATTCTTTTTTGAATTAAATACTGTTACATACATTATGTGTATAATTGCATTTTATATATATATATATAATGGATTTTTTATATACCTTTAATATTATCATTTCTTATTTCATATTTTTTAAAGGACCTGATAGAGGGATTTTCTCTTTCCTTAAATTACCATATTATGAGAGTTTGCTTCATTTTAAAATCATATTTTCTAATTAATTTTTTTCTTATATATATATATATATATATATATATATATACGTAGGGAAACAATTTAACTGTATATTTTCATGTTTTTTTTATTGTTAATGAGAAGATAAGCAGGCATTTTATTTTTCTCCTTATTTTTTATTATTTTCGTACTGAAATTAATTTTAATAAACAAAGTAAACAGGTGCAAAGAAAGGTTTACTAGCATCATTTATTTATTTAATTATTTATTTATTTTTTGCTTTTCCTTTATTCTATTTTTATATTTATCTTTTCCTAAATTAATTAATTTTTATATTCCAATTAAAGTAATCCTATTATTTTTTTGTTCCTGTTTTGTTTTAGTCTCTCGATGGACAGAATATTTATAATAGTTGCTGTACTTTACGTATCGAGTACAGTAAACTATCATCGCTGAATGTTAAATATAACAACGATAAGAGTCGCGACTATACAAATCCGTCTCTTCCAACGGGGGATCCGACCCTGGACGCAACATTGGCTGGTCTTGGAGGGGATCTCCTCCCCCAATTGCTGACAGCGGTTAGCGGCACTCCACAGCCCCGTCATCGGGGAGATCCTAATGCTGCCGCTCGGCTAACGCCTGCAGGTGAGTAACCAATGAAACCACCTAACAACACACTTTCTTTCAATGTTACAGATGAATGTTATCTCTAGTCAGTATCACTTGTTCAAGACAGTGACATAATCCTCTTCATTCAATGGAACTAATAACAATATTTTATCTATAGAAAGATGGGCTAAAAATCTAGTTCAATACAAATACGACAAATATTTTTTTTATTTTTTTTTATTCTAAAAATGTTTGTTATTTTTTTTGATCTTTCTGGGGCGGGTTTTATTACATTGTCCTATATAATTTCAGGGAGGTTTTAGCCATTTTAGCATATCCATTAGAATTGATTAGTGATTTATATATAATAGAATTGGAAGAAAAATGAATTTTCTTAAATCAGCGGTCGGGGAACCGAGGTAAATTACCCCAAATGGGGTAAAAATGAAATTTTTAGGGGTCAAAATGAAACTTTTGTATATAAATATTTTTAATTTGCTATTTTATAAACCTGTTAGTATTTTTACAAATTATTTTCTTTTCAATTGTTTTCTTTTCAAAATTATCATGGGGGGATACTAATAGGAAAGATGCTAAAAAGAGGCGATTTTGTTGTTTTTTTTTTCTTCTCTTCACCATGGGGTAATATCAACTTACACCAAAATATTTTGGGGTAATGATTAAAAAAGTTCCCCGACCCCTGCCTTATATAAGTATTATTAAATAATTACTAAAAATGAAAATTTTGTGCACTTCCTGGAAGCATTCATTTATGTCAGTGATTCTCAACCACTGTGCCGCGAGATTTTTAAAATGTACAAATTTTACAAATGTAAAGTTCAAATTAAGAAAAAGTACTTATTTATTTTATATGTATTTAAAAAAAAGGTAAAATATTTTTGCGATCAGGCTCTTAAACATTTTTGACTTTTTACAATATGGTTCTAAAAAAAAAAAAGAAAAGGTAAAATGTTTTTTTCAATATGGTAATTAGGTAAATAACTTTTACACTTATCTTTTTTCTTTGTGTGTCGCCAAATTTTTAAACCGTTAAAAGTGTACCGCGGTAAAAAAAAAAGGTTGAGAATCACTGATTTATTTAGTATCTCGATATTTTAATTACAAAATATAATATAAATTTGTCTGGGAAATTGTTTTACAATTTAATCTATCATCAAATTTCCTTTAAACTCGAATGTATTTGTATCCTAGATACTACTGCCCAACTCTATAAATAACTAAATTAATCGTTGCATCGTTGAAAAAACAGCATTATATTATTTTTTAAAAAAATTATAAATATTTATCAAAGATACACTGTCTTGGAAACTTGACACAGGCTAAATTTCCGCAGAAGATCAACTCATTAGAAGTTTTTTTTTTTTTTTTAATTCCCCCTACGAGAATTTCTTTTGAATAATCAACAACGTATTATAAATATAAATTTATTTTTTTATTTACCTTATCATCCAAATGAGAGAGAGAAAGAGAGAATTGTTTTAAAACGTTTCAAGTATAAATAATGTTACTAATTAACCCTCACCTTTTGTTTTCATTAACAATAGGGAAGTTTAACGAATTGGTTATTAATTCGTTGCGTAAAGGAAAAAACGTCATGGTTATTTTATATTAATATTTTTTTTTATTAATAAATTTCTATATAGGATCGTTTTAAAGACAGATACTAAAAAATGAAAAAAATGGATAAGAGAAAGGGTGTAAAAATACAATTTTGAAAATTGCGTGTCACTAATATCTAATATCTATATAAATAAATGTACGATCTACTGTTTTTGTTTATTATTTTTTCTTTTCAGTTTTATTAATGAGTCGTCCAATGAATCATGGACTTCTGTCCCCCTTGGACGGCGATATAAGTACTTGATTTTTTTAGCATAAGATATTATTTTTAATTATTTATTAGAATAATTTATTTTAAAAATAGATAAAAATATAATTGTTTTTTAATTTGGAAGAATTTTTTTTCCTCATAAATCGAAGATTATTGTAAATAATACTTTAATATATATATATATATATATAATTCTCATATGTGAATAGCTATAATCATAAGATAACATTTGTTATGAATTGATTTCAAATTGAAAGGATTTATATTTTAAGTCATCATATTTTCGATATTTTATAAACATAAATCAGTTTAAAAAAAAAATGGCTTTTAATAATTTTTTTCCAATATTCAATTCTACTAATGTTGAAATCTTATAAAATTATTTCTTTCTAGCATTGAAACTAATATAAAATTAATTTTTCACTAATGTGAATTATTCTGTCGAAACTTCATTATTTTTGATTACTATTATAGATAAAAAAAAAAAGAAAAAAAAATGCTTGCAATGTTCCTATTTTTAAAGCTAACATAGCTTTTTTCTTTTTTAATATGAAGCAAATTGGTAATATAATAAGGGTTGTATCGATAGAAAAAGATATCAATCATTTCAAAGTGATGATATTAATTATAATAATTTATTGATTTATTTCTATAACAAATAGTAGTCGTAAGGACAAGTCAGTGTTTAAGGTTGCATAACTTAAAGGCGATTTTTTTTCTAATTTCTTTCGAAATTTATTTTTATCTTTCAATAAAAATAATCATTAATATTTTTATTTTTATCGAAACAGCCCTTAGCTTATTATTATCATTAATATAATTAATTAACCATTGAAAAAAAAAAGTAGACATTCGCTAAATCCAATTACGAGGAACATTTTCCAATTTAATAAAAATCCATTGAACCCAAAGCTGCTCTCTTGGTGAGGAGTGATCATTTTTTCACCTTCGATTCCCCCAAACCCTTGAATTCTATACTGGCCGGCTGACGAGGTACTCTTCCAGGAGGCGCCGGTGTCCTCGCTTCCCCGTTCGCCGCCGTGCACGGCCTCGGCTCTCCCCTCACTACGGCCTACGCCAACAGCACCGTGCCGGGATTAGGAGGTACAGAGCCGGCCGCTCACATCTCTTCATTCTCGCTTCTCTTGTATTCTTTCTATTTCGGAGGACTTTTCTCTCTCCTTTCTTCTCTTCTTCGGTTTACAAACAAAATGGTATTCGTTTCAAAGACAGATACCCAATCTTCACACACACACACACCCTCTTTCTTAAATAATTTTTCAAAATTTTCATCCTATTTTTATTTAAATATAATTCAAAGAAAATAGAAATATAAAATTATAGAAGCCAATGCATAAAGTCAATCATTAATAACAAATTTATTATTTTTTTCTTTTTCTTTTTGATTTAGAATAATTATTAAATTAATTACTATTATATTAAGTCTAATTTTCTTTATGATTTTAAAATTTTCAATAATATTTTTACTAAAAAAATAATATGTATTATATAAAAATTATATTACGAAAACCATTTTGTTGGAATTGTAGAATCAAATTCTATACATATGAATCAACTATGCAATTTGTTTTTTTATTGTATTTTAGCCATGGTCCTTTTTTCCTTCTCTCTACAAATCTCTCTTTCTCTTTCTTTTTCACATATATATATATCTATATATGTAGATATAGATATAGATATATATATAATATTATATTTATAAAAATAACAACTTATAATACTTTTATTCAAATTTTTTTAATGTAATTAATAAAGAAAATAATAATAATATAAAATTTATTAATTTCACAACAAAATTAATTGGCATTCTTTTTTTTAGGTGCTTTAAACCTCTTAGGTGTTTATAATCTGTGGTCTCTTATTATCTTTTCTCTTATTCTGTTTATCTCTCTGTACTTCTTCTCTACTCTTATTTGGTTTTATATATAATATGCATATCAAGATAAAACATGACATTTGTGTATATGTCATATTCGAATTCATGATTTAAACAATAAATCTATGACAGTGATTCTCAACCACTGTGCCGCGGCACTTTTGTGTGTCGCGAGATTTTCAAAATGTCCCGGCAAATTTTACAAATATAAAGTTCAAATTAAGAAAAAGTACTTATTTATTTTATATGTATATTTAAATTATTTAATAATATAATTTAAAATACAAATTATTTTAACAACAACATTTAATAATAATCACATTTTATTAGAATCAGAAACTTATTTTGATGCTTCAAGATTTATTATCAGTTTGGCTCTTATTTTTGATTTTTCATTCAATATAGCTCTAAATGACCCCGTTTGGTGTTTTCGAAATATGGTCACCCAAATTATATGTACTTGACACTTATCTTTTTCTTTGTAAGAAAAAGTACTTATTTATTTTATATGTATTTAAAAAAAAAAAAGTAAAATGTTTTTGCGATCAGGTTTAAGACATTTTTGACTTTTTACAATATGGTTCTAAAAAAAATAAAATGTTTTTTTCAATATAGTAATTAGTTAGTAATTATCTTTTACACTTATCTTTTTTCTTTGTGTGTCGCCAAATTTTTAAACCGTTAAAAGTGTGCCGCGGTAAAAAAAAAAAGGTTGAGAATCACTGATCTATGATATTTATCACAAATTAACTTTAAATTATTTCTTTCCTTTTTTTATTGCTATTTGTTTTTAAATTGACTTCTTTAATATTTTATTAATCTAATATGACTATGACTAATTTAAACTATTTATTTTACTAACCATGCACTTGCCTTGTTATTTGCTTTCTTTTAGAATTAAATAATGAATGCGTAATCTGAAAATTGTAAATTATTTATATAAATATATATATATATATTGATATTTTTTGATAATTTTATAAAATTAGAAAACATGAATGTATTTTTAGGTGGTATTGGAATGTCTGGCTTTCAAGTTGGTGGCACAGGACCATCCACAGCCCTTGCTGGAAGTCTCCGCCTGCCCTCAGCCCTTCCTACGACTGGTTGCGTCTTATTAGTATCCAATCTCAACGAGGAGGTGAGTATTATTTATTAAAATTTATTATTATCGATTTCAAAGTAAACATTTTTGATATTTTTTATATTTATATAAAAACGAAGAAAAAAAAACTAATTTCATTTTATTCTTTGAAATCGATAATAACTTTAATTCTTTTTTTTTTTTTTTTAAAGGAATATTTTTATCTATAAAATTAGAAAAAGAGACGGATAATTTAAAAACAAAAAAATCCACCAGTTTCAGTCATAGAAAATAATCAGATCTTTTATTTTGTTTATATTTATTTAAAGTAAATCAAATTGATTGTTTTTTTTTTATATATATATATATATTTACAAATACAGAATTCATTCATTTTTTTCATTTTTATCGAGACAAATTCAAAACTCCACTTTTACTCTTATTGTCTTTTCAACCTAAAACATTTTTATTCTTTTAATATTTAAATTATATTGTTATTGTGATAAAGAAGAGACTATTAATATCCAGGATATACTGCAAAGATACAACACAATCTTTTTATTTATAACAAACATTTCATTTTCAAAAAAAAAAAAATAATTTTAAATATTTTTATTAATAATCTACTTGAATGCACTTGATACTCTTTTCTCGAAAATCTTTATATTCCTAAAATTTCTGTACTAATTGTCATGTCTATATATTTAACCACGACCAAGTAATTACGGTTCGGTTAACCCTTGTTGAATATTTGTTCTTAATTAAACCTTGATTCATCATAGATTATTCTAAATTGCATAAATGAATCTCCAATCATTTTCAATCATCTTTATTTCATTTGAATCTGTTTTTTGTTTTTGTTTTATTTTAATCTCTGCAGTTTATCTTCTATACTGAATATTTTTTTTAATATTAGTTCTCTTCCTTATTACATTTTTATTTTATTTTTTATTTTTTTTTTTTTTGTTTTTATGTTTTTTTATAATATTTTTATGCTCATTTGATTTCGTTTTTATCTATATATTATAAAGCCTGATGTTTATGAAATTTTAATTTTTCTATTTTTCTGAATCCATATCTTTAACTATTTACCCAACCAAAATTGTTTCATTTTAGAATCAACATTTTTTTTCATTACCATGACACTTACAAATTTGGTTGGTAAAGTTTATAAATGTGCTGACATTATTTTTCTATATTATAAAATTAATGTAATGATTTTTTCTTAAAAAATTTTCAGTTATTATTATTATTATTATCATCATAATATTTATTTATTTATTCTTATTTAATTTTTTTTTTTTTTTAAATTTATTTATTTAAATCTGAATTCAAAATTCATTCATATTTCAAGTAGCACATTTGTAAACTTTTTTTTATTTTATTTTATTATAATACTCTGTGATTCTTAATATTAACTGATTCTTTCGCTTTTTCCCCTTCAACTGTAGATGGTTACCACAGACGCTCTCTTTACCTTATTTGGTATGTTATGCACAGTCTATATTATTCTTATATATATAAATTCTTTGCTCATTTTTATTATTTTTGTTTAATCATTTGCTCTTACTTCCACGTAAGGTTGGAAAATTGTGAATTTTGTTAAATTTTCCATTTTTTTCTACTAATTGTTTTTCATTGATTATTATTTTATTTATTTATTTATTTTTTTTTTTTATTAAATTATTTTTTCATTTTAAACATCTCTTCTCAATTTTCCATCCATGATTAGCATGCTATTTTTTTAACTTAATCAAAATTTAACATCATCTAAATCGTTATTTAATTTTATTTTAATTTTAATCATTTTTATTTATTTTTTTTATATTTTACTTTTTTTAATTTTATTATTTTAAAATTTTAACGTTTTAATATTTATTTCAAACCAACTATTTTTAATCTATATTATTCTACTCTACCTAGCTAGCTTGCTTGCTTTGAAGCCTAGAACTTATATATATTCTATCTATTTCTGTGTGTTTGACCCTTTGTGAAAAATCTGGATATACGCGAAATGCTTTGCCTCTTTGCGCCCTACCCAATAATAAACGACAAGGCCTTTTTCGTTTCCGCTTAATCCATTTCATTCATTCATCTCACACACTCCAATCATTAAGTTTTTATTTTATATCCAGATTCGAGTCTCATCATAAAATTTATTTATTTTATTTTTTTGAAATTATTTTGAAACAAATATTTATTTGGCATCTGATCATGGCTCGACTGGTGAACGGTTGTCATGGCATCTTGGGCTAGCTAGGGATTTGCTAGCTGGTGAACGTTTTATTAAAGGTGTTTGCGGCCCTTCGTGGCTGCCTGTTTTTATTTTAATTTCCAGGCGTTTATGGAGATGTACAACGCGTCAAAATTTTATATAACAAGAAAGATAGCGCCTTGATACAAATGTCAGAACCTCACCAAGCACATTTGGGTAAGTCATTTACCATTTCTTATATTCGTTTTGTTAATTTAAAATAAATCAATCAATCAATCAATCAACAATTTGGGATTAATTCTTTTTAGCACTCTCTCATATGGATAAATTGCGAGTGTTCGGCAAACAGATTCGAGTGATGCCATCAAAACATCAATCCGTTCAGTTACCTAAAGAAGGGCAACCGGATGCGGGGTTAACTCGAGATTATGCAACTTCTCCATTACATCGATTTAAAAAACCAGGATCCAAAAACTATCAAAATATTTACCCTCCATCTGCAACATTACATCTTTCTAACATTCCGTAAGTTAAATGTATTATATCATTAATAATTGATACAACCATCAACATTGGAATAAAATCAATATTTGTATGTGTTATTATTAATCGTATGTATGCACAAATTAGTTCTTTAGAAATCGTTCCAAAAGAATTGCAAAAATCATTATTATCCCTCTCTTGAAAAAACCAAAACAAAACAGAAAATAAGACGAACTGTAATAATTACAGGGGAATTTCACTCTTCTAACAAGATCTTACAAAACCCTCTCGAATATAATTTATTAAAATTATGACCATGTGCACAGAAAATTTGAATAGATTCAGGCCAAACCGTAATTAGATCAAATATTCTTGCTAAGCCAGTTTTTAGAAAAAAAAATAATCGCTTATTCATAATTCCTTTACATCATTGATTCATATACTCTGGCAAAGCATATAATTCAATACATCGAGAAATTTATTTTCAAATTTGAATTCTAATTCTCACATGATTCGGGTTTATTTCGAAGGTAGTAAAGGAAGGGTTAGATCCGAGAAGCAATACAGAAATATTTAAAATTCGAAATGTATTAAAACAAGGAGATCACCAATTTATTTAATTTAGCATTGGGACATGTGATTAGACAAATTGAAGAAATCGGAATCCATTTAGACAAAAAAAAAATGCTCGATTTTTAACGATTTATTATGGTGAGTCTGACACTTTAATTAGAGATAGCAAGGGAAAAAACGAAGAAATGGGTATTCAAATTAATTCAAAAAAGACAAAACTTATGGTCTTCAGTCGGGATTCACAGCATAACTCCTTGTTGCTCTTAAATGAACAACCAGTAGAAAGAGTTAAGAGATATGCATACTTGGGAAGTATGATCACAGATGGATATGTAGATAATAATGAATAAGATGACTTTCCTAAATATGTAATCATTCTTGTGTAATGTGTAATGTTTAAAACTAGCGTCAAATTATGATGAAGTGCTATATCTGGAGTACTACTCTATGGTCGTTGAACATATCAATAATAAACAAAATTGTAGCAAGAAAGTAGGTACACTGAGGGTTCTTTGGGTGGCTAAGCAAACGAACGAACAGGTTCTAAGAATTGGCCGGGGTTTGTCGTGAGCTTTTTTGAAAGAAATTAAATGTTTTAATGCTTGGATATCTGGGACAGATTTTGAGAGGAGAGCGTTATCGAGTACTTTAGTTTATTTTGAACGGTAAAATAGAGGGGGCAATAGAGAGGTAATCCTTCTGGTTAAAAATATAAGAGAATGAAAACCGGGATTAATGCCGGCGCCTTGTTTTATTTGGCGCCAGTTGATCAGGAGACCTGACAAGGCACTGAGAAGAAAATACAAAAAATTAATCGATTCAGAAAAAGAGTTTGGAATCAAAATTAATATATAGTATCGGAGTAGAATAGAAATAATATACAAAATCTTAACGTAAAAAATGTGAATTTTGAAAATAAAGAAAAATTTCAATTTTATCTTCTATAATTAACAAAGATAATAATATTCGTTATTAATCATATCTAAATATTATTTCAATTGATAATCTCATAATAATTATTATTATTTATTAAAATTATAATGATATATTTATTTATTGATATTTTATTTGCAGACCTTCAGTAAACGAAGACGAGATTCAGGAGGCATTTACCAAAAATGGATTCACTGTCAAAGCCTTTAAATTTTTCCCGTAAGTAAAAAAAAATACTCTACTATCATATTAAGCATTTAATTATTATGATATAAAAATTAGGAGATCATATCTTTCGAATTTTATTCCCGAATTATTTTTAAACACTATTACATATTACAGATATGGTTTAAAAAGTTTAAGATTAAATTATTTTAAAAGAATAATTTTTTTATATAATACTAGCTAATCACACAACAAGGAGCTCTCCCCGCTTGGTTAGATATTGATAAAACTTTACATATATATATATATATATATATATATATATATATATATAAGAAGATTCTGGTATAATTTAATTTCATTGTTGTCTATTGCTCATATTTTCTTCAACAGACAGACAAACAGGAACAATTTAAGTGAATCGCGATGAAAAAATTTTTCATTTTTGAGCAGAAACTTTTTTGATATATATATATATAAATATATATGAAGGCGCCATTGGGCGTGTGGGTAGTGAACCTGCCTCACATTCACATGGTCCGGGTTCAAGTCCCGGGCCTGGTAAGGGAGTTTCTCTAATTGGGGTCTATGGGACGGAGTCAACCCAACCTCCGGGAACAACCTTGGGGAAAAGCTAATTGATAGCCTCCGATCAAGAAAATCAAGGTAAAGGTTGAGAGGAACCGTTCTACTCATCGTAGAACGTACAAAGTCAGAGGTTTTTTTTTTATAAATATCTATATGTATATCGATAATATAATATGTTAAATACTTATCAATTTATGTAATTATAAAATATTTTTTAATTTTTTTACAGAAAAGACAGAAAAATGGCTTTAATTCAACTTCCAACAATGGATGAATCTGTTGCGGCACTTATTGTACGTAAATATAAAAATTTTAATTTTAATTTCTATTTATTTATTTATTTATAGAAAATTGATTCTATATTTTTTTTTTTTTACAGAAAATGCACAATTTTAAACTCTCAGAGTCACATCATCTAAGAGTCTCATTTTCCAAATCAAGTATTTAAATTTCACTATTTCGAATCAAATCAACATCAGAAATACCAGAATTTCAGAAGAAGAGGGACTAATTTATAACAATAACCCCAGCGATGAATCGAATAAACCTGCCGATATAGCCCTTTAATACTTGAAGATGCACACACTAATTGGACTAATAAAGGGCATCTTACAAAAGCTAACACAATCTAGGGCACAGCCAGCGACTTGTGACAGTGTCTTTCATTGTATAATGTAAATAGAAATCAATCAAAGTACTCGCCGCTTTGCTTAGGCCTACATTAAGAGTCCTGGATCCCCCCCTCCCAAAATATGATATAATATGATATACAGATCTAGTGTGTGTATTGAATGCAGCATTTACATTTGATTTGATCTAAACTGATATTTTTATATGCAGTTCGCAAATATTACAAGTATTACTTTTATTTAGTTTATAGATTTATATCATTATGACGCCTCTAATTTCTTTTAACAAAAACCAAACATTTTTCCTTTTAATGCTACGACTTTATTTAATGTTTTGAGTTTTTGAAAAAAAAAAAAAAAAATAATAATAAAAAAAAAAAAATATTAAAGATCTGAATTAATATAATATTTAACAAAACGCACATATGTATTAATATATCCTGAAAATTTTAAAGTATACTTCCTAATTATATCAAAACAAAAATTATATTTGATACTATTATATAATTTATTATTTAAATAATTGATTAATTTCTAGGCATATTTTAAAATTGTAAGGGGTATCATATACCCTAAAAATTTATTTTAAAAACTTTCGAGCTTTTGCTTAAAACCATTTGATTTTATGTCGCCACTTAATCTTTTCATTCAATTACCACTACTTTCATTCCCTATAATTCGATTATATAAAAATACTTTGAAAATATTTTCAAAGTTATATTAAATTTTTAACAAACAGTTAACATTTCATAACTATGAAAGAGAGAGAGAAACTTAGTGATATAAGGTATTATTTAATTAAGTTTTAGTTTGAGTATTATATTTTTTATTTCAACAAAAAAAAAAACTAAAGTATTTTATTATAGTTTAATCAGACATAAATTTTAAACTTAGTTTAGTTTTTCATTCCATATTTATTATTACTATTTCTTTTAAGACACCACCAAATTACCTAAAGGTGCGTTTGTTCTTATATATATTTTTCTCTTTGTTGGTTCCATCATCTTAAACTCACGATCAATTTCTATCAAAGAGTCTACCTAAAAGTGTTCAAATTTATTAAGAATTTGTTTTCACTCTTTAAATTTTATTATGAATGAATCAAATAACTTCGGAGTTTGTGGTGATTCGGAACCTATGTATTATCTAAAATTTGGTATTCTGTTGAATATAAATAAATATATATATTTTTTTGAACTTCTTATTAAAATTATTTTAATTTATTTTGTTTTTTTATTTATTTATTTTTAATTTTATTATTTAATTTCTTTTTTCTTTTTTTTAATTTTCTTATTTTATAATTTACTTTTTTAATTATACTTCATTTAGGCATTTATTGTACAACAATTCTTCCTATTTATTGCGATATTACTCTTAAAAGAGATTCATTTTCTACCGTCTTCTTATATCTAATTGAGTAAGCATATCTAAAGCTATCAATTGTTGTCTTAGAAATTAAAAGAAAAAAAAAATACATAAATAATATATATATATTATATTAGTTTTAAAAAAAAATGTCAATTCATTCATTTATGAATTTTCAAAAATAATTCTAAGGCAAATTTTGATAACTAACATAGAAAAATATATATATATATATATAATTTGTTATATATCAAGACCAGTTTATTAGCACAGAGATAATGTTTATATATTGATGGTTAGAATAATTATGGAATATTTATAATATGCATTTGATACCCTGTCTAGATCCACACGAATAACAGGTCTTTGAAGAAATAATTTAGACCATATATTAAATATATATATATATATATATATTTAAACTTTATACGTGGATAAACTAAAGACAGGGAAGTCTAGTCAGGGTATTTTACGTTAACAGAATTACGGACTAAATACACATA
Source organism: Labia minor (assembly GCA_963082975.1). NCBI lineage: Eukaryota > Metazoa > Arthropoda > Insecta > Dermaptera > Spongiphoridae > Labia > Labia minor. The sequence goes on along the minus strand of OY720345.1, from coordinate 7,399,586 downwards.
AATATATATATACATATATATATATATATTAAAACTATTAGAAATATATAAAACATGACCAATTTCTTTATATTCAATAGAAGTATTTTGAAATTAAAACATATATATATATATATACATGAATACAAATAACATTGATATCTTTAATATACTAATGAGGCATGATTTGGGCAATTCATTTAGTATTTGCAATTAGATTAGATTTTCTTATTATTTTTTATTGATTATGTACTAAAAACAAACATTTTTAGAACTAATCATTCCAATATTAACATTAAGATTTTATATACATATATATATATATATAAATATATATAAATATATAAATATATAAAGCCCAAGTGGTGTTTCGCAAATCTAGGATCTAAATCTAGAAGACAATCATTATCTAGAAATATATACATACATAAATTAAAATGTATTTACAAGGAGTTTATCTTTAACTTATAGGGTCTTTACTGTGCAAAGATATATTTATCTATTTCTATGTCTATATAATATCACAAAACTTTGCTGTAGGTTTTATTTTACTCTCTTCTACCAATATTTGAACTAAAACTTTCTCAAAAATTAACTTTTTTTTTTACTTTTAGCTATTAAAATTGATTTTTGAAAATTACATTTTCAGAGAATATTTAAGAAATATATACATAATCTATCTATAAAATCTATCGGGTTTCACATATAAATTGAGTTGTCTATAATTATTTAAAAGTAGTTTTTTCCTTACATTAAGAAATGAAAATTTCATTTTCAATTATTTTAAAATATTTATCTATTTATAAGTTTTATAGGCGCATATACATAATCATTATAAATGAAAATTCTTTTCAATAATCATTATAAACATAAATTATCATTTAAATTGTGCCTATACTTGGGATCAATTATATTATTAGATGTTAGAATAAAATAAATAAATTTCGCTTTTTTCCTAATCTCAAATACTAATTTAAAATAAATCCAATCAGCAAATTTTTTTTATCTAATGCTTTTTGAAAAAGACATAGGGGTCTTCCAAACTAAATAGAAAAATAGAAATTTACCTTTTTTGTGAGATTTGATTTTAGCTTCTAATAATAGATATAGAAGTATAAATTTTGTTTTTACACTTTCTAAAAATTAGAATCTATAATAAACTTAAAAAAAAGTTCCAAAAAAATTTTAACTATATTATCTTATATGAATCACTGCTGTTTGGATTTTTTTTTCACTTAGATAAAAAAAAAAATAAAATAAAATATTAAAAAAAAAAAGATTGAATGAAATGATAAAAGATAAAACGCTAAGAAACTGATATTAAAATACATATTTGTATATCTTAACTTAAACAAATCAGCTTAAAATTTACAAGAATATTCCTTTTAGATTTTTCGTACATATTTTAACAAACTACGAATTTTTTTCAAAAAAAATTCAACTATATAATATATAATTATATCTATATACAAACGTCAGTATGAATGGTAGTTATATAAGTACGTTAGTGGATAACTTAATGTATGACTGGATCGATGCGTTGTATTTAAGTAAAAATGAAAATATTTTATTTATAAAAAATCTAAATTGAATTTCTTGATAAATAATTTAATAAGCGGATTATATTATGATATTAATATTCCTTGGGAATTTCATTTGTCAATAATTTCATAATTATTTGTGCCTTTAAATCAAAATACACGCTATGCCTTTGCTTGTAAGATTAATTAATTATAATGTTTAAGAAGATATTTAAAAAAAAAAAATTAATAAAATATTACAAGTAATGGGCATAGGGTTTATTTATATTGAAATTGATGAAAGACCGAGAAAAAAATGCCGCTAAACAATTTCAATTATTTTTAATTTGAATGGTTACCCATGCATATACCATTTTAGAATTTATTATAATTTTATAAATATTTTACCAATTAACTAAAAGAAACAAATAATTTTTTACATGGAACTTTTTGCCAAATTTCCTATATCTCTATTACATTTTTATATAGAAATTATATAGTATATTTGATTTGAATATGTTTATCCCTTTATCTAAAATAGTATATATTTACCAGTATTATTATTATTATTATTTCAAATTAACTATGACCAATTTAAAGTCAATTTTTAAGTATCTTTGATACTGCAAAAGTAAATATATAGACATAATATATTTTGACATTTATTGTGAATTTAAAAAAAATATAATAAAATAAAAAAAAAATATAAAAAAAAACTTTAAAATATATATTATTAAATTATCGAGGTATTTTAAAGAAGAAAAAAAAAATGCAAATTAAATATATAATATTATCTTATACTGTATTTTGATATGTCTGGCTGTACAGTTTTATTTTGTAGAATTTATTCTATAATGTTTTGACCACACACACTGGCCATCAAAAACCCATTCGATGTGAAATTTTTTATTTTTCTTTATTTTATTAAACATTTCTGTTCTACCTCTGCATGAATGGTATATATGGTCATTTTTTTGCGTTCGCCTATGGTTCTTTTAAAAAAACTAAAAAAAAACTTAAAAAAAAGAAAATATCTTAAAATCTATATTCTCTTTGCCTTCACTCTATCTCACTACTCTCTTTTTCTCATACATTTCTTTCTCTCTCTCTTTCTAAACTTATTCTGTCTATCTTTCTCTATCTCTATTTTTCTATCCATCTATCATTCTCTCTCTCCCTCTTCTTGCTCTCTCTCTCTCTCTCTCTCTCTCGCTCTTTCTATCAATTCTCTATTTCTATGTCTTTTGTCTTTTTCTCTCTCTCTCTAAGAATCTATCTATCTATCTATCTATCTATCATATTCTCTTTCTCTACTTCTAATCTACTTGATCAAAAAACTTATTTCTAAACTCTTAATCAAATATTTAATCAGAAATTCTCTTACTATATATATATATATTATCTATCTAGTTATTTTTTTAGAATTATTATTTTAAATTCTTTTTGACTTTTTAAATAAAAAATAAAACTTTAATGAATAATAAATATTTTCAGAATGCACTTTAAAAAAAATGTAATTGAATTTCTGTTTAAATGTTATTTATTATTATTTATTGTTTTTATTTAAGTTGAGGTTTTACATATATATTTAAATATCAGAGATGATTAGAAGCCATAAAATATATATTGTATTTTCTTAGAATATAGAATAATTCATTTGGTTTAGACCATAAAAATATTAATAGACAATATTTTATAAAAAAAAAAATTAAATATATATATATATATATAAATATATATATATAAGAGAATATTAAAAATATTTAAAGAATTTATTATAAATATATTTACAATTGAATATTTAAAAGGTCCAAAAACATCAAAAAATTAATTGAATTGATGAACGGAAGAAATTATTGGAAATTATTTTCCCTTAAAATAATTCAATTAATTTATTTTGTATTTTGAGCCAGAGTTAGATGTTTAGTGTATGTCTTATGAAAACTTTTTTTTTATTCTAGCTTAGTTTTTTTTATTTTATGTGTGGTTTTTTAAACATCTCTCTATAATCTTGCCTCTATTCTATGCTTTTTGCCTAATATACAAAAAACAAAAAACAAAAAACAAAAAAAAAAAAAAAAAAATTAAAAAAATTTTAAACATATTTCTCTCTAGCTATTACATATTGTAACTTGTATAAAGCTTTTAGCATATCTTTTTGGTCCAGTCGTGCATATTTTAGGACTTATCCTAAATCAAAATATATAAATATATATATATATATATATATATATTTATTTATTTATATATATATATCCAAATTTGATGTATGGCCGGATCAACCTTTTCAAAAACCTATGTCTATCTATCTAATGTAGAATTAAAACGTACATATCTTAAAATGTCATCTGTTCTTTCTTTCTTCATTGTATTTGCTCTCTTCCTTTTTAGAATAATAATAATATCTCTTCATTTTCTTTTAGTTTTTTTTTATTTCCAACTTTCTGAATGAACTTTATTAGTAGATGCAAGGAAATATTGTATTCTTTTAAATTTAAAAAAAAAAAAACAAATCATTCTATGAAAATGTTAAGAAATATATTATACATTTTTAAATATAAACATTTCCTCAATTCTTTTCCAACAAGAATTTTGTTCGGTAAAAAGGACAAAATGGTTCCAGGACACATAGTATTTCTTTAACATTCTAGCAGAAAGTAAAATATTGTGATTTCTAGAATTTCAAATTCCAATTTAAAATTAAACATAACGGAAAGTTGTAAACTCTTTCAATAGATGCATAAAATGGGTTTTTCTTAACCCTTCAGAATCCTTACAGGATTGCTTCCTAAGGGAGAACTGGTAAACTGTATCCGGTTCCTGGAAACCAGTTGTTTCCAATTCTAATACAAAATAAAATGATTCAAATCAAGGATATTAAAAAACAGTCTTGGAAATTCAGTTAAACTATGGACTATGCCATAATAATTTAATTATTTATCTAAAAGATGCAATATTTCTATTTTCTTAATTTTTCAATGGAGTATTTTATATATATATATATATATATATATATGTATATATTTATATATTATATATATCCTCTCCTTCTTTCAGCTGTTCATGTAGCTTTTAGATTCTCAATGATGCTTATGCACTCTGTGCATGAAGGGATTCTTTTTTGTTTTTTCTCTTTCCTTAATTATTACATATTATCTAGATATATATATATATATACACACACAGATATTATTTAAATAAATAATGTCATCTTTATCGTTGATTTCATTTTTCTTCGTTCTTTAGATGTTTGTTTTTATTCCAAAGTTGTTTAGTTGATGGTTTATGTGGGCGAATGCAAAATAATTATAATTACCACCTACACCATATCCTTCCTTTATTTTTTACAAGAATTGAATTTTATAGGTAAGTTATTTTGATTAAAAATTCATATTTTATAAAATATATTATATCCATATAAATAATTAAAATATTTATAAAATAGAAGATTAGTTTTTTTTAATTATAATGAAATATATAATAATTATTTTTAATAAAAAATAATTAAAAAATAGTACATTTTTATTAATAGTTAAATTGTATTTTAAGTTATATTATTAAGAATTAAGCATGAGAGATAAAAATAATGAATGAATTTTTTTCTTATATTTTTCTTTATTCGTTTAAAATAAAATCTTTATTGAAAGATTGATAAAGTAGATAAAATATAATCTTCTAGTATTAGAAATAAAGTATGAAGTAATAGACTAAATCATTTTTATTTTTTTAACTTCCAAAACTAAAACATAACTAAAAATTTTCATTTCAATGTGTATTTAAATATTGAATTTACATTATTTAAAGATTATTTTTAAGCATAAATTTAATTTTATACATAAATAATTAGAAAAAAAATGGTGAGTGCTGTCTTAAATTTTATTAAAAAAAATAATCAAATATTATGCATCTATAATTTATAAATACAATAACAGATATATAAAAAGTGTATTTATTATTTCTCAATCATTTGCAATTTCATTAAAAACTTCATTAGATTTCCTAAAGTGTTAAATTATTTTAACAAATTAAAATTTGATTCTTTGAATTGAAAATAAGTAAGATATTTTTTTTAAAAAAAACTAAATATTTGAAAATTAGAAAGTCGTTTATTTCATGAGTGAGCAATCCAAGACCCGCCAACAAATTTGTGCGGAGCGTCAAGCATAATAAACATATTAATAATAGAACAAGATCAGTTTATTGGTATCCTAAACTTTTTGCGGGCCACTTGATTTTTGTTAAGTTCAGGGGTCGGCAACCTTTTTCAATAGTCGGGCACATTTCTGAAATAATATAACAGGGGCGGGCACACTTGGCCATATTGAAAAATCGAAAATTTTCAAAACTTTGCGGGTACTTGAAATGCCCTCGCGAGCACCTGGTTGTCGACCTCTGGTTAAGTTAAATAAATACTATAAGTACGTGGTGTGTTCAAAAAGTATCGCGAATTTTGAATTTTCGCGGGCTACCTGTATTTGATTTTCGATTGTTTTGTTGCGTTATGTTGGTACTCATATCCCTTACTTATGCTGACAAGGCGGGCCATTTTGAATGTTTAGTTAATTTTTGAACACACCACGTATAATCACTAAATCATTCAAACGATTTTTTGAGACCTTGAAAGAGACATGTTAGTACTATGTGAATTGTTCATTAAATATTCGAGGATTAATAATTTATCAAGAGTTTTTTTTTTGTCAGCGACCTGCCAAGAAATGTCGAACTTTCCTTGGTCTTTTAATAAAAATGGTTGCTCACCCCTGGTTTAGGTATATAACTGATTAAAAATGTGCCTACAAATATATTATAGATTAAAAACAAAAATCCAGTACATATAAAGGAAAAATAATATCTTATTTTCAAAATCAACAATCAAAATAGAAATACAAGGTGCATAAAATAGATAAGAGATTAATCCAGTGGTTTCCAAACTTTCTGAACCGGAGCCCCCTTTTTTAAAAAAAAATTCTTGCGCCCCTTAATTCTTGTAATAATCTAATTTCATAAATACTCACATAATATAGTAATTTATTTAATGGACTACAAAATTACACACCCACACTCACTCAATCAAGCAAAAACATATTATAGAGTATTATAGATTTTAGAAAAAAATTGGTTCTAATACATTCACGCGCCCCAGGGGGGGAGGGCGCCCCACAGGTTGGAAAACGCTGGATTAATCTATTAATGGTAAAAATTTATAATTATAAAATTATTTTTCCCTTTTGTTTTATAAATATTTAAATTATTTTTACAAATTAAGCATCTCATATAATAGATATGTAATATATAATAAAACATGAGAAATAAGTTTAGTGTTACATTAACTATATAATAATTAAAACTACTAATTTATTTTAAAAATATATTTCTAAATAAACATATATATATATATATGTATATAAACAAAAAAATTCACATAATTGAAGTATTAATATTAATCATATAATAAGAAATGTTAAGTAAATGTAAATAAAGTTAAATATTAAGTAAATTTATTAATTAATTTTGTATATCTATATTATAATTATATATTAGTAAAATTATTTATTTATTATTACATAAATAATTTAATTTTTCATAAATGAGCGCTTATGAGGGGTGGGTGTTAAATTATTTTAAATTTACATTTAGTCCACTTCCTAAAATTTTTCTAATTTAAAATTATTAAATAAATATTATAATGCAAATTTGTAACATAGTACAACTTCATTTCATATAATAAAATATATTTTTATCAAAATTCATGAATAAAATGTAAATTTAAAAATCCTTTTGGGTAAGAAGGGAAGAAAAAAATTGTCATTAATATTTAAATATCATCTTTAATTCAATTATTGTTGAAAAAATTAAACCTTTTATATATAAATTATAAAGATAAAATAATAGAAATGGTTGGATTTTTCCATTTTCAATAATTTCAAAAAATTAATTTATTAATTTACATTCATATTGATTTAACTTTTCATATATTTTTCACATTTTTAACTTGAAATAGAATCATTGTTTTTAATCATAAATATAGTATTTATTTATTTATTTATTTTGTTTTAGTATATTGGCTATATTCATTATCAAGTTGCACAAAAAAAGAAATTAAGTTATCAATTTTTACATTGAATTATCTTTTTTTTGAAAATAACTATAATTGAATTAGTAAATAATTATAATTAAAAAAAAAATGTCTGCGGCTGATGAATTAAGTAAGTAATTGTGATTTACAAATATTTTAAATGATGACAGTGTCTTAAGGTTAAAACTTTCAAAGTTGATTTGTCATTATTATACAAAAATTATCTTTGAATTTATGACAATTAATTAAAAACATTTATATATAAATAAATGAAGAAAAATATTAAATTATTTGCATACAATTATAATTAATTCATATATTTTTTTAATTATTTTTATTTTATTAATCATATATATGTATAATAAATTATTATAATTATAAAAATAATGAGGAAGTAAACTATGGTAACGTAAACCGGGATGAATTAAAACAGATGTTCAGAGAAGTGTTTTTTTTATTAAATGACGAAAAATTTATTCTATCTAATGACACATAGTAATCGTAGGAAACCCTCTTTTATTAGTATTTAATGTTGAGGTTTACCTAGTTATAGTCGAGAAAACTGTCAGGGCATACTGCTAATCAGAAAGCTATGATATTCACTTAAAAAGATCATTGTTTATTTATTCAGGAATCGGAATATATATGAATCATATACATCGATCATAACCCTGTACTGTGTTATTAGAATAATTAGTATAGTTTTAAAATAAATATAATTTTATATATTTTATTTTTATCTAATAAAATTTAAAATTAATAACATACACAGACCATTGAATCATTCTTGATTATCTCAACCCCTTTTAAATTTTCTTCTTGTTTAATAGACCCCATTTTTTGATGCAGTTTTTTATTACATTTATAAATTAATAATCTCATAAATGATTAATAGGGGTTCCTCATTGAAAAAAATTAATGTGATGGTTGAAGCTGCTATGTTTTGATATCAGGTTCAAATTTTGATTAATAATAAATTTCACATTGTTCGCATACGATAATACAGATAATAAATATCATCAAATTTCTTTTATTTTTTTATAGTAATTGAAAAAGTAAATTTTGCCATCGACCCCCATAGCCCCCTGTTGAGCCAATTCAAAACTCCCTAAACCTCCAAGGGGTCCACCTGAACCCCGTTAGGAATCACTGATATAAACGAAAATAATATAATATTTATGAATCACTATCACCCTCCCTGTGTATCACCCTTAATCCTTCTTATATCTTGTATATTGAAATGATTTCATAACAATTTTATTTATTAACGTTTTTTAAAATTATTTTTAATTGTTAATTGTTAATAAAAAATTATTATAAGATAAAATTATATTGATTTAATAAATCAAAAAAATGTATTTTTTAAAATTATTTTAATCAAATTCATATATATATATATATATATATATATATATATATATATATATTAGGTTGTTCAATAAGTTCGCGGAGCGATAAGATATGGTATGGAAAGACCGTCTGATTGAAAGAGATTTAACAGGCTTTAGGTATTTCATTGTGCACAGTGAGCAACATTTTGAGTGTTAATTTGGGTTTCAAAAAACGATGTGCAAAATGCATTCTTTAACGATGGAGCAAAAATACATTCGAGTGCGACTTTGCCAACAACATTTGGAACGTTTTAAGAAGAATAAAAGCGACTTTATCGATTTATCACAATGGATGAGTCTTAGGTCTACCATCATGATCCTGAATCAAAACAGAAGGCTAAGGACTGGTGTGAACCCGGCTCTTCAGCGCTCAAGCGAGTTCGTGTGCAAAAATCAGTCAAGAAGGTGTTAGTATCAGTTTTTTGGGATGAAAAAGGAATTTTGTTTATAGATTACCTCCAAACTGGCAAAACAATCAATTCGGATTATTATTATAACCTTTTGAATCAATTTTACAAATTTTTACAAATAAAAATTGGTTTCTTCATTTCCGTTCCACGAACATTTTGAACAACATAATATTTATTGATATTCTCCTAATATTTATAACTTTAATTATCCCATAATTTTTTTATACACTCTTTCCATTTGTCGTTTTCCAATTAGTTTCCTCTTAAACCATTTTCTTATGAAATTCTTCATGAATGCAATCTCCACCACTTTCTATTCATTCCATCCATAAATATTTTTGCAAAACTATAATTCAAATTCAAATGAATCTATCCTCTTTCTCTCGATGACTACCTTTTTAATATCCTAAATACATCCAACATGAAAATTAATATTTTATGAAAAAAAAAATCTACAGAACTCGAAAGTTCCTGAGCCACAACCATCCAACTCCTACCCTCCTCTCTCACGTCCCTTCCTACATTGTCCACCCACCGCGTCCTTGGTCTTCCAAGCCGACGTTTCCCAATCGGTCTCCCCACTAATATATTTTTCGCCATTCTTTCCTATCGCATTCTAGCCATGTGCTCTGCCCATCGCATTTATAAAAAAAAAAGATATATAAAATTAGATACAATGAAAAGAAAAAAATTGGAATTTAATGGCGGTGGATCAGAAAAGGTAGATTAATATGGGAGCTATGGGAGAATATCGTTGTTGGGATCAACTGGGAACTTTCGAGTTCATTGACGTATCTGACAATTGAATAAATAAATAGATAAAATAATATTTTTAAAATATATAGGTAATGTCAATTTTTTTTTAGCACTATTAGAAAGAGTATTTCTAAGAATTGGTTCAGCTGATTCTGACGAACAATTACAAAATGCTATTTCCAAATTTCTTCCACCTGTATTACTTAAATTATCAAGTCAACAAGAGGGGGTCAGAAAAAAGGTAATCACTGTCTAAATATATAATTTAATTTTTTTTCATTTAAATACATATTTCTTTCTAGGTAATGGAATTACTGGTACATATTAACAAACGTTTGAAATCAAGACAGAATGTACAATTACCAGTGGATTCACTTTTACTTCAATATGAAGATCCATCAGCCAGTTCTTTTATTATTGTAATATTAAAAGTTTAAATATACATCAGGGATGCACACGCTCTTGATAATTTGAGGACGCCCAAGCTAATAATCGGTTAAATCAATGCATTGCCATAATAGACTTAATTATGATTCGTAATAAATAATATCGTAGTAATTTATTTATTTTTGTTTTTTACTATCTCGCCAGAGACCATTGAGATTTTGATGTTTTTATACGTTTTGAAGGTTCCGGAAGAGGGTTATTAACTACCACGTTTTAATTTATTTCCTCTAAAGTGACCGTAAAAATAAAGATATATTTTTGATAATTTTTCACATGAAAAAAATTTTAAAAAAATTAAAAATTGTATAAAACTGCTATATATAGAATTACAGCTTGATTGAATTGCTGAAAGTACCGGAATTAATTTTTTAACACGACTGCAAATCACGCGCGAGCATGTGACGTGGTGCCATCAACAAAGAGCCAAACACACGCTCGTTTAATAAATATTATTTATTAATTTTAATTTATAATTTAATTAATTAAATTTAATTTAAATATAATATATTATGTTATTTAATCCAATTTAAATTGCGAGATAGTCGAGTGGAGACACTCCAGCTTATTTTTTACATTGTCATTACATGCTTAACAATTAAAAGAATGTAAAAGTTATTTCATTGTTTTTTTCGCTTCCTAAAAACTCATATTAACTCTATGCGGCCCTAATCTCCCGAAAGTCTGTGCATCGTTGATATCCATATTTCTATAAATCGACAATTATAATATATTATATAATTGTTAATAACTAAATTTTTATATTTTTTGATTTTAGAATTTTACAATAATTTATATTAAAATTGGATTTCCAAGACTTTCAATAGAAAAACAAGCTGAACTTATGCCTATGGTTTTAAATGCTATAGAAGGTAAACCAGAATCCCATCAAGACAGGTTTGTATATTTATATCATGAATAGTTCCATTAGACTTAATAAAAATATATTTGATATAATTTTCAATATAATTTTAGCTTATTATTTCTTTTGATGCCTGTTTTGGGACATGTGAAAATTCCAAATGATCCTGAAAAACGTTCTTCGCTCTTTGGTTTGAATGATCGTCCAAAAATATCTAAACTATTAAATGATTTTATGTTGGATGTTCTTCTTTTACCCTATGGGTAATTTATATTTTTGATTTATTTATCTTATCTTAAACATATTTTATATTATTCAAATTTGGAAATTAAATTTTTTTAAATTATTTTATTAATGAATTATTAGTTAATTTTATTAATGAAATGAAAGGATGAACCTGGATGATATTTTGGATCTATAAATAAAATGTACTTTATTTATTTATTTGAAATTTTTTTTTTTGACTAATTTGGATTTTTATCTCAATAAAAATGTTTCGCTTATCAACTTATAATAATTTATATAAAAAATGAAAATCCTGTTAAATATGAATATCACTATGATTTTTTTTTCATTTTTCAGTTCAACTCCCCAACAAACTCAAGTAACAACATCTGAACAAGCTGGACCATCAGGTACTCCCACTCCAAGTTTTCCTGTTCCTCCAGGACTCTCGGAACATTCATTTAAAAGAGTGACTGGAGAAAATCCTTTCAAGCCTGAAGATCTAGAGCAAGTGAAATTAGGAATTGTTAAATTTATTTCCGGTGGTGTTTTAAATGATTCAGATATTCTTATTCATCTAATCGTAGCTGCAGCAGATACACGATTTAATGTTGCAAATTTTGCAGACATGGAATTAAAAAAAATTATTAATACTTTAGATTGGTGTTCTTACTCTTTGGTAGCGCCACTTTATCGTGTTTTTCTTGGTACAGACAGAATTCAAAAAGCTGAATCTGTTAAATCGGATTTACGTAACCCTTTACAAAAATATATTAAAACGCCTGCAAGTACAAGAATTAGACTTAAACTCTTAACATATTTACCAATGAGCCGACAATATGATTATATGTTAGCTCAACCAATTCAAGTTATTTTTGAATCTTTATTTGGTGTTAATACCAATTTAAGGCTAAAAGTACTAGCTTTGCAATTTGCGTTGCAAGTAATTAATAGCGCGACTATATCAAGACTTAAATCAGTGGCTGGAATACTTATATCAGGAATGGTGCGATTAATTAATGAAACAGATGCCTCTCTTAAGCGACTTGCTTATACAGCCATTGGTAAATTGGCTTATCGTGTACCTTGGCTTGTAAATCGAGATTTAGTACTTCTTCAAAAATTTTTTGATTCTCTACATACGGAAGACACTGATATCAAACTTTCTATAAGGGAGGCACTATTAAGTATGGCTCCTGCATTCAGTTATGAAAATGAAGGAGAAACTAAAATCACTGATAATACAAGAGAGCTGATGGTAGCATTGCTTGCATCCCAAATTGAATCTCAAGAGCCAATGGCTCGTTTTATTGCTGTTCGATTCTGCGCTACAGTTTTTCCTTCTACCCATATCCCATCACGGTATTTATTACTTTTGGCAGCAGGCGATAATAAAGATGAAGTTTTTACAGAAGTTACTAAGGCCTTATATGGAACTAATAGACATCATGTTCAAGGATTGGAGCTCTCTAATCTTTTACTTCCCTCATTTGTTGAAATGTCCATTTATCTTGAAGAGAAAGCAAATAATCGATTGGCAAATCCCATGCAACGTTTTACAATTAATAATAAAATACTTCCATTCAGTGTAGCAACTTTCACTGAGGTATATTATTTGATATAATAATACTAGCAATTTTCATTTAAAAAATAATTAAATACAATACAATTTCTTTTTCTAATATATATTTCTAGATGGTTAGATATTTAAGAATATGTCTAACTAAATCAGCAGGGGCGATTGCTATTAATGGTCAACTAGGAGAGTCACTGCCTGAAAAAATGACACCATTAGTGGCACTTTATATTCGTCAACTCCATTCATCTGATCAAGGGACTAATGCACTCCGTTTATATATATCATTTTCAGAAAAGTTACTAATGGCAACTCAAAGTTTAGTAGCTTTACTTGTCATTTTAGAGATTGTAGGATGTGTTCCTGATTTGATAGCAACATCTTTTATTGACAAACTTTCATGGATCAAAGTATTTTTTTTTACATTTCCTTTTTTTCCTCAATTTATTTTTTAATTTTTAATTTTGTTTTTTAAGATGTTAGTATCCTCAACAAAAGAAGAAATACGTGAATTAGCAGCTATGCTTTATGGAATTATATTGGCAACAGCTCTGTCTGAAATCTCTTACACAGAAGCTGTTAAAGAATTGTGCCAATTAACAAATGATAAAGTAATTAAACTTATTCCTATTTTAATTTTAGTTTTTATTTATAGCAAATTTTTATTAAAAACTACAGAGTTAAAATATCTAATATAATCTCAATTCTTAATATCTTATATGTTCTAAAAATACTCAAAATTTTATATTATTTTATTAATTAAAAAAGTTCCATTCGAGCCTTGATAATTTCGTTTTACTTGTACTTTACTTGCTTTTTTGAAACATTAAATAAACTCATTTTTTTTAAAAAAAACACCTGAGCTGTTTCTGATTACTTTTTTTCTCTCTGTGGGATAGGCATAATAAAATAGATCGATCCTTTTCGTTGCTTATCTTAAGAGGTGAATAAAAGAGGTTGAGGTGCAGACTTAGTTTTATTGTCTTCGATGATGAAAAATCTGATATTTTAAAAACTATTTTTAAAAAATATGGGTATATTTAATCAAGTATGTGTACAGAACAAAATAAATACAATTTATTTAATACAATTTAAATTAAATTTATAAAAAGGGAAAATAAAAACTTTACAAATCTCAATGCAATAATTATTACCTATTTTAATATTAATATTTATTTTTTTTTTCAGAATTTTGAATTAAAGCACGGTTCTCTTCTTGCTCTCGCTCACTCGTTAGAAAGGAAATTAATAATTTTGAAAAAAGAGAATTCAAATAATGAATTCTCCAATTGGGCTCTTTACAGAGAAGGAGTTGATACTATTTGTAATGTTATTTTTCTCAAATACTTTTTAATATTTAAACAATTTTAATTATTTTATATCTGAAATTTTTTATCTAGTAACATCTTTAAAATCTCCACAAGTCCCAATACTTAATGCTTCCTGTTTTGCACTGGGTCTTATTGCAAAAACTGCTCCATTGCCTTTACCAATAAATAATGAAAACATTGAAGTTCAAAAAGAAAATAAAATAATTTCAAAATTTGAAATTGTAGAACATTTTCAAGAAATGATTAATAGTCCAAAAACAAATGTTAAGGTAGAGTATGATTTAATATTTAGATTTCAAAATATTGACATCATCTTATATATATATATATATATATATATATATATATGCCTATTTTTTTTATTTTAGACAAGAGAATTAATGGCGAAAACAATTGGCCATTTTTGTGTTGGCGAGAATTTTCCATTTACTAAAAAAATAATTCAAGGTTTTCTTAAGATGGCAAAAGAAGTAAGTTTTCTAAATATAATTTTATTTTATTTAAGTAAAATTAATTTGTTTTAATGATATTTTGAACCATATATGTAGGAATTATTTTGAAAAATTATTAAATTCGAATCTAGGTAATAGAACAGACACATTAACTCAGCAGAAATTAATCTCGAATGATCATAGACCATACATCATACCCATATAATACAACTGGCAAAATAATTGTTATATATATTTTAATTTTGATCCCCTTTGATAATAATTTTGATGAGATAAGCCTTTTTTCTGAAAAATTTTAAATAAGCTTTTTCGAAAATTCTTTTATTTTGTTTGAAAAGAATATGAATAAGTTTATAATTATTTTGTTATTTTAATTTTTAGACTAAAGATATTGAAGTTCAATTAACTTGTGGTGAAAGTTTAGTTTTATGTGTGGAAGCTCAAAGATCTTCGATTGCACGTGATGCTTGGAGCATTTCTGAAAATGATTGGCAAAATATCAGACCACCTCCGGATACAAATCAATTGGAAATCCTTGCTTCATTACTTGATCATTTATTGGATGAACTTATACCTCATCCTCATCCAAATTCACGTCAAGCTAGTTGTGTTTGGTTATTAGCCCTTCTTAAATATTGTTCTTCGTATTCTACATTAATTGATAGATTGGAACGAATTCAACGTGCATTTATGGATCTTCTTGCTGAAAATAATGGTAAAGATAAATTGAAAATAACTCATTTATTAAAATAAAATAATAATAATTATTTTATTTTATTTGGTTGTGATTAAGGGAGGTACGGGATTTAAAAAATTCAAATAATGTAATTTTTAAATTTGAATATCCACGAGAATGAATATTTTTTTCTCACTTTGAGTCCTCATATTTTCAATATGACCGAGTCTGTATAATATTAAAATTTCAACCTTCTATGAACCAAATATTATTATATAAATTCATGTTTTTTTGAAATGTATTATATATAATATTTACTTACTTCGCTTATTCACACGTAAATAAAAATTGAAATTGAATTATGTTATTTTTAATCTAAATTTCAACTAAATTAATAATACAATTTTATTTAATATTTTTTAGATATTGTTCAGGATGCTGCATCCAAAGGACTTAGTTTGGTATATGAAGCAAGTAGTGAAAAGTTAAGAAATACCCTTGTAAATAGTCTTATTGATCAATTAGTAGCTGGTCGTCGCCAAGTTAATCAAGTTACAAGTGATACAAAAATTTTTGAAGAAAATGCTTTAGGAAAAACTCCAACCGGGTTTGCATTATAATATATATATATATATATATTCATTATTAATATTAACATATTTGTTTTTTAGAAGTAATTTGTCTACTTATAAGGAATTGTGTTCACTTGCATCTGATCTAAATCAACCAGATTTGATTTATAAATTTATGCATCTAGCAAATCATAATGCAATCTGGAATTCTAAAAAGGTAAAATTGGTTATTATTTTGATCTTTTTTAAAAAATTTTTAGCAGGGTCATAAAAATAAAAAAAAATTAGAGATAATAAGCTTATTTATTAAAAAAATATAATTAAAATTTTTAAAAGAATTAGTCACAATATTTCCTATATCCTTCTTTATTTATTATATTTAATATAGTTACTAGGTTTTTAATGGTATCTAGGATTTATCCAAGATCTTGTCATTGAGGGCTTAAGCTTATCTTTAGCTCGTGAAAAATTGTCTTTGTTTTTTGTTGTCTATGTTTCTGATTTATAATATTTAATATATTCGTATATTTTATGTTATAATGTATTATTTATTATAAGTTAAAAAATAATGTACTGTCAATAACAATTGTTTGCATTAAGTCTTCTATAAATAAATATTTAATATATTTTTATATTTTTAGGGTGCTGCATTTGGTTTTTCATCTATTGCTCAAGCGGCTGGTGAACAACTTAGTCAACATCTCCCGAAAATAATTCCTCGATTATATCGTTATCAATTTGATCCTACTCCAAAAATTCAAAATTCTATGTCTTCTATTTGGCATGCTTTAGTTAATGAAACTCAAAAGACGGTATAATATATTTTATATATATATAAAGGGTGTACCAAAATTAACGCAAGATTTGAATTAAATAGAAAACACAGTTTTTAGTCTTTTGATTGTAATTTTTTTAATGATTCATAAAGTACATAGGATAGGGTTATTTATGGAATAACACATCGGGCAAATGGCCTCCGCGGCTTTGTATACACATACGCACTCGTTTGTCGAAATTTGCATCAACGAAATTCAGCCACATTTATGCAGAACGGTCATGGAAAATTTCGACAAACGAGTGCGTATGTGTATACAAAGCCGCGGAGGCCATTTGCCCGATGTGTTATTCCATAAATAACCCTATCCTATGTACTTTATGAATCATTAAAAAAATTACAATCAAAAGACTAAAAACTGTGTTTTCTATTTAATTCAAATCTTGCGTTAATTTTGGTACACCCTTTATATATCATTCATTTAATTAATTAATTAATTTTATTTTATAGTTGGATACTTATCATAAAGAAATTCTTGAAGAGCTAGCAAATCATTTAACCGCAAATGAATGGCGTGTACGTATCTCTTGTTGTGCTGCCTTAAGTGATTTATTAAAAAGTGGTGGTCAACGTAGTTTAACTGATTCTAACATTCTTCCAATTGTTCCTAAATTGTGGACACAATTATTTCGTGTTATGGATGACGTACATGAAGGCACACGGAAAAGTGCAGAAGCTACTTGTCAAGTGTTGAGTAAAGTTTGTCTAAGATATTGTGATCCATCACATGGAGCCAATTCAAGTGAACAAATGCTTCTTGTTATTATTCCTATTTTATTGGAAAATGGAATTACAAATACAGTCCCAAAAGTGAGATCCGTTAGGTAAGTAAATAAACATATTAAAACAAAAACAAATTTTAAGCATTTTCTGTAAATTTATTATTATAAAATTTTAATTAATTAATCTTTAAATAGAGTTGAATTTCTCAGAAATAACCATTAAGGCTTTAGGCTTCGATTCTAATAAATTTATATATATTTATTAAAATAAAATGATCGTGAACTGTCCTGTAAATGTAAAGGAAAATGAAATAAAAATAATAGATCCTCTAATTTCAATAGATTATATTGAAAACTGTATTGTTATATTAAGTTATATATTTTAACTTTCAATTTTTTATATAATGCAAATAGTAATTAAAAGTTTGAAAACTGAAAAAAAGTTTTTTAAATTAAATTATTTTTTTAGTTTGCTTACAGTTTCTCAGCTAGTAGGAATATCTGGTAAATTATTGCAGCCTCATATACATTTTCTTGTACCAGCGCTTTTAGAAGCAACTGGTGAACTTGAATCAGCTAAACTTAGTCATATAAGTACTATGTTTAGTGCTGATCAATCAACACAGGAAGCAATTGATGTAGCACGAGCTTCAGCAGCGAAATCTCATTATACAACAGAAACAGTTTCTAAAGTAAATGTCAAAAATAATTACTTTTTTTTAATTTCAAATTATAATACTTTTTTCTTTTGCAGTGCATGCAATTCATTGATGTAAATAATTTAGAATTATTAATTCCAAAAGTTTTAGAATTAATGCGAAATTCTGTTGGTCTGGGAACAAAAATTGCCTGTGCTCATTTTATTAGTTTACTTACACATCATATGAAACAAGATCTTACACCATACACTGGTATTGCAATTATAAATTTAAAACACAAAATAACAAAATAATTAATAATTAATGAATTAAAATTTATTATAGGTAAACTTTTACCAGTATTGGTAAATGGTTTGACTGATAGAAACATTGCAATTAGGCGTAATTATGCAACAACTATTGGACAACTTGTCTCTACTGCTAAAGATTCAAGTCTTGAAAAGCTTTTTAATAAAATTAACTCTTGGTATTTTGAGAAAGAAGGTATTGTAAAAAAAAATTATAATTATATACATAAAATAAATTGACGTTAACAAAATTGAAATGTCAAATTTGTTTCTTTCTATTTCAGATGAAATAACTCGTAGTTCTTGTGCCTATACTCTTCGTTCAATTGCAGTAAATAATCAAGATATTGTTAAAGAGTATGCCTCTAATATTGCTCCTTTAGCTTTTTTAGCCCTTCATGAAGGGAAAAAAGTTGGTGTTTCAAATACTCATGGAAATCTTATTAATGAATCATCTAATGCTGATTTATGGAATGAAGTTTGGGAAGAAATTACACATAATGCAGATTCAAGTTTTCGATTATATGGTCAAGAAATTGTATCCATTTTAGAACGTGCTATGGATTCTGCATCTTGGACAATGAAAGCTCAGGTACCATTATAATCCTTTATTTATTTTTTCCTCTATTACGATTCATTTGTTTTTTAGGCTGCTGCTGCTATTACTACAATGGCAAAAAAAATGGGGGAATCACTTGATTCACAACTTCGGGACAAAATGTTACAACTTCTTTTGAAATCATTAGTTGGACGAACATGGAATGGCAAAGAACAACTTTTATTGGCTCTCGCTTCAATTGTAACTTCATGCAAGTATGGTTTCATAAATAAAATAAACCTAATTGATATTTATGCATTTATTATATCGATTTTTATTTTTCCTAATAAAGAAGAGATCTTTCTCTTGAGAAGAATCAAGAAATTAATAAAAAAATAGTTGACACACTCCTACATGAATGTGGGAAAACACAAGTTGCATATAAAAATTATGCTATGCAATCCCTTGGAGATGTTTTATCTGCATTAAATATCGATCGATTTGCAGAAGTATATTCACTTGTACAAGAGGCTCTTTCAAAAGTATGAAAATAAATTTTATATAATCTCTCTTTCTCTGTCCATATATATACACATATATATTTATGTATTTATATGTATATGTATATGTATTTAAAAATATTTATATAAACTCAAAAAAATAATTATATAAATAAAATAATAATTTTATATTCAATTTCAAAAGAATATAGATGAATCAGATTCTGATAAAGAAAATATTGATGCATTCAATAAATTAAAAGGGATCGTATATGAAGTGCTTGGTAAAGCTTGGCCAATCGATCATAAAACTCAAGTTATATATAGAGAACGCGTTTTGGAACAATGTGTTACTTGTTTAGAACAAAGTACTCGTCAGGTGCAAGTGTCTGTTGTTGTTGCATTACGCTCTTATGTCGATAAATTAACATTACTTCAAATAGAATGCAAAATGGAAATTGATGATATTCAAGCTTTAGATCGAATTCTTGATGAAATAATCAAAGCATTGCATTTTGCTTTAGGTAATTATTTTTATCATTCATTCATTTTTCTTTTTAAATTCTATTCTCATTCATATTTAATTCTATTTATTTATATATCATTTAGGTATTTCAAAGCATACAAGTTTAAGAAAAGAAGCATTAAATGTTCTATTTCTATTAATAACAAAACTAAAAGGTAATTATTAATAAATATATTTTATTAAAATGCACATTACATATCATAGCAGTTTTTTATTTAGTTTTTTTATATTTTTTTATAGAGTCAAAACAGCAGAAATACATTGATCAATTATCTAATTCTTTTGATAAAAGATTAGAAGACTTATATAATGATACAAGCCCAGAAATCAAATCGAGACTTGTTGACATTAAAGATCTATTAAAATCTTAATTTGCTATTAATAATAAAAATAAATGTATTAATCCATCAAATATAATTAATCACGTATCTACAAAGTGTTTTTCATTTGATTAACATTAACATGCAATCTGATTGCGATAGTTTTTCATTGTTTTAATTTATTATATTATACAACTAATATTTCCAAAGTCTTTAAAATGTAATTACATTTAGAATTGTAAATGTAATATTAACTGCCAAATAGGATAGATTTTTATTTAAAATTCTTTTTAATTTAAGAATCTTGACTTTTCTCGATAGCAGAATCAGTTTTCCCTGTAGTTTGTTCCTTTTGAGAGGATGATGAATCTAAAGAAATTTTTTTAGCTGAAGGATATGTAGTATCTGGAATCTGCTTTTTATTCACTCGAGTTTGTAATGAACGATATAATGTATCAATATCTTTTGGTGAAGACATCACTAAAAACACTTTAACCTGGCCTGTTGTCGCATCTAACGCTGTTAATCTAACAGACTTGGAACTGGTCTTCTCTACAGTCATTCCACTCCAAATCTTTAAAAACAAAACAAAAAAGAATAAAAATAAAAACAAATTATAATCTCAATTTTTTTTTTCTTGTAAATAAAAATTCTTACTTTGGTATTGAGAATAACTCTTAAGCTGCCAGCAGTTCTCATAATTACTCTTGAATAGACTTGTCCATCCTGAGTCATATCATTCAAACGAAGAATTCCTCTTCCTCTTTCAACCCAATTTCCATTGCTTTTATCATAACTAAAGAGTTTACAACTCAACTAAAACATATATAATTATTTCTTATTATTATAAAATTAATTTAAAAAAATTCATTTATTATACCTGAAGTACATTTGCTTCATCTTCTTCTCCGGTAACTATTGTAACTTCTTGATATTTTCTTTTAATTGCTCTACTTTCTTCATATTCTCGTGCAGCTTCACTTAATGATTTATTAGATTTTTCATTATTTTCTGTGATTTCTTTTTCCTAAAAGAATATATTTTTTTATTTTCATTAAAATTAATTTTAAAATTCAGTATTAATAACATGTGTATTTTAAAATTCATAATAATTACCGAAACTTCTTGTTTTAATACAGAAGAAAATAACATAGAAGACCCATTCGTAGAAGAAATACTTTCGTTTATTTTAGTATCTTTATCTTTAGTTTCATCTTTTGTCGAGGTAGATGCGTTATCCTATTAAAAAAAATTTTCAAATATGATTTTATTTAATTATTTAGTTTATGAATTAATTATAAAAATAATAATGTATATTTACTGAAGGAACAGCAACCCGTTCATGTAAATTTTGGCCAAAAATGAATCCCGAAATTGAAGAACTTGTTTGCGAACCCGAACTAATAAAATGAAATTTGTTTTTATTATGGAAAAAAATAAAAAATAAAATTTTGATATACCTTTCTTCTTTATGTTGCGTAGAATTACTACCTAAAGGCACGAATTGCGGTGTGATTTTTGTAGTATCGATTTGTTCTTTAACATCTTTATTATCTTTTTTCTGTACCTCTTTAGTATCTTTTGAATTGGTTTCTTCTGATAAAGTTATGCCTATAAATATATATATATATATATTAAAATATCATTAATATGTTTAAAATAAATAAATAAATTTGCTTACTTTTTGCAAAAGGATTATTTGATAAAGTTGATGTTGATGTTTGAAGTGAATTTCCAGAAAGCAGTTGACTTGGTCTAAGAAATAATAATTTACTTGTTGTTTCTTTTTCATTTGAAGTTATATTATATTTATTAAAAGAAGAAGAACTAAAAGATGATCCTATAAATAAAAATTATAATGTACAAACTAGAAAGTTTTAATTAATCATTAAAATCACAACAGTTGATCTAAGAATAGTTTCCTAACTAGCATTTCTATATATAAAATAAAGGTGTAAATAATTCCAATTTCAATAAATTTGATTATTAAAATTGTTAAATTGATATGCATCATTTATAAATTTAGATCTTATTTTTCATTAATTTGTTTTATTTACCAAAAATCGGTGGTGCTAATTTTGAAAATTTTGAATTTTCCTTGGATGATGATGAAGTTGATGAAGAGGATGACGATGAACCTTCATCTATTGAAGCTTTTGATGGTTGATTAAGTTTATTATCTGCTTTCTCACATGATGGTCCCTGAAAAATAAATATTAATTAGGCAAAAATAACCTCTAAAATTTATTTTAAATTATTCATTAGAAAAAAATTGTTATTTGAATTTGTTTATTAATAAATGTTTTTAATAGTTGTTCTAGATATAAGACCATTTTACCCTTCCTTTACATTATTAGAATATTATTATTAAATCTTAAATTAAACTTAGCCATGTTGCTCTTTTAGTGTGGATTAAATATTTTTGTTTCATCTTTCGAAGTTTAAAATATTTTTAATTGAGAAATGTTTAGAAATAAGTCTTATAATTCAATAAAGAGATCGTTCTTAATTAATAATTTTTTAATAAAATATTTTTTTTTTCTTTTAAAACTAATTTTCTCTAATTACTTGCTGTTTTCATTATATTGATATTTTTATTTGTTTTCGTTAATTTCGTTTGTTAGTATTGAAATGACAAATATAAGATGATTCAAATATTTGAAAGTTAATAAAATATTTTGTGATTATACCTTTCTTAAAATTTCTTTTTGTAGAATAATTAATATATATTTAATTTTAAAGTGAAATTAAGAAAAATACATAAATAAAGCCTAAATGTTTCCTTTTTTTAATTTAAAAAATAAATGAAAAACTAACCTGTTCATTTTTAGATTCTTCTATATTTCCTGAAAAACGAATATTTTGAAAAGAAAAATATTAGACATTTGAAAAAATTGCACTGTTTTTTAAATTATAACCTATAATTTAAATTGATCTTAAATTATTTTTAATAATTTAAAGTAAAGAAAACAAAAAAATATATATATAAATTTTTGAAAGTGTTTTTTGATTATCCTTTTACCTTTATTTTGAGACATGTTTTGTTATGAATTAAGTTTACAGTTATATGATTATATATTTATGTATCAATATAAGATCATATAAGATGTGTTTTTGGGCTTCTTTGCTTGCCCCTTGACTAGTTTGCTACATACCCCCTCCCTTTGTTTTTTTCTTTTTTTTTAAATGTAGGGAATTTTGAAATTCAGTTTTGGTAGTAAGGGTTGTGCTTCTTCTTCCAACTATGTTCAGGCGGCTAATATCAAAACCTCATATTTAATACTAATTTCCATACTATAAACACTAAATATTTTTTTTAAATAAACATCAAATATTTTGATTTTAAGAATCTTTCAAAATTTCTTTTCATTTATAAAAATTATCAATATAAAATGGCTGATGGAGTATATAAATTGAGTTGTTTGCTTTATGGACATTCAGCTGATGTGCGAGCTGTTACATGTATTCATGACAACTCAATAATTTCAGTATCGAGAGATCGAACAACGAAAATTTGGAAACCCAATGGGTGATTAATCTAAAAAAAAATCAAAATATTTAAATTAATTTAATGATTATTTTTTTTTAATATATTTATGTTTTTATAGCTTAAGTACTGGATATACTGAAGGTCAAACTTTAACAGGACATAATAGTTTCGTAAATTGTGTTACATATTTACCACCTTGTACTAGACATAAGAATGGACTTATTATAACAGGAAGCAATGATAGCACAATTATTGTGTATGAAGCAATTTTAGGTCAGAAGATCATTACTTTCAAAGGACATAGTAATTCCGGTAAAATCTTTTTCATATTTTTATTTTTTTTTAAATATTTAATGGATAAATTAACATAAATGTTAAATTAAATTGAGAAGATTGAGCACTGATTTTATTTTTATTAATAATATATATATATATATATATATATATATATATATATTAAATAAAATATATTATAGTCACGATTCTAAAAAAAAATAAAATGTATTTATTTAAAATTGTAATTTATAGCCCTTTAAAATGACTTTACGAATTGAATCGGTAAAATCACTAAAATGTTAAATAATTTTCTTATTTTGAAATAATATAAACATTTATTTTTGTTAAAAACTAAAAACAATAGCATTTGAATTAACGTTTTTTACCATCTCGCCAGTCACTAAGGTTGAGAAAAATGTCTGTCTATATTTATATTATTACTATCAAATTTATCAGGGATATAATCACCTATTTTTGTGAGATTGTTTTCACGACGTTTCGGCACCCATTTTGGCGCCATTTTCAAGAGATTATTTAGGTGGGAATATTGTTGGGATTCTGGGTCTTAGTCTGTGTGACCAAGGCCAACCCTCGGGCTATTGTCCGGTACGGACGTGTGCCAGAGTCAGGATTGCCCAGGATTCTTCGAAGCTCCACAGCAACGCAGTGAGTACAAAACCATCCAACCCAGTGTTTCTCAACCTTTTTGGACCACCCGCTTCTTAATTCGCCCCCCTATAAATTTTTACAGATAAAAATTTTGAAAAATCGAGTTTCAGAACATGATTGCAAAATCATTTGAACTTTGAATATTGAAAAAAATTGAAAAAAAAGAGGAAATGTTTAAAAAGCCTGTTCGCAAAAACATCTTACCTTTTTTTAGAGTTTAAAATGATTTCGTCCCCCAAAAATAACTTATACCCCCCCCCCAAAAAAAAAAAAATCGTATAGTCAAATAATCGCCCCCTTTAAGATGTCGATCGCCCCCCAGGAGGCGATATCACTGATCCAACCTATCAACCCAAAATCCCGATATTAACCCTTGGTCACACAGACTAAGACCCAGAATCCCAACAATATTCCCACCTAAATAATCTCTTGAAAATGGCGCCAAAATGGGTGCCGAAACGTCGAGAAAATCATGAAATTTGGTATACGGGCATTATTCGTACTTTTCTATCAACTTTTGAGAAATGTAGCTCAACCGGAAGAGGGTTATTTCCTACCACGTTTGATTTTTTTTCCCCTCTAAAGTGCCGGTAAAAATATATGTTTGATAATTTTTCACATGATTAAAAATTGTATAAAACTGCTACGAGGGGTGTTCAAAGTATTCTCGTTATAGGTATGAAGGAAAATAAAGAAACTTCTAACTAAAATTTATTTCTCAATGTAGTCCCCATAACCTCAATACACTTGTTTGCTCGGGAAACTAACTTTTGAATTCCCTCTAAAAATATTTTTCCTCCTTGACCTCAAAATGTGCGTTAATTGCCACCTTCAGCCTTTCATCGTCAGAAAAACGTTTTCCACGAAGATCTTTTTTTTTAGGTTGGGGAACAAGAAGTAATCACTGGGGGCAAGGTCTGGGCTGTAAGGTGTATGCTTTATTTCTTCAAAGCATTTTTCTCAACATTGTTGCATCAGTCATTCTGGTCTTCTTACACCAACGATAATTAGATTAGTACTAATGATAAATAAATGAAATTTTGAGGTTATGTTCTCAGGGAGTGTCGTTACTAACTGAAATAATTTAAATCCCTTCGTCACTGCTAAATTACCCCGTTACCGAGAATACTTTGAACACCCCTCGTATATATACATTTCAAATTAATTGAATGGCTGAAAGTACCAGAATTAATTTTTTAACACTTCAAATCACGCGCCAGACGTGGTTCCATCAACAAAGAGCCAAACATGCGCTGGTTTAATAAATATTATTTATTAATTTTAATTTAGAATTTAGAATTAATAAATTTAATTTAAATATAATATATGTTATTTAATCCAATTCAAATTGCGTGATAATCGAGTGGAGACACTAACTTCAGCTTATTTCTAATATTTATGCTAATGAATTTATCCTATTGCTGGAACGGGCGCTGCTGATTTTGATCTATTTATTTTGATAACAATTCTGGTATTACAGTCCCAGACTATCTTTATGTCTACTTAATTATCCTCGAACATTTACCAGAAAAATGCAAAATATACGTCGAACGACAATATTTGAGTTCAAAACGAAAATTCGAAAAAAAATCATTCATTTCGATTAAATACATGTGTTAAGTTAATTCGCATTATTTGTTTCCATAAATGAAAATATGATGTAAAAATATAAATAATAATAATTTTTTCTTATTTTCCTTATGCCTATCCTATAATATATTGTATTATATATTAATTTTATAAATTTTTTTTTAATTTAGTTGTAGCTCTAAAAATTGTAAATTTAGACACTTATTTATTAAGTGGATCTTGGGATCATACTGCAAAATTGTGGGCACTCGATGGATGCACATTGGAACCATTAAAGACTTTTTCTGGTCATTTAGGTTCAGTATTAGCTATTTTGGATATCCCACAATTAGGTTTATATATCACTGGCTCAAGTGATAAAACAATCAAGTAAGAATATTTTTTTTTATAAATTTGAAATTAATATTATAATGCTACTATTTTTTTTCAAGAGTCTGGGATAATAATGGAAATAAATTGCATACAGCAATTGGGCATGATGATGTTGTACGTGCGTTAGTAAATTTTAGAGATAATCAATTTTTATCAGCATCAAATGATTGTACCGTTCGATTATGGGATATAATAGATACTTATCCAACAAGTTTAGCTGTATATCCAGCACATAATAATTTTATTTATAGGTATATTTAAAAAAATAATTTGTTTCTTTCTTTTATATATATATATTTACCTTTTATTTTGAAAATCATATGTTCATTTTTATAATATCACTACATTCAATTTATGATAATTTAATATAAACATTTTATTTATATCTGATAAATATTCAATACTTAAAAGATTTAGACTAATTTAAAATTATACTTTAAAAAAGAATTGATTATGAAATAATGGGGTAAATTCAATTTTTCCTAGAGTGGGATCGACTCATGACTACATTATTTTTTTCATTTACACTTACTTTAAAGATGTTTTATTATGATAATTGAATATTTTTATTTTAAATTAAAAAATATCAAAAATAAAATCCATAAAAAAAACAAATTAAAGATTGAAAGAAAATAAATAATAATTGCTCTTCTACTTCAATGAATTTGTTAAGGTGAAATAAATTCAATTTTGCCCTAAAAATAAACAAATTTTATTTTATTTAAAAGTTATTTATGTAAATTAACAAATTACATATTTAGATATATATTCAGACTTGTCAAATTAATTAATATATAATATATATTTTTAATTAATAAATAAGTATTCTTTCTTGAAATTATAGAAAATGAATTTACACTCTTGACATTCAAAATAAACGGTTTTTATATATCTTTATAAATATATATATTAATTAATTATTATCTTATTAATTTATTTTATTTTTTTATTATCAAATAGTCTTGCTACACTTAGTAATTTTAATGGATTTGTTATTGCTGGTGAGGGTGGTGGTGTCAATATTTGCAAAAACGGCGATATATCCCAATCATTAATGTTGCCTGTTGAAAGTGTGTGGTCTGTTTATGTTATTCCGAATGGCGATATTGTCACAGGTTCAAGGTAAATTATTTTAACTAGACGAGGGCTGTTATATATATTTCTGGCCTAATAATGAAAATGCAAATATTTATTGGAAAATTTGACAATTTTTAACATAAACGTACTCAGAACATTTTGACGTACGACCATCATTTGTGTTGTTTAGTGACTTGAAAAAATCAATTTGGCCATAAAATGGAATTAACTCGTGAACATTTTCATCATTTTTCACAACTTTCGACGTGGATTATCACGACAAGAGTGCATTGATGAACTGAAATCTTTGTAGGGCGATGAAGCACTGTGAAAAACTGGTTTAATGAATTCAATCGTGGCCGACGCTCGCTCAAAGACGAATTCCGTGAAGGATGTCCAAAAACGGCCTTTGTGCCAGAGAACATTGATAATGCAGGATCGTCCGTCATGTGACATATCGAGCGGTGCTTCAAAAGACGTTTATAAGATCGTCACAAGTGACGAATCATGGATCTATGCGTAGGAGCCCGAAACAAAACAGCAATCGACCGTGTGTGGGTCTTCGAAGCGTTCAAAAACCATATTTTAGAGGTGTTTCAATCGGAGTGGAAAAAGTGTTTCGACAATTGGACTGAGTGCATGCAAAAGTGTATAAATCATGCTGGAGAATACTTTAAAAAACAATAAAATCATTTTTTATGATAAATCTTCGCATTTTCATTATTAGGCCAGAAATATATATAGCAGCCCTCGTACTATATATTTTTTTAAATAAATCAAATATAAATTAAACTATTTTAGTGATGGTATTATACGAATATTTTCTAAAGAAGTAGAAAGACAAGCTGATCCTGATCTTCTTTCTAAATATGATGAAGAAGTTAAAGCATTTACACAAAAACCAAAACATATTGAAGGAATCGATGTTGCCAAGTAATAAATCAAAAAAATACATTTCTCATTTTTATACAATATATGTGATTAATTTATTTATATTTATGTTATGATTCTTTTAAAATGTTATTCGAATATTATTTATTGAATATCATGTTTATAGAATATATTTATTTTATTTATTTAAATTAAACATTTTTAAAAAAACATATTATATCATCAACAAATAGAAGAAAATATAGTATTATATGTATCTATATATATTCAAAAGATTATGTATATTAATAATTCAATACCCCTAATAATAATAATAAATAATAATAATTGTTTTATAAAAAAACCTTGGGGTGGTTTTGAAAATCTGAAATATATACATATCAATAAATACAATTTACAATAATCGAGAAATAGATTAGATTAGATTTACTAAAATATATACATACATAACTATATACATATGTTTTTTTCTAATTATTATTGATAATTATTGTCATTATTTATTAATTTATAGATTACCTGGCCAAGAAGCACTTGGAAATTCTGGAAAACATGAAGGAGAAACACTTTTAGTTGCTGAAAACGGGAAACCTGTATGTTATATGTGGAAAGAAGGTAAATGGGAAAAAATTGGTGAAGTTACTGGTACAAATGCAGAAGGTCAAGGAAGAATGTTTAATGGCAAAGTATTTATTAATATCAAATTATTTAAATTATCTATAATTTTTCATATTATTAAAAAAAATTCCTAGGAATATGATTATGTTTTTAAAGTTGATATTGAAGAAGGAAAACCACCATTGTCATTACCTTATAATATATCAGAAGATCCATGGTTTGCAGCTCAAAATTTTATACATGAACATAATTTACCCCAAGGTTATCTTGATCAAGTGGCAAATTTTATTATTACAAATTCAAAAAGACCTAATATCACACTACCACAAACAAATAATCAAAGTTTTATTGATCCTTTTACCGGTAATTAATCTATATTATATCTATATAAATAAAATCTATTTCATTTTCTTTGTACTTTTTTATCACAATAAAAGGTGGTAATCGATATATTCCGGGAGGTTCAAGTTCAAATGAATGGTCCTCTGCACCTCAAACTGATCCTTTTACTGGCGGTTCAAGATATATGCCCAATCAGCCAACAAAAAAAACTGGTAATGGTGAATCATCAAAAAGTTTCGAAAACTATTTTCCACAAAAATCTTATCTACGTTTTGATCAAGCCAATCTAAAAGCAATTTACGGTAAATATTGTATTTTATTTTGCATTTCCAAGGTAATATTAAAAACTTATATTTTAATTAATTTTCAGATAAATTAAATGAATTTAACCTGAGTATGCAAAATAATCAAATTTGTGAAGAAGATTTAAAAAAAGTGATTAATCTTTCTGAACTTAATTCTCCAGCTATACCTGAAACAATTGTTATTTTAAAAGAATTACTTAAATGGCCAAAAAGTACTGAATTATTTTAATTAAAAATAATCATTCAAATCTCAATTCTACTTTTATTTTAGCTATAGTTTTTCCTGTCTTGGATGTAACAAGATTAGCGATTAGAAATTCAGAAACCAATAAATTATTATGTGGAAATGAATTTGGCACTCATTTAATTGAAATACTTCGACAATATATAAACTCTGAAGCTCCAGTTTCTTCTCAAATGTTAGCATTACGTATTGCAACTAATATGATTACACAAGAAGAAGGAGAATCTCTAGCATTGCAATATTGTGATTATTTATTATCAAGTACTCTCAAATTACCTCAACCTTTCAATAAAAATGTAGAGGTAATTTAATCATTTATATTTCTTTAAAAAATATATCAAATTTATAATTTCATTCATATAATTTTTCTTGAGGATCTTCTCTTATTTTATAAACCAATATTGTAAAATAATTAGTGTTTCAAAAATATTGTTTTTTAGCGAATAATTAAATAATATATTAAGTGTTTCCAAATTGTCTTAATTAAATGTTATTATAAAATTGATTTCATTATTCTAATTACATTTTAAAAAATTCTTCTCCCACAAAAATATATTAAAACAAACAAAAAAATGTGAATTCATAACTTGCATAAAAGAAAATTATTTGATTTTAAATATTATTTTAAAAGTTTGGAATTAAAATACTCCGTTTTAAGTTTTTTCTTATTATTATGTTCAGTATCTTATATATATATAGGTAGCTAATATATTTTTATTTTAAAATAGTAAAAAGGAGATTCTATTTTTTTTTTAAATATTATTTTGATACTATGTTTTCCAAAGATTGATTATTAGTCCCCTTGAAACATTTCAATTTTTTGATTTTGATACCTGTATTTATCAATTCGGTAATCCCCTAGAGTTAGAGGAATGGTATGATCATATATCGGATCCTCTAAACGTTTATTTTGATTTCATTAATTGGAGACTTTTATTGCAAGAAACTTCCCAATTTATAATAAAATTTAATAAGACAATCATCAATTAAAATAACTAATCAAACAATTTATTTTCTTCTTATTTTCAGATTGCAGTATCAACTTTATTACTAAATCTAGTAATAGCCTTAGAGAAACGAAATAATGACGATTTAAGAAAGCAAGCTTTTTATACATGTGATCAACTACTATTTAAATTCAAAGATAATGAAGCACAATTTCGTGGCCTTATTGCTCTTGGAACACTTTTGACCAGTAAATATTACAAGACAGATCCAGAAATACCCAGTCAAGATTTGAAAAATTTACTTATTTCTTTAACAGACAATGAATCATCCAAAGTTTCTCAATGCGCTATACAACTTTTAGCTTATGTTTTTACTAATTGAAATTAATTATTTATTTTTAATTCTCTTATTTATAATAAAAATGATAATGAAATAATTTTAATATCAATAATATATATATAAATATAATCTTAATAAAGAATTTTCCTTTTTTCATTTTTCTTATTCTTACTATTTTTATTTATTAAATTTATTTAATGAAATTTTAATTATTTTAATTAATGATGACTAATATTAATATTTATCTTTTCAAGTATCCAAATAGATTAGATTGATATAAAAGTTATCTTGCTTTTCCCCCAGATGACTTTACATCGTAAAACTATTGGTATCTACTAGTGTGTAAAATTTTTATGTTGCTTCTTTCTATCAAATTTTCAAGTATTCTCTGAAATTTATTTTTTTCAGGAAACATTCAATGTAAATTAGATGCAAAACCCATCGAAGAAAACTTTTTCTATAAGAAATGTGAAGTAATTATTATTTTAATAGAACTTAATCAATTTGAGGGTTAAAAGTTTTTACATTAATTTAATTAATTAAGTTAATTTAGTATTTATAATTCTTTAGAATTTTGTATAAGATATAGATATAGAATATATAAAAATGTTATATTCATTTTTTGAAGATTATTGAAATTAATATTATTTATACATTTTAAAAAAATATGTTAGGGTAGGAATAAAGAAATATGTAAGAACAAATAATTTTTTTTAATTAATCACTTGCACACTTATTTGAAGACAAAAAAACATTATTTTTTTTATTCAAAAAAATACTATTTGACTTAGTTCAAGACAAAGATAAATCCAAAGCTTGAAGGTAGAATCAAGTAAACTTAATTTACCGAATTGGTGACTGTGTATATCAGGAGACGCCAAACTATTTTTTTGATCATCGTATCATATAATTTTTCGAAATCTCCATCGACTCTCACAAAGGTAATTTTCAGGTAATTAAAATAAAACTATCTATTAGCCTAAATTTTTAATAAATCAGAAAAAAATAAATAAAGTAGCTATAGATTTTTTACTTCTTTTTACCCGAATAAATATATATATATATATGTTTATTATTTTATTTGGGTATTAAGAACTGTTTTACCTTCAAATCTCAATCGACCCCTACTGTTGTTAAATAGACCCCTTGGGGTGTATATAGACCAATTTGGTGGCCCTGAGGTATACAATTGGGATTTTCGAGAATTGAGATGCTGTGTGGGAAAAGAATATTTTGTGTAGGTTAAATGGAAACAAACACGTTTGCATTTATTATTGAATTATATATCAATTTATTCGATTTTATATTTTTATGATATATTAAAAAGTCATTTTTAAATGCCAATATGTAGTTATGTATGAACTATTTTTTGGAGGTGAATCAGATATTGTATTAGTTTAAAAAGTCCTACATTTTTATAATCATAAATTAAATTGAAGATTTTATTATAGTATAGAGTTGTTTGGAAAGTCATATTAAAATAATTTTATGAATCAATTAAAATGTTAAATTTAAATTTAGCAAAAATTTATCGGATGCAGCGCCCCTTCATGGACTTAAAGTAATAAAATTTTCTTGTCATGTACTTAATCAATCTTATTTAAATAACTTATTTATTTTTTTATTTAATAAACATTTATTGAATTTTTTTTTTAAACTAAAGTAAAATATAAAAGAAATATAATGAATAAAACAAGAAATTGTGGATGTAAAAGTTATCGTTCGTGCAAGTTATGTGAAGAAGAATATAATATTTTTCCCAAATTTCAAGTGGATGATGATAATTCTAAGGTATTCTCATGTATTATATTAATCATTTAATTTTCAATTAAAATAATATATATTTATTTTAGAATATATATCTTTATTGTCCAATATGCAATAAAGCCTGTGATGAAACAAAAATACATCCTCAACATCAAGAGAATTCAATGGATTTTCCTGGAATATTTATAAAAGTATATATTGTTTTAAAATTATTTGTTAGTATTTATACCTATATATATATATGTAAATATTTATTTTAATATCAATTTTTTAGTTAGAATTTTTAAGTTTAGAAGAAGAAAATGAATTAATTAAATCACTTGATGAACTACCTTGGGATCTCTCACAAAGTGGAAGACGAAAACAAGTATAATATATATAAATTTTCTAAAATAATTAAAATATTTTATACAGTGATTAAATGGATAGTATATTGAATATATTTTGTGTAATACTAGATTTTTATTGAAAGTATTTACTCTTTATAAAAAATAAAATTTAATTATTAAAAATTTGCAATTTCAATTTGTTTATTTATGATTATTATATATCTTTCTTAATAATAAAAAAAGGCTGTATAAAATATTTTATAAATCTACCTCTATGAGACTATAAATGACATCATTAGCTACCTCGATTCAATTTCCATTTTATATTGTCCGCTTATTTAGTCCTTGGTTTACCAACCGGTCACTTCCCAATTGGTCTCTCTATATACAAGCTTTCCTCACCCACTGCTAGCTACGTAAATAGACTTATTATTTTTGTTTTGTTTTTTTTTTTGTTTTTTAGAATTTTGGACCAAAATGTAATTTCAAAAAGCAGAAAATAAAATTAGGAGACTTTCAAGGATTTCCATCATGTACAAAATTTGTTCAAGATAAATTTAAAAGTGTTGATATTCTGAATGATTTTAAAACCATTGAGCAATGCACTTTAGAATATAATCCTGACAGAGGTGCGTCAATAGATCCACATATAGATGATTGTTGGATTTGGGGGGAAAGAATAGTGACAGTTAATTTATTAGCAGATTCTGTATTACGCCTGCGACCATATAATGGTGAATCTTGGAGGTATAATTTATCATGTATTAAAAATTATTCCCCAATATTAAATAGTGAAGGCAAATTAATTAATTCCAGAGAAAATTATACAATTACAAATAATAGTACTGATTTATTAAACGTTGAAGTTTTAATACCAATGCCAAGAAGATCATTATTAGTAATTTATAATTCAGCGCGTTATTTTTGGGAGCATTATATTAATAGGGGTGATATTAATGGAAGGCGAGTTTGTTTAGCTTATAGAGAATTTACACCTCCATATCTTGAAAATGGAATTCATTATGAAATTGGAAAAGAAATATTAAAACAAGCTTCATTTTGGATATAATGAACTATTTATATCTATTTTTTATTTTGTAATAATTTATGTATCTATTATTTAGTATTTTGAAAATATTTAAATAAATTTTTTTACATAAGTGGTTATTTAATGTATTATATTTATTATTACAACTTATATTCCTTTATCTTAGTCTACCATAAACATCAATAATTTTTTTTATTATATACTTATTATTTACTTACAATAATTATACTTTAAAATAATTTAACTTAATTATAAAAAAATTTAATTTAGTGGGCGAATTATATTAAGTTCTTCATTTTCTGTTAAATCTCTCATTCTGCTTAATATAATTTTTATAAAATTATTAAAATCACTTTGTAAAATATTCCCACTTTCTTCTATATTAACAGTGACTTGTTGAATTTTTGCAAATGAATTTGCTAGAAAAAATATCAAAATGTTCAATAAATGTATCAGTAAATAGATATCTTTTATAATATATAAAGTATTTTAAAAATCCAATTATAAACGGATATAAAGTATTAAATTATATACTAATTATCTTTTAATAATCTTTATTACTGCTTTTGTATCAGTGTGACTTCCGAGACTTTCGTTTTTTTTGTTTATTTTTGCGTGTGACTTATTTGTGTCTGCGTGTCCTTGATTTTTGAGTCTGTTTTGCGGTTTTGGTTCTTGTTGGATTTATTGATATAGTGACAAACTAAGGATTTTAAATTCTGTTCTATCACTTTCCCCTGAGTATACTTACGGCAGTGGTTTCCAAACTTTATTTTACGGCTCCCCTAAAAATATTTTATAATTTGGCGCCTCCCCTACCATTTTATAAAATATTGAATATTAAAAAAAATTATTAACAATTGTTACACAGTGGTGTATTGGGAGGGGAACGCGGGGAACGACGTTCCCTTACCTTTTTTCAGAAATGCTACGCGTTCCAGTACTTTTTCATGTCCCGATAATTCCCACTTAAATCTACTGTTAGAATTTCTTTTTTGTGTTAGTAAATATTTTGTATAGTAAGAATAAGAAAAAATAAAAACTTATATGGAAAAAAATGGTTTGCTGAAAATAGGACTTTTTTTGCTCCCACTATGCGTTCCCTTACTTATTATTTTACCAATACATCACTGCTGTTACAAACTACAAAAAAACAATTTTTTATTATTATTTCTTTATCTAATCAATGGATATGCTTGCCTATTGGCGCCCAGTTTATCAAATCTCGGCGTCATTGATGAGACAGCTACACGAAGCTCCTTTTCTACAACTAAACGAGCACAATATTTGCATTGCATTGCAGCTAAAGCGGAAAATTATCTTTCGCATAAATAAGATGTTGCGAACGGTAGCAATATTAATGCTTTTTTGATAAAATATATTATCCCTTAATATCTAGTCAAAATTTAACTAAAGATAAGTACAACCCTGAATTTTTGTTTCAATGAAGAATCACAAGATAATTCAATCGAATTTTCTTTTTCAACACTTGATAAACCAAACTCGATAAATGGATTTTGTATTTAGTGGAATCTAAATCATTAAAATAATTGGAAAAATGAAATACCAAACTATCCAAATGTTCAAGGAACAGATTTTTGTTTGTTTTTATATCAATTTGGGCGAATAAATTTATAGATGGAAACATCAAATTTATTTTTTTTTTCAAATTTGACTTCCATAGCTCCAATTTTTTTTTATAAACGCTTTCACTTTATCTTTTTGAGTTTGAGGCCCTTGTATTAATTTATTTAAAACATTCAATTTTCCAAAAATTTCTTCCAAATAGGTAAGTTTTTCAATAATCTCTAAAATATTTGAATCCTCTGTGGCGACCCTGAAGCACGCCAACACTAGGGCATCCGGCGAAGGGGGCGTCCTTTCTCACTGCTACTTCACACCCCCACACTCATTATTGGAGAAAAATTGCAATTTCTTCTTCGAGTTCAACTACCCTCTGAATAACTTTTGCCCGAGATAGCCAGCATACATCACAATAATACAAAAGTGACGTGTATATATTTCTTGTTCAATGTATAATAGTTTTTGTTTTTTTATAATCAATCAATCCATATCTATATCCATAACAATTACAATTAGGAAACTAGATGTATTCATTAAAATAAACTCACTGCAAGTACTCAATAAAGATATTTATTAATTCTATAAAAATAATTTAGAGAATTGGTGACTGAGGCAAATGTTCAATTTGGAAACTACTGACTTAGGGTATGTTTTGGGAGACCAAAAAAATTTATACTTACAAAGTTTGAAAATATTCTTCGATTCATTTGAATCATTTTGTTTTATATGAGCAAATATAAGACAATTATCAGGATTTATTTTACTTTGACTAACAAAATAATTATATAATAATTCTAATTCTTTTGAATGTTCATTAATATAAGGATTATATACAAATATTAATCCATTTATATCTTTTTGAATTGTTGGCCAACATGATTCATATCTAAAAAAATAATTATTAATTGATTTCATATTTATTATTAAATTATTATATAAATAAATAACAATACTTATGATCTCCACTACAATCCCATAATTCTATTTCAGCTTTAATAAATCGATTGTGAATATTTAAATTAGGAGTTTCAAATTCTAAAATGCGTACCCCTTTGGTAGGTCTATAATAATCGACATTTGTATTAGTTGATGCATCTGATAAAAAATTACCTATATACGATTTTCCACTCTTAAAAAAAAGGTGAATGTTAACAATAAAAACAATAATTTATATAATTTTCTGATTTAAAATAGAAATAATACTTTTGGTGGCCCAATCATTAAAATTTTCAATTTTTGCATTATAATTTTATATATTTTTATATACTTATATATATATATATATATATATATATATATATATATTAATAAACAGAAATATAAAATTATAATAAAAATATTTAGTTGATTCTAGGTTAGATCTCTAATATTAAAGTTTCCATAGTAACTAAATATAAACAAATTGATTTTTTAGGTGTTGGGACATTAGATAGTAAAGTATTACAGATATTTAATAAACTTAATTAGGAAAAATAAAATACAATCTTCAATCTTCTACAAATCAATAAAAACAATTAATCATAATAAAGAAGAAAATATTAGTCGACCAGATTCTTGGATAATCTTCTACACTACAAATTTTCCCCTTCTTCGGTTCTCATTATCGCTGGCTTCACATCCTTTATATGTACCTTCTTGATTATCTATTTATTTGAATGTTTACGATATTTTAAAAATTTCCAAGTAAATGATGCATTTTCATTGAAAATATGTTTTTTTACAATTTTTTGGGATAAATTCAACATTTTTAAATACGCAGCATTTGTTAATTTATTTATTATGAATTTATTCCATTTTGGATTCTATATAAGATTCAATTTGGATGTTTTCAATATTTCAAAAATTTCCAAAGAAATGATGCTATGAACTATGATTTTTTTTATATCTTTTGGATAAAATTCAACTAGTTTAAATATTAAGATAATATTAATATTTGATATATCAATTTTGTTCAATTTTTGATTTTAAATAAGAAATATTTAATTATATTAAGATATCTTATATATTTGCTTGAGTAATTGCGCTTTTTCATTACAAAAAATCTATATTATTTATATATTTCTGGCAAAATTCAACTCCTTTAAATATTAAAATATTATATATATTTTAAATATCAATTTGTTCAATTTTTGATTTTAAATAAGAAATATTTAATTATATTAAGATATCTTGTATATTTACTGAGTTTGCGTCTATTCATTACATAAAAATGATTTTTATTTATATCTGTTAGTCAAAATTCAACTCGTTTAAATATTAAGAAAATATTTATATTTTATATATTAATTTGTTCAATTTTTGATTTTATATAAGAAAAATTTAATTATTTTAAGAAATCGCTTATCTTTCCTGACTATTTGCCTCTTTTTTGGATATCTTGTAAATTTTCATTGACAACGCATGATTTTTCGACATTTTATAGGGAAAATATGAGTTTAATCAATATGATAGATATATTTATGTATTTGATATCAATTTAATCCATTTGAATTAAATAGAAAGGTTCGCGGACGATGACCCTTCGATTTTGGGAATAAATATGACTCAGCGGTCGGACTTGAAAAATTAACAAAAATTTACGTTTTTTCTATGAAAGTAATGAAAAAAATTATGATATCGATGAAATATGAATCAAATCGAAGAAAGGATCAAAAATGGAAGAAAATGATATATAAATAATAAATTTTACATTTGTCTTTAAAAAAGTAGCATTTTACCGTTAATTATAGGAAAGGTTGGCGGAGGATGACCCTTCGATTGGGGGTATAAATTTGGCTCAGCGGTCGGACTTGTAAAATTAACAAAAATTAACGTTTTTTCTATGAAATGAATGAAAAAAATTATGATATCGATGAAATATGAATCAAATCGAATAAAGGATCAAAAATGGAAGAAAATGATATATAAATAATAAATTTTACATTTGTCTTTAAAAAAGTAAAGATAAATTGCTACTTTTTTAAATAGAAAATATAAAATTATGAATTATATATGATTTACATGTATTTAGGATTCTAAAAACGTATAAATTAAAATTCAATCGAAATCTCAATTATTTTCGTGGATTTCATAGAAAAAACGACATTTTTCACTATTATATTTGCTAAATTGCTACTTTTTTAAATACAAATGATAAATTTATGAATTATATATGATTTACATTTATTTTTGATTCTAAAAACGTAGAAATTAAAATTTCATCGAAATCTCAATTATTTTCGTGGATTTCATAGAAAAAACGACATTTTTCACTTAAATATTAGCTAAATTGCTACTTTTTTAAATACAAATGATAAATTTATGAATTATATATGATTTACATTTATTTTTGATGCTAAAAACGTATAAATTAAAATTTCATCGAAATCTCAATTATTTTCGCGGATTTCATAGAAAAAACGACATTTTTCACTTAAATATTAGCTAAATTTTTAACGACATTTTTCACTATTATATTTGCTAAATTGCTACTTTTTTAAATAGAAAATATAAATTTATGAATTATATATGATTTACATTTATTTTTTATTCTAAAGACAAATAAATTAAAATTTCTCTGATATCTTAATAATTTTCGTGGATTTCATTGAATAAACGACATTTTTCACTTAAATATTAGCTAAATTGCTACTTTTTTAAATACAAATGATAAATTTATGAATTATATATGATTTACATTTATTTTTGATTCTAAAAACGTATTAATTAAAATTTCATCGAAGTCGCAATTATTTTCCTGGATTTCATCGAAAAAACGACATTTTTCACTAAAATATTAGCTAAATTACTACTTTTTTAAATACAAATGCTAAATTTATGAATTATATATGATTTAGATTTATTTTTGATTCTAAGAACGTAGAAATTAAAATTTCATCGAAATCTCAATTATATTCGTGGATTTCATTGAAAAAACGACATTTTTCACTAAAATATTAGCTAAATTGCTACTTTTTTAAATACAAATGATAAATTACTGAATTATATATGATTTACATTTATTTAGGATTCTAAAAACGTAGAAATTAAAATTTCATCTAAATATCAATTATTTTCGTGGATTTCATTGAAAAAACGACAATTTTCACTAAAATATTAGCTAAATTTTTAACGACATTTTTCACTATTATATTTGCTAAATTGCTACTTTTTTAAATAGAAAATATAAATTTATGAATTATATATGATTTACATTTATTTTTTATTCTAAAGACAAATAAATTAAAATTTCTCTGATATCTTAATAATTTTCGTGGATTTCTTTGAATAAACGACATTTTTCACTTAAATATTAGCTAAATTGCTACTTTTTTAAATACAAATGATAAATTTATGAATTATATATGATTTACATTTATTTTTGATTCTAAAGACAAATAAATTAAAATTTCATCGAAATCTCAATTATTTTCGTGGATTTCATAGAAAAAACGACATTTTTCACTAAAATATTAGCTAAATTACTACTTTTTTAAATACAAATGATAAATTTATGAATTATATATGATTTACATTTATTTTTGATTCTAAAGACAAATAAATTAAAATTTCTCTGATATCTTAATTATTTTCGTGGAATTATTGAAAAAACGACATTTTTCACTTAAATATTTGCTAAATTGCTACTTTTTTAAATACAAATGATAAATTTATGAATTATATATGAGTTACATTTATTTAGGATTCTAAAAACGTAGAAATTAAAATTTGATCGAAATCTCAATTATTTTCGTGGATTTCATAGAAAAAACGACATTTTTCACTAAAATATTAGCTAAATTGCTACTTTTTTAAATACAAATGATAAATTTATGAATTATATATGATTTACATTTTTTTTAATTCTAAAGACAAATAAATTAAAATTCCATCGATATCTCAATTATTTTCGTGGATTTCATTGAAAAATCGATATTTTTCACTAAAATATTAGCTAAATTGCTACTTTTTTAAATACAAATGATAAATTTATGAATTATATATGATTTACATTTATTTTTGATTCTAAAA
Source organism: Labia minor (assembly GCA_963082975.1). Classification (NCBI taxonomy): domain Eukaryota; kingdom Metazoa; phylum Arthropoda; class Insecta; order Dermaptera; family Spongiphoridae; genus Labia; species Labia minor. The sequence goes on along the minus strand of OY720345.1, from coordinate 7,358,030 downwards.
ACGTAGAAATTAAAATTTCAACGAAATCTCAATTATTTTCGTGGATTTCATTGAAAAAACGACATTTTTCAATAAAATATTAGCTAAATTGCTACTTTTTTAAATGCAAATGATAAATTTATGAATTATATATGATTTACATTTTTTTTGATTCTAAAGACAAATAAATTAAAATTTCTCTGATATCTTAATTATTTTGCTGTATTTCATTGAAAAAACGACATTTTTCACTTAAATATTTGCTAAATTGCTACTTTTTTAAATAGAAAATATAAATTTATGAATTATATATGATTTACATTTATTTAGGATTCTAAAAACGTAGAAATTAAAATTTGATCGAAATCTCAATAATTTTCGTGGATTTCATTGAAAAAACGACATTTTTCACTAAAATATTAGCTAAATTGCTACTTTTTTAAATACAAATGATAAATTTTTGAATTATATATGATTTACATTTATTTTTGATTCTAAAGACAAATAAATTAAAATTTCTCTGATATCTTAATTATTTTCGTGGATTTCATTGGAAAAACGACATTTTTCACTAAAATATTAGCTAAATTGCTACTTTTTTAAATAGAAAATATAAATTTATGAATTATGTATGAGTTACATTTATTTAGGATTCTAAAAACGTAGAAATTAAAATTTGATCGAAATCTCAATTATTTTCGTGGATTTCATTGAAAAAACGACATTTTTCAATAAAATATTAGCTAAATTGCTACTTTTTTAAATACAAATGATAAATTTTTGAAGTATATATGATTTACATTTATTTTTGAGTCTAAAGACAAATAAATTAAAATTTCTCTGATATCTTAATTATTTTCGTGGATTTCATTGGAAAAACGACATTTTTCACTAAAATATTAGCTAAATTGCTACTTTTTTAAATAGAAAATATAAATTTATGAATTATGTATGAGTTACATTTATTTAGGATTCTAAAAACGTAGAAATTAAAATTTGATCGAAATCTCAATTATTTTCGTGGATTTCATTGAAAAAACGACATTTTTCAATAAAATATTAGCTAAATTGCTACTTTTTTAAATACAAATGATAAATTTTTGAATTATATATGATTTACATTTATTTTTGATTCTAAAGACAAATAAATTAAAATTTCTCTGATATCTTAATTATTTTCGTGGATTTCATTGGAAAAACGACATTTTTCACTAAAATATTAGCTAAATTGCTACTTTTTTAAATAGAAAATATAAATTTATGAATTATGTATGAGTTACATTTATTTAGGATTCTAAAAACGTAGAAATTAAAATTTGATCGAAATCTCAATTATTTTCGTGGATTTCATTGAAAAAACGACATTTTTCAATAAAATATTAGCTAAATTGCTACTTTTTTAAATACAAATGATAAATTTTTGAAGTATATATGATTTACATTTATTTTTGAGTCTAAAGACAAATAAATTAAAATTTCTCTGATATCTTAATTATTTTCGTGGATTTCATAGAAAAAACGACATTTTTCACTAAAATATTAGCTAAATTACTACTTTTTTAAATACAAATGATAAATTTATGAATTATATATGATTTACATTTATTTAGGATTCTAAAAACGTAGAAATTAAAATTTGATTGAAATCTCAATTATTTTCGTGGATTTCATTGAAAAAACGACATTTTTCACTTAAATATTTGCTAAATAGCTACTTTTTTAAATAGAAAATATAAATTTAAGAATTATATATGATTTACATTTATTTAGGATTCTAAAAACGTAGAAATTAAAATTTGATTGAAATCTCAATTATTTTCGTGGATTTCATTGAAAAAACGACATTTTTCAATAAAATATTAGCTAAATTGCTACTTTTTTAAATACAAATGATAAATTTTTGAATTATATATGATTTACATTTATTTTTGATTCTAAAGACAAATAAATTAAAATTTCTCTGATATCTTAATGATTTTCGTGGATTTCATTGGAAAAACGACATTTTTCACTAAAATATTAGCTAAATTGCTACTTTTTTAAATACAAAATATAAATTTATGAATTATATATGATTTACATTTATTTTTGATTCTAAAAACGTAGAAATTAAAATTTAAGGAAATCTCAATTATTTTCGTGGATTTCATTGAAAAAACTACATTTTTCACTAAAATATTAGCTAAATTGCTACTTTTTTAAGTACAAATGATAAATTTAAGAATTATATATGATTTACATTTATTTAGGATTCTAAAAACGTAGAAATTAAAATTTGATAGAAATCTCAATTATTTTCGTGGATTTCATTGAAAAAACGACATTTTTCACTTAAATATTTGCTAAATAGCTACTTTTTTAAATAGAAAATATAAATTTATGAATTATATATGATTTACATTTATTTAAGATTCTAAAAACGTAGAAATTAAAATTTGATCGAAATCTCAATAATTTTCGTGGATTTCATAGAAAAAACGACATTTTTCAATAAAATAATAGCTAAATTGCTACTTTTTTAAATACAAATGATAAATTTTTGAATTATATATGAGTTACATTTATTTAGGATTCTAAAAACGTAGAAATTAAAATTTGATCGAAATCTCAATTATTTTCGTGGATTTCATAGAAAAAACGACATTTTTCAATAAAATAATAGCTAAATTGCTACTTTTTTAAATACAAATGATAAATTTTTGAATTATATATGAGTTACATTTATTTAGGATTCTAAAAACGTAGAAATTAAAATTTGATCGATATCTTAATTATTTTCGTGGATTTCATAGAAAAAACGACATTTTTCACTAAAATATTAGATAAATTACTACTTTTTTTAAATACAAATGATAAATTTATGATTATATATGATTTACATTTATTTAGGATTCTAAAAACGTAGAAATTAAAATTTGATTGAAATCTCAATTATTTTCGTGGATTTCATTGAAAAAACGACATTTTTCACTTAAATATTTGCTAAATAGCTACTTTTTTAAATAGAAAATATAAATTTATGAATTATATATGATTTACATTTATTTTTGATTCTAAAGACAAATAAATTAAAATTTCTCTGATATCTTAATTATTTTCGTGGATTTCATTGGAAAAACGACATTTTTCACTAAAATATTAGCTAAATTGCTACTTTTTTAAATAGAAAATATAAATTTATGAATTATGTATGAGTTACATTTATTTAGGATTCTAAAAACGTAGAAATTAAAATTTGATCGAAATCTCAATTATTTTCGTGGATTTCATTGAAAAAACGACATTTTTCACTAAAATATTAGCTAAATTGCTACTTTTTTAAATACAAATGATAAATTTTTGAATTATATATGATTTACATTTATTTTTGATTCTAAAGACAAATAAATTAAAATTTCTCTGATATCTTAATTATTTTCGTGGATTTCATTGGAAAAACGACATTTTTCACTAAAATATTAGCTAAATTGCTACTTTTTTAAATAGAAAATATAAATTTATGAATTATGTATGAGTTACATTTATTTAGGATTCTAAAAACGTAGAAATTAAAATTTGATCGAAATCTCAATTATTTTCGTGGATTTCATTGAAAAAACGACATTTTTCACTAAAATATTAGCTAAATTACTACTTTTTTAAATAGAAAATATAAATTTATGAATTATGTATGATTTACATTTATTTAGGATTCTAAAAACGTAGAAATTAAAATTTGATCGAAATCTCAATAATTTTCGTGGATTTCATTGAAAAAACGACATTTTTCACTAAAATATTAGCTAAATTGCTACTTTTTTAAATACAAATGATAAATTTTTGAATTATATATGATTTACATTTATTTTTGATTCTAAAGACAAATAAATTAAAATTTCTCTGATATCTTAATTATTTTCGTGGATTTCATTGGAAAAACGACATTTTTCACTAAAATATTAGCTAAATTGCTACTTTTTTAAATAGAAAATATAAATTTATGAATTATGTATGAGTTACATTTATTTAGGATTCTAAAAACGTAGAAATTAAAATTTGATCGAAATCTCAATTATTTTCGTGGATTTCATTGAAAAAACGACATTTTTCACTAAAATATTAGCTAAATTACTACTTTTTTAAATAGAAAATATAAATTTATGAATTATGTATGAGTTACATTTATTTAGGATTCTAAAAACGTAGAAATTAAAATTTCATCTAAATATCAATTATTTTCGTGGATTTCATTGAAAAAACGACATTTTTCAATAAAATATTAGCTAAATTGCTACTTTTTTAAATACAAATGATAAATTTTTGAAGTATATATGATTTACATTTATTTTTGAGTCTAAAGACAAATAAATTAAAATTTCTCTGATATCTTAATTATTTTCGTGGATTTCATAGAAAAAACGACATTTTTCACTAAAATATTAGCTAAATTACTACTTTTTTAAATACAAATGATAAATTTATGAATTATATATGATTTACATTTATTTAGGATTCTAAAAACGTAGAAATTAAAATTTGATTGAAATCTCAATTATTTTCGTGGATTTCATTGAAAAAACGACATTTTTCACTTAAATATTTGCTAAATAGCTACTTTTTTAAATAGAAAATATAAATTTAAGAATTATATATGATTTACATTTATTTAGGATTCTAAAAACGTAGAAATTAAAATTTGATAGAAATCTCAATTATTTTCGTGGATTTCATTGAAAAAACGACATTTTTCACTTAAATATTTGCTAAATAGCTACTTTTTTAAATAGAAAATATAAATTTATGAATTATATATGATTTACATTTATTTAAGATTCTAAAAACGTAGAAATTAAAATTTGATCGAAATCTCAATAATTTTCGTGGATTTCATAGAAAAAACGACATTTTTCAATAAAATAATAGCTAAATTGCTACTTTTTTAAATACAAATGATAAATTTTTGAATTATATATGAGTTACATTTATTTAGGATTCTAAAAACGTAGAAATTAAAATTTGATCGAAATCTCAATTATTTTCGTGGATTTCATAGAAAAAACGACATTTTTCAATAAAATAATAGCTAAATTGCTACTTTTTTAAATACAAATGATAAATTTTTGAATTATATATGAGTTACATTTATTTAGGATTCTAAAAACGTAGAAATTAAAATTTGATCGATATCTTAATTATTTTCGTGGATTTCATAGAAAAAACGACATTTTTCACTAAAATATTAGATAAATTACTACTTTTTTAAATACAAATGATAAATTTATGATTATATATGATTTACATTTATTTAGGATTCTAAAAACGTAGAAATTAAAATTTGATTGAAATCTCAATTATTTTCGTGGATTTCATTGAAAAAACGACATTTTTCACTTAAATATTTGCTAAATAGCTACTTTTTTAAATAGAAAATATAAATTTATGAATTATATATGATTTACATTTATTTAGGATTCTAAAAACGTAGAAATTAAAATTTGATCGAAATCTCAATAATTTTCGTGGATTTCCTAGAAAAAACGACATTTTTCACCAAAATATTAGCTAAATTACTACTTTTTTAAATACAAATGATAAATTTTTGAATTATATATGATTTACATTTATTTTTGATTCTAAAGACAAATAAATTAAAATTTCTCTGATATCTTAATTATTTTCGTGGATTTCATTGGAAAAACGACATTTTTCACTAAAATATTAGCTAAATTGCTACTTTTTTAAATAGAAAATATAAATTTATGAATTATGTATGAGTTACATTTATTTAGGATTCTAAAAACGTAGAAATTAAAATTTGATCGAAATCTCAATTATTTTCGTGGATTTCATAGAAAAAACGACATTTTTCAATAAAATATTAGCTAAATTGCTACTTTTTTAAATACAAATGATAAATTTTTGAATTATATATGATTTACATTTATTTTTGAGTCCAAAGACAAATAAATTAAAATTTCTCTGATATCTTAATTATTTTCGTGGATTTAATAGAAAAAACGACATTTTTCACTAAAATATTAGCTAAATTGCTACTTTTTTAAATAGAAAATATAAATTTATGAATTATGTATGAGTTACATTTATTTAGGATTCTAAAAACGTAGAAATTAAAATTTGATCGAAATCTCAATTATTTTCGTGGATTTCATAGAAAAAACGACATTTTTCAATAAAATATTAGCTAAATTGCTACTTTTTTAAATACAAATGATAAATTTTTGAATTATATATGATTTACATTTATTTTTGAGTCCAAAGACAAATAAATTAAAATTTCTCTGATATCTTAATTATTTTCGTGGATTTAATAGAAAAAACGACATTTTTCACTAAAATATTAGCTAAATTGCTACTTTTTTAAATAGAAAATATAAATTTATGAATTATGTATGAGTTACATTTATTTAGGATTCTAAAAACGTAGAAATTAAAATTTGATCGAAATCCCCATTATTTTCGTGGATTTCATAGAAAAAACGACATTTTTCAATAAAATATTAGCTAAATTACTACTTTTTTAAATACAAATGATAAATTTTTGAATTATATATGATTTACATTTATTTTTGATTCTAAAGACAAATAAATTAAAATTTCTCTGATATCTTAATTATTTTCGTGGATTTCATTGAAAAAACGACATTTTTCACTAAAATATGAGCTAAATTGCTACTTTTTTAAATAGAAAATATAAATTTATGAATTATGTATGAGTTACATTTATTTAGGATTCTAAAAACGTAGAAATTAAAATTTGATCGAAATCTCAATTATTTTCGTGGATTTCATTGAAAAAACGACATTTTTCACTAAAATATTAGCTAAATTACTACTTTTTTAAATAGAAAATATAAATTTATGAATTATGTATGAGTTACATTTATTTAGGATTCTAAAAACGTAGAAATTAAAATTTCATCTAAGTATCAATTATTTTCGTGGATTTCATTGAAAAAACGACATTTTTCAATAAAATATTAGCTAAATTGCTACTTTTTTAAATACAAATGATAAATTTTTGAAGTATATATGATTTACATTTATTTTTGAGTCTAAAGACAAATAAATTAAAATTTCTCTGATATCTTAATTATTTTCGTGGATTTCATAGAAAAAACGACATTTTTCACTAAAATATTAGCTAAATTACTACTTTTTTAAATACAAATGATAAATTTATGAATTATATATGATTTACATTTATTTAGGATTCTAAAAACGTAGAAATTAAAATTTGATCGAAATCTCAATAATTTTCGTGGATTTCCTAGAAAAAACGACATTTTTCACCAAAATATTAGCTAAATTACTACTTTTTTAAATACAAATGATAAATTTTTGAATTATATATGATTTACATTTATTTTTGATTCTAAAGACAAATAAATTAAAATTTCTCTGATATCTTAATTATTTTCGTGGATTTCATTGGAAAAACGACATTTTTCACTAAAATATTAGCTAAATTGCTACTTTTTTAAATAGAAAATATAAATTTATGAATTATGTATGAGTTACATTTATTTAGGATTCTAAAAACGTAGAAATTAAAATTTGATCGAAATCTCAATTATTTTCGTGGATTTCATAGAAAAAACGACATTTTTCAATAAAATATTAGCTAAATTGCTACTTTTTTAAATACAAATGATAAATTTTTGAATTATATATGATTTACATTTATTTTTGAGTCCAAAGACAAATAAATTAAAATTTCTCTGATATCTTAATTATTTTCGTGGATTTAATAGAAAAAACGACATTTTTCACTAAAATATTAGCTAAATTGCTACTTTTTTAAATAGAAAATATAAATTTATGAATTATGTATGAGTTACATTTATTTAGGATTCTAAAAACGTAGAAATTAAAATTTGATCGAAATCCCCATTATTTTCGTGGATTTCATAGAAAAAACGACATTTTTCAATAAAATATTAGCTAACTTGCTACTTTTTTAAATACAAATGATAAATTTTTGAATTATATATGATTTACATTTATTTTTGAGTCTAAAGACAAATAAATTAAAATTTCTCTGATATCTTAATTATTTTCGTGGATTTAAAAGAAAAAACGACATTTTTCACTAAAATATTAGCTAAATTGCTACTTTTTTAAATAGAAAATATAAATTTATGAATTATGTATGAGTTACATTTATTTAGGATTCTAAAAACGTAGAAATTAAAATTTGATCGAAATCCCCATTATTTTCGTGGATTTCATAGAAAAAACGACATTTTTCAATAAAATATTAGCTAACTTGCTACTTTTTTAAATACAAATGATAAATTTTTGAATTATATATGATTTACATTTATTTTTGAGTCTAAAGACAAATAAATTAAAATTTCTCTGATATCTTAATTATTTTCGTGGATTTCATAGAAAAAACGACATTTTTCACTAAAATATTAGCTAAATTACTACTTTTTTAAATACAAATGATAAATTTATGAATTATATATGATTTACATTTATTTAGGATTCTAAAAACGTAGAAATTAAAATTTGATTGAAATCTCAATTATTTTCGTGGATTTCATTGAAAAAACGACATTTTTCACTTAAATATTTGCTAAATAGCTACTTTTTTAAATAGAAAATATAAATTTAAGAATTATATATGATTTACATTTATTGAGGATTCTAAAAACGTAGAAATTAAAATTTGATAGAAATCTCAATTATTTTCGTGGATTTCATTGAAAAAACGACATTTTTCACTTAAATATTTGCTAAATAGCTACTTTTTTAAATAGAAAATATAAATTTATGAATTATATATGATTTACATTTATTTAAGATTCTAAAAACGTAGAAATTAAAATTTGATCGAAATCTCAATAATTTTCGTGGATTTCATAGAAAAAACGACATTTTTCAATAAAATAATAGCTAAATTGCTACTTTTTTAAATACAAATGATAAATTTTTGAATTATATATGAGTTACATTTATTTAGGATTCTAAAAACGTAGAAATTAAAATTTGATCGAAATCTCAATTATTTTCGTGGATTTCATAGAAAAAAACGACATTTTTCACTTAAATATTTGCTAAATAGCTACTTTTTTAAATAGAAAATATAAATTTATGAATTATATATGATTTACATTTATTTAGGATTCTAAAAACGTAGAAATTAAAATTTGATCGAAATCTCAATAATTTTCGTGGATTTCCTAGAAAAAACGACATTTTTCACCAAAATATTAGCTAAATTACTACTTTTTTAAATACAAATGATAAATTTTTGAATTATATATGATTTACATTTATTTTTGATTCTAAATACAAATAAATTAAAATTTCTCTGATATCTTAATTATTTTCGTGGATTTCATTGGAAAAAACGACATTTTTCACTAAAATATTAGCTAAATTGCTACTTTTTTAAATAGAAAATATAAATTTATGAATTATGTATGAGTTACATTTATTTAGGATTCTAAAAACGTAGAAATTAAAATTTGATCGAAATCTCAATTATTTTCGTGGATTTCATAGAAAAAACGACATTTTTCAATAAAATATTAGCTAAATTGCTACTTTTTTAAATACAAATGATAAATTTTTGAATTATATATGATTTACATTTATTTTTGAGTCCAAAGACAAATAAATTAAAATTTCTCTGATATCTTAATTATTTTCGTGGATTTAATAGAAAAAACGACATTTTTCACTAAAATATTAGCTAAATTGCTACTTTTTTAAATAGAAAATATAAATTTATGAATTATGTATGAGTTACATTTATTTAGGATTCTAAAAACGTAGAAATTAAAATTTGATCGAAATCTCAATTATTTTCGTGGATTTCATAGAAAAAACGACATTTTTCAATAAAATATTAGCTAAATTGCTACTTTTTTAAATACAAATGATAAATTTTTGAATTATATATGATTTACATTTATTTTTGAGTCCAAAGACAAATAAATTAAAATTTCTCTGATATCTTAATTATTTTCGTGGATTTAATAGAAAAAACGACATTTTTCACTAAAATATTAGCTAAATTGCTACTTTTTTAAATAGAAAATATAAATTTATGAATTATGTATGAGTTACATTTATTTAGGATTCTAAAAACGTAGAAATTAAAATTTGATCGAAATCCCCATTATTTTCGTGGATTTCATAGAAAAAACGACATTTTTCAATAAAATATTAGCTAAATTACTACTTTTTTAAATACAAATGATAAATTTTTGAATTATATATGATTTACATTTATTTTTGATTCTAAAGACAAATAAATTAAAATTTCTCTGATATCTTAATTATTTTCGTGGATTTCATTGAAAAAACGACATTTTTCACTAAAATATGAGCTAAATTGCTACTTTTTTAAATAGAAAATATAAATTTATGAATTATGTATGAGTTACATTTATTTAGGATTCTAAAAACGTAGAAATTAAAATTTGATCGAAATCTCAATTATTTTCGTGGATTTCATTGAAAAAACGACATTTTTCACTAAAATATTAGCTAAATTACTACTTTTTTAAATAGAAAATATAAATTTATGAATTATGTATGAGTTACATTTATTTAGGATTCTAAAAACGTAGAAATTAAAATTTCATCTAAGTATCAATTATTTTCGTGGATTTCATTGAAAAAACGACATTTTTCAATAAAATATTAGCTAAATTGCTACTTTTTTAAATACAAATGATAAATTTTTGAAGTATATATGATTTACATTTATTTTTGAGTCTAAAGACAAATAAATTAAAATTTCTCTGATATCTTAATTATTTTCGTGGATTTCATAGAAAAAACGACATTTTTCACTAAAATATTAGCTAAATTACTACTTTTTTAAATACAAATGATAAATTTATGAATTATATATGATTTACATTTATTTAGGATTCTAAAAACGTAGAAATTAAAATTTGATTGAAATCTCAATTATTTTCGTGGATTTCATTGAAAAAACGACATTTTTCACTTAAATATTTGCTAAATAGCTACTTTTTTAAATAGAAAATATAAATTTAAGAATTATATATGATTTACATTTATTTAGGATTCTAAAAACGTAGAAATTAAAATTTGATCGAAATCCCCATTATTTTCGTGGATTTCATAGAAAAAACGACATTTTTCAATAAAATATTAGCTAAATTACTACTTTTTTAAATACAAATGATAAATTTTTGAATTATATATGAGTTACATTTATTTAGGATTCTAAAAACGTAGAAATTAAAATTTGATAGAAATCTCAATTATTTTCGTGGATTTCATTGAAAAAACGACATTTTTCACTTAAATATTTGCTAAATAGCTACTTTTTTAAATAGAAAATATAAATTTATGAATTATATATGATTTACATTTATTTAAGATTCTAAAAACGTAGAAATTAAAATTTGATCGAAATCTCAATAATTTTCGTGGATTTCATAGAAAAAACGACATTTTTCAATAAAATAATAGCTAAATTGCTACTTTTTTAAATACAAATGATAAATTTTTGAATTATATATGAGTTACATTTATTTAGGATTCTAAAAACGTAGAAATTAAAATTTGATCGAAATCTCAATTATTTTCGTGGATTTCATAGAAAAAACGACATTTTTCAATAAAATAATAGCTAAATTGCTACTTTTTTAAATACAAATGATAAATTTTTGAATTATATATGAGTTACATTTATTTAGGATTCTAAAAACGTAGAAATTAAAATTTGATCGATATCTTAATTATTTTCGTGGATTTCATAGAAAAAACGACATTTTTCACTAAAATATTAGATAAATTACTACTTTTTTTAAATACAAATGATAAATTTATGATTATATATGATTTACATTTATTTAGGATTCTAAAAACGTAGAAATTAAAATTTGATTGAAATCTCAATTATTTTCGTGGATTTCATTGAAAAAACGACATTTTTCACTTAAATATTTGCTAAATAGCTACTTTTTTAAATAGAAAATATAAATTTATGAATTATATATGATTTACATTTATTTTTGATTCTAAAGACAAATAAATTAAAATTTCTCTGATATCTTAATTATTTTCGTGGATTTCATTGGAAAAACGACATTTTTCACTAAAATATTAGCTAAATTACTACTTTTTTAAATAGAAAATATAAATTTATGAATTATGTATGAGTTACATTTATTTAGGATTCTAAAAACGTAGAAATTAAAATTTCATCTAAATATCAATTATTTTCGTGGATTTCATTGAAAAAACGACATTTTTCAATAAAATATTAGCTAAATTGCTACTTTTTTAAATACAAATGATAAATTTTTGAAGTATATATGATTTACATTTATTTTTGAGTCTAAAGACAAATAAATTAAAATTTCTCTGATATCTTAATTATTTTCGTGGATTTCATAGAAAAAACGACATTTTTCACTAAAATATTAGCTAAATTACTACTTTTTTAAATACAAATGATAAATTTATGAATTATATATGATTTACATTTATTTAGGATTCTAAAAACGTAGAAATTAAAATTTGATTGAAATCTCAATTATTTTCGTGGATTTCATTGAAAAAACGACATTTTTCACTTAAATATTTGCTAAATAGCTACTTTTTTAAATAGAAAATATAAATTTAAGAATTATATATGATTTACATTTATTTAGGATTCTAAAAACGTAGAAATTAAAATTTGATAGAAATCTCAATTATTTTCGTGGATTTCATTGAAAAAACGACATTTTTCACTTAAATATTTGCTAAATAGCTACTTTTTTAAATAGAAAATATAAATTTATGAATTATATATGATTTACATTTATTTAAGATTCTAAAAACGTAGAAATTAAAATTTGATCGAAATCTCAATAATTTTCGTGGATTTCATAGAAAAAACGACATTTTTCAATAAAATAATAGCTAAATTGCTACTTTTTTAAATACAAATGATAAATTTTTGAATTATATATGAGTTACATTTATTTAGGATTCTAAAAACGTAGAAATTAAAATTTGATCGAAATCTCAATTATTTTCGTGGATTTCATAGAAAAAACGACATTTTTCAATAAAATAATAGCTAAATTGCTACTTTTTTAAATACAAATGATAAATTTTTGAATTATATATGAGTTACATTTATTTAGGATTCTAAAAACGTAGAAATTAAAATTTGATCGATATCTTAATTATTTTCGTGGATTTCATAGAAAAAACGACATTTTTCACTAAAATATTAGATAAATTACTACTTTTTTAAATACAAATGATAAATTTATGATTATATATGATTTACATTTATTTAGGATTCTAAAAACGTAGAAATTAAAATTTGATTGAAATCTCAATTATTTTCGTGGATTTCATTGAAAAAACGACATTTTTCACTTAAATATTTGCTAAATAGCTACTTTTTTAAATAGAAAATATAAATTTATGAATTATATATGATTTACATTTATTTAGGATTCTAAAAACGTAGAAATTAAAATTTGATCGAAATCTCAATAATTTTCGTGGATTTCCTAGAAAAAACGACATTTTTCACCAAAATATTAGCTAAATTACTACTTTTTTAAATACAAATGATAAATTTTTGAATTATATATGATTTACATTTATTTTTGATTCTAAAGACAAATAAATTAAAATTTCTCTGATATCTTAATTATTTTCGTGGATTTCATTGGAAAAACGACATTTTTCACTAAAATATTAGCTAAATTGCTACTTTTTTAAATAGAAAATATAAATTTATGAATTATGTATGAGTTACATTTATTTAGGATTCTAAAAACGTAGAAATTAAAATTTGATCGAAATCTCAATTATTTTCGTGGATTTCATAGAAAAAACGACATTTTTCAATAAAATATTAGCTAAATTGCTACTTTTTTAAATACAAATGATAAATTTTTGAATTATATATGATTTACATTTATTTTTGAGTCCAAAGACAAATAAATTAAAATTTCTCTGATATCTTAATTATTTTCGTGGATTTAATAGAAAAAACGACATTTTTCACTAAAATATTAGCTAAATTGCTACTTTTTTAAATAGAAAATATAAATTTATGAATTATGTATGAGTTACATTTATTTAGGATTCTAAAAACGTAGAAATTAAAATTTGATCGAAATCCCCATTATTTTCGTGGATTTCATAGAAAAAACGACATTTTTCAATAAAATATTAGCTAACTTGCTACTTTTTTAAATACAAATGATAAATTTTTGAATTATATATGATTTACATTTATTTTTGAGTCTAAAGACAAATAAATTAAAATTTCTCTGATATCTTAATTATTTTCGTGGATTTAAAAGAAAAAACGACATTTTTCACTAAAATATTAGCTAAATTGCTACTTTTTTAAATAGAAAATATAAATTTATGAATTATGTATGAGTTACATTTATTTAGGATTCTAAAAACGTAGAAATTAAAATTTGATCGAAATCCCCATTATTTTCGTGGATTTCATAGAAAAAACGACATTTTTCAATAAAATATTAGCTAACTTGCTACTTTTTTAAATACAAATGATAAATTTTTGAATTATATATGATTTACATTTATTTTTGAGTCTAAAGACAAATAAATTAAAATTTCTCTGATATCTTAATTATTTTCGTGGATTTCATAGAAAAAACGACATTTTTCACTAAAATATTAGCTAAATTACTACTTTTTTAAATACAAATGATAAATTTATGAATTATATATGATTTACATTTATTTAGGATTCTAAAAACGTAGAAATTAAAATTTGATTGAAATCTCAATTATTTTCGTGGATTTCATTGAAAAAACGACATTTTTCACTTAAATATTTGCTAAATAGCTACTTTTTTAAATAGAAAATATAAATTTAAGAATTATATATGATTTACATTTATTTAGGATTCTAAAAACGTAGAAATTAAAATTTGATAGAAATCTCAATTATTTTCGTGGATTTCATAGAAAAAACAACATTTTTCAATAAAATAATAGCTAAATTGCTACTTTTTTAAATACAAATGATAAATTTTTGAATTATATATGATTTACATTTATTTTTGAGTCTAAAGACAAATAAATTAAAATTTCTCTGATATCTTAATTATTTTCGTGGATTTATTAGAAAAAACGACATTTTTCACTAAAATATTAGCTAAATTGCTACTTTTTTAAATAGAAAATATAAATTTATGAATTATGTATGAGTTACATTTATTTAGGATTCTAAAAACGTAGAAATTAAAATTTGATCGAAATCTCAATTATTTTCGTGGATTTCATAGAAAAAACAACATTTTTCAATAAAATAATAGCTAAATTGCTACTTTTTTAAATACAAATGATAAATTTTTGAATTATATATGAGTTACATTTATTTAGGATTCTAAAAACGTAGAAATTAAAATTTGATCGAAATCTCAATTATTTTCGTGGATTTCATAGAAAAAACAACATTTTTCAATAAAATAATAGCTAAATTGCTACTTTTTTAAATACAAATGATAAATTTTTGAATTATATATGATTTACATTTATTTTTGATTCTAAAGACAAATAAATTAAAATTTCTCGGATATCTTAATAATTTTCGTGGATTTCATTGAATAAACGACATTTTTCACTTAAATATTAGCTAAATTGCTACTTTTTTAAATACAAATGATAAATTTATGATTATATATGATTTACATTTATTTTTGATTCTAAAAACGTATTAATTAAAATTTCATCGAAGTCGCAATTATTTTCCTGGATTTCATCGAAAAAACGATATTTTTCACTAAAATATTAGCTAAATTACTACTTTTTTAAATACAAATGCTAAATTTATGAATTATATATTATTTAGATTTATTTTTGATTCTAAGAACGTAGAAATTAAAATTTCATCGAAATCTCAATTATATTCGTGGATTTCATTGAAAAAACGACATTTTTCACTAAAATATTAGCTAAATTGCTACTTTTTTAAATACAAATGATAAATTACTGAATTATATATGATTTACATTTATTTAGGATTCTAAAAAAGTAGAAATTAAAATTTCATCTAAATATCAATTATTTTCGTGGATTTCATTGAAAAAACGACATTTTTCACTAAAATATTAGCTAAATTACTACTTTTTTAAATACAAATGATAAATTTATGAATTATATATGATTTACATTTATTTTTGATTCTAAAGACAAATAAATTAAAATTTCTCTGATATCTTAATTATTTTCGTGGAATTCATTGAAAAAACGACATTTTTCACTTAAATATTTGCTAAATTGCTACTTTTTTAAATACAAATGATAAATTTTTGAATTATATATGAGTTACATTTATTTTTGATTCTTTAGACAAATAAATTAAAATTCCATCGATATCTCAATTATTTTCGTGGATTTCATTGAAAAATCGATATTTTTCACTAAAATATTAGCGAAAATGCCACTTTTTTAAATAGAAAATATAAATTTATGAATTATATATGATTTACATTTATTTTTGATTCTAAAAACATAGAAATTAAAATTTCAACGAAATCTCAATTATTTTCGTGGATTTCATTGAAAAAACGACATTTTTCAATAAAATATTAGCTAAATTACTACTTTTTTAAATACAAATGATAAATTTATGAATTATATATGATTTACATTTTTTTTGATTCTAAAGACAAATAAATTAAAATTTCATCGATATCTCAATTATTTTCGTGGATTTCATTGAAAAATCGACATTTTTCAATAAAATATTAGCTAAATTACTACTTTTTTAAATACAAAATATAAATTTATGAATTATATATGAGTTACATTTATTTAGGATTCTAAAAACGTAGAAATTAAAATTTGATCGAAATCTCAATAATTTTCGTGGATTTCATAGAAAAAAACGACATTTTTCAATAAAATATTAGCTAAATTACTACTTTTTTAAATACAAATGATAAATTTATGAATTATATATGATTTACATTTATTTTTGATTCTAAAGACAAATAAATTAAAATTTCTCTGATATCTTAATTATTTTCGTGGATTTCATTGAAAAAACGACATTTTTCACTTAAATATTAGCTAAATTGCTACTTTTTTAAATAGAAAATATAAATTTATGAATTATGTATGAGTTACATTTATTTAGGATTCTAAAAACGTAGAAATTAAAATTTGATCGAAATCTCAATTATTTTCGTGGATTTCATAGAAAAAACGACATTTTTCAATAAAATATTAGCTAAATTGCTACTTTTTTAAATACAAATGATAAATTTTTGAATTATATATGATTTACATTTATTTTTGAGTCCAAAGACAAATAAATTAAAATTTCTCTGATATCTTAATTATTTTCGTGGATTTAATAGAAAAAACGACATTTTTCACTAAAATATTAGCTAAATTGCTACTTTTTTAAATAGAAAATATAAATTTATGAATTATGTATGAGTTACATTTATTTAGGATTCTAAAAACGTAGAAATTAAAATTTGATCGAAATCCCCATTATTTTCGTGGATTTCATAGAAAAAACGACATTTTTCAATAAAATATTAGCTAACTTGCTACTTTTTTAAATACAAATGATAAATTTTTGAATTATATATGATTTACATTTATTTTTGAGTCTAAAGACAAATAAATTAAAATTTCTCTGATATCTTAATTATTTTCGTGGATTTAAAAGAAAAAACGACATTTTTCACTAAAATATTAGCTAAATTGCTACTTTTTTAAATAGAAAATATAAATTTATGAATTATGTATGAGTTACATTTATTTAGGATTCTAAAAACGTAGAAATTAAAATTTGATCGAAATCCCCATTATTTTCGTGGATTTCATAGAAAAAACGACATTTTTCAATAAAATATTAGCTAACTTGCTACTTTTTTAAATACAAATGATAAATTTTTGAATTATATATGATTTACATTTATTTTTGAGTCTAAAGACAAATAAATTAAAATTTCTCTGATATCTTAATTATTTTCGTGGATTTCATAGAAAAAACGACATTTTTCACTAAAATATTAGCTAAATTACTACTTTTTTAAATACAAATGATAAATTTATGAATTATATATGATTTACATTTATTTAGGATTCTAAAAACGTAGAAATTAAAATTTGATTGAAATCTCAATTATTTTCGTGGATTTCATTGAAAAAACGACATTTTTCACTTAAATATTTGCTAAATAGCTACTTTTTTAAATACAAATGATAAATTTTTGAATTATATATGATTTACATTTATTTTTGAGTCTAAAGACAAATAAATTAAAATTTCTCTGATATCTTAATTATTTTCGTGGATTTATTAGAAAAAACGACATTTTTCACTAAAATATTAGCTAAATTGCTACTTTTTTAAATAGAAAATATAAATTTATGAATTATGTATGAGTTACATTTATTTAGGATTCTAAAAACGTAGAAATTAAAATTTGATCGAAATCTCAATTATTTTCGTGGATTTCATAGAAAAAACAACATTTTTCAATAAAATAATAGCTAAATTGCTACTTTTTTAAATACAAATGATAAATTTTTGAATTATATATGAGTTACATTTATTTAGGATTCTAAAAACGTAGAAATTAAAATTTGATCGAAATCTCAATTATTTTCGTGGATTTCATAGAAAAAACAACATTTTTCAATAAAATAATAGCTAAATTGCTACTTTTTTAAATACAAATGATAAATTTTTGAATTATATATGATTTACATTTATTTTTGATTCTAAAGACAAATAAATTAAAATTTCTCGGATATCTTAATAATTTTCGTGGATTTCATTGAATAAACGACATTTTTCACTTAAATATTAGCTAAATTGCTACTTTTTTAAATACAAATGATAAATTTATGATTATATATGATTTACATTTATTTTTGATTCTAAAAACGTATTAATTAAAATTTCATCGAAGTCGCAATTATTTTCCTGGATTTCATCGAAAAAACGATATTTTTCACTAAAATATTAGCTAAATTACTACTTTTTTAAATACAAATGCTAAATTTATGAATTATATATTATTTAGATTTATTTTTGATTCTAAGAACGTAGAAATTAAAATTTCATCGAAATCTCAATTATATTCGTGGATTTCATTGAAAAAACGACATTTTTCACTAAAATATTAGCTAAATTGCTACTTTTTTAAATACAAATGATAAATTACTGAATTATATATGATTTACATTTATTTAGGATTCTAAAAAAGTAGAAATTAAAATTTCATCTAAATATCAATTATTTTCGTGGATTTCATTGAAAAAACGACATTTTTCACTAAAATATTAGCTAAATTACTACTTTTTTAAATACAAATGATAAATTTATGAATTATATATGATTTACATTTATTTTTGATTCTAAAGACAAATAAATTAAAATTTCTCTGATATCTTAATTATTTTCGTGGAATTCATTGAAAAAACGACATTTTTCACTTAAATATTTGCTAAATTGCTACTTTTTTAAATACAAATGATAAATTTTTGAATTATATATGAGTTACATTTATTTTTGATTCTTTAGACAAATAAATTAAAATTCCATCGATATCTCAATTATTTTCGTGGATTTCATTGAAAAATCGATATTTTTCACTAAAATATTAGCGAAAATGCCACTTTTTTAAATAGAAAATATAAATTTATGAATTATATATGATTTACATTTATTTTTGATTCTAAAAACATAGAAATTAAAATTTCAACGAAATCTCAATTATTTTCGTGGATTTCATTGAAAAAACGACATTTTTCAATAAAATATTAGCTAAATTACTACTTTTTTAAATACAAATGATAAATTTATGAATTATATATGATTTACATTTTTTTTGATTCTAAAGACAAATAAATTAAAATTTCATCGATATCTCAATTATTTTCGTGGATTTCATTGAAAAATCGACATTTTTCAATAAAATATTAGCTAAATTACTACTTTTTTAAATACAAAATATAAATTTATGAATTATATATGAGTTACATTTATTTAGGATTCTAAAAACGTAGAAATTAAAATTTGATCGAAATCTCAATAATTTTCGTGGATTTCATAGAAAAAACGACATTTTTCAATAAAATATTAGCTAAATTACTACTTTTTTAAATACAAATGATAAATTTATGAATTATATATGATTTACATTTATTTTTGATTCTAAAGACAAATAAATTAAAATTTCTCTGATATCTTAATTATTTTCGTGGATTTCATTGAAAAAACGACATTTTTCACTTAAATATTAGCTAAATTGCTACTTTTTTAAATAGAAAATATAAATTTATGAATTATGTATGAGTTACATTTATTTAGGATTCTAAAAACGTAGAAATTAAAATTTGATCGAAATCTCAATTATTTTCGTGGATTTCATAGAAAAAACGACATTTTTCAATAAAATATTAGCTAAATTGCTACTTTTTTAAATACAAATGATAAATTTTTGAATTATATATGATTTACATTTATTTTTGAGTCCAAAGACAAATAAATTAAAATTTCTCTGATATCTTAATTATTTTCGTGGATTTAATAGAAAAAACGACATTTTTCACTAAAATATTAGCTAAATTGCTACTTTTTTAAATAGAAAATATAAATTTATGAATTATGTATGAGTTACATTTATTTAGGATTCTAAAAACGTAGAAATTAAAATTTGATCGAAATCCCCATTATTTTCGTGGATTTCATAGAAAAAACGACATTTTTCAATAAAATATTAGCTAACTTGCTACTTTTTTAAATACAAATGATAAATTTTTGAATTATATATGATTTACATTTATTTTTGAGTCTAAAGACAAATAAATTAAAATTTCTCTGATATCTTAATTATTTTCGTGGATTTAAAAGAAAAAACGACATTTTTCACTAAAATATTAGCTAAATTGCTACTTTTTTAAATAGAAAATATAAATTTATGAATTATGTATGAGTTACATTTATTTAGGATTCTAAAAACGTAGAAATTAAAATTTGATCGAAATCCCCATTATTTTCGTGGATTTCATAGAAAAAACGACATTTTTCAATAAAATATTAGCTAACTTGCTACTTTTTTAAATACAAATGATAAATTTTTGAATTATATATGATTTACATTTATTTTTGAGTCTAAAGACAAATAAATTAAAATTTCTCTGATATCTTAATTATTTTCGTGGATTTCATAGAAAAAACGACATTTTTCACTAAAATATTAGCTAAATTACTACTTTTTTAAATACAAATGATAAATTTAAGAATTATATATGATTTACATTTATTTAGGATTCTAAAAACGTAGAAATTAAAATTTGATAGAAATCTCAATTATTTTCGTGGATTTCATAGAAAAAACAACATTTTTCAATAAAATAATAGCTAAATTGCTACTTTTTTAAATACAAATGATAAATTTTTGAATTATATATGATTTACATTTATTTTTGATTCTAAAGACAAATAAATTAAAATTTCTCGGATATCTTAATAATTTTCGTGGATTTCATTGAATAAACGACATTTTTCACTTAAATATTAGCTAAATTGCTACTTTTTTAAATACAAATGATAAATTTATGATTATATATGATTTACATTTATTTTTGATTCTAAAAACGTATTAATTAAAATTTCATCGAAGTCGCAATTATTTTCCTGGATTTCATCGAAAAAACGATATTTTTCACTAAAATATTAGCTAAATTACTACTTTTTTAAATACAAATGCTAAATTTATGAATTATATATTATTTAGATTTATTTTTGATTCTAAGAACGTAGAAATTAAAATTTCATCGAAATCTCAATTATATTCGTGGATTTCATTGAAAAAACGACATTTTTCACTAAAATATTAGCTAAATTGCTACTTTTTTAAATACAAATGATAAATTACTGAATTATATATGATTTACATTTATTTAGGATTCTAAAAAAGTAGAAATTAAAATTTCATCTAAATATCAATTATTTTCGTGGATTTCATTGAAAAAACGACATTTTTCACTAAAATATTAGCTAAATTACTACTTTTTTAAATACAAATGATAAATTTATGAATTATATATGATTTACATTTATTTTTGATTCTAAAGACAAATAAATTAAAATTTCTCTGATATCTTAATTATTTTCGTGGAATTCATTGAAAAAACGACATTTTTCACTTAAATATTTGCTAAATTGCTACTTTTTTAAATACAAATGATAAATTTTTGAATTATATATGAGTTACATTTATTTTTGATTCTTTAGACAAATAAATTAAAATTCCATCGATATCTCAATTATTTTCGTGGATTTCATTGAAAAATCGATATTTTTCACTAAAATATTAGCGAAAATGCCACTTTTTTAAATAGAAAATATAAATTTATGAATTATATATGATTTACATTTATTTTTGATTCTAAAAACATAGAAATTAAAATTTCAACGAAATCTCAATTATTTTCGTGGATTTCATTGAAAAAACGACATTTTTCAATAAAATATTAGCTAAATTACTACTTTTTTAAATACAAATGATAAATTTATGAATTATATATCATTTACATTTTTTTTGATTCTAAAGACAAATAAATTAAAATTTCATCGATATCTCAATTATTTTCGTGGATTTCATTGAAAAATCGACATTTTTCAATAAAATATTAGCTAAATTACTACTTTTTTAAATACAAAATATAAATTTATGAATTATATATGAGTTACATTTATTTAGGATTCTAAAAACGTAGAAATTAAAATTTGATCGAAATCTCAATAATTTTCGTGGATTTCATAGAAAAAACAACATTTTTCAATAAAATAATAGCTAAATTGCTACTTTTTTAAATACAAATGATAAATTTTTGAATTATATATGATTTACATTTATTTTTGAGTCTAAAGACAAATAAATTAAAATTTCTCTGATATCTTAATTATTTTCGTGGATTTATTAGAAAAAAACGACATTTTTCACTAAAATATTAGCTAAATTGCTACTTTTTTAAATAGAAAATATAAATTTATGAATTATGTATGAGTTACATTTATTTAGGATTCTAAAAACGTAGAAATTAAAATTTGATCGAAATCTCAATTATTTTCGTGGATTTCATAGAAAAAACAACATTTTTCAATAAAATAATAGCTAAATTGCTACTTTTTTAAATACAAATGATAAATTTTTGAATTATATATGAGTTACATTTATTTAGGATTCTAAAAACGTAGAAATTAAAATTTGATCGAAATCTCAATTATTTTCGTGGATTTCATAGAAAAAACAACATTTTTCAATAAAATAATAGCTAAATTGCTACTTTTTTAAATACAAATGATAAATTTTTGAATTATATATGATTTACATTTATTTTTGATTCTAAAGACAAATAAATTAAAATTTCTCTGATATCTTAATTATTTTCGTGGAATTCATTGAAAAAACGACATTTTTCACTTAAATATTTGCTAAATTGCTACTTTTTTAAATACAAATGATAAATTTATGAATTAAATATGAGTTACATTTATTTAGGATTCTAAAAACGTAGAAATTAAAATTTGATCGAAATCTCAATAATTTTCGTGGATTTCATAGAAAAAACGACATTTTTCAATAAAATATTAGCTAAATTGCTACTTTTTTAAATACAAATGATAAATTTTTGAATTATATATGAGTTACATTTATTTTTGATTCTTTAGACAAATAAATTAAAATTCCATCGATATCTCAATTATTTTCGTGGATTTCATTGAAAAATCGATATTTTTCACTAAAATATTAGCGAAAATGCCACTTTTTTAAATAGAAAATATAAATTTATGAATTATATATGATTTACATTTATTTTTGATTCTAAAAACATAGAAATTAAAATTTCAACGAAATCTCAATTATTTTCGTGGATTTCATTGAAAAAACGACATTTTTCAATAAAATATTAGCTAAATTACTACTTTTTTAAATACAAATGATAAATTTATGAATTATATATGATTTACATTTTTTTTGATTCTAAAGACAAATAAATTAAAATTTCATCGATATCTCAATTATTTTCGTGGATTTCATTGAAAAATCGACATTTTTCAATAAAATATTAGCTAAATTACTACTTTTTTAAATACAAAATATAAATTTATGAATTATATATGAGTTACATTTATTTAGGATTCTAAAAACGTAGAAATTAAAATTTGATCGAAATCTCAATAATTTTCGTGGATTTCATAGAAAAAACAACATTTTTCAATAAAATAATAGCTAAATTGCTACTTTTTTAAATACAAATGATAAATTTTTGAATTATATATGATTTACATTTATTTTTGAGTCTAAAGACAAATAAATTAAAATTTCTCTGATATCTTAATTATTTTCGTGGATTTATTAGAAAAAACGACATTTTTCACTAAAATATTAGCTAAATTGCTACTTTTTTAAATAGAAAATATAAATTTATGAATTATGTATGAGTTACATTTATTTAGGATTCTAAAAACGTAGAAATTAAAATTTGATCGAAATCTCAATTATTTTCGTGGATTTCATAGAAAAAACAACATTTTTCAATAAAATAATAGCTAAATTGCTACTTTTTTAAATACAAATGATAAATTTTTGAATTATATATGAGTTACATTTATTTAGGATTCTAAAAACGTAGAAATTAAAATTTGATCGAAATCTCAATTATTTTCGTGGATTTCATAGAAAAAACAACATTTTTCAATAAAATAATAGCTAAATTGCTACTTTTTTAAATACAAATGATAAATTTTTGAATTATATATGATTTACATTTATTTTTGATTCTAAAGACAAATAAATTAAAATTTCTCGGATATCTTAATAATTTTCGTGGATTTCATTGAATAAACGACATTTTTCACTTAAATATTAGCTAAATTGCTACTTTTTTAAATACAAATGATAAATTTATGATTATATATGATTTACATTTATTTTTGATTCTAAAAACGTATTAATTAAAATTTCATCGAAGTCGCAATTATTTTCCTGGATTTCATCGAAAAAACGATATTTTTCACTAAAATATTAGCTAAATTACTACTTTTTTAAATACAAATGCTAAATTTATGAATTATATATTATTTAGATTTATTTTTGATTCTAAGAACGTAGAAATTAAAATTTCATCGAAATCTCAATTATATTCGTGGATTTCATTGAAAAAACGACATTTTTCACTAAAATATTAGCTAAATTGCTACTTTTTTAAATACAAATGATAAATTACTGAATTATATATGATTTACATTTATTTAGGATTCTAAAAAAGTAGAAATTAAAATTTCATCTAAATATCAATTATTTTCGTGGATTTCATTGAAAAAACGACATTTTTCACTAAAATATTAGCTAAATTACTACTCTTTTAAATACAAATGATAAATTTATGAATTATATATGATTTACATTTATTTTTGATTCTAAAGACAAATAAATTAAAATTTCTCTGATATCTTAATTATTTTCGTGGAATTCATTGAAAAAACGACATTTTTCACTTAAATATTTGCTAAATTGCTACTTTTTTAAATACAAATGATAAATTTTTGAATTATATATGAGTTACATTTATTTTTGATTCTTTAGACAAATAAATTAAAATTCCATCGATATCTCAATTATTTTCGTGGATTTCATTGAAAAATCGATATTTTTCACTAAAATATTAGCGAAAATGCCACTTTTTTAAATAGAAAATATAAATTTATGAATTATATATGATTTACATTTATTTTTGATTCTAAAAACATAGAAATTAAAATTTCAACGAAATCTCAATTATTTTCGTGGATTTCATTGAAAAAACGACATTTTTCAATAAAATATTAGCTAAATTACTACTTTTTTAAATACAAATGATAAATTTATGAATTATATATGATTTACATTTTTTTTGATTCTAAAGACAAATAAATTAAAATTTCATCGATATCTCAATTATTTTCGTGGATTTCATTGAAAAATCGACATTTTTCAATAAAATATTAGCTAAATTACTACTTTTTTAAATACAAAATATAAATTTATGAATTATATATGAGTTACATTTATTTAGGATTCTAAAAACGTAGAAATTAAAATTTGATCGAAATCTCAATAATTTTCGTGGATTTCATAGAAAAAACGACATTTTTCAATAAAATATTAGCTAAATTACTACTTTTTTAAATACAAATGATAAATTTATGAATTATATATGATTTACATTTATTTTTGATTCTAAAGACAAATAAATTAAAATTTCTCTGATATCTTAATTATTTTCGTGGATTTCATTGAAAAAACGACATTTTTCACTTAAATATTAGCTAAATTGCTACTTTTTTAAATACAAATGATAAATTACTGAATTATATATGATTTACATTTATTTAGGATTCTAAAAAAGTAGAAATTAAAATTTCATCTAAATATCAATTATTTTCGTGGATTTCATTGAAAAAACGACATTTTTCACTAAAATATTAGCTAAATTACTACTTTTTTAAATACAAATGATAAATTTATGAATTATATATGATTTACATTTATTTTTGATTCTAAAGACAAATAAATTAAAATTTCTCTGATATCTTAATTATTTTCGTGGAATTCATTGAAAAAAACGACATTTTTCACTTAAATATTTGCTAAATTGCTACTTTTTTAAATACAAATGATAAATTTATGAATTAAATATGAGTTACATTTATTTAGGATTCTAAAAACGTAGAAATTAAAATTTGATCGAAATCTCAATAATTTTCGTGGATTTCATAGAAAAAACGACATTTTTCAATAAAATATTAGCTAAATTGCTACTTTTTTAAATACAAATGATAAATTTTTGAATTATATATGAGTTACATTTATTTTTGATTCTTTAGACAAATAAATTAAAATTCCATCGATATCTCAATTATTTTCGTGGATTTCATTGAAAAATCGATATTTTTCACTAAAATATTAGCGAAAATGCCACTTTTTTAAATAGAAAATATAAATTTATGAATTATATATGATTTACATTTATTTTTGATTCTAAAAACATAGAAATTAAAATTTCAACGAAATCTCAATTATTTTCGTGGATTTCATTGAAAAAACGACATTTTTCAATAAAATATTAGCTAAATTACTACTTTTTTAAATACAAATGATAAATTTATGAATTATATATGATTTACATTTTTTTTGATTCTAAAGACAAATAAATTAAAATTTCATCGATATCTCAATTATTTTCGTGGATTTCATTGAAAAATCGACATTTTTCAATAAAATATTAGCTAAATTACTACTTTTTTAAATACAAAATATAAATTTATGAATTATATATGAGTTACATTTATTTAGGATTCTAAAAACGTAGAAATTAAAATTTGATCGAAATCTCAATAATTTTCGTGGATTTCATAGAAAAAACGACATTTTTCAATAAAATATTAGCTAAATTACTACTTTTTTAAATACAAATGATAAATTTATGAATTATATATGATTTACATTTATTTTTGATTCTAAAGACAAATAAATTAAAATTTCTCTGATATCTTAATTATTTTCGTGGATTTCATTGAAAAAACGACATTTTTCACTTAAATATTAGCTAAATTGCTACTTTTTTAAATACAAATGATAAATTACTGAATTATATATGATTTACATTTATTTAGGATTCTAAAAAAGTAGAAATTAAAATTTCATCTAAATATCAATTATTTTCGTGGATTTCATTGAAAAAACGACATTTTTCACTAAAATATTAGCTAAATTACTACTTTTTTAAATACAAATGATAAATTTATGAATTATATATGATTTACATTTATTTTTGATTCTAAAGACAAATAAATTAAAATTTCTCTGATATCTTAATTATTTTCGTGGAATTCATTGAAAAAACGACATTTTTCACTTAAATATTTGCTAAATTGCTACTTTTTTAAATACAAATGATAAATTTATGAATTAAATATGAGTTACATTTATTTAGGATTCTAAAAACGTATAAATTAAAATTTGATCGAAATCTCAATTATTTTCGTGGATTTCATAGAAAAAACGACATTTTTCAATAAAATAATAGCTAAATTGCTACTTTTTTAAATACAAATGATAAATTTATGAATTAAATATGAGTTACATTTATTTAGGATTCTAAAAACGTATAAATTAAAATTTGATCGAAATCTCAATTATTTTCGTGGATTTCATAGAAAAATCGACATTTTTCAATAAAATATTAGCTAAATTACTACTTTTTTAAATACAAAATATAAATTTATGAATTATATATGATTTACATTTATTTAGGATTCTAAAAACGTAGAAATTAAAATTTGATCGAAATCTCAATAATTTTCGTGGATTTCATAGAAAAAACGACATTTTTCAATAAAATATTAGCTAAATTGCTACTTTTTTAAATACAAATGATAAATTTATGAATTATATATGATTTACATTTATTTTTGATTCTAAAAACGTATTAATTAAAATTTCATCGAAGTCGCAATTATTTTCCTGGATTTCATCGAAAAAACGATATTTTTCACTAAAATATTAGCTAAATTACTACTTTTTTAAATACAAATGCTAAATTTATGAATTATATATGATTTAGATTTATTTTTGATTCTAAGAACGTAGAAATTAAAATTTCATCGAAATCTCAATTATATTCGTGGATTTCATTGAAAAAACGACATTTTTCACTAAAATATTAGCTAAATTGCTACTTTTTTAAATACAAATGATAAATTACTGAATTATATATGATTTACATTTATTTAGGATTCTAAAAAAGTAGAAATTAAAATTTCATCTAAATATCAATTATTTTCGTGGATTTCATTGAAAAAACGACATTTTTCACTAAAATATTAGCTAAATTACTACTTTTTTAAATACAAATGATAAATTTATGAATTATATATGATTTACATTTATTTTTGATTCTAAAGACAAATAAATTAAAATTTCTCTGATATCTTAATTATTTTCGTGGAATTCATTGAAAAAACGACATTTTTCACTTAAATATTTGCTAAATTGCTACTTTTTTAAATACAAATGATAAATTTATGAATTAAATATGAGTTACATTTATTTAGGATTCTAAAAACGTATAAATTAAAATTTGATCGAAATCTCAATTATTTTCGTGGATTTCATAGAAAAAACGACATTTTTCAATAAAATAATAGCTAAATTGCTACTTTTTTAAATACAAATGATAAATTTTTGAATTATATATGAGTTACATTTATTTTTGATTCTTTAGACAAATAAATTAAAATTTCATCGATATCTCAATTATTTTCGTGGATTTCATTGAAAAATCGACATTTTTCAATAAAATATTAGCTAAATTACTACTTTTTTAAATACAAAATATAAATTTATGAATTATAAATGAGTTACATTTATTTAGGATTCTAAAAACGTAGAAATTAAAATTTGATCGAAATCTCAATAATTTTCGTGGATTTCATAGAAAAAACGACATTTTTCAATAAAATATTAGCTAAATTGCTACTTTTTTAAATACAAATGATAAATTTTTGAATTATATATGATTTACATTTATTTTTGATTCTAAAAACATAGAAATTAAAATTTCAACGAAATCTCAATTATTTTCGTGGATTTCATTGAAAAAACGACATTTTTCAATAAAATATTAGCTAAATTACTACTTTTTTAAATACAAATGATAAATTTATGAATTATATATGATTTACATTTTTTTTGATTCTAAAGACAAATAAATTAAAATTTCATCGATATCTCAATTATTTTCGTGGATTTCATTGAAAAATCGACATTTTTCAATAAAATATTAGCTAAATTACTACTTTTTTAAATACAAATGATAAATTTATGAATTATATATGATTTACATTTATTTAGGATTCTAAAAACGTAGAAATTAAAATTTGATCGAAATCTCAATAATTTTCGTTGATTTCATAGAAAAAACGACATTTTTCACTAAAATATTAGCTAAATTACTATTTTTTTAAATACAAATGATAAATTTTTGAATTATATATGATTTACATTTATTTTTGATTCTAAAGACAAATAAATTAAAATTTCTCTGATATCTTAATAATTTTCGTGGAATTCATTGAAAAAACGACATTTTTCACTTAAATATTTGCTAAATTGCTACTTTTTTAAATACAAATGATAAATTACTGAATTATATATGATTTACATTTATTTAGGATTCTAAAAACGTAGAAATTAAAATTTCATCGAAGTCGCAATTATTTTCCTGGATTTCATCGAAAAAACGACATTTTTCACTAAAATATTAGCTAAATTACTACTTTTTTAAATACAAATGCTAAATTTATGAATTATATATGATTTAGATTTATTTTTGATTCTAAGAACGTAGAAATTATAATTTCATCGAAATCTCAATTATATTCGTGGATTTCATTGAAAAAACGACATTTTTCACTAAAATATTAGCTAAATTGCTACTTTTTTAAATACAAATGATAAATTACTGAATTATATATGATTTACATTTATTTAGGATTCTAAAAACGTAGAAATTAAAATTTCATCTAAATATCAATTATTTTCGTGGATTTCATTGAAAAAACGACATTTTTCACTAAAATATTAGCTAAATTACTACTTTTTTAAATACAAATGATAAATTTATGAATTATATATGATTTACATTTATTTTTGATTCTAAAGACAAATAAATTAAAATTTCTCTGATATCTTAATTATTTTCGTGGATTTCATAGAAAAAACGACATTTTTCACTAAAATATTAGCTAAATTACTACTTTTTTAAATACATATGATAAATTTATGAATTATATATGATTTACATTTATTTTTGATTCTAAAAACGTAGAAATTAAAAATTCAACTAAATCTCAATAATTTTCGTGGATTTCATTGAAAAAACGAGATTTTTCAATAAAATATTAGCTAAATTGCTACTTTTTTAAATACAAATGATAAATTTATGAATTATATATGATTTACATTTTTTTTGATTCTAAAGACAAATAAATTAAAATTTCATCGATATCTCAATTATTTTCGTGGATTTCATTGAAAAATCGACATTTTTCAATAAAATATTAGCTAAATTACTACTTTTTTAAATACAAATGATAAATTTATGAATTATATATGATTTACATTTTTTTTGATTCTAAAGACAAATAAATTAAAATTTCATCGATATCTCAATTATTTTCGTGGATTTCATTGAAAAATCGACATTTTTCAATAAAATATTAGCTAAATTACTACTTTTTTAAATACAAAATATAAATTTATGAATTATATATGAGTTACATTTATTTAGGATTCTAAAAACGTAGAAATTAAAATTTGATCGAAATCTCAATAATTTTCGTGGATTTCATAGAAAAAACGACATTTTTCAATAAAATATTAGCTAAATTACTACTTTTTTAAATACAAATGATAAATTTATGAATTATATATGATTTACATTTATTTTTGATTCTAAAGACAAATAAATTAAAATTTCTCTGATATCTTAATTATTTTCGTGGATTTCATTGAAAAAACGACATTTTTCACTTAAATATTAGCTAAATTGCTACTTTTTTAAATACAAATGATAAATTACTGAATTATATATGATTTACATTTATTTAGGATTCTAAAAAAGTAGAAATTAAAATTTCATCTAAATATCAATTATTTTCGTGGATTTCATTGAAAAAACGACATTTTTCACTAAAATATTAGCTAAATTACTACTTTTTTAAATACAAATGATAAATTTATGAATTATATATGATTTACATTTATTTTTGATTCTAAAGACAAATAAATTAAAATTTCTCTGATATCTTAATTATTTTCGTGGAATTCATTGAAAAAACGACATTTTTCACTTAAATATTTGCTAAATTGCTACTTTTTTAAATACAAATGATAAATTTATGAATTAAATATGAGTTACATTTATTTAGGATTCTAAAAACGTATAAATTAAAATTTGATCGAAATCTCAATTATTTTCGTGGATTTCATAGAAAAAACGACATTTTTCAATAAAATAATAGCTAAATTGCTACTTTTTTAAATACAAATGATAAATTTATGAATTAAATATGAGTTACATTTATTTAGGATTCTAAAAACGTATAAATTAAAATTTGATCGAAATCTCAATTATTTTCGTGGATTTCATAGAAAAATCGACATTTTTCAATAAAATATTAGCTAAATTACTACTTTTTTAAATACAAAATATAAATTTATGAATTATATATGATTTACATTTATTTAGGATTCTAAAAACGTAGAAATTAAAATTTGATCGAAATCTCAATAATTTTCGTGGATTTCATAGAAAAAACGACATTTTTCAATAAAATATTAGCTAAATTGCTACTTTTTTAAATACAAATGATAAATTTATGAATTATATATGATTTACATTTATTTTTGATTCTAAAAACGTATTAATTAAAATTTCATCGAAGTCGCAATTATTTTCCTGGATTTCATCGAAAAAACGATATTTTTCACTAAAATATTAGCTAAATTACTACTTTTTTAAATACAAATGCTAAATTTATGAATTATATATGATTTAGATTTATTTTTGATTCTAAGAACGTAGAAATTAAAATTTCATCGAAATCTCAATTATATTCGTGGATTTCATTGAAAAAACGACATTTTTCACTAAAATATTAGCTAAATTGCTACTTTTTTAAATACAAATGATAAATTACTGAATTATATATGATTTACATTTATTTAGGATTCTAAAAAAGTAGAAATTAAAATTTCATCTAAATATCAATTATTTTCGTGGATTTCATTGAAAAAACGACATTTTTCACTAAAATATTAGCTAAATTACTACTTTTTTAAATACAAATGATAAATTTATGAATTATATATGATTTACATTTATTTTTGATTCTAAAGACAAATAAATTAAAATTTCTCTGATATCTTAATTATTTTCGTGGAATTCATTGAAAAAACGACATTTTTCACTTAAATATTTGCTAAATTGCTACTTTTTTAAATACAAATGATAAATTTATGAATTAAATATGAGTTACATTTATTTAGGATTCTAAAAACGTATAAATTAAAATTTGATCGAAATCTCAATTATTTTCGTGGATTTCATAGAAAAAACGACATTTTTCAATAAAATAATAGCTAAATTGCTACTTTTTTAAATACAAATGATAAATTTTTGAATTATATATGAGTTACATTTATTTTTGATTCTTTAGACAAATAAATTAAAATTTCATCGATATCTCAATTATTTTCGTGGATTTCATTGAAAAATCGACATTTTTCAATAAAATATTAGCTAAATTACTACTTTTTTAAATACAAAATATAAATTTATGAATTATAAATGAGTTACATTTATTTAGGATTCTAAAAACGTAGAAATTAAAATTTGATCGAAATCTCAATAATTTTCGTGGATTTCATAGAAAAAACGACATTTTTCAATAAAATATTAGCTAAATTGCTACTTTTTTAAATACAAATGATAAATTTTTGAATTATATATGATTTACATTTATTTTTGATTCTAAAAACATAGAAATTAAAATTTCAACGAAATCTCAATTATTTTCGTGGATTTCATTGAAAAAACGACATTTTTCAATAAAATATTAGCTAAATTACTACTTTTTTAAATACAAATGATAAATTTATGAATTATATATGATTTACATTTTTTTTGATTCTAAAGACAAATAAATTAAAATTTCATCGATATCTCAATTATTTTCGTGGATTTCATTGAAAAATCGACATTTTTCAATAAAATATTAGCTAAATTACTACTTTTTTAAATACAAATGATAAATTTATGAATTATATATGATTTACATTTATTTAGGATTCTAAAAACGTAGAAATTAAAATTTGATCGAAATCTCAATAATTTTCGTTGATTTCATAGAAAAAACGACATTTTTCACTAAAATATTAGCTAAATTACTATTTTTTTAAATACAAATGATAAATTTTTGAATTATATATGATTTACATTTATTTTTGATTCTAAAGACAAATAAATTAAAATTTCTCTGATATCTTAATAATTTTCGTGGAATTCATTGAAAAAACGACATTTTTCACTTAAATATTTGCTAAATTGCTACTTTTTTAAATACAAATGATAAATTACTGAATTATATATGATTTACATTTATTTAGGATTCTAAAAACGTAGAAATTAAAATTTCATCGAAGTCGCAATTATTTTCCTGGATTTCATCGAAAAAACGACATTTTTCACTAAAATATTAGCTAAATTACTACTTTTTTAAATACAAATGCTAAATTTATGAATTATATATGATTTAGATTTATTTTTGATTCTAAGAACGTAGAAATTATAATTTCATCGAAATCTCAATTATATTCGTGGATTTCATTGAAAAAACGACATTTTTCACTAAAATATTAGCTAAATTGCTACTTTTTTAAATACAAATGATAAATTACTGAATTATATATGATTTACATTTATTTAGGATTCTAAAAACGTAGAAATTAAAATTTCATCTAAATATCAATTATTTTCGTGGATTTCATTGAAAAAAACGACATTTTTCACTAAAATATTAGCTAAATTACTACTTTTTTAAATACAAATGATAAATTTATGAATTATATATGATTTACATTTATTTTTGATTCTAAAGACAAATAAATTAAAATTTCTCTGATATCTTAATTATTTTCGTGGATTTCATAGAAAAAACGACATTTTTCACTAAAATATTAGCTAAATTACTACTTTTTTAAATACATATGATAAATTTATGAATTATATATGATTTACATTTATTTTTGATTCTAAAAACGTAGAAATTAAAAATTCAACTAAATCTCAATAATTTTCGTGGATTTCATTGAAAAAACGAGATTTTTCAATAAAATATTAGCTAAATTGCTACTTTTTTAAATACAAATGATAAATTTATGAATTATATATGATTTACATTTTTTTTGATTCTAAAGACAAATAAATTAAAATTTCATCGATATCTCAATTATTTTCGTGGATTTCATTGAAAAATCGACATTTTTCAATAAAATATTAGCTAAATTACTACTTTTTTAAATACAAATGATAAATTTATGAATTATATATGAGTTACATTTATTTAGGATTCTAAAAACGTAGAAATTAAAATTTGATCGAAATCTCAATTATTTTCGTGGATTTCATAGAAAAAACGACATTTTTCACTTAAATATTTGCTAAATTGCTACTTTTTTAAATAGAAAATATAAATTTATGAATTATATATGATTTACATTTATTTTTGATTCTAAAGACAAATAAATTAAAATTTCTCTGATATCTTAATTATTTTCGTGGATTTCATAGAAAAAACGACATTTTTCACTAAAATATTAGCTAAATTACTACTTTTTTAAATAGAAAATATAAATTTATGAATTATATATGATTTACATTTATTTAGGATTCTAAAAACGTATAAATTAAAATTTCTCTGATATCTTAATTATTTTCGTGGATTTCATTGAAAAACTACATTTTTCACTAAAATATTAGCTAAATTACTACTTTTTTAAGTACAAATGATAAATTTATGAATTATATATGATTTACATTTATTTTTGATTCTAAAGACAAATAAATTAAAATTTCTCTGATATCTCAATTATTTTCGTGGATTTCATTGAAAAAACGACATTTTTCACTTAAATATTTGCTAAATTGCTACTTTTTTAAATAGAAAATATAAATTTATGAATTATATATGATTTACATTTATTTAGGATTCTAAAAACGTATAAATTAAAATTTGATCGAAATCTCAATTATTTTCGTGGATTTCATAGAAAAAACGACATTTTTCACTTAAATATTTGCTAAATTGCTACTTTTTAAATAGAAAATATAAATTTATGAATTATATATGATTTACATTTATTTTTGATTCTAAAGACAAATAAATTAAAATTTCTCTGATATCTTAATTATTTTCGTGGATTTCATAGAAAAAACGACATTTTTCACTAAAATATTAGCTAAATTACTACTTTTTTAAATAGAAAATATAAATTTATGAATTATATATGATTTACATTTATTTAGGATTCTAAAAACGTATAAATTAAAATTTCTCTGATATCTTAATTATTTTCGTGGATTTCATTGAAAAAACTACATTTTTCACTAAAATATTAGCTAAATTACTACTTTTTTAAATAGAAAATATAAATTTATGAATTATATATGATTTACATTTATTTAGGATTCTAAAAACGTATAAATTAAAATTTCTCTGATATCTTAATTATTTTCGTGGATTTCATTGAAAAAACTACATTTTTCACTAAAATATTAGCTAAATTACTACTTTTTTAAATAGAAAATATAAATTTATGAATTATATATGATTTACATTTATTTAGGATTCTAAAAACGTATAAATTAAAATTTGATCGAAATCTCAATTATTTTCGTGGATTTCATAGAATAAACGACATTTTTCACTTAAATATTTGCTAAATTGCTACTTTTTTAAATAGAAAATATAAATTTATGAATTATATATGATTTACATTTATTTTTGATTCTAAAGACAAATAAATTAAAATTTCTCTGATATCTTAATTATTTTCGTGGATTTCATAGAAAAAAACGACATTTTTCACTTAAATATTTGCTAAATTGCTACTTTTTTAAATAGAAAATATAAATTTATGAATTATATATGATTTACATTTATTTTTGATTCTAAAGACAAATAAATTAAAATTTCTCTGATATCTTAATTATTTTCGTGGATTTCATAGAAAAAACGACATTTTTCACTTAAATATTTGCTAAATTGCTACTTTTTTAAATAGAAAATATAAATTTATGAATTATATATGATTTACATTTATTTAGGATTCTAAAAACGTACAAATTAAAATTTCTCTGATATCTCAATTATTTTCGTGGATTTCATTGAAAAAACGACATTTTTCACTTAAATATTTGCTAAATTGCTACTTTTTTAAATAGAAAATATAAATTTATGAATTATATATGATTTACATTTATTTAGGATTCTAAAAACGTATAAATTAAAATTTGATCGAAATCTCAATTATTTTCGTGGATTTCATAGAAAAAACGACATTTTTCACTTAAATATTTGCTAAATTGCTACTTTTTTAAATAGAAAATATAAATTTATGAATTATATATGATTTACATTTATTTTTGATTCTAAAGACAAATAAATTAAAATTTCTCTGATATCTTAATTATTTTCGTGGATTTCATAGAAAAAACGACATTTTTCACTTAAATATTTGCTAAATTGCTACTTTTTTAAATATAAAATATAAATTTATGAATTATATATGATTTACATTTATTTTTGATTCTAAAGACAAATAAATTAAAATTTCTCTGATATCTTAATTATTTTCGTGGATTTCATAGAAAAAACGACATTTTTCACTTAAATATTTGCTAAATTGCTACTTTTTTAAATAGAAAATATAAATTTATGAATTATATATGATTTACATTTATTTAGGATTCTAAAAACGTATAAATTAAAATTTCTCTGATATCTTAATTATTTTCGTGGATTTCATTGAAAAAACTACATTTTTCACTAAAATATTAGCTAAATTACTACTTTTTTAAGTACAAATGATAAATTTATGAATTATATATTATTTACATTTATTTAGGATTCTAAAAACGTATAAATTAAAATTTGATTGAAATCTCAATTATTTTCGTGGATTTCATAGAAAAAACGACATTTTTCACTTAAATATTTGCTAAATTGCTACTTTTTTAAATAGAAAATATAAATTTATGAATTATATATGATTTACATTTATTTTTGATTCTAAAGACAAATAAATTAAAATTTCTCTGATATCTTAATTATTTTCGTGGATTTCATAGAAAAAACGACATTTTTCACTTAAATATTTGCTAAATTGCTACTTTTTTAAATATAAAATATAAATTTATGAATTATATATGATTTACATTTATTTTTGATTTTAAAGACAAATAAATTAAAATTTCTCTGATATCTTAATTATTTTCGTGGATTTCATA
The DNA here is from genome assembly GCA_963082975.1 of Labia minor. Taxonomy (NCBI): domain Eukaryota; kingdom Metazoa; phylum Arthropoda; class Insecta; order Dermaptera; family Spongiphoridae; genus Labia; species Labia minor. Next base: position 7,319,912 of record OY720345.1, on the reverse strand, counting down.
GAAAAAACGACATTTTTCACTAAAATATTAGCTAAATTACTACTTTTTTAAATAGAAAATATAAATTTATGAATTATATATGATTTACATTTATTTAGGATTCTAAAAACGTATAAATTAAAATTTGATTGAAATCTCAATTATTTTCGTGGATTTCATAGAAAAAACGACATTTTTCACTTAAATATTTGCTAAATTGATACTTTTTTAAATAGAAAATATAAATTTATGAATTATATATGATTTACATTTATTTTTGATTCTAAAGACAAATAAATTAAAATTTCTCTGATATCTTAATTATTTTCGTGGATTTCATAGAAAAAACGACATTTTTCACTAAAATATTAGCTAAATTACTACTTTTTTAAATAGAAAATATAAATTTATGAATTATATATGATTTACATTTATTTAGGATTCTAAAAACGTATAAATTAAAATTTGATTGAAATCTCAATTATTTTCGTGGATTTCATAGAAAAAACGACATTTTTCACTTAAATATTTGCTAAATTGCTACTTTTTTAAATAGAAAATATAAATTTATGAATTATATATGATTTACATTTATTTAGGATTCTAAAAACGTACAAATTAAAATTTCTCTGATATCTCAATTATTTTCGTGGATTTCATTGAAAAAACGACATTTTTCACTTAAATATTTGCTAAATTGCTACTTTTTTAAATAGAAAATATAAATTTATGAATTATATATGATTTACATTTATTTAGGATTCTAAAAACGTATAAATTAAAATTTGATCGAAATCTCAATTATTTTCGTGGATTTCATAGAAAAAACGACATTTTTCACTTAAATATTTGCTAAATTGCTACTTTTTTAAATAGAAAATATAAATTTATGAATTATATATGATTTACATTTATTTTTGATTCTAAAGACAAATAAATTAAAATTTCTCTGATATCTTAATTATTTTCGTGGATTTCATAGAAAAAACGACATTTTTCACTTAAATATTTGCTAAATTGCTACTTTTTTAAATATAAAATATAAATTTATGAATTATATATGATTTACATTTATTTTTGATTCTAAAGACAAATAAATTAAAATTTCTCTGATATCTTAATTATTTTCGTGGATTTCATAGAAAAAACGACATTTTTCACTAAAATATTAGCTAAATTACTACTTTTTTAAATAGAAAATATAAATTTATGAATTATATATGATTTACATTTATTTAGGATTCTAAAAACGTATAAATTAAAATTTGATTGAAATCTCAATTATTTTCGTGGATTTCATAGAAAAAACGACATTTTTCACTTAAATATTTGCTAAATTGCTACTTTTTTAAATAGAAAATATAAATTTATGAATTATATATGATTTACATTTATTTAGGATTCTAAAAACGTACAAATTAAAATTTCTCTGATATCTCAATTATTTTCGTGGATTTCATTGAAAAAACGACATTTTTCACTTAAATATTTGCTAAATTGCTACTTTTTTAAATAGAAAATATAAATTTATGAATTATATATGATTTACATTTATTTAGGATTCTAAAAACGTATAAATTAAAATTTGATCGAAATCTCAATTATTTTCGTGGATTTCATAGAAAAAACGACATTTTTCACTTAAATATTTGCTAAATTGCTACTTTTTTAAATAGAAAATATAAATTTATGAATTATATATGATTTACATTTATTTTTGATTCTAAAGACAAATAAATTAAAATTTCTCTGATATCTTAATTATTTTCGTGGATTTCATAGAAAAAACGACATTTTTCACTTAAATATTTGCTAAATTGCTACTTTTTTAAATATAAAATATAAATTTATGAATTATATATGATTTACATTTATTTTTGATTCTAAAGACAAATAAATTAAAATTTCTCTGATATCTTAATTATTTTCGTGGATTTCATAGAAAAAACGACATTTTTCACTTAAATATTTGCTAAATTGCTACTTTTTTAAATAGAAAATATAAATTTATGAATTATATATGATTTACATTTATTTAGGATTCTAAAAACGTATAAATTAAAATTTCTCTGATATCTTAATTATTTTCGTGGATTTCATTGAAAAAACGACATTTTTCACTAAAATATTAGCTAAATTACTACTTTTTTAAGTACAAATGATAAATTTATGAATTATATATGATTTACATTTATTTTTGATTCTAAAGACAAATAAATTAAAATTTCTCTGATATCTTAATTATTTTCGTGGATTTCATAGAAAAAACGACATTTTTCACTTAAATATTTGCTAAATTGCTACTTTTTTAAATAGAAAATATACATTTATGAATTATATATGATTTACATTTATTTTTGATTCTAAAGACAAATAAATTAAAATTTCTCTGATATCTTAATTATTTTCGTGGATTTCATAGAAAAAACGACATTTTTCACTTAAATATTTGCTAAATTGCTACTTTTTTAAATAGAAAATATAAATTTATGAATTATATATGATTTACATTTATTTAGGATTCTAAAAACGTATAAATTAAAATTTCTCTGATATCTTAATTATTTTCGTGGATTTCATTGAAAAAACGACATTTTTCACTAAAATATTAGCTAAATTACTACTTTTTTAAGTACAAATGATAAATTTATGAATTATATATGATTTACATTTATTTTTGATTCTAAAGACAAATAAATTAAAATTTCTCTGATATCTTAATTATTTTCGTGGATTTCATAGAAAAAACGACATTTTTCACTTAAATATTTGCTAAATTGCTACTTTTTTAAATAGAAAATATACATTTATGAATTATATATGATTTACATTTATTTAGGATTCTAAAAACGTATAAATTAAAATTTCTCTGATATCTTAATTATTTTCGTGGATTTCATTGAAAAAACTACATTTTTCACTAAAATATTAGCTAAATTACTACTTTTTTAAGTACAAATGATAAATTTATGAATTATATATTATTTACATTTATTTAGGATTCTAAAAACGTATAAATTAAAATTTGATTGAAATCTCAATTATTTTCGTGGATTTCATAGAAAAAACGACATTTTTCACTTAAATATTTGCTAAATTGCTACTTTTTTAAATATAAAATATAAATTTATGAATTATATATGATTTACATTTATTTTTGATTCTAAAGACAAATAAATTAAAATTTCTCTGATATCTTAATTATTTTCGTGGATTTCATAGAAAAAACGACATTTTTCACTTAAATATTTGCTAAATTGCTACTTTTTTAAATAGAAAATATAAATTTATGAATTATATATGATTTACATTTATTTAGGATTCTAAAAACGTATAAATTAAAATTTCTCTGATATCTTAATTATTTTCGTGGATTTCATTGAAAAAACTACATTTTTCACTAAAATATTAGCTAAATTACTACTTTTTTAAGTACAAATGATAAATTTATGAATTATATATGATTTACATTTATTTTTGATTCTAAAGACAAATAAATTAAAATTTCTCTGATATCTCAATTATTTTCGTGGATTTCATAGAAAAAACGACATTTTTCACTTAAATATTTGCTAAATTGCTACTTTTTTAAATAGAAAATATAAATTTATGAATTATATATGATTTACATTTATTTAGTATTCTAAAAACGTATAAATTAAAATTTGATCGAAATCTCAATTATTTTGGTGGATTTCATAGAATAAACGACATTTTTCACTTAAATATTTGCTAAATTGCTACTTTTTTAAATAGAAAATATAAATTTATGAATTATATATGATTTACATTTATTTTTGATTCTAAAGACAAATAAATTAAAATTTCTCTGATATCTTAATAATTTTCGTGGATTTCATAGAAAAAACGACATTTTTCACTTAAATATTTGCTAAATTGCTACTTTTTTAAATATAAAATATAAATTTATGAATTATATATGATTTACATTTATTTTTGATTCTAAAGACAAATAAATTAAAATTTCTCTGATATCTTAATTATTTTCGTGGATTTCATAGAAAAAACGACATTTTTCACTTAAATATTTGCTAAATTGCTACTTTTTTAAATAGAAAATATAAATTTATGAATTATATATGATTTACATTTATTTAGGATTCTAAAAACGTATAAATTAAAATTTCTCTGATATCTTAATTATTTTCGTGGATTTCATTGAAAAAACGACATTTTTCACTTAAATATTTGCTAAATTGCTACTTTTTTAAATAGAAAATATAAATTTATGAATTATATATGATTTACATTTATTTAGGATTCTAAAAACGTATAAATTAAAATTTCTGTGATATCTTAATTATTTTCGTGGATTTCATTGAAAAAACTACATTTTTCACTAAAATATTAGCTAAATTACTACTTTTTTAAGTACAAATGATAAATTTATGAATTATATATGATTTACATTTATTTTTGATTCTAAAGACAAATAAATTAAAATTTCTCTGATATCTCAATTATTTTCGTGGATTTCATAGAAAAAACGACATTTTTCACTAAAATATTAGCTAAATTACTACTTTTTTAAATAGAAAATATAAATTTATGAATTATATATGATTTACATTTATTTAGGATTCTAAAAACGTATAAATTAAAATTTCTCTGATATCTTAATTATTTTCGTGGATTTCATTGAAAAAACTACATTTTTCACTAAAATATTAGCTAAATTACTACTTTTTTAAGTACAAATGATAAATTTATGAATTATATATTATTTACATTTATTTAGGATTCTAAAAACGTATAAATTAAAATTTGATTGAAATCTCAATTATTTTCGTGGATTTCATAGAAAAAACGACATTTTTCACTTAAATATTTGCTAAATTGATACTTTTTTAAATAGAAAATATAAATTTATGAATTATATATGATTTACATTTATTTTTTATTCTAAAGACAAATAAATTAAAATTTCTCTGATATCTTAATTATTTTCGTGGATTTCATAGAAAAAACGACATTTTTCACTAAAATATTAGCTAAATTACTACTTTTTTAAGTACAAATGATAAATTTATGAATTATATATGATTTACATTTATTTTTGATTCTAAAAACGTAGAAATTAAAATTTCAAGGAAATCTCAATTATTTTCGTGAATTTCATTGAAAAAACTACATTTTTCACTAAAATATTAGCTAAATTGCTACTTTTTTAAATAGAAAATATAAATTTATGAATTATATATGATTTACATTTATTTTTGATTCTAAAGACAAATAAATTAAAATTTCTCTGATATCTTAATTATTTTCGTGGATTTCATAGAAAAAACGACATTTTTCACTTAAATATTTGCTAAATTGCTACTTTTTTAAATATAAAATATAAATTTATGAATTATATATGATTTACATTTATTTTTGATTCTAAAGACAAATAAATTAAAATTTCTCTGATATCTTAATTATTTTCGTGGATTTCATAGAAAAAACGACATTTTTCACTTAAATATTTGCTAAATTGCTACTTTTTTAAATATAAAATATAAATTTATGAATTATATATGATTTACATTTATTTTTGATTCTAAAGACAAATAAATTAAAATTTCTCTGATATCTTAATTATTTTCGTGGATTTCATAGAAAAAACGACATTTTTCACTTAAATATTTGCTAAATTGCTACTTTTTTAAATAGAAAATATAAATTTATGAATTATATATGATTTACATTTATTTAGGATTCTAAAAACGTATAAATTAAAATTTCTCTGATATCTTAATTATTTTCGTGGATTTCATTGAAAAAACGACATTTTTCACTTAAATATTTGCTAAATTGCTACTTTTTTAAATATAAAATATAAATTTATGAATTATATATGATTTACATTTATTTTTGATTCTAAAGACAAATAAATTAAAATTTCTCTGATATCTTAATTATTTTCGTGGATTTCATAGAAAAAACGACATTTTTCACTTAAATATTTGCTAAATTGCTACTTTTTTTAATAGAAAATATAAATTTATGAATTATATATGATTTACATTTATTTAGGATTCTAAAGACAAATAAATTAAAATTTCTCTGATATCTTAATTATTTTCGTGGATTTCATAGAAAAAACGACATTTTTCACTTAAATATTTGCTAAATTGCTACTTTTTTAAATAGAAAATATAAATTTATGAATTATATATGATTTACATTTATTTAGGATTCTAAAAACGTATAAATTAAAATTTCTCTGATATCTTAATTATTTTCGTGGATTTCATTGAAAAAACGACATTTTTCACTTAAATATTTGCTAAATTGCTACTTTTTTAAATATAAAATATAAATTTATGAATTATATATGATTTACATTTATTTTTGATTCTAAAGACAAATAAATTAAAATTTCTCTGATATCTTAATTATTTTCGTGGATTTCATAGAAAAAACGACATTTTTCACTTAAATATTTGCTAAATTGCTACTTTTTTAAATAGAAAATATAAATTTATGAATTATATATGATTTACATTTATTTAGGATTCTAAAAACGTATAAATTAAAATTTCTCTGATATCTTAATTATTTTCGTGGATTTCATTGAAAAAACGACATTTTTCACTAAAATATTAGCTAAATTACTACTTTTTTAAGTACAAATGATAAATTTATGAATTATATATGATTTACATTTATTTTTGATTCTAAAGACAAATAAATTAAAATTTCTCTGATATCTCAATTATTTTCGTGGATTTCATAGAAAAAACGACATTTTTCACTAAAATATTAGCTAAATTACTACTTTTTTAAATAGAAAATATAAATTTATGAATTATATATGATTTACATTTATTTAGGATTCTAAAAACGTATAAATTAAAATTTCTCTGATATCTTAATTATTTTCGTGGATTTCATTGAAAAAACTACATTTTTCACTAAAATATTAGCTAAATTACTACTTTTTTAAGTACAAATGATAAATTTATGAATTATATATTATTTACATTTATTTAGGATTCTAAAAACGTATAAATTAAAATTTGATTGAAATCTCAATTATTTTCGTGGATTTCATAGAAAAAACGACATTTTTCACTTAAATATTTGCTAAATTGATACTTTTTTAAATAGAAAATATAAATTTATGAATTATATATGATTTACATTTATTTAGGATTCTAAAAACGTATAAATTAAAATTTCTCTGATATCTTAATTATTTTCGTGGATTTCATTGAAAAAACTACATTTTTCACTAAAATATTAGCTAAATTACTACTTTTTTAAGTACAAATGATAAATTTATGAATTATATATGATTTACATTTATTTTTGATTCTAAAGACAAATAAATTAAAATTTCTCTGATATCTTAATTATTTTCGTGGATTTCATAGAAAAAACGACATTTTTCACTTAAATATTTGCTAAATTGCTACTTTTTTAAATAGAAAATATAAATTTATGAATTATATATGATTTACATTTATTTTTGATTCTAAAGACAAATAAATTAAAATTTCTCTGATATCTTAATTATTTTCGTGGATTTCATAGAAAAAACGACATTTTTCACTTAAATATTTGCTAAATTGCTACTTTTTTAAATAGAAAATATAAATTTATGAATTATATATGATTTACATTTATTTAGGATTCTAAAAACGTATAAATTAAAATTTCTCTGATATCTTAATTATTTTCGTGGATTTCATTGAAAAAACTACATTTTTCACTAAAATATTAGCTAAATTACTACTTTTTTAAGTACAAATGATAAATTTATGAATTATATATGATTTACATTTATTTTTGATTCTAAAGACAAATAAATTAAAATTTCTCTGATATCTCAATTATTTTCGTGGATTTCATAGAAAAAACGACATTTTTCACTAAAATATTAGCTAAATTACTACTTTTTTAAATAGAAAATATAAATTTATGAATTATATATGATTTACATTTATTTAGGATTCTAAAAACGTATAAATTAAAATTTCTCTGATATCTTAATTATTTTCGTGGATTTCATTGAAAAAACTACATTTTTCACTAAAATATTAGCTAAATTACTACTTTTTTAAGTACAAATGATAAATTTATGAATTATATATTATTTACATTTATTTAGGATTCTAAAAACGTATAAATTAAAATTTGATTGAAATCTCAATTATTTTCGTGGATTTCATAGAAAAAACGACATTTTTCACTTAAATATTTGCTAAATTGATACTTTTTTAAATAGAAAATATAAATTTATGAATTATATATGATTTACATTTATTTTTGATTCTAAAGACAAATAAATTAAAATTTCTCTGATATCTTAATTATTTTCGTGGATTTCATAGAAAAAACGACATTTTTCACTTAAATATTTGCTAAATTGCTACTTTTTTAAATAGAAAATATAAATTTATGAATTATATATGATTTACATTTATTTAGGATTCTAAAAACGTATAAATTAAAATTTCTCTGATATCTTAATTATTTTCGTGGATTTCATTGAAAAAACGACATTTTTCACTAAAATATTAGCTAAATTACTACTTTTTTAAGTACAAATGATAAATTTATGAATTATATATGATTTACATTTATTTTTGATTCTAAAGACAAATAAATTAAAATTTCTCTGATATCTTAATTATTTTCGTGGATTTCATAGAAAAAACGACATTTTTCACTTAAATATTTGCTAAATTGCTACTTTTTTAAATAGAAAATATACATTTATGAATTATATATGATTTACATTTATTTAGGATTCTAAAAACGTATAAATTAAAATTTCTCTGATATCTTAATTATTTTCGTGGATTTCATTGAAAAAACTACATTTTTCACTAAAATATTAGCTAAATTACTACTTTTTTAAGTACAAATGATAAATTTATGAATTATATATTATTTACATTTATTTAGGATTCTAAAAACGTATAAATTAAAATTTGATTGAAATCTCAATTATTTTCGTGGATTTCATAGAAAAAACGACATTTTTCACTTAAATATTTGCTAAATTGCTACTTTTTTAAATATAAAATATAAATTTATGAATTATATATGATTTACATTTATTTTTGATTCTAAAGACAAATAAATTAAAATTTCTCTGATATCTTAATTATTTTCGTGGATTTCATAGAAAAAACGACATTTTTCACTTAAATATTTGCTAAATTGCTACTTTTTTAAATAGAAAATATAAATTTATGAATTATATATGATTTACATTTATTTAGGATTCTAAAAACGTATAAATTAAAATTTCTCTGATATCTTAATTATTTTCGTGGATTTCATTGAAAAAACTACATTTTTCACTAAAATATTAGCTAAATTACTACTTTTTTAAGTACAAATGATAAATTTATGAATTATATATGATTTACATTTATTTTTGATTCTAAAGACAAATAAATTAAAATTTCTCTGATATCTCAATTATTTTCGTGGATTTCATAGAAAAAACGACATTTTTCACTTAAATATTTGCTAAATTGCTACTTTTTTAAATAGAAAATATAAATTTATGAATTATATATGATTTACATTTATTTAGTATTCTAAAAACGTATAAATTAAAATTTGATCGAAATCTCAATTATTTTGGTGGATTTCATAGAATAAACGACATTTTTCACTTAAATATTTGCTAAATTGCTACTTTTTTAAATAGAAAATATAAATTTATGAATTATATATGATTTACATTTATTTTTGATTCTAAAGACAAATAAATTAAAATTTCTCTGATATCTTAATAATTTTCGTGGATTTCATAGAAAAAACGACATTTTTCACTTAAATATTTGCTAAATTGCTACTTTTTTAAATATAAAATATAAATTTATGAATTATATATGATTTACATTTATTTTTGATTCTAAAGACAAATAAATTAAAATTTCTCTGATATCTTAATTATTTTCGTGGATTTCATAGAAAAAACGACATTTTTCACTTAAATATTTGCTAAATTGCTACTTTTTTAAATAGAAAATATAAATTTATGAATTATATATGATTTACATTTATTTAGGATTCTAAAAACGTATAAATTAAAATTTCTCTGATATCTTAATTATTTTCGTGGATTTCATTGAAAAAACGACATTTTTCACTTAAATATTTGCTAAATTGCTACTTTTTTAAATAGAAAATATAAATTTATGAATTATATATGATTTACATTTATTTAGGATTCTAAAAACGTATAAATTAAAATTTCTGTGATATCTTAATTATTTTCGTGGATTTCATTGAAAAAACTACATTTTTCACTAAAATATTAGCTAAATTACTACTTTTTTAAGTACAAATGATAAATTTATGAATTATATATGATTTACATTTATTTTTGATTCTAAAGACAAATAAATTAAAATTTCTCTGATATCTCAATTATTTTCGTGGATTTCATAGAAAAAACGACATTTTTCACTAAAATATTAGCTAAATTACTACTTTTTTAAATAGAAAATATAAATTTATGAATTATATATGATTTACATTTATTTAGGATTCTAAAAACGTATAAATTAAAATTTCTCTGATATCTTAATTATTTTCGTGGATTTCATTGAAAAAACTACATTTTTCACTAAAATATTAGCTAAATTACTACTTTTTTAAGTACAAATGATAAATTTATGAATTATATATTATTTACATTTATTTAGGATTCTAAAAACGTATAAATTAAAATTTGATTGAAATCTCAATTATTTTCGTGGATTTCATAGAAAAAACGACATTTTTCACTTAAATATTTGCTAAATTGATACTTTTTTAAATAGAAAATATAAATTTATGAATTATATATGATTTACATTTATTTTTTATTCTAAAGACAAATAAATTAAAATTTCTCTGATATCTTAATTATTTTCGTGGATTTCATAGAAAAAACGACATTTTTCACTAAAATATTAGCTAAATTACTACTTTTTTAAGTACAAATGATAAATTTATGAATTATATATGATTTACATTTATTTTTGATTCTAAAAACGTAGAAATTAAAATTTCAAGGAAATCTCAATTATTTTCGTGAATTTCATTGAAAAAACTACATTTTTCACTAAAATATTAGCTAAATTGCTACTTTTTTAAATAGAAAATATAAATTTATGAATTATATATGATTTACATTTATTTTTGATTCTAAAGACAAATAAATTAAAATTTCTCTGATATCTTAATTATTTTCGTGGATTTCATAGAAAAAACGACATTTTTCACTTAAATATTTGCTAAATTGCTACTTTTTTAAATATAAAATATAAATTTATGAATTATATATGATTTACATTTATTTTTGATTCTAAAGACAAATAAATTAAAATTTCTCTGATATCTTAATTATTTTCGTGGATTTCATAGAAAAAACGACATTTTTCACTTAAATATTTGCTAAATTGCTACTTTTTTAAATATAAAATATAAATTTATGAATTATATATGATTTACATTTATTTTTGATTCTAAAGACAAATAAATTAAAATTTCTCTGATATCTTAATTATTTTCGTGGATTTCATAGAAAAAACGACATTTTTCACTTAAATATTTGCTAAATTGCTACTTTTTTAAATAGAAAATATAAATTTATGAATTATATATGATTTACATTTATTTAGGATTCTAAAAACGTATAAATTAAAATTTCTCTGATATCTTAATTATTTTCGTGGATTTCATTGAAAAAACGACATTTTTCACTTAAATATTTGCTAAATTGCTACTTTTTTAAATATAAAATATAAATTTATGAATTATATATGATTTACATTTATTTTTGATTCTAAAGACAAATAAATTAAAATTTCTCTGATATCTTAATTATTTTCGTGGATTTCATAGAAAAAACGACATTTTTCACTTAAATATTTGCTAAATTGCTACTTTTTTTAATAGAAAATATAAATTTATGAATTATATATGATTTACATTTATTTAGGATTCTAAAGACAAATAAATTAAAATTTCTCTGATATCTTAATTATTTTCGTGGATTTCATAGAAAAAACGACATTTTTCACTTAAATATTTGCTAAATTGCTACTTTTTTAAATAGAAAATATAATTTATGAATTATATATGATTTACATTTATTTAGGATTCTAAAAAACGTATAAATTAAAATTTCTCTGATATCTTAATTATTTTCGTGGATTTCATTGAAAAAACGACATTTTTCACTTAAATATTTGCTAAATTGCTACTTTTTTAAATATAAAATATAAATTTATGAATTATATATGATTTACATTTATTTTTGATTCTAAAGACAAATAAATTAAAATTTCTCTGATATCTTAATTATTTTCGTGGATTTCATAGAAAAAACGACATTTTTCACTTAAATATTTGCTAAATTGCTACTTTTTTAATAGAAAATATAAATTTATGAATTATATATGATTTACATTTATTTAGGATTCTAAAAACGTATAAATTAAAATTTCTCTGATATCTTAATTATTTTCGTGGATTTCATTGAAAAAACGACATTTTTCACTAAAATATTAGCTAAATTACTACTTTTTTAAGTACAAATGATAAATTTATGAATTATATATGATTTACATTTATTTTTGATTCTAAAGACAAATAAATTAAAATTTCTCTGATATCTCAATTATTTTCGTGGATTTCATAGAAAAAACGACATTTTTCACTAAAATATTAGCTAAATTACTACTTTTTTAAATAGAAAATATAAATTTATGAATTATATATGATTTACATTTATTTAGGATTCTAAAAACGTATAAATTAAAATTTCTCTGATATCTTAATTATTTTCGTGGATTTCATTGAAAAAACGACATTTTTCACTAAAATATTAGCTAAATTACTACTTTTTTAAGTACAAATGATAAATTTATGAATTATATATGATTTACATTTATTTTTGATTCTAAAGACAAATAAATTAAAATTTCTCTGATATCTTAATTATTTTCGTGGATTTCATAGAAAAAACGACATTTTTCACTTAAATATTTGCTAAATTGCTACTTTTTTAAATAGAAAATATAAATTTATGAATTATATATGATTTACATTTATTTTTGATTCTAAAGACAAATAAATTAAAATTTCTCTGATATCTTAATTATTTTCGTGGATTTCATAGAAAAAACGACATTTTTCACTTAAATATTTGCTAAATTGCTACTTTTTTAAATATAAAATATAAATTTATGAATTATATATGATTTACATTTATTTTTGATTCTAAAGACAAATAAATTAAAATTTCTCTGATATCTTAATTATTTTCGTGGATTTCATAGAAAAAACGACATTTTTCACTTAAATATTTGCTAAATTGCTACTTTTTTAAATAGAAAATATAAATTTATGAATTATATATGATTTACATTTATTTAGGATTCTAAAAACGTATAAATTAAAATTTCTCTGATATCTTAATTATTTTCGTGGATTTCATTGAAAAAACGACATTTTTCACTTAAATATTTGCTAAATTGCTACTTTTTTAAATAGAAAATATAAATTTATGAATTATATATGATTTACATTTATTTAGGATTCTAAAAACGTATAAATTAAAATTTCTCTGATATCTTAATTATTTTCGTGGATTTCATTGAAAAAACTACATTTTTCACTAAAATATTAGCTAAATTACTACTTTTTTAAGTACAAATGATAAATTTATGAATTATATATGATTTACATTTATTTTTGATTCTAAAGACAAATAAATTAAAATTTCTCTGATATCTCAATTATTTTCGTGGATTTCATAGAAAAAACGACATTTTTCACTAAAATATTAGCTAAATTACTACTTTTTTAAATAGAAAATATAAATTTATGAATTATATATGATTTACATTTATTTAGGATTCTAAAAACGTATAAATTAAAATTTCTCTGATATCTTAATTATTTTCGTGGATTTCATTGAAAAAACTACATTTTTCACTAAAATATTAGCTAAATTACTACTTTTTTAAGTACAAATGATAAATTTATGAATTATATATTATTTACATTTATTTAGGATTCTAAAAACGTATAAATTAAAATTTGATTGAAATCTCAATTATTTTCGTGGATTTCATAGAAAAAACGACATTTTTCACTTAAATATTTGCTAAATTGATACTTTTTTAAATAGAAAATATAAATTTATGAATTATATATGATTTACATTTATTTTTGATTCTAAAGACAAATAAATTAAAATTTCTCTGATATCTTAATTATTTTCGTGGATTTCATAGAAAAAACGACATTTTTCACTAAAATATTAGCTAAATTACTACTTTTTTAAGTACAAATGATAAATTTATGAATTATATATGATTTACATTTATTTTTGATTCTAAAAACGTAGAAATTAAAATTTCAAGGAAATCTCAATTATTTTCGTGAATTTCATTGAAAAAACTACATTTTTCACTAAAATATTAGCTAAATTGCTACTTTTTTAAATAGAAAATATACATTTATGAATTATATATGATTTACATTTATTTAGGATTCTAAAAACGTATAAATTAAAATTTCTCTGATATCTTAATTATTTTCGTGGATTTCATTGAAAAAACTACATTTTTCACTAAAATATTAGCTAAATTACTACTTTTTTAAGTACAAATGATAAATTTATGAATTATATATGATTTACATTTATTTTTGATTCTAAAGACAAATAAATTAAAATTTCTCTGATATCTCAATTATTTTCGTGGATTTCATAGAAAAAACGACATTTTTCACTAAAATATTAGCTAAATTACTACTTTTTTAAATAGAAAATATAAATTTATGAATTATATATGATTTACATTTATTTAGGATTCTAAAAACGTATAAATTAAAATTTCTCTGATATCTTAATTATTTTCGTGGATTTCATTGAAAAAACTACATTTTTCACTAAAATATTAGCTAAATTACTACTTTTTTAAGTACAAATGATAAATTTATGAATTATATATGATTTACATTTATTTTTGATTCTAAAGACAAATAAATTAAAATTTCTCTGATATCTCAATTATTTTCGTGGATTTCATTGAAAAAACGACATTTTTCACTTAAATATTTGCTAAATTGCTACTTTTTGAAATAGAAAATATAAATTTATGAATTATATATGATTTACATTTATTTAGGATTCTAAAAACGTATAAATTAAAATTTGATCGAAATCTCAATTATTTTCGTGGATTTCATAGAAAAAACGACATTTTTCACTTAAATATTTGCTAAATTGCTACTTTTTTAAATAGAAAATATAAATTTATGAATTATATATGATTTACATTTATTTTTGATTCTAAAGACAAATAAATTAAAATTTCTCTGATATCTTAATTATTTTCGTGGATTTCATAGAAAAAACGACATTTTTCACTTAAATATTTGCTAAATTGCTACTTTTTTAAATAGAAAATATAAATTTATGAATTATATATGATTTACATTTATTTAGGATTCTAAAAACGTATAAATTAAAATTTGATCGAAATCTCAATTATTTTCGTGGATTTCATAGAAAAAACGACATTTTTCACTTAAATATTTGCTAAATTGCTACTTTTTTAAATAGAAAATATAAATTTATGAATTATATATGATTTACATTTATTTTTGATTCTAAAGACAAATAAATTAAAATTTCTCTGATATCTTAATTATTTTCGTGGATTTCATAGAAAAAACGACATTTTTCACTTAAATATTTGCTAAATTGCTACTTTTTTAAATATAAAATATAAATTTATGAATTATATATGATTTACATTTATTTTTGATTCTAAAGACAAATAAATTAAAATTTCTCTGATATCTCAATTATTTTCGTGGATTTCATAGAAAAAACGACATTTTTCACTAAAATATTAGCTAAATTACTACTTTTTTAAATAGAAAATATAAATTTATGAATTATATATGATTTACATTTATTTAGGATTCTAAAAACGTATAAATTAAAATTTCTCTGATATCTTAATTATTTTCGTGGATTTCATTGAAAAAACGACATTTTTCACTTAAATATTTGCTAAATTGCTACTTTTTTAAGTACAAATGATAAATTTATGAATTATATATGATTTACATTTATTTAGGATTCTAAAAACGTATAAATTAAAATTTGATCGAAATCTCAATTATTTTCGTGGATTTCATAGAAAAAACGACATTTTTCACTTAAATATTTGCTAAATTGATACTTTTTTAAATAGAAAATATAAATTTATGAATTATATATGATTTACATTTATTTAGCATTCTAAAAACGTATAAATTAAAATTTCTCTGATATCTTAATTATTTTCGTGGATTTCATTGAAAAAACTACATTTTTCACTAAAATATTATCTAAATTACTACTTTTTTAAGTACAAATGATAAATTTATGAATTATATATGATTTACATTTATTTTTGATTCTAAAAACGTAGAAATTAAAATTTCAAGGAAATCTCAATTATTTTCGTGAATTTCATTGAAAAAACTACATTTTTCACTAAAATATTAGCTAAATTGCTACTTTTTTAAATAGAAAATATAAATTTATGAATTATATATGATTTACATTTATTTAGGATTCTAAAGACAAATAAATTAAAATTTCTCTGATATCTATATTATTTTCGTGGATTTCATAGAAAAAACGACATTTTTCACTTAAATATTTGCTAAATTGCTACTTTTTTAAATAGAAAATATAAATTTATGAATTATATATGATTTACATTTATTTTTGATTCTAAAGACAAATAAATTAAAATTTCTCTGATATCTTAATTATTTTCGTGGATTTCATAGAAAAAACGACATTTTTCACTTAAATATTTGCTAAATTGCTACTTTTTTAAATAGAAAATATAAATTTATGAATTATATATGATTTACATTTATTTTTGATTCTAAAGACAAATAAATTAAAATTTCTCTGATATCTTAATTATTTTCGTGGATTTCATTGACAAAACGACATTTTTCACTAAAATATTAGCTAAATTACTACTTTTTTAAGTACAAATGATAAATTTATGAATTATATATGATTTACATTTATTTAGGATTCTAAAAACGTATAAATTAAAATTTGATCGAAATCTCAATTATTTTCGTGGATTTCATAGAAAAAACGACATTTTTCACTTAAATATTTGCTAAATTGATACTTTTTTAAATAGAAAATATAAATTTATGAATTATATATGATTTACATTTATTTAGCATTCTAAAAACGTATAAATTAAAATTTCTCTGATATCTTAATTATTTTCGTGGATTTCATTGAAAAAACTACATTTTTCACTAAAATATTATCTAAATTACTACTTTTTTAAGTACAAATGATAAATTTATGAATTATATATGATTTACATTTATTTTTGATTCTAAAAACGTAGAAATTAAAATTTCAAGGAAATCTCAATTATTTTCGTGAATTTCATTGAAAAAACTACATTTTTCACTAAAATATTAGCTAAATTGCTACTTTTTTAAATAGAAAATATAAATTTATGAATTATATATGATTTACATTTATTTAGGATTCTAAAGACAAATAAATTAAAATTTCTCTGATATCTATATTATTTTCGTGGATTTCATAGAAAAAACGACATTTTTCACTTAAATATTTGCTAAATTGCTACTTTTTTAAATAGAAAATATAAATTTATGAATTATATATGATTTACATTTATTTTTGATTCTAAAGACAAATAAATTAAAATTTCTCTGATATCTTAATTATTTTCGTGGATTTCATAGAAAAAACGACATTTTTCACTTAAATATTTGCTAAATTGCTACTTTTTTAAATATAAAATATAAATTTATGAATTATATATGATTTACATTTATTTTTGATTCTAAAGACAAATAAATTAAAATTTCTCTGATATCTTAATTATTTTCGTGGATTTCATAGAAAAAACGACATTTTTCACTTAAATATTTGCTAAATTGCTACTTTTTTAAATAGAAAATATAAATTTATGAATTATATATGATTTACATTTATTTAGGATTCTAAAAACGTATAAATTAAAATTTCTCTGATATCTTAATTATTTTCGTGGATTTCATTGAAAAAACGACATTTTTCACTTAAATATTTGCTAAATTGCTACTTTTTTAAATAGAAAATATAAATTTATGAATTATATATGATTTACATTTATTTAGGATTCTAACAACGTATAAATTAAAATTTCTCTGATATCTTAATTATTTTCGTGGATTTCATTGAAAAAACTACATTTTTCACTAAAATATTAGCTAAATTACTACTTTTTTAAGTACAAATGATAAATTTATGAATTATATATGATTTACATTTATTTTTGATTCTAAAGACAAATAAATTAAAATTTCTCTGATATCTCAATTATTTTCGTGGATTTCATAGAAAAAACGACATTTTTCACTAAAATATTAGCTAAATTACTACTTTTTTAAATAGAAAATATAAATTTATGAATTATATATGATTTACATTTATTTAGGATTCTAAAAACGTATAAATTAAAATTTCTCTGATATCTTAATTATTTTCGTGGATTTCATTGAAAAAACGACATTTTTCACTAAAATATTAGCTAAATTACTACTTTTTTAAGTACAAATGATAAATTTATGAATTATATATGATTTACATTTATTTTTGATTCTAAAGACAAATAAATTAAAATTTCTCTGATATCTTAATTATTTTCGTGGATTTCATAGAAAAAACGACATTTTTCACTTAAATATTTGCTAAATTGCTACTTTTTTAAATAGAAAATATAAATTTATGAATTATATATGATTTACATTTATTTTTGATTCTAAAGACAAATAAATTAAAATTTCTCTGATATCTTAATTATTTTCGTGGATTTCATAGAAAAAACGACATTTTTCACTTAAATATTTGCTAAATTGCTACTTTTTTAAATATAAAATATAAATTTATGAATTATATATGATTTACATTTATTTTTGATTCTAAAGACAAATAAATTAAAATTTCTCTGATATCTTAATTATTTTCGTGGATTTCATAGAAAAAACGACATTTTTCACTTAAATATTTGCTAAATTGCTACTTTTTTAAATAGAAAATATAAATTTATGAATTATATATGATTTACATTTATTTAGGATTCTAAAAACGTATAAATTAAAATTTCTCTGATATCTTAATTATTTTCGTGGATTTCATTGAAAAAACTACATTTTTCACTAAAATATTAGCTAAATTACTACTTTTTTAAGTACAAATGATAAATTTATGAATTATATATGATTTACATTTATTTTTGATTCTAAAGACAAATAAATTAAAATTTCTCTGATATCTCAATTATTTTCGTGGATTTCATAGAAAAAACGACATTTTTCACTAAAATATTAGCTAAATTACTACTTTTTTAAATAGAAAATATAAATTTATGAATTATATATGATTTACATTTATTTAGGATTCTAAAAACGTATAAATTAAAATTTCTCTGATATCTTAATTATTTTCGTGGATTTCATTGAAAAAACTACATTTTTCACTAAAATATTAGCTAAATTACTACTTTTTTAAGTACAAATGATAAATTTATGAATTATATATTATTTACATTTATTTAGGATTCTAAAAACGTATAAATTAAAATTTGATTGAAATCTCAATTATTTTCGTGGATTTCATAGAAAAAACGACATTTTTCACTTAAATATTTGCTAAATTGATACTTTTTTAAATAGAAAATATAAATTTATGAATTATATATGATTTACATTTATTTTTGATTCTAAAGACAAATAAATTAAAATTTCTCTGATATCTTAATTATTTTCGTGGATTTCATAGAAAAAACGACATTTTTCACTAAAATATTAGCTAAATTACTACTTTTTTAAGTACAAATGATAAATTTATGAATTATATATGATTTACATTTATTTTTGATTCTAAAAACGTAGAAATTAAAATTTCAAGGAAATCTCAATTATTTTCGTGAATTTCATTGAAAAAACTACATTTTTCACTAAAATATTAGCTAAATTGCTACTTTTTTAAATAGAAAATATACATTTATGAATTATATATGATTTACATTTATTTAGGATTCTAAAAACGTATAAATTAAAATTTCTCTGATATCTTAATTATTTTCGTGGATTTCATTGAAAAAACTACATTTTTCACTAAAATATTAGCTAAATTACTACTTTTTTAAGTACAAATGATAAATTTATGAATTATATATGATTTACATTTATTTTTGATTCTAAAGACAAATAAATTAAAATTTCTCTGATATCTCAATTATTTTCGTGGATTTCATAGAAAAAACGACATTTTTCACTAAAATATTAGCTAAATTACTACTTTTTTAAATAGAAAATATAAATTTATGAATTATATATGATTTACATTTATTTAGGATTCTAAAAACGTATAAATTAAAATTTCTCTGATATCTTAATTATTTTCGTGGATTTCATTGAAAAAACTACATTTTTCACTAAAATATTAGCTAAATTACTACTTTTTTAAGTACAAATGATAAATTTATGAATTATATATGATTTACATTTATTTTTGATTCTAAAGACAAATAAATTAAAATTTCTCTGATATCTCAATTATTTTCGTGGATTTCATTGAAAAAACGACATTTTTCACTTAAATATTTGCTAAATTGCTACTTTTTGAAATAGAAAATATAAATTTATGAATTATATATGATTTACATTTATTTAGGATTCTAAAAACGTATAAATTAAAATTTGATCGAAATCTCAATTATTTTCGTGGATTTCATAGAAAAAACGACATTTTTCACTTAAATATTTGCTAAATTGCTACTTTTTTAAATAGAAAATATAAATTTATGAATTATATATGATTTACATTTATTTTTGATTCTAAAGACAAATAAATTAAAATTTCTCTGATATCTTAATTATTTTCGTGGATTTCATAGAAAAAACGACATTTTTCACTTAAATATTTGCTAAATTGCTACTTTTTTAAATATAAAATATAAATTTATGAATTATATATGATTTACATTTATTTTTGATTCTAAAGACAAATAAATTAAAATTTCTCTGATATCTTAATTATTTTCGTGGATTTCATAGAAAAAAAGACATTTTTCACTTAAATATTTGCTAAATTGCTACTTTTTTAAATAGAAAATATAAATTTATGAATTATATATGATTTACATTTATTTAGGATTCTAAAAACGTATAAATTAAAATTTCTCTGATATCTTAATTATTTTCGTGGATTTCATTGAAAAAACGACATTTTTCACTTAAATATTTGCTAAATTGCTACTTTTTTAAATAGAAAATATAAATTTATGAATTATATATGATTTACATTTATTTTTGATTCTAAAGACAAATAAATTAAAATTTCTCTGATATCTTAATTATTTTCGTGGATTTCATTGACAAAACGACATTTTTCACTAAAATATTAGCTAAATTACTACTTTTTTAAGTACAAATGATAAATTTATGAATTATATATGATTTACATTTATTTTTGATTCTAAAGACAAATAAATTAAAATTTCTCTGATATCTCAATTATTTTCGTGGATTTCATTGAAAAAACGACATTTTTCACTTAAATATTTGCTAAATTGCTACTTTTTTAAATAGAAAATATAAATTTATGAATTATATATGATTTACATTTATTTAGGATTCTAAAAACGTATAAATTAAAATTTGATCGAAATCTCAATTATTTTCGTGGATTTCATAGAAAAAACGACATTTTTCACTTAAATATTTGCTAAATTGATACTTTTTTAAATAGAAAATATAAATTTATGAATTATATATGATTTACATTTATTTAGCATTCTAAAAACGTATAAATTAAAATTTCTCTGATATCTTAATTATTTTCGTGGATTTCATTGAAAAAACTACATTTTTCACTAAAATATTATCTAAATTACTACTTTTTTAAGTACAAATGATAAATTTATGAATTATATATGATTTACATTTATTTTTGATTCTAAAAACGTAGAAATTAAAATTTCAAGGAAATCTCAATTATTTTCGTGAATTTCATTGAAAAAACTACATTTTTCACTAAAATATTAGCTAAATTGCTACTTTTTTAAATAGAAAATATACATTTATGAATTATATATGATTTACATTTATTTAGGATTCTAAAAACGTATAAATTAAAATTTCTCTGATATCTTAATTATTTTCGTGGATTTCATTGAAAAAACTACATTTTTCACTAAAATATTAGCTAAATTACTACTTTTTTAAGTACAAATGATAAATTTATGAATTATATATGATTTACATTTATTTTTGATTCTAAAGACAAATAAATTAAAATTTCTCTGATATCTCAATTATTTTCGTGGATTTCATTGAAAAAACGACATTTTTCACTTAAATATTTGCTAAATTGCTACTTTTTTAAATAGAAAATATAAATTTATGAATTATATATGATTTACATTTATTTAGGATTCTAAAAACGTATAAATTAAAATTTCTCTGATATCTCAATTATTTTCGTTGGATTTCATAGAATAAACGACATTTTTCACTTAAATATTTGCTAAATTGCTACTTTTTTAAATAGAAAATATAAATTTATGAATTATATATGATTTACATTTATTTTTGATTCTAAAGACAAATAAATTAAAATTTCTCTGATATCTTAATTATTTTCGTGGATTTCATAGAAAAAACGACATTTTTCACTTAAATATTTGCTAAATTGCTACTTTTTTAAATAGAAAATATAAATTTATGAATTATATATGATTTACATTTATTTTTGATTCTAAAGACAAATAAATTAAAATTTCTCTGATATCTTAATTATTTTCGTGGATTTCATAGAAAAAACGACATTTTTCACTTAAATATTTGCTAAATTGCTACTTTTTTAAATAGAAAATATAAATTTATGAATTATATATGATTTACATTTATTTTTGATTCTAAAGACAAATAAATTAAAATTTCTCTGATATCTTAATTATTTTCGTGGATTTCATAGAAAAAACGACATTTTTCACTTAAATATTTGCTAAATTGCTACTTTTTTAAATATAAAATATAAATTTATGAATTATATATGATTTACATTTATTTTTGATTCTAAAGACAAATAAATTAAAATTTCTCTGATATCTTAATTATTTTCGTGGATTTCATAGAAAAAACGACATTTTTCACTTAAATATTTGCTAAATTGCTACTTTTTTAAATAGAAAATATAAATTTATGAATTATATATGATTTACATTTATTTAGGATTCTAAAAACGTATAAATTAAAATTTCTCTGATATCTTAATTATTTTCGTGGATTTCATTGAAAAAACGACATTTTTCACTTAAATATTTGCTAAATTGCTACTTTTTTAAATAGAAAATATAAATTTATGAATTATATATGATTTACATTTATTTAGGATTCTAAAAACGTATAAATTAAAATTTCTCTGATATCTTAATTATTTTCGTGGATTTCATTGAAAAAACTACATTTTTCACTAAAATATTAGCTAAATTACTACTTTTTTAAGTACAAATGATAAATTTATGAATTATATATGATTTACATTTATTTTTGATTCTAAAGACAAATAAATTAAAATTTCTCTGATATCTCAATTATTTTCGTGGATTTCATAGAAAAAACGACATTTTTCACTAAAATATTAGCTAAATTACTACTTTTTTAAATAGAAAATATAAATTTATGAATTATATATGATTTACATTTATTTAGGATTCTAAAAACGTATAAATTAAAATTTCTCTGATATCTTAATTATTTTCGTGGATTTCATTGAAAAAACTACATTTTTCACTAAAATATTAGCTAAATTACTACTTTTTTAAGTACAAATGATAAATTTATGAATTATATATTATTTACATTTATTTAGGATTCTAAAAACGTATAAATTAAAATTTGATTGAAATCTCAATTATTTTCGTGGATTTCATAGAAAAAACGACATTTTTCACTTAAATATTTGCTAAATTGATACTTTTTTAAATAGAAAATATAAATTTATGAATTATATATGATTTACATTTATTTTTGATTCTAAAGACAAATAAATTAAAATTTCTCTGATATCTTAATTATTTTCGTGGATTTCATAGAAAAAACGACATTTTTCACTAAAATATTAGCTAAATTACTACTTTTTTAAGTACAAATGATAAATTTATGAATTATATATGATTTACATTTATTTTTGATTCTAAAAACGTAGAAATTAAAATTTCAAGGAAATCTCAATTATTTTCGTGAATTTCATTGAAAAAACTACATTTTTCACTAAAATATTAGCTAAATTGCTACTTTTTTAAATAGAAAATATACATTTATGAATTATATATGATTTACATTTATTTAGGATTCTAAAAACGTATAAATTAAAATTTCTCTGATATCTTAATTATTTTCGTGGATTTCATTGAAAAAACTACATTTTTCACTAAAATATTAGCTAAATTACTACTTTTTTAAGTACAAATGATAAATTTATGAATTATATATGATTTACATTTATTTTTGATTCTAAAGACAAATAAATTAAAATTTCTCTGATATCTCAATTATTTTCGTGGATTTCATTGAAAAAACGACATTTTTCACTTAAATATTTGCTAAATTGCTACTTTTTTAAATAGAAAATATAAATTTATGAATTATATATGATTTACATTTATTTAGGATTCTAAAAACGTATAAATTAAAATTTGATCGAAATCTCAATTATTTTCGTGGATTTCATAGAAAAAACGACATTTTTCACTTAAATATTTGCTAAATTGCTACTTTTTTAAATAGAAAATATAAATTTATGAATTATATATGATTTACATTTATTTTTGATTCTAAAGACAAATAAATTAAAATTTCTCTGATATCTTAATTATTTTCGTGGATTTCATAGAAAAAACGACATTTTTCACTTAAATATTTGCTAAATTGCTACTTTTTTAAATAGAAAATATAAATTTATGAATTATATATGATTTACATTTATTTAGGATTCTAAAAACGTATAAATTAAAATTTGATCGAAATCTCAATTATTTTCGTGGATTTCATAGAAAAAACGACATTTTTCACTTAAATATTTGCTAAATTGCTACTTTTTTAAATAGAAAATATAAATTTATGAATTATATATGATTTACATTTATTTTTGATTCTAAAGACAAATAAATTAAAATTTCTCTGATATCTTAATTATTTTCGTGGATTTCATAGAAAAAACGACATTTTTCACTTAAATATTTGCTAAATTGCTACTTTTTTAAATATAAAATATAAATTTATGAATTATATATGATTTACATTTATTTTTGATTCTAAAGACAAATAAATTAAAATTTCTCTGATATCTTAATTATTTTCGTGGATTTCATAGAAAAAAAGACATTTTTCACTTAAATATTTGCTAAATTGCTACTTTTTTAAATAGAAAATATAAATTTATGAATTATATATGATTTACATTTATTTAGGATTCTAAAAACGTATAAATTAAAATTTCTCTGATATCTTAATTATTTTCGTGGATTTCATTGAAAAAACGACATTTTTCACTTAAATATTTGCTAAATTGCTACTTTTTTAAATAGAAAATATAAATTTATGAATTATATATGATTTACATTTATTTTTGATTCTAAAGACAAATAAATTAAAATTTCTCTGATATCTTAATTATTTTCGTGGATTTCATTGACAAAACGACATTTTTCACTAAAATATTAGCTAAATTACTACTTTTTTAAGTACAAATGATAAATTTATGAATTATATATGATTTACATTTATTTTTGATTCTAAAGACAAATAAATTAAAATTTCTCTGATATCTCAATTATTTTCGTGGATTTCATTGAAAAAACGACATTTTTCACTTAAATATTTGCTAAATTGCTACTTTTTTAAATAGAAAATATAAATTTATGAATTATATATGATTTACATTTATTTAGGATTCTAAAAACGTATAAATTAAAATTTGATCGAAATCTCAATTATTTTCGTGGATTTCATAGAAAAAACGACATTTTTCACTTAAATATTTGCTAAATTGATACTTTTTTAAATAGAAAATATAAATTTATGAATTATATATGATTTACATTTATTTAGCATTCTAAAAACGTATAAATTAAAATTTCTCTGATATCTTAATTATTTTCGTGGATTTCATTGAAAAAACTACATTTTTCACTAAAATATTATCTAAATTACTACTTTTTTAAGTACAAATGATAAATTTATGAATTATATATGATTTACATTTATTTTTGATTCTAAAAACGTAGAAATTAAAATTTCAAGGAAATCTCAATTATTTTCGTGAATTTCATTGAAAAAACTACATTTTTCACTAAAATATTAGCTAAATTGCTACTTTTTTAAATAGAAAATATACATTTATGAATTATATATGATTTACATTTATTTAGGATTCTAAAAACGTATAAATTAAAATTTCTCTGATATCTTAATTATTTTCGTGGATTTCATTGAAAAAACTACATTTTTCACTAAAATATTAGCTAAATTACTACTTTTTTAAGTACAAATGATAAATTTATGAATTATATATGATTTACATTTATTTAGGATTCTAAAAACGTATAAATTAAAATTTCTCTGATATCTCAATTATTTTCGTTGGATTTCATAGAATAAACGACATTTTTCACTTAAATATTTGCTAAATTGCTACTTTTTTAAATAGAAAATATAAATTTATGAATTATATATGATTTACATTTATTTTTGATTCTAAAGACAAATAAATTAAAATTTCTCTGATATCTTAATTATTTTCGTGGATTTCATAGAAAAAACGACATTTTTCACTTAAATATTTGCTAAATTGCTACTTTTTTAAATATAAAATATAAATTTATGAATTATATATGATTTACATTTATTTTTGATTCTAAAGACAAATAAATTAAAATTTCTCTGATATCTTAATTATTTTCGTGGATTTCATAGAAAAAACGACATTTTTCACTTAAATATTTGCTAAATTGCTACTTTTTTAAATAGAAAATATAAATTTATGAATTATATATGATTTACATTTATTTTTGATTCTAAAGACAAATAAATTAAAATTTCTCTGATATCTATATTATTTTCGTGGATTTCATAGAAAAAACGACATTTTTCACTTAAATATTTGCTAAATTGCTACTTTTTTAAATAGAAAATATAAATTTATGAATTATATATGATTTACATTTATTTAGGATTCTAAAAACGTATAAATTAAAATTTCTCTGATATCTTAATTATTTTCGTGGATTTCATTGAAAAAACGACATTTTTCACTTAAATATTTGCTAAATTGCTACTTTTTTAAATAGAAAATATAAATTTATGAATTATATATGCGGGTTTGATATTTCCCCCCAGACCAAGCGAGATGGCGGCGAGCCACGTCGCACTCAATGGGCGGGGCCTGTAAACTTAAGACGCCGCGTAAAGGCTTCTACCCAGGTATAAAGAGGTCGACCCAAGTGTCTGAACACATAAGTAAAACAGTCAATCAACGCATCATGAAGTCCTCTCTTGAATTACCTAGTTATTAAACCCTTAGACATAGCCAATAATTTTTGTATTCGATTATAAACCCGGATAATGTAAAGAGTGACTTTAAGACATTGACTAATTATATATCAGACGATCAGCCTCCAAAAGGCAGTTCATCCAGCGCC
Source organism: Labia minor (assembly GCA_963082975.1). Taxonomy (NCBI): domain Eukaryota; kingdom Metazoa; phylum Arthropoda; class Insecta; order Dermaptera; family Spongiphoridae; genus Labia; species Labia minor. The sequence goes on along the minus strand of OY720345.1, from coordinate 7,292,145 downwards.
TCCAGTTCATCCAGCGCCTCCAGTACATTCGATTGAAGATACTACTATTTTACTCCAAGTGCCAAAAGTGTTAAGTGATTTGCTGACTCTCCAGAAAGTACGTAAGCCGACTTTATTATTATCTTAATGTCACTCTGCTTGAATTCCCTTTAAATTGATTAAATCTTTATAAAACTCTTCCGTTAATAAATTTATATTAAATCTACGACTCTCTGATCATTTTCCCTAAATCAAGAAATCCCACAAATTGGGGGCTCGTCCGGGATTTGAATTAAATATCCACAAAGTGGCTGGGATTTTAAATAATAACGCGCCAAAAATAATTCTCTAACTCAGAATGAGTACCTTAAGGGAACTGATCGAAGTAGCCAACAAAATTAAAACAGAAAAACTCAAAATTGTTAAAATATTGAACACAGTAATTTTCGACAAATCAACGAGAGTGAATAGAAAAAATATTCTATCTTTCAAAGGATTCAATTTTTCGGAAGATTCAGAAGAATTTATAAATAAATTGGAATATATGAAACAAAATTTAACATGGCAAGATTTAATTAAAATTTCACCCGTCTTGAATATAAAATGCCATCCATCAGAAGACATCTTAAGAAAAAGAATATTATCATTTTTGTGTCACTTGGAATACGAAGAGGAGGACGACAGCGATGAAGATAACGAAGAATCCGACGACGAGGGAACCAACGACGATGAAGAAATCAACGACGATAACGAAGGCAACAATCAGCAGGAAAAGGAGGATGAACTCAACCAAATCGATTACGACGACCCTAAGATAGTCAGAAACAAAGGTGAGCAAATCTTCAATTCAAATTGCTCTGTTGGTTTCCGAGACATTGAAGAGATGATCAGGAAATTCAATGGAAAGGACGGATATCCAATAGAAAAATGGATTGAAGAGTTTGACAATATCAAGATTTTGCTAAAATTAAACCCTCTCCAGACTTTAATTTATGCAAAACGATCTTTAACTGATTTGGCAAAATTATTTATTCAGTCGGAACCTTGTATCGATTCGTGGCGAACATTAAAAGAGAAACTAAGAAGCGAATTCGGATCAAAAATTTCAAGTGCCAGCTTGCATAGATCACTGAATGAACGACGAAAACGACGAGAGGAATCTACGCAAGAATATTTCTTAGTAATGAAAGAAATGGCAAATAGAGGAAATATTGAGCAAGCATCTCTTTTTGAGTACGTCATCAACGGGATAGAGGATAACGAAACAAATAAATCAATTTTATACGGAGCCAAAAACCTTTCCGAATTCAAAGACAAACTGAGGATCTACGAAAAAATTAAAAATAAAATAAGCAATAAAACCCCAAACTCAACGAAAATATTAGAAAAAGATTGGAGAAAACCCAGAGAGCAACCAAAAGATTTTCAAAAACCAGTACGATGTTTCAATTGCGGCTCAAACCAACATCTCTCAATAAGATGCCCTGACAAAAGTAAAGGAACTAAGTGCTACAATTGTGGAAAATTTGGTCATTTAGCCCGACTATGCCGTGAGAATAAAGCCTCAGTAAATTTAGCGATCGAAAAAAATAATACAATACCAATTACAATTCATGATAACAAGAGCACCGCTTTGATCGACACGGGAAGCGATGTAAATCTCATAAGAGAAGATTTATATCATGACATCGGTAGCCCAGAAATAACAGAAACAAGCAAAGCTTTCACAGGCCTCGGTAATATAACAACAACTTCGCCGGGCAGCTTTGTAACTAACATCACTATAGACGATGAAGTTTTTCAAATCAAATTATACATACTAAAGAAAAGCCAAATTAATTACAAGCTAATCATTGGGCAAGAATTGTTACAACAATGTGAATTAATAATGAAAAAAGGAAGTATCACATTAAAAAATCTTTGTAAAGAAAACAAGTCAGATGAGGCTAAGGATACAGCAGATCTAATGACAATTCTAAAGGATGACCACGCTCAGGAAGAAATTGATGCACCATCTATATATAAAGATAAAATTTCCGACATAATTAAAAACTACAAACCAAATAAATCAATAAACTCAGAAATTAAAACAAAAAATGTTGACGAGGAAGAAATAGAAGAACAAAATGAAGATTTTTCTGATGAGGTTATTAATCATGATGAAGAAAATGAAGAAGAAATTATTAATGAAGAACATGACTTACATGAAAATAATGATATACCTGAAGATAGTGAAATGCATGAAGAGGAAACAAATGAAAAGAATAATCAAGAAGATGAAGCTCTAATAATGAAAAAGTCTGATGAGTATGTAGAAGATGAATTAACTGAAAAAGAAATAAATCAAGATGTAAATGATCAAAATGAAATAAATCAAGAGTTAAATGATCAAAATGAAATAAAAAAATCTAATGATCAATTAACATATGCAATCAATATAGAAAATGCACATAACACTGAACAAATAAAAGAAACAAAAGATTCTGAAGAATTTGAAGAAACTTCAATGATAATTAACGAGTCAATAAATGATAATAGTTTAATAAATGATAAATTGACAAATAAAGAACAAGATTTAATAAATGGAATCGATAAACAATTTATAAATGAATCTCAAATAGCTAGAGAGTCTATAAGTGAAAACGAAGATCATCAAAAAATAGAAGAAAATATCGTGAAATTGATAAGTTATGAAAGTCAAGATGATTCTGCTCTGACTAAGATTACAGATACCATTAATGAAGAAGATAATCTTGAAATATCACATACACCAAAACGTAAACGTGAAAATGATGACACATTTCATAAAATTTACGAAAAGAAGCTAAAAACTCCATACTTAAAGTTCAAGAAGAAAATAAAAAAAACATATGCGAAAAAATGTAAAACACCCATCAAGTATCGAAACGGAGATTTGGTCGCCATAAAAAGAACCCAATTCGACCCCGGTCTAAAAATTAAAAGTGCGTTTTTAGGGCCATATGAAGTGGTACAAGCTTTGAATCATAACAAATACCAAGTCAAGAAAATTTCGAATTGTGAAGAGCCAAATCTCTCTCTAACTTCATCTGAATTTATGAAACCCTACCCCGATTATTAAAAGAACCAAGTGAAATAGTGAGAAAGTGAAATACAAGAGAAATAGTGGAAAAAGTGAAATATGAGTGAAATAGTGAAAAAGTGAAATATGAGTGAAATAGTGAAAAGTAAAATGTAAGTGTAATATTAAAATAAAGTGATAAAACAATACTAACAAAGTGATCTAGTGTAATAAAATAATAATGTTTAAGATGTTATTTTTATGTTCAAATGCTTTTAAGTTTAGAAAATTGTTTAATAATAATGTTTAAGAAGTTATTTTTTATGTTCAAATTGTTTTTAAGTTTAGAGAATTTTTGAAACTGTGATCAAGTGAGGACACTATGAAGGTCAGGAATGGCCGATTGCGGGTTTGATATTTCCCCCCAGACCAAGCGAGATGGCGGCGAGCCACGTCGCACTCAATGGGCGGGGCCTGTAAACTTAAGACGCCGCGTAAAGGCTTCTACCCAGGTATAAAGAGGTCGACCCAAGTGTCTGAACACATAAGTAAAACAGTCAATCAACGCATCATGAAGTCCTCTCTTGAATTACCTAGTTATTAAACCCTTAGACATAGCCAATAATTTTTGTATTCGATTATAAACCCGGATAATGTAAAGAGTGACTTTAAGACATTGACTAATTATATATCAGACGATCAGCCTCCAAAAGGCAGTTCATCCAGCGCCTCCAGTACATTCGATTGAAGATACTACTATTTTACTCCAAGTGCCAAAAGTGTTAAGTGATTTGCTGACTCTCCAGAAAGTACGTAAGCCGACTTTATTATTATCTTAATGTCACTCTGCTTGAATTCCCTTTAAATTGATTAAATCTTTATAAAACTCTTCCGTTAATAAATTTATATTAAATCTACGACTCTCTGATCATTTCCCCTAAATCAAGAAATCCCACATATATGATTTACATTTATTTAGGATTCTAAAAACGTATAAATTAAAATTTCTCTGATATCTCAATTATTTTCGTGGATTTCATAGAAAAAACGACATTTTTCACTAAAATATTAGCTAAATTACTACTTTTTTAAATAGAAAATATAAATTTATGAATTATATATGATTTACATTTATTTAGGATTCTAAAAACGTATAAATTAAAATTTCTCTGATATCTTAATTATTTTCGTGGATTTCATTGAAAAAACTACATTTTTCACTAAAATATTAGCTAAATTACTACTTTTTTAAGTACAAATGATAAATTTATGAATTATATATGATTTACATTTATTTTTGATTCTAAAAACGTAGAAATTAAAATTTCAAGGAAATCTCAATTATTTTCGTGAATTTCATTGAAAAAACTACATTTTTCACTAAAATATTAGCTAAATTGCTACTTTTTTAAATAGAAAATATACATTTATGAATTATATATGATTTACATTTATTTAGGATTCTAAAAACGTATAAATTAAAATTTCTCTGATATCTTAATTATTTTCGTGGATTTCATTGAAAAAACTACATTTTTCACTAAAATATTAGCTAAATTACTACTTTTTTAAATAGAAAATATAAATTTATGAATTATATATGATTTACATTTATTTAGGATTCTAAAAACGTATAAATTAAAATTTCTCTGATATCTTAATTATTTTCGTGGATTTCATTGAAAAAACTACATTTTTCACTAAAATATTAGCTAAATTACTACTTTTTTAAGTACAAATGATAAATTTATGAATTATATATGATTTACATTTATTTTTGATTCTAAAGACAAATAAATTAAAATTTCTCCGATATCTCAATTATTTTCGTGGATTTCATTGAAAAAACGACATTTTTCACTTAAAAATTTGCTAAATTGCTACTTTTTTAAATAGAAAATATAAATTTATGAATTATATATGATTTACATTTATTTTTGATTCTAAAGTAAAATAAATTAAAATTTCTTTGATATCTTAAGTATTTTCCTGGATTTCATAGAAAAAACGACATTTTTCACTTAAATATTTGCTAAATTGCTACTTTTTTAAATACAAAATATAAATTAATGAATTATATATGATTTACATTTATTTTTGATTCTAAAAACGTAGAAATTAAAATTTCAAGGAAATCTCAATTATTTTCGTGGATTTCATTGAAAAAACTACATTTTTCACTAAAATATTAGCTAAATTACTACTTTTTTAAGTACAAATGATAAATTTATGAATTATATATGATTTACATTTATTTTTGATTCTAAAGACAAATAAATTAAAATTTCAAGGAAATCTCAATTATTTTCGTGGATTTCATAGAAAAAACGACATTTTTCACTTAAATATTTGCTAAATTGCTACTTTTTTAAATAGAAAATATAAATTTATGAATTATATATGATTTACATTTATTTTTGATTCTAAAGACAAATAAATTAAAATTTCTCTGATATCTTAATTATTTTCGTGGATTTCATAGAAAAAACGACATTTTTCACTTAAATATTTGCTAAATTGCTACTTTTTTAAATATAAAATATAAATTTATGAATTATATATGATTTACATTTATTTTTGATTCTAAAGACAAATAAATTAAAATTTCTCTGATATCTTAATTATTTTCGTGGATTTCATAGAAAAAACGACATTTTTCACTTAAATATTTGCTAAATTGCTACTTTTTTAAATAGAAAATATAAATTTATGAATTATATATGATTTACATTTATTTAGGATTCTAAAAACGTATAAATTAAAATTTGATCGAAATCTCAATTATTTTCGTGGATTTCATAGAAAAAACGACATTTTTCACTTAAATATTTGCTAAATTACTACTTTTTTAAGTACAAATGATAAATTTATGAATTATATATGATTTACATTTATTTTTGATTCTAAAAACATAGAAATTAATATTTCAAGGAAATCTCAATTATTTTCGTGGATTTCATAGAAAAAACGACATTTTTCACTTAAATATTTGCTAAATTGCTACTTTTTTAAATAGAAAATATAAATTTATGAATTATATATGATTTACATTTATTTTTGATTCTAAAGACAAATAAATTAAAATTTTTCTGATATCTCAATTATTTTCGTGCATTTCATTGAAAAAAAGACATTTTTCACTTAAATATTTGCTAAATTGCTACTTTTTTAAATACAAAATATAAATTTATGAATTATATATGATTTACATTTATTTTTGATTCTAAAGACAAATAAATTAAAATTTCTCTGATATCTTAATTATTTTCGTGGATTTCATTGAAAAAACTACATTTTTCACTAAAATATTAGCTAAATTACTACTTTTTTAAGTACAAATGATAAATTTATGAATTATATATGATTTACATTTATTTTTGATTCTAAAGACAAATAAATTAAAATTTCTCTGATATCTCAATTATTTTCGTGGATTTCATTGAAAAAACTACATTTTTCACTTAAAAATTTGCTAAATTGCTACTTTTTTAAATAGAAAATATAAATTTATGAATTATATATGATTTACATTTATTTTTGATTCTAAAGACAAATAAATTAAAATTTCTCTGATATCTCAATTATTTTCGTGGATTTCATTGAAAAAACGACATTTTTCACTTAAATATTTGCTAAATTGCTACTTTTTTAAATAGAAAATATAAATTTATGAATTATATATGATTTACATTTATTTAGGATTCTAAAAACGTATAAATTAAAATTTGATCGAAATCTCAATTATTTTCGTGGATTTCATAGAAAAAACGACATTTTTCACTTAAATATTTGCTAAATTGATACTTTTTTAAATAGAAAATATAAATTTATGAATTATATATGATTTACATTTATTTAGGATTCTAAAAACGTATAAATTAAAATTTCTCTGATATCTTAATTATTTTCGTGGATTTCATTGAAAAAACTACATTTTTCACTAAAATATTAGCTAAATTACTACTTTTTTAAGTACAAATGATAAATTTATGAATTATATATGATTTACATTTATTTTTGATTCTAAAGACAAATAAATTAAAATTTCTCTGATATCTCAATTATTTTCGTGGATTTCATTGAAAAAACGACATTTTTCACTTAAAAATTTGCTAAATTGCTACTTTTTTAAATAGAAAATATAAATTTATGAATTATATATGATTTACATTTATTTTTGATTCTAAAGACAAATAAATTAAAATTTCTCTGATATCTCAATTATTTTCGTGGATTTCATAGAAAAAACGACATTTTTCACTAAAATATTAGCTAAATTACTACTTTTTTAAATAGAAAATATAAATTTATGAATTATATATGATTTACATTTATTTAGGATTCTAAAAACGTATAAATTAAAATTTCTCTGATATCTTAATTATTTTCGTGGATTTCATTGAAAAAAATACATTTTTCACTAAAATATTAGCTAAATTACTACTTTTTTAAGTACAAATGATAAATTTATGAATTATATATGATTTACATTTATTTTTGATTCTAAAGACAAATAAATTAAAATTTCTCTGATATCTCAATTATTTTCGTGGATTTCATAGAAAAAACGACATTTTTCACTTAAAAATTTGCTAAATTGCTACTTTTTTAAATAGAAAATATAAATTTATGAATTATATATGATTTACATTTATTTTTGATTCTAAAGACAAATAAATTAAAATTTCTCTGATATCTCAATTATTTTCGTGGATTTCATAGAAAAAACGACATTTTTCACTAAAATATTAGCTAAATTACTACTTTTTTAAATAGAAAATATAAATTTATGAATTATATATGATTTACATTTATTTAGGATTCTAAAAACGTATAAATTAAAATTTCTCTGATATCTTAATTATTTTCGTGGATTTCATTGAAAAAAATACATTTTTCACTAAAATATTAGCTAAATTACTACTTTAATAAGTACAAATGATAAATTTATGAATTATATATGATTTACATTTATTTTTGATTCTAAAGACAAATAAATTAAAATTTCTCTGATATCTCAATTATTTTCGTGGATTTCATTGAAAAAACGACATTTTTCACTTAAAAATTTGCTAAATTGCAACTTTTTTAAATAGAAAATATACATTTATGAATTATATATGATTTACATTTATTTAGGATTCTAAAAACGTATAAATTAAAATTTCTCTGATATCTTAATTATTTTCGTGGATTTCATTGAAAAAACTACATTTTTCACTAAAATATTAGCTAAATTACTACTTTTTTAAATAGAAAATATAAATTTATGAATTATATATGATTTACATTTATTTAGGATTCTAAAAACGTATAAATTAAAATTTCTCTGATATCTTAATTATTTTCGTGGATTTCATTGAAAAAACTACATTTTTCACTAAAATATTAGCTAAATTACTACTTTTTTAAGTACAAATGATAAATTTATGAATTATATATGATTTACATTTATTTTTGATTCTAAAGACAAATAAATTAAAATTTCTCTGATATCTCAATTATTTTCGTGGATTTCATTGAAAAAACGACATTTTTCACTTAAAAATTTGCTAAATTGCTACTTTTTTAAATAGAAAATATAAATTTATGAATTATATATGATTTACATTTATTTTTGATTCTAAAGACAAATAAATTAAAATTTCTCTGATATCTTAATTATTTTCGTGGATTTCATAGAAAAAACGACATTTTTCACTTAAATATTTGCTAAATTGCTACTTTTTTAAATATAAAATATAAATTTATGAATTATATATGATTTACATTTATTTTTCATTCTAAAGACAAATAAATTAAAATTTCTCTGATATCTTAATTATTTTCGTGGATTTCATAGAAAAAACGACATTTTTCACTTAAATATTTGCTAAATTGCTACTTTTTTAAATAGAAAATATAAATTTATGAATTATATATGATTTACATTTATTTAGGATTCTAAAAACCTATAAATTAAAATTTCTCTGATATCTTAATTATTTTCGTGGATTTCATTGAAAAAACGACATTTTTCACTTAAATATTTGCTAAATTGCTACTTTTTTAAATAGAAAATATAAATTTATGAATTATATATGATTTACATTTATTTAGGATTCTAAAAACGTATAAATTAAAATTTCTCTGATATCTTAATTATTTTCGTGGATTTCATTGAAAAAACTACATTTTTCACTAAAATATTAGCTAAATTACTACTTTTTTAAGTACAAATGATAAATTTATGAATTATATATGATTTACATTTATTTTTGATTCTAAAGACAAATAAATTAAAATTTCTCTGATATCTCAATTATTTTCGTGGATTTCATAGAAAAAACGACATTTTTCACTAAAATATTAGCTAAATTACTACTTTTTTAAATAGAAAATATAAATTTATGAATTATATATGATTTACATTTATTTAGGATTCTAAAAACGTATAAATTAAAATTTCTCTGATATCTTAATTATTTTCGTGGATTTCATTGAAAAAACTACATTTTTCACTAAAATATTAGCTAAATTACTACTTTTTTAAGTACAAATGATAAATTTATGAATTATATATTATTTACATTTATTTAGGATTCTAAAAACGTATAAATTAAAATTTGATTGAAATCTCAATTATTTTCGTGGATTTCATAGAAAAAACGACATTTTTCACTTAAATATTTGCTAAATTGATACTTTTTTAAATAGAAAATATAAATTTATGAATTATATATGATTTACATTTATTTTTGATTCTAAAGACAAATAAATTAAAATTTCTCTGATATCTTAATTATTTTCGTGGATTTCATAGAAAAAACGACATTTTTCACTAAAATATTAGCTAAATTACTACTTTTTTAAGTACAAATGATAAATTTATGAATTATATATGATTTACATTTATTTTTGATTCTAAAAACGTAGAAATTAAAATTTCAAGGAAATCTCAATTATTTTCGTGAATTTCATTGAAAAAACTACATTTTTCACTAAAATATTAGCTAAATTGCTACTTTTTTAAATAGAAAATATACATTTATGAATTATATATGATTTACATTTATTTAGGATTCTAAAAACGTATAAATTAAAATTTCTCTGATATCTTAATTATTTTCGTGGATTTCATTGAAAAAACTACATTTTTCACTAAAATATTAGCTAAATTACTACTTTTTTAAGTACAAATGATAAATTTGTGAATTATATATGATTTACATTTATTTTTGATTCTAAAGACAAATAAATTAAAATTTCTCTGATATCTCAATTATTTTCGTGGATTTCATAGAAAAAACGACATTTTTCACTAAAATATTAGCTAAATTACTACTTTTTTAAATAGAAAATATAAATTTATGAATTATATATGATTTACATTTATTTAGGATTCTAAAAACGTATAAATTAAAATTTCTCTGATATCTTAATTATTTTCGTGGATTTCATTGAAAAAACTACATTTTTCACTAAAATATTAGCTAAATTACTACTTTTTTAAGTACAAATGATAAATTTATGAATTATATATGATTTACATTTATTTTTGATTCTAAAGACAAATAAATTAAAATTTCTCTGATATCTCAATTATTTTCGTGGATTTCATTGAAAAAACGACATTTTTCACTTAAATATTTGCTAAATTGCTACTTTTTTAAATAGAAAATATAAATTTATGAATTATATATGATTTACATTTATTTAGGATTCTAAAAACGTATAAATTAAAATTTGATCGAAATCTCAATTATTTTCGTGGATTTCATAGAAAAAACGACATTTTTCACTTAAATATTTGCTAAATTGCTACTTTTTTAAATAGAAAATATAAATTTATGAATTATATATGATTTACATTTATTTTTGATTCTAAAGACAAATAAATTAAAATTTCTCTGATATCTTAATTATTTTCGTGGATTTCATAGAAAAAACGACATTTTTCACTTAAATATTTGCTAAATTGCTACTTTTTTAAATAGAAAATATAAATTTATGAATTATATATGATTTACATTTATTTAGGATTCTAAAAACGTATAAATTAAAATTTGATCGAAATCTCAATTATTTTCGTGGATTTCATAGAAAAAACGACATTTTTCACTTAAATATTTGCTAAATTGCTACTTTTTTAAATAGAAAATATAAATTTATGAATTATATATGATTTACATTTATTTTTGATTCTAAAGACAAATAAATTAAAATTTCTCTGATATCTTAATTATTTTCGTGGATTTCATAGAAAAAACGACATTTTTCACTTAAATATTTGCTAAATTGCTACTTTTTTAAATATAAAATATAAATTTATGAATTATATATGATTTACATTTATTTTTGATTCTAAAGACAAATAAATTAAAATTTCTCTGATATCTTAATTATTTTCGTGGATTTCATAGAAAAAAAGACATTTTTCACTTAAATATTTGCTAAATTGCTACTTTTTTAAATAGAAAATATAAATTTATGAATTATATATGATTTACATTTATTTAGGATTCTAAAAACGTATAAATTAAAATTTCTCTGATATCTTAATTATTTTCGTGGATTTCATTGAAAAAACGACATTTTTCACTTAAATATTTGCTAAATTGCTACTTTTTTAAATAGAAAATATAAATTTATGAATTATATATGATTTACATTTATTTTTGATTCTAAAGACAAATAAATTAAAATTTCTCTGATATCTTAATTATTTTCGTGGATTTCATTTTCAAAACGACATTTTTCACTAAAATATTAGCTAAATTACTACTTTTTTAAGTACAAATGATAAATTTATGAATTATATATGATTTACATTTATTTTTGATTCTAAAGACAAATAAATTAAAATTTCTCTGATATCTCAATTATTTTCGTGGATTTCATTGAAAAAACGACATTTTTCACTTAAATATTTGCTAAATTGCTACTTTTTTAAATAGAAAATATAAATTTATGAATTATATATGATTTACATTTATTTAGGATTCTAAAAACGTATAAATTAAAATTTGATCGAAATCTCAATTATTTTCGTGGATTTCATAGAAAAAACGACATTTTTCACTTAAATATTTGCTAAATTGATACTTTTTTAAATAGAAAATATAAATTTATGAATTATATATGATTTACATTTATTTAGCATTCTAAAAACGTATAAATTAAAATTTCTCTGATATCTTAATTATTTTCGTGGATTTCATTGAAAAAACTACATTTTTCACTAAAATATTATCTAAATTACTACTTTTTTAAGTACAAATGATAAATTTATGAATTATATATGATTTACATTTATTTTTGATTCTAAAAACGTAGAAATTAAAATTTCAAGGAAATCTCAATTATTTTCGTGAATTTCATTGAAAAAACTACATTTTTCACTAAAATATTAGCTAAATTGCTACTTTTTTAAATAGAAAATATACATTTATGAATTATATATGATTTACATTTATTTAGGATTCTAAAAACGTATAAATTAAAATTTCTCTGATATCTTAATTATTTTCGTGGATTTCATTGAAAAAACTACATTTTTCACTAAAATATTAGCTAAATTACTACTTTTTTAAGTACAAATGATAAATTTATGAATTATATATGATTTACATTTATTTTTGATTCTAAAGACAAATAAATTAAAATTTTTCTGATATCTCAATTATTTTCGTGGATTTCATTGAAAAAACGACATTTTTCACTTAAAAATTTGCTAAATTGCTACTTTTTTAAATAGAAAATATAAATTTATGAATTATATATAATTTACATTTATTTTTGATTCTAAAGACAAATAAATTAAAATTTCTCTGATATCTCAATTATTTTCGTGGATTTCATTGAAAAAACGACATTTTTCACTTAAATATTTGCTAAATTGCTACTTTTTTAAATAGAAAATATAAATTTATGAATTATATATGATTTACATTTATTTAGGATTCTAAAAACGTATAAATTAAAATTTCTCTGATATCTCAATTATTTTCGTTGGATTTCATAGAATAAACGACATTTTTCACTTAAATATTTGCTAAATTGCTACTTTTTTAAATAGAAAATATAAATTTATGAATTATATATGATTTACATTTATTTTTGATTCTAAAGACAAATAAATTAAAATTTCTCTGATATCTTAATTATTTTCGTGGATTTCATAGAAAAAACGACATTTTTCACTTAAATATTTGCTAAATTGCTACTTTTTTAAATATAAAATATAAATTTATGAATTATATATGATTTACATTTATTTTTGATTCTAAAGACAAATAAATTAAAATTTCTCTGATATCTTAATTATTTTCGTGGATTTCATAGAAAAAACGACATTTTTCACTTAAATATTTGCTAAATTGCTACTTTTTTAAATAGAAAATATAAATTTATGAATTATATATGATTTACATTTATTTTTGATTCTAAAGACAAATAAATTAAAATTTCTCTGATATCTATATTATTTTCGTGGATTTCATAGAAAAAACGACATTTTTCACTTAAATATTTGCTAAATTGCTACTTTTTTAAATAGAAAATATAAATTTATGAATTATATATGATTTACATTTATTTAGGATTCTAAAAACGTATAAATTAAAATTTCTCTGATATCTTAATTATTTTCGTGGATTTCATTGAAAAAACGACATTTTTCACTTAAATATTTGCTAAATTGCTACTTTTTTAAATAGAAAATATAAATTTATGAATTATATATGCGGGTTTGATATTTCCCCCCAGACCAAGCGAGATGGCGGCGAGCCACGTCGCACTCAATGGGCGGGGCCTGTAAACTTAAGACGCCGCGTAAAGGCTTCTACCCAGGTATAAAGAGGTCGACCCAAGTGTCTGAACACATAAGTAAAACAGTCAATCAACGCATCATGAAGTCCTCTCTTGAATTACCTAGTTATTAAACCCTTAGACATAGCCAATAATTTTTGTATTCGATTATAAACCCGGATAATGTAAAGAGTGACTTTAAGACATTGACTAATTATATATCAGACGATCAGCCTCCAAAAGGCAGTTCATCCAGCGCCTCCAGTTCATCCAGCGCCTCCAGTACATTCGATTGAAGATACTACTATTTTACTCCAAGTGCCAAAAGTGTTAAGTGATTTGCTGACTCTCCAGAAAGTACGTAAGCCGACTTTATTATTATCTTAATGTCACTCTGCTTGAATTCCCTTTAAATTGATTAAATCTTTATAAAACTCTTCCGTTAATAAATTTATATTAAATCTACGACTCTCTGATCATTTTCCCTAAATCAAGAAATCCCACAAATTGGGGGCTCGTCCGGGATTTGAATTAAATATCCACAAAGTGGCTGGGATTTTAAATAATAACGCGCCAAAAATAATTCTCTAACTCAGAATGAGTACCTTAAGGGAACTGATCGAAGTAGCCAACAAAATTAAAACAGAAAAACTCAAAATTGTTAAAATATTGAACACAGTAATTTTCGACAAATCAACGAGAGTGAATAGAAAAAATATTCTATCTTTCAAAGGATTCAATTTTTCGGAAGATTCAGAAGAATTTATAAATAAATTGGAATATATGAAACAAAATTTAACATGGCAAGATTTAATTAAAATTTCACCCGTCTTGAATATAAAATGCCATCCATCAGAAGACATCTTAAGAAAAAGAATATTATCATTTTTGTGTCACTTGGAATACGAAGAGGAGGACGACAGCGATGAAGATAACGAAGAATCCGACGACGAGGGAACCAACGACGATGAAGAAATCAACGACGATAACGAAGGCAACAATCAGCAGGAAAAGGAGGATGAACTCAACCAAATCGATTACGACGACCCTAAGATAGTCAGAAACAAAGGTGAGCAAATCTTCAATTCAAATTGCTCTGTTGGTTTCCGAGACATTGAAGAGATGATCAGGAAATTCAATGGAAAGGACGGATATCCAATAGAAAAATGGATTGAAGAGTTTGACAATATCAAGATTTTGCTAAAATTAAACCCTCTCCAGACTTTAATTTATGCAAAACGATCTTTAACTGATTTGGCAAAATTATTTATTCAGTCGGAACCTTGTATCGATTCGTGGCGAACATTAAAAGAGAAACTAAGAAGCGAATTCGGATCAAAAATTTCAAGTGCCAGCTTGCATAGATCACTGAATGAACGACGAAAACGACGAGAGGAATCTACGCAAGAATATTTCTTAGTAATGAAAGAAATGGCAAATAGAGGAAATATTGAGCAAGCATCTCTTTTTGAGTACGTCATCAACGGGATAGAGGATAACGAAACAAATAAATCAATTTTATACGGAGCCAAAAACCTTTCCGAATTCAAAGACAAACTGAGGATCTACGAAAAAATTAAAAATAAAATAAGCAATAAAACCCCAAACTCAACGAAAATATTAGAAAAAGATTGGAGAAAACCCAGAGAGCAACCAAAAGATTTTCAAAAACCAGTACGATGTTTCAATTGCGGCTCAAACCAACATCTCTCAATAAGATGCCCTGACAAAAGTAAAGGAACTAAGTGCTACAATTGTGGAAAATTTGGTCATTTAGCCCGACTATGCCGTGAGAATAAAGCCTCAGTAAATTTAGCGATCGAAAAAAATAATACAATACCAATTACAATTCATGATAACAAGAGCACCGCTTTGATCGACACGGGAAGCGATGTAAATCTCATAAGAGAAGATTTATATCATGACATCGGTAGCCCAGAAATAACAGAAACAAGCAAAGCTTTCACAGGCCTCGGTAATATAACAACAACTTCGCCGGGCAGCTTTGTAACTAACATCACTATAGACGATGAAGTTTTTCAAATCAAATTATACATACTAAAGAAAAGCCAAATTAATTACAAGCTAATCATTGGGCAAGAATTGTTACAACAATGTGAATTAATAATGAAAAAAGGAAGTATCACATTAAAAAATCTTTGTAAAGAAAACAAGTCAGATGAGGCTAAGGATACAGCAGATCTAATGACAATTCTAAAGGATGACCACGCTCAGGAAGAAATTGATGCACCATCTATATATAAAGATAAAATTTCCGACATAATTAAAAACTACAAACCAAATAAATCAATAAACTCAGAAATTAAAACAAAAAATGTTGACGAGGAAGAAATAGAAGAACAAAATGAAGATTTTTCTGATGAGGTTATTAATCATGATGAAGAAAATGAAGAAGAAATTATTAATGAAGAACATGACTTACATGAAAATAATGATATACCTGAAGATAGTGAAATGCATGAAGAGGAAACAAATGAAAAGAATAATCAAGAAGATGAAGCTCTAATAATGAAAAAGTCTGATGAGTATGTAGAAGATGAATTAACTGAAAAAGAAATAAATCAAGATGTAAATGATCAAAATGAAATAAATCAAGAGTTAAATGATCAAAATGAAATAAAAAAATCTAATGATCAATTAACATATGCAATCAATATAGAAAATGCACATAACACTGAACAAATAAAAGAAACAAAAGATTCTGAAGAATTTGAAGAAACTTCAATGATAATTAACGAGTCAATAAATGATAATAGTTTAATAAATGATAAATTGACAAATAAAGAACAAGATTTAATAAATGGAATCGATAAACAATTTATAAATGAATCTCAAATAGCTAGAGAGTCTATAAGTGAAAACGAAGATCATCAAAAAATAGAAGAAAATATCGTGAAATTGATAAGTTATGAAAGTCAAGATGATTCTGCTCTGACTAAGATTACAGATACCATTAATGAAGAAGATAATCTTGAAATATCACATACACCAAAACGTAAACGTGAAAATGATGACACATTTCATAAAATTTACGAAAAGAAGCTAAAAACTCCATACTTAAAGTTCAAGAAGAAAATAAAAAAAACATATGCGAAAAAATGTAAAACACCCATCAAGTATCGAAACGGAGATTTGGTCGCCATAAAAAGAACCCAATTCGACCCCGGTCTAAAAATTAAAAGTGCGTTTTTAGGGCCATATGAAGTGGTACAAGCTTTGAATCATAACAAATACCAAGTCAAGAAAATTTCGAATTGTGAAGAGCCAAATCTCTCTCTAACTTCATCTGAATTTATGAAACCCTACCCCGATTATTAAAAGAACCAAGTGAAATAGTGAGAAAGTGAAATACAAGAGAAATAGTGGAAAAAGTGAAATATGAGTGAAATAGTGAAAAAGTGAAATATGAGTGAAATAGTGAAAAGTAAAATGTAAGTGTAATATTAAAATAAAGTGATAAAACAATACTAACAAAGTGATCTAGTGTAATAAAATAATAATGTTTAAGATGTTATTTTTATGTTCAAATGCTTTTAAGTTTAGAAAATTGTTTAATAATAATGTTTAAGAAGTTATTTTTTATGTTCAAATTGTTTTTAAGTTTAGAGAATTTTTGAAACTGTGATCAAGTGAGGACACTATGAAGGTCAGGAATGGCCGATTGCGGGTTTGATATTTCCCCCCAGACCAAGCGAGATGGCGGCGAGCCACGTCGCACTCAATGGGCGGGGCCTGTAAACTTAAGACGCCGCGTAAAGGCTTCTACCCAGGTATAAAGAGGTCGACCCAAGTGTCTGAACACATAAGTAAAACAGTCAATCAACGCATCATGAAGTCCTCTCTTGAATTACCTAGTTATTAAACCCTTAGACATAGCCAATAATTTTTGTATTCGATTATAAACCCGGATAATGTAAAGAGTGACTTTAAGACATTGACTAATTATATATCAGACGATCAGCCTCCAAAAGGCAGTTCATCCAGCGCCTCCAGTTCATCCAGCGCCTCCAGTACATTCGATTGAAGATACTACTATTTTACTCCAAGTGCCAAAAGTGTTAAGTGATTTGCTGACTCTCCAGAAAGTACGTAAGCCGACTTTATTATTATCTTAATGTCACTCTGCTTGAATTCCCTTTAAATTGATTAAATCTTTATAAAACTCTTCCGTTAATAAATTTATATTAAATCTACGACTCTCTGATCATTTCCCCTAAATCAAGAAATCCCACATATATGATTTACATTTATTTAGGATTCTAAAAACGTATAAATTAAAATTTCTCTGATATCTCAATTATTTTCGTGGATTTCATAGAAAAAACGACATTTTTCACTAAAATATTAGCTAAATTACTACTTTTTTAAATAGAAAATATAAATTTATGAATTATATATGATTTACATTTATTTAGGATTCTAAAAACGTATAAATTAAAATTTCTCTGATATCTTAATTATTTTCGTGGATTTCATTGAAAAAACTACATTTTTCACTAAAATATTAGCTAAATTACTACTTTTTTAAGTACAAATGATAAATTTATGAATTATATATGATTTACATTTATTTTTGATTCTAAAGACAAATAAATTAAAATTTCTCTGATATCTCAATTATTTTCGTGGATTTCATTGAAAAAACGACATTTTTCACTTAAATATTTGCTAAATTGCTACTTTTTTAAATAGAAAATATAAATTTATGAATTATATATGATTTACATTTATTTAGGATTCTAAAAACGTATAAATTAAAATTTGATCGAAATCTCAATTATTTTCGTGGATTTCATAGAAAAAACGACATTTTTCACTTAAATATTTGCTAAATTGATACTTTTTTAAATAGAAAATATAAATTTATGAATTATATATGATTTACATTTATTTAGGATTCTAAAAACGTATAAATTAAAATTTCTCTGATATCTTAATTATTTTCGTGGATTTCATTGAAAAAACTACATTTTTCACTAAAATATTAGCTAAATTACTACTTTTTTAAGTACAAATGATAAATTTATGAATTATATATGATTTACATTTATTTTTGATTCTAAAAACGTAGAAATTAAAATTTCAAGGAAATCTCAATTATTTTCGTGAATTTCATTGAAAAAACTACATTTTTCACTAAAATATTAGCTAAATTGCTACTTTTTTAAATAGAAAATATACATTTATGAATTATATATGATTTACATTTATTTAGGATTCTAAAAACGTATAAATTAAAATTTCTCTGATATCTTAATTATTTTCGTGGATTTCATTGAAAAAACTACATTTTTCACTAAAATATTAGCTAAATTACTACTTTTTTAAATAGAAAATATAAATTTATGAATTATATATGATTTACATTTATTTAGGATTCTAAAAACGTATAAATTAAAATTTCTCTGATATCTTAATTATTTTCGTGGATTTCATTGAAAAAACTACATTTTTCACTAAAATATTAGCTAAATTACTACTTTTTTAAGTACAAATGATAAATTTATGAATTATATATGATTTACATTTATTTTTGATTCTAAAGACAAATAAATTAAAATTTCTCCGATATCTTAATTATTTTCGTGGATTTCATTGAAAAAACGACATTTTTCACTTAAAAATTTGCTAAATTGCTACTTTTTTAAATAGAAAATATAAATTTATGAATTATATATGATTTACATTTATTTTTGATTCTAAAGTAAAATAAATTAAAATTTCTTTGATATCTTAAGTATTTTCCTGGATTTCATAGAAAAAACGACATTTTTCACTTAAATATTTGCTAAATTGCTACTTTTTTAAATACAAAATATAAATTAATGAATTATATATGATTTACATTTATTTTTGATTCTAAAAACGTAGAAATTAAAATTTCAAGGAAATCTCAATTATTTTCGTGGATTTCATTGAAAAAACTACATTTTTCACTAAAATATTAGCTAAATTACTACTTTTTTAAGTACAAATGATAAATTTATGAATTATATATGATTTACATTTATTTTTGATTCTAAAAACGTAGAAATTAAAATTTCAAGGAAATCTCAATTATTTTCGTGGATTTCATAGAAAAAACGACATTTTTCACTTAAATATTTGCTAAATTGCTACTTTTTTAAATAGAAAATATAAATTTATGAATTATATATGATTTACATTTATTTTTGATTCTAAAGACAAATAAATTAAAATTTCTCTGATATCTTAATTATTTTCGTGGATTTCATAGAAAAAACGACATTTTTCACTTAAATATTTGCTAAATTGCTACTTTTTTAAATATAAAATATAAATTTATGAATTATATATGATTTACATTTATTTTTGATTCTAAAGACAAATAAATTAAAATTTCTCTGATATCTTAATTATTTTCGTGGATTTCATAGAAAAAACGACATTTTTCACTTAAATATTTGCTAAATTGCTACTTTTTTAAATAGAAAATATAAATTTATGAATTATATATGATTTACATTTATTTAGGATTCTAAAAACGTATAAATTAAAATTTGATCGAAATCTCAATTATTTTCGTGGATTTCATAGAAAAAACGACATTTTTCACTTAAATATTTGCTAAATTACTTCTTTTTTAAGTACAAATGATAAATTTATGAATTATATATGATTTACATTTATTTTTGATTCTAAAAACATAGAAATTAATATTTCAAGGAAATCTCAATTATTTTCGTGGATTTCATAGAAAAAACGACATTTTTCACTTAAATATTTGCTAAATTGCTACTTTTTTAAATAGAAAATATAAATTTATGAATTATATATGATTTACATTTATTTTTGATTCTAAAGACAAATAAATTAAAATTTTTCTGATATCTCAATTATTTTCGTGCATTTCATTGAAAAAAAGACATTTTTCACTTAAATATTTGCTAAATTGCTACTTTTTTAAATACAAAATATAAATTTATGAATTATATATGATTTACATTTATTTTTGATTCTAAAGACAAATAAATTAAAATTTCTCTGATATCTTAATTATTTTCGTGGATTTCATTGAAAAAACTACATTTTTCACTAAAATATTAGCTAAATTACTACTTTTTTAAGTACAAATGATAAATTTATGAATTATATATGATTTACATTTATTTTTGATTCTAAAGACAAATAAATTAAAATTTCTCTGATATCTCAATTATTTTCGTGGATTTCATTGAAAAAACTACATTTTTCACTTAAAAATTTGCTAAATTGCTACTTTTTTAAATAGAAAATATAAATTTATGAATTATATATGATTTACATTTATTTTTGATTCTAAAGACAAATAAATTAAAATTTCTCTGATATCTCAATTATTTTCGTGGATTTCATTGAAAAAACGACATTTTTCACTTAAATATTTGCTAAATTGCTACTTTTTTAAATAGAAAATATAAATTTATGAATTATATATGATTTACATTTATTTAGGATTCTAAAAACGTATAAATTAAAATTTGATCGAAATCTCAATTATTTTCGTGGATTTCATAGAAAAAACGACATTTTTCACTTAAATATTTGCTAAATTGATACTTTTTTAAATAGAAAATATAAATTTATGAATTATATATGATTTACATTTATTTAGGATTCTAAAAACGTATAAATTAAAATTTCTCTGATATCTTAATTATTTTCGTGGATTTCATTGAAAAAACTACATTTTTCACTAAAATATTAGCTAAATTACTACTTTTTTAAGTACAAATGATAAATTTATGAATTATATATGATTTACATTTATTTTTGATTCTAAAGACAAATAAATTAAAATTTCTCTGATATCTCAATTATTTTCGTGGATTTCATTGAAAAAACGACATTTTTCACTTAAAAATTTGCTAAATTGCTACTTTTTTAAATAGAAAATATAAATTTATGAATTATATATGATTTACATTTATTTTTGATTCTAAAGACAAATAAATTAAAATTTCTCTGATATCTCAATTATTTTCGTGGATTTCATAGAAAAAACGACATTTTTCACTAAAATATTAGCTAAATTACTACTTTTTTAAATAGAAAATATAAATTTATGAATTATATATGATTTACATTTATTTAGGATTCTAAAAACGTATAAATTAAAATTTCTCTGATATCTTAATTATTTTCGTGGATTTCATTGAAAAAAATACATTTTTCACTAAAATATTAGCTAAATTACTACTTTTTTAAGTACAAATGATAAATTTATGAATTATATATGATTTACATTTATTTTTGATTCTAAAGACAAATAAATTAAAATTTCTCTGATATCTCAATTATTTTCGTGGATTTCATAGAAAAAACGACATTTTTCACTTAAAAATTTGCTAAATTGCTACTTTTTTAAATAGAAAATATAAATTTATGAATTATATATGATTTACATTTATTTTTGATTCTAAAGACAAATAAATTAAAATTTCTCTGATATCTCAATTATTTTCGTGGATTTCATAGAAAAAACGACATTTTTCACTAAAATATTAGCTAAATTACTACTTTTTTAAATAGAAAATATAAATTTATGAATTATATATGATTTACATTTATTTTTGATTCTAAAGACAAATAAATTAAAATTTTTCTGATATCTCAATTATTTTCGTGCATTTCATTGAAAAAAAGACATTTTTCACTTAAATATTTGCTAAATTGCTACTTTTTTAAATACAAAATATAAATTTATGAATTATATATGATTTACATTTATTTTTGATTCTAAAGACAAATAAATTAAAATTTCTCTGATATCTTAATTATTTTCGTGGATTTCATTGAAAAAACTACATTTTTCACTAAAATATTAGCTAAATTACTACTTTTTTAAGTACAAATGATAACTTTATGAATTATATATGATTTACATTTATTTTTGATTCTAAAGACAAATAAATTAAAATTTCTCTGATATCTCAATTATTTTCGTGGATTTCATTGAAAAAACTACATTTTTCACTTAAAAATTTGCTAAATTGATACTTTTTTAAATAGAAAATATAAATTTATGAATTATATATGATTTACATTTATTTTTGATTCTAAAGACAAATAAATTAAAATTTCTCTGATATCTCAATTATTTTCGTGGATTTCATTGAAAAAACGACATTTTTCACTTAAATATTTGCTAAATTGCTACTTTTTTAAATAGAAAATATAAATTTATGAATTATATATGATTTACATTTATTTAGGATTCTAAAAACGTATAAATTAAAATTTCTCTGATATCTTAATTATTTTCGTGGATTTCATTGAAAAAACTACATTTTTCACTAAAATATTAGCTAAATTACTACTTTTTTAAATAGAAAATATAAATTTATGAATTATATATGATTTACATTTATTTAGGATTCTAAAAACGTATAAATTAAAATTTCTCTGATATCTTAATTATTTTCGTGGATTTCATTGAAAAAACTACATTTTTCACTAAAATATTAGCTAAATTACTACTTTTTTAAGTACAAATGATAAATTTATGAATTATATATGATTTACATTTATTTTTGATTCTAAAGACAAATAAATTAAAATTTCTCCGATATCTTAATTATTTTCGTGGATTTCATTGAAAAAACGACATTTTTCACTTAAAAATTTGCTAAATTGCTACTTTTTTAAATAGAAAATATAAATTTATGAATTATATATGATTTACATTTATTTTTGATTCTAAAGTAAAATAAATTAAAATTTCTTTGATATCTTAAGTATTTTCCTGGATTTCATAGAAAAAACGACATTTTTCACTTAAATATTTGCTAAATTGCTACTTTTTTAAATACAAAATATAAATTAATGAATTATATATGATTTACATTTATTTTTGATTCTAAAAACGTAGAAATTAAAATTTCAAGGAAATCTCAATTATTTTCGTGGATTTCATTGAAAAAACTACATTTTTCACTAAAATATTAGCTAAATTACTACTTTTTTAAGTACAAATGATAAATTTATGAATTATATATGATTTACATTTATTTTTGATTCTAAAAACGTAGAAATTAAAATTTCAAGGAAATCTCAATTATTTTCGTGGATTTCATAGAAAAAACGACATTTTTCACTTAAATATTTGCTAAATTGCTACTTTTTTAAATAGAAAATATAAATTTATGAATTATATATGATTTACATTTATTTTTGATTCTAAAGACAAATAAATTAAAATTTCTCTGATATCTTAATTATTTTCGTGGATTTCATAGAAAAAACGACATTTTTCACTTAAATATTTGCTAAATTGCTACTTTTTTAAATATAAAATATAAATTTATGAATTATATATGATTTACATTTATTTTTGATTCTAAAGACAAATAAATTAAAATTTCTCTGATATCTTAATTATTTTCGTGGATTTCATAGAAAAAACGACATTTTTCACTTAAATATTTGCTAAATTGCTACTTTTTTAAATAGAAAATATAAATTTATGAATTATATATGATTTACATTTATTTAGGATTCTAAAAACGTATAAATTAAAATTTGATCGAAATCTCAATTATTTTCGTGGATTTCATAGAAAAAACGACATTTTTCACTTAAATATTTGCTAAATTACTACTTTTTTAAGTACAAATGATAAATTTATGAATTATATATGATTTACATTTATTTTTGATTCTAAAAACATAGAAATTAATATTTCAAGGAAATCTCAATTATTTTCGTGGATTTCATAGAAAAAACGACATTTTTCACTTAAATATTTGCTAAATTGCTACTTTTTTAAATAGAAAATATAAATTTATGAATTATATATGATTTACATTTATTTTTGATTCTAAAGACAAATAAATTAAAATTTTTCTGATATCTCAATTATTTTCGTGCATTTCATTGAAAAAAAGACATTTTTCACTTAAATATTTGCTAAATTGCTACTTTTTTAAATACAAAATATAAATTTATGAATTATATATGATTTACATTTATTTTTGATTCTAAAGACAAATAAATTAAAATTTCTCTGATATCTTAATTATTTTCGTGGATTTCATTGAAAAAACTACATTTTTCACTAAAATATTAGCTAAATTACTACTTTTTTAAGTACAAATGATAAATTTATGAATTATATATGATTTACATTTATTTTTGATTCTAAAGACAAATAAATTAAAATTTCTCTGATATCTCAATTATTTTCGTGGATTTCATTGAAAAAACTACATTTTTCACTTAAAAATTTGCTAAATTGCTACTTTTTTAAATAGAAAATATAAATTTATGAATTATATATGATTTACATTTATTTTTGATTCTAAAGACAAATAAATTAAAATTTCTCTGATATCTCAATTATTTTCGTGGATTTCATTGAAAAAACGACATTTTTCACTTAAATATTTGCTAAATTGCTACTTTTTTAAATAGAAAATATAAATTTATGAATTATATATGATTTACATTTATTTAGGATTCTAAAAACGTATAAATTAAAATTTGATCGAAATCTCAATTATTTTCGTGGATTTCATAGAAAAAACGACATTTTTCACTTAAATATTTGCTAAATTGATACTTTTTTAAATAGAAAATATAAATTTATGAATTATATATGATTTACATTTATTTTTGATTCTAAAGACAAATAAATTAAAATTTCTCTGATATCTTAATTATTTTCGTGGATTTCATAGAAAAAACGACATTTTTCACTTAAATATTTGCTAAATTGCTACTTTTTTAAATAGAAAATATAAATTTATGAATTATATATGATTTACATTTATTTTTGATTCTAAAGACAAATAAATTAAAATTTGATCGAAATCTCAATTATTTTCGTGGATTTCATAGAAAAAACGACATTTTTCACTTAAATATTTGCTAAATTACTACTTTTTTAAGTACAAATGATAAATTTATGAATTATATATGATTTACATTTATTTTTGATTCTAAAAACATAGAAATTAATATTTCAAGGAAATCTCAATTATTTTCGTGGATTTCATAGAAAAAACGACATTTTTCACTTAAATATTTGCTAAATTGCTACTTTTTTAAATAGAAAATATAAATTTATGAATTATATATGATTTACATTTATTTTTGATTCTAAAGACAAATAAATTAAAATTTTTCTGATATCTCAATTATTTTCGTGCATTTCATTGAAAAAAAGACATTTTTCACTTAAATATTTGCTAAATTGCTACTTTTTTAAATACAAAATATAAATTTATGAATTATATATGATTTACATTTATTTTTGATTCTAAAGACAAATAAATTAAAATTTCTCTGATATCTTAATTATTTTCGTGGATTTCATTGAAAAAACTACATTTTTCACTAAAATATTAGCTAAATTACTACTTTTTTAAGTACAAATGATAAATTTATGAATTATATATGATTTACATTTATTTTTGATTCTAAAGACAAATAAATTAAAATTTCTCTGATATCTCAATTATTTTCGTGGATTTCATTGAAAAAACTACATTTTTCACTTAAAAATTTGCTAAATTGCTACTTTTTTAAATAGAAAATATAAATTTATGAATTATATATGATTTACATTTATTTTTGATTCTAAAGACAAATAAATTAAAATTTCTCTGATATCTCAATTATTTTCGTGGATTTCATTGAAAAAACGACATTTTTCACTTAAATATTTGCTAAATTGCTACTTTTTTAAATACAAAATATAAATTTATGAATTATATATGATTTACATTTATTTTTGATTCTAAAAACGTATAAATTAAAATTTCTCTGATATCTTAATTATTTTCGTGGATTTCATTGAAAAAACTACATTTTTCACTAAAATATTAGCTAAATTACTACTTTTTTAAGTACAAATGATAAATTTATGAATTATATATGATTTACATTTATTTTTGATTCTAAAGACAAATAAATTAAAATTTCTCTGATATCTCAATTATTTTCGTGGATTTCATTGAAAAAACGACATTTTTCACTTAAAAATTTGCTAAATTGCTACTTTTTTAAATAGAAAATATAAATTTATGAATTATATATGATTTACATTTATTTTTGATTCTAAAGACAAATAAATTAAAATTTCTCTGATATCTCAATTATTTTCGTGGATTTCATAGAAAAAACGACATTTTTCACTAAAATATTAGCTAAATTACTACTTTTTTAAATAGAAAATATAAATTTATGAATTATATATGATTTACATTTATTTAGGATTCTAAAAACGTATAAATTAAAATTTCTCTGATATCTTAATTATTTTCGTGGATTTCATTGAAAAAAATACATTTTTCACTAAAATATTAGCTAAATTACTACTTTTTTAAGTACAAATGATAAATTTATGAATTATATATGATTTACATTTATTTTTGATTCTAAAGACAAATAAATTAAAATTTCTCTGATATCTCAATTATTTTCGTGGATTTCATAGAAAAAACGACATTTTTCACTTAAAAATTTGCTAAATTGCTACTTTTTTAAATAGAAAATATAAATTTATGAATTATATATGATTTACATTTATTTTTGATTCTAAAGACAAATAAATTAAAATTTCTCTGATATCTCAATTATTTTCGTGGATTTCATAGAAAAAACGACATTTTTCACTAAAATATTAGCTAAATTACTACTTTTTTAAATAGAAAATATAAATTTATGAATTATATATGATTTACATTTATTTTTGATTCTAAAGACAAATAAATTAAAATTTTTCTGATATCTCAATTATTTTCGTGCATTTCATTGAAAAAAAGACATTTTTCACTTAAATATTTGCTAAATTGCTACTTTTTTAAATACAAAATATAAATTTATGAATTATATATGATTTACATTTATTTTTGATTCTAAAGACAAATAAATTAAAATTTCTCTGATATCTTAATTATTTTCGTGGATTTCATTGAAAAAACTACATTTTTCACTAAAATATTAGCTAAATTACTACTTTTTTAAGTACAAATGATAACTTTATGAATTATATATGATTTACATTTATTTTTGATTCTAAAGACAAATAAATTAAAATTTCTCTGATATCTCAATTATTTTCGTGGATTTCATTGAAAAAACTACATTTTTCACTTAAAAATTTGCTAAATTGATACTTTTTTAAATAGAAAATATAAATTTATGAATTATATATGATTTACATTTATTTTTGATTCTAAAGACAAATAAATTAAAATTTCTCTGATATCTCAATTATTTTCGTGGATTTCATTGAAAAAACGACATTTTTCACTTAAATATTTGCTAAATTGCTACTTTTTTAAATAGAAAATATAAATTTATGAATTATATATGATTTACATTTATTTAGGATTCTAAAAACGTATAAATTAAAATTTGATCGAAATCTCAATTATTTTCGTGGATTTCATAGAAAA
Source organism: Labia minor (assembly GCA_963082975.1). Lineage (NCBI taxonomy): Eukaryota > Metazoa > Arthropoda > Insecta > Dermaptera > Spongiphoridae > Labia > Labia minor. Next base: position 7,263,915 of record OY720345.1, on the reverse strand, counting down.
AACGACATTTTTCACTTAAATATTTGCTAAATTGCTACTTTTTTAAATAGAAAATATAAATTTATGAATTATATATGATTTACATTTATTTAGGATTCTAAAAACGTATAAATTAAAATTTGATCGAAATCTCAATTATTTTCGTGGATTTCATAGAAAAAACGACATTTTTCACTTAAATATTTGCTAAATTACTACTTTTTTAAGTACAAATGATAAATTTATGAATTATATATGATTTACATTTATTTTTGATTCTAAAAACATAGAAATTAATATTTCAAGGAAATCTCAATTATTTTCGTGGATTTCATAGAAAAAACGACATTTTTCACTTAAATATTTGCTAAATTGCTACTTTTTTAAATAGAAAATATAAATTTATGAATTATATATGATTTACATTTATTTTTGATTCTAAAGACAAATAAATTAAAATTTTTCTGATATCTCAATTATTTTCGTGCATTTCATTGAAAAAAAGACATTTTTCACTTAAATATTTGCTAAATTGCTACTTTTTTAAATACAAAATATAAATTTATGAATTATATATGATTTACATTTATTTTTGATTCTAAAGACAAATAAATTAAAATTTCTCTGATATCTTAATTATTTTCGTGGATTTCATTGAAAAAACTACATTTTTCACTAAAATATTAGCTAAATTACTACTTTTTTAAGTACAAATGATAAATTTATGAATTATATATGATTTACATTTATTTTTGATTCTAAAGACAAATAAATTAAAATTTCTCTGATATCTCAATTATTTTCGTGGATTTCATTGAAAAAACTACATTTTTCACTTAAAAATTTGCTAAATTGCTACTTTTTTAAATAGAAAATATAAATTTATGAATTATATATGATTTACATTTATTTTTGATTCTAAAGACAAATAAATTAAAATTTCTCTGATATCTCAATTATTTTCGTGGATTTCATTGAAAAAACGACATTTTTCACTTAAATATTTGCTAAATTGCTACTTTTTTAAATAGAAAATATAAATTTATGAATTATATATGATTTACATTTATTTAGGATTCTAAAAACGTATAAATTAAAATTTGATCGAAATCTCAATTATTTTCGTGGATTTCATAGAAAAAACGACATTTTTCACTTAAATATTTGCTAAATTGATACTTTTTTAAATAGAAAATATAAATTTATGAATTATATATGATTTACATTTATTTAGGATTCTAAAAACGTATAAATTAAAATTTCTCTGATATCTTAATTATTTTCGTGGATTTCATTGAAAAAACTACATTTTTCACTAAAATATTAGCTAAATTACTACTTTTTTAAGTACAAATGATAAATTTATGAATTATATATGATTTACATTTATTTTTGATTCTAAAGACAAATAAATTAAAATTTCTCTGATATCTCAATTATTTTCGTGGATTTCATTGAAAAAACGACATTTTTCACTTAAAAATTTGCTAAATTGCTACTTTTTTAAATAGAAAATATAAATTTATGAATTATATATGATTTACATTTATTTTTGATTCTAAAGACAAATAAATTAAAATTTCTCTGATATCTCAATTATTTTCGTGGATTTCATAGAAAAAACGACATTTTTCACTAAAATATTAGCTAAATTACTACTTTTTTAAATAGAAAATATAAATTTATGAATTATATATGATTTACATTTATTTAGGATTCTAAAAACGTATAAATTAAAATTTCTCTGATATCTTAATTATTTTCGTGGATTTCATTGAAAAAAATACATTTTTCACTAAAATATTAGCTAAATTACTACTTTTTTAAGTACAAATGATAAATTTATGAATTATATATGATTTACATTTATTTTTGATTCTAAAGACAAATAAATTAAAATTTCTCTGATATCTCAATTATTTTCGTGGATTTCATAGAAAAAACGACATTTTTCACTTAAAAATTTGCTAAATTGCTACTTTTTTAAATAGAAAATATAAATTTATGAATTATATATGATTTACATTTATTTTTGATTCTAAAGACAAATAAATTAAAATTTCTCTGATATCTCAATTATTTTCGTGGATTTCATAGAAAAAACGACATTTTTCACTAAAATATTAGCTAAATTACTACTTTTTTAAATAGAAAATATAAATTTATGAATTATATATGATTTACATTTATTTTTGATTCTAAAGACAAATAAATTAAAATTTTTCTGATATCTCAATTATTTTCGTGCATTTCATTGAAAAAAAGACATTTTTCACTTAAATATTTGCTAAATTGCTACTTTTTTAAATACAAAATATAAATTTATGAATTATATATGATTTACATTTATTTTTGATTCTAAAGACAAATAAATTAAAATTTCTCTGATATCTTAATTATTTTCGTGGATTTCATTGAAAAAACTACATTTTTCACTAAAATATTAGCTAAATTACTACTTTTTTAAGTACAAATGATAACTTTATGAATTATATATGATTTACATTTATTTTTGATTCTAAAGACAAATAAATTAAAATTTCTCTGATATCTCAATTATTTTCGTGGATTTCATTGAAAAAACTACATTTTTCACTTAAAAATTTGCTAAATTGATACTTTTTTAAATAGAAAATATAAATTTATGAATTATATATGATTTACATTTATTTTTGATTCTAAAGACAAATAAATTAAAATTTCTCTGATATCTCAATTATTTTCGTGGATTTCATTGAAAAAACGACATTTTTCACTTAAATATTTGCTAAATTGCTACTTTTTTAAATAGAAAATATAAATTTATGAATTATATATGATTTACATTTATTTAGGATTCTAAAAACGTATAAATTAAAATTTGATCGAAATCTCAATTATTTTCGTGGATTTCATAGAAAAAACGACATTTTTCACTTAAATATTTGCTAAATTGATACTTTTTTAAATAGAAAATATAAATTTATGAATTATATATGATTTACATTTATTTAGGATTCTAAAAACGTATAAATTAAAATTTCTCTGATATCTTAATTATTTTCGTGGATTTCATTGAAAAAACTACATTTTTCACTAAAATATTAGCTAAATTACTACTTTTTTAAGTACAAATGATAAATTTATGAATTATATATGATTTACATTTATTTTTGATTCTAAAGACAAATAAATTAAAATTTCTCTGATATCTCAATTATTTTCGTGGATTTCATTGAAAAAACGACATTTTTCACTTAAAAATTTGCTAAATTGCTACTTTTTTAAATAGAAAATATAAATTTATGAATTATATATGATTTACATTTATTTTTGATTCTAAAGACAAATAAATTAAAATTTCTCTGATATCTCAATTATTTTCGTGGATTTCATAGAAAAAACGACATTTTTCACTAAAATATTAGCTAAATTACTACTTTTTTAAATAGAAAATATAAATTTATGAATTATATATGATTTACATTTATTTAGGATTCTAAAAACGTATAAATTAAAATTTCTCTGATATCTTAATTATTTTCGTGGATTTCATTGAAAAAAATACATTTTTCACTAAAATATTAGCTAAATTACTACTTTTTTAAGTACAAATGATAAATTTATGAATTATATATGATTTACATTTATTTTTGATTCTAAAGACAAATAAATTAAAATTTCTCTGATATCTCAATTATTTTCGTGGATTTCATAGAAAAAACGACATTTTTCACTTAAAAATTTGCTAAATTGCTACTTTTTTAAATAGAAAATATAAATTTATGAATTATATATGATTTACATTTATTTTTGATTCTAAAGACAAATAAATTAAAATTTCTCTGATATCTCAATTATTTTCGTGGATTTCATAGAAAAAACGACATTTTTCACTAAAATATTAGCTAAATTACTACTTTTTTAAATAGAAAATATAAATTTATGAATTATATATGATTTACATTTATTTAGGATTCTAAAAACGTATAAATTAAAATTTCTCTGATATCTTAATTATTTTCGTGGATTTCATTGAAAAAAATACATTTTTCACTAAAATATTAGCTAAATTACTACTTTTTTAAGTACAAATGATAAATTTATGAATTATATATGATTTACATTTATTTTTGATTCTAAAGACAAATAAATTAAAATTTCTCTGATATCTCAATTATTTTCGTGGATTTCATTGAAAAAACGACATTTTTCACTTAAAAATTTGCTAAATTGCTACTTTTTTAAATAGAAAATATACATTTATGAATTATATATGATTTACATTTATTTAGGATTCTAAAAACGTATAAATTAAAATTTCTCTGATATCTTAATTATTTTCGTGGATTTCATTGAAAAAACTACATTTTTCACTAAAATATTAGCTAAATTACTACTTTTTTAAATAGAAAATATAAATTTATGAATTATATATGATTTACATTTATTTAGGATTCTAAAAACGTATAAATTAAAATTTCTCTGATATCTTAATTATTTACGTGGATTTCATTGAAAAAACTACATTTTTCACTAAAATATTAGCTAAATTACTACTTTTTTAAGTACAAATGATAAATTTATGAATTATATATGATTTACATTTATTTTTGATTCTAAAGACAAATAAATTAAAATTTCTCTGATATCTCAATTATTTTCGTGGATTTCATTGAAAAAACGACATTTTTCACTTAAAAATTTGCTAAATTGCTACTTTTTTAAATAGAAAATATAAATTTATGAATTATATATGATTTACATTTATTTTTGATTCTAAAAACGTAGAAATTAAAATTTCAAGGAAATCTCAATTATTTTCGTGGATTTCATTGAAAAAACTACATTTTTCACTAAAATATTAGCTAAATTACTACTTTTTTAAGTACAAATGATAAATTTATGAATTATATATGATTTACATTTATTTTTGATTCTAAAAACGTAGAAATTAAAATTTCAAGGAAATCTCAATTATTTTCGTGGATTTCATAGAAAAAACGACATTTTTCACTTAAATATTTGCTAAATTGCTACTTTTTTAAATAGAAAATATAAATTTATGAATTATATATGATTTACATTTATTTTTGATTCTAAAGACAAATAAATTAAAATTTCTCTGATATCTTAATTATTTTCGTGGATTTCATAGAAAAAACGACATTTTTCACTTAAATATTTGCTAAATTGCTACTTTTTTAAATAGAAAATATAAATTTATGAATTATATATGATTTACATTTATTTTTGATTCTAAAGACAAATAAATTAAAATTTCTCTGATATCTTAATTATTTTCGTGGATTTCATAGAAAAAACGACATTTTTCACTTAAATATTTGCTAAATTGCTACTTTTTTAAATAGAAAATATAAATTTATGAATTATATATGATTTACATTTATTTAGGATTCTAAAAACGTATAAATAAAAATTTGATCGAAATCTCAATTATTTTCGTGGATTTCATTGAAAAAACGACATTTTTCACTAAAATATTAGCTAAATTGCTACTTTTTTAAATACAAATGATAAATTTATGAATTATATATGATTTACATTTATTTTTGATTCTAAAAACGTAGAAATTAACATTTGATCGAAATCTCAATTATTTTCGTGGATTTCATAGAAAAAACGACATTTTTCACTTAATTATTTGCTAAATTGCTACTTTTTTAAATAGAAAATATAAATTTATGAATTATATATGATTTACATTTATTTTTGATTCTAAAGACAAATAAATTAAAATTTCTCTGATATCTTAATTATTTTCGTGGATTTCATAGAAAAAACGACATTTTTCACTTAAATATTTGCTAAATTGCTACTTTTTTAAATAGAAAATATAAATTTATGAATTATATATGAATTACATTTATTTAGGATTCTAAAAACGTATAAATTAAAATTTGATCGAAATCTCAATTATTTTCGTGGATTTCATTGAAAAAACGACATTTTTCACTAAAATATTAGCTAAATTGCTACTTTTTTAAATACAAATGATAAATTTATGAATTATATATGATTTACATTTATTTTTGATTCTAAAAACGTAGAAATTAACATTTGATCGAAATCTCAATTATTTTCGTGGATTTCATAGAAAAAACGACATTTTTCACTTAATTATTTGCTAAATTGCTACTTTTTTAAATACAAAATATAAATTAATGAATTATATATGATTTACATTTATTTTTGATTCTAAAAACGTAGAAATTAAAATTTCAAGGAAATCTCAATTATTTTCGTGGATTTCATTGAAAAAACTACATTTTTCACTAAAATATTAGCTAAATTACTACTTTTTTAAGTACAAATGATAAATTTATGAATTATATATGATTTACATTTATTTTTGATTCTAAAAACGTAGAAATTAAAATTTCAAGGAAATCTCAATTATTTTCGTGGATTTCATAGAAAAAACGACATTTTTCACTTAAATATTTGCTAAATTGCTACTTTTTTAAATAGAAAATATAAATTTATGAATTATATATGATTTACATTTATTTTTGATTCTAAAGACAAATAAATTAAAATTTCTCTGATATCTTAATTATTTTCGTGGATTTCATAGAAAAAACGACATTTTTGACTTAAATATTTGCTAAATTGCTACTTTTTTAAATAGAAAATATAAATTTATGAATTATATATGATTTACATTTATTTTTGATTCTAAAAACGTAGAAATTAAAATTTCAAGGAAATCTAAATTATTTTCGTGGATTTCATTGAAAAAACTACATTTTTCACTAAAATATTAGCTAAATTACTACTTTTTTAAGTACAAATGATAAATTTATGAATTATATATGATTTACATTTATTTTTGATTCTAAAAACGTAGAAATTAAAATTTCAAGGAAATCTCAATTATTTTCGTGGATTTCATAGAAAAAACGACATTTTTCACTAAAATATTAGCTAAATTACTACTTTTTTAAGTACAAATGATAAATTTATGAATTATATATGATTTACATTTATTTTTGATTCTAAAGACAAATAAATTAAAATTTCTCTGATATCTTAATTATTTTCGTGGATTTCATAGAAAAAACGACATTTTTCACTTAAATATTTGCTAAATTGCTACTTTTTTAAATATAAAATATAAATTTATGAATTATATATGTGGGATTTCTTGATTTAGGGGAAATGATCAGAGAGTCGTAGATTTAATATAAATTTATTAACGGAAGAGTTTTATAAAGATTTAATCAATTTAAAGGGAATTCAAGCAGAGTGACATTAAGATAATAATAAAGTCGGCTTACGTACTTTCTGGAGAGTCAGCAAATCACTTAACACTTTTGGCACTTGGAGTAAAATAGTAGTATCTCCAATCGAATGTACTGGAGGCGCTGGATGAACTGCCTTTTGGAAGCTGATCGTCTGATATATAATTAGTCAATGTCTTAAAGTCACTCTTTACATTATCCGGGTTTATAATCGAATACAAAAATTATTGGCTATGTCTAAGGGTTTAATAACTAGGTAATTCAAGAGAGGACTTCATGATGCGTTGATTGACTGTTTTACTTATGTGTTCAGACACTTGGGTCGACCTCTTTATACCTGGGTAGGAGCCTTTACGCGGCGTCTTAAGTTTACAGGCCCCGCCCATTGAGTGTGACGTGGCTCGCCGCCATCTCGCTTGGTCTGGGGGGAAATATCAAACCCGCAATCGGCCATTCCTGACCTTCATAGTGTCCTCACTTGATCACAGTTTCAAAAATTCTCTAAACTTAAAAACAATTTGAACATAAAAAATAACTTCTTAAACATTATTATTAAACAATTTTCTAAACTTAAAAGCATTTGAACATAAAAATAACTTCTTTAACATTATTATTAAACAATTTTCTAAACTTAAAAACAATTGAACATAAAAATAACATCTTAAACATTATTATTTTATTACACTAGATCACTTTGTTAGTATTGTTTTATCACTTTATTTTAATATTACACTTACATTTTACTTTTCACTATTTCACTCATATTTCACTTTTTCACTATTTCACTCATATTTCACTTTTTCCACTATTTCTCTTGTATTTCACTTTCTCACTATTTCACTTGGTTCTTTTAATAATCGGGGTAGGGTTTCATAAATTCAGATGAAGTTAGAGAGAGATTTGGCCCTTCACAATTCGAAATTTTCTTGACTTGGTATTTGTTATGATTCGAAGCTTGTACCACTTCATATGGCCCTAAAAACGCACTTTTAATTTTTATACCGGGGTTGAATTGGGTTCTTTTTATGGCGACCAAATCTCCGTTTCGATACTTGATGGGTGTTTTACATTTTTTCGCATATGTTTTTTTATTTTCTTCTTCACTATCTTCAAAATTAGTGGTCAATTGGTCAAGTGAGATGTCTTTTTGCTCAATGATGTCTTTGAATTTTGTAATTTCTTTTTGTAAGTTTTGGTTTTCTTTGTCTAATGTTTCTACTTTAGTTTCATTTAATTTATTTTGTTCTAAAAGATTATTGTTTTTTACAGCTTCACTTTTTAATAATTCAAGCTCTTTTGACAATTTTTCAAAATTTGTTGCTTTATGTTGAAAATTCTCTACTTGAGATAGTAATTCATTTTTTTCTTTAGTTAAACTTTCCATTTTTGATTCCAATTTGGATATAAGATTTTTATTTGTATCCATTTCATTTTTTTGTTTTTCATTGGTGATCTTCATTTGGTCTACTATTTCTTGTGATTTAGCTGATTTACTATAGGTTTCTTGTAAAATTTCCTTGAGTTCTGAAGTTTGAGACGTTTCTCTTTGTAATTTTTCTTGTAATTGATCAACCTTTAAAGACAATTTCTTTTTTTCTTTTTCAAGATCTAAAATTTTATTATATTCCAATATAGAGGATTCTTTTAAATTTTCAATTATAGATAAAAGTCGGCGATTTTCTAATTCCAATTTTAGAGCCCTTGTTTGGGCATTACTACATAATTGATCAGAAAGACTGTTATCTCCAGATTCGCTTTCCAAAAATGTCATTTTTTCATTAGAAGATACAGAACTTTCATTCAAAGCGCTTTTCGTTAATAGTTGCAATTGGGCATTTTCTTCATATAATTCATTTAACCTTTCAAGATCGGATTCTTTTTCTAGTGATAATTCGTTAATTTGTTGTTTGTACTTTAAAATTTCGGTTTCTAAATCTAAAACAAGTTCTCCTTTTTTCCTTGATTGTTTTAATTGATCATCTAGCATTTCATTCGTATCAATTAAAATTCGATTTTCATGTCTTAATTCATCTACTCTTATGAGATTTACATCGCTTCCCGTGTCGATCAAAGCGGTGCTCTTGTTATCATGAATTGTAATTGGTATTGTATTATTTTTTTCGATCGCTAAATTTACTGAGGCTTTATTCTCACGGCATAGTCGGGCTAAATGACCAAATTTTCCACAATTGTAGCACTTAGTTCCTTTACTTTTGTCAGGGCATCTTATTGAGAGATGTTGGTTTGAGCCGCAATTGAAACATCGTACTGGTTTTTGAAAATCTTTTGGTTGCTCTCTGGGTTTTCTCCAATCTTTTTCTAATATTTTCGTTGAGTTTGGGGTTTTATTGCTTATTTTATTTTTAATTTTTTCGTAGATCCTCAGTTTGTCTTTGAATTCGGAAAGGTTTTTGGCTCCGTATAAAATTGATTTATTTGTTTCGTTATCCTCTATCCCGTTGATGACGTACTCAAAAAGAGATGCTTGCTCAATATTTCCTCTATTTGCCATTTCTTTCATTACTAAGAAATATTCTTGCGTAGATTCCTCTCGTCGTTTTCGTCGTTCATTCAGTGATCTATGCAAGCTGGCACTTGAAATTTTTGATCCGAATTCACTTCTTAGTTTCTCTTTTAATGTTCGCCACGAATCGATACAAGGTTCCGACTGAATAAATAATTTTGCCAAATCAGTTAAAGATCGTTTTGCATAAATTAAAGTCTGGAGAGGGTTTAATTTTAGCAAAATCTTGATATTGTCAAACTCTTCAATCCATTTTTCTATTGGATATCCGTCCTTTCCATTGAATTTTCTGATCATCTCTTCAATGTCTCGGAAACCAACAGAGCAATTTGAATTGAAGATTTGCTCACCTTTGTTTCTGACTATCTTCGGGTCGTCGTAATCGATTTGGTTGAGTTCATCCTCCTTTTCCTGCTGATTGTTGCCTTCGTTATCGTCGTTGATTTCTTCATCGTCGTTGGTTCCCTCGTCGTCGGATTCTTCGTTATCTTCATCGCTGTCGTCCTCATCTTCGTATTCCAAGTGACACAAAAATGATAATATTCTTTTTCTTAAGATGTCTTCTGATGGATGGCATTTTATATTCAAGACGGGTGAAATTTTAATTAAATCTTGCCATGTTAAATTTTGTTTCATATATTCCAATTTATTTATAAATTCTTCTGAATCTTCCGAAAAATTGAATCCCTTGAAAGATAGAATATTTTTTCTATTCACTCTCGTTGATTTGTCGAAAATTACTGTGTTCAATATTTTAACAATTTTGAGTTTTTCTGTTTTAATTTTGTTGGCTACTTCGATCATTTCCCTTAAGGTACTCATTCTGAGTTAGAGAATTATTTTTGGCGCGTTATTATTTAAAATCCCAGCCACTTTGTGGATATTTAATTCAAATCCCGGCTGAGCCCCCAATTTGTGGGATTTCTTGATTTAGGGGAAATGATCAGAGAGTCGTAGATTTAATATAAATTTATTAACGTAAGAGTTTTATAAAGATTTAATCAATTTAAAGGGAATTCAAGCAGAGTGACATTAAGATAATAATAAAGTCGGCTTACGTACTTTCTGGAGAGTCAGCAAATCACTTAACACTTTTGGCACTTGGAGTAAAATAGTAGTATCTCCAATCGAATGTACTGGAGGCGCTGGATGAACTGCCTTTTGGAAGCTGATCGTCTGATATATAATTAGTCAATGTCTTAAAGTCACTCTTTACATTATCCGGGTTTATAATCGAATACAAAAATTATTGGCTATGTCTAAGGGTTTAATAACTAGGTAATTCAAGAGAGGACTTCATGATGCGTTGATTGACTGTTTTACTTATGTGTTCAGACACTTGGGTCGACCTCTTTATACCTGGGTAGGAGCCTTTACGCGGCGTCTTAAGTTTACAGGCCCCGCCCATTGAGTGTGACGTGGCTCGCCGCCATCTCGCTTGGTCTGGGGGGAAATATCAAACCCGCATATATGATTTACATTTATTTTTGATTCTAAAGACAAATAAATTAAAATTTCTCTGATATCTTAATTATTTTCGTGGATTTCATAGAAAAAACGACATTTTTCACTTAAATATTTGCTAAATTGCTACTTTTTTAAATAGAAAATATAAATTTATGAATTATATATGATTTACATTTATTTAGGATTCTAAAAACGTATAAATTAAAATTTGATCGAAATCTCAATTATTTTCGTGGATTTCATTGAAAAAACGACATTTTTCACTAAAATATTAGCTAAATTGCTACTTTTTTAAATACAAATGATAAATTTATGAATTATATATGATTTACATTTATTTTTGATTCTAAAAACGTAGAAATTAACATTTGATCGAAATCTCAATTATTTTCGTGGATTTCATAGAAAAAACGACATTTTTCACTTAATTATTTGCTAAATTGCTACTTTTTTAAATAGAAAATATAAATTTATGAATTATATATGATTTACATTTATTTTTGATTCTAAAGACAAATAAATTAAAATTTCTTTGATATCTTAATTATTTTCCTGGATTTCATAGAAAAAACGACATTTTTCACTTAAATATTTGCTAAATTGCTACTTTTTTAAATAGAAAATATAAATTTATGAATTATATATGAATTACATTTATTTTTGATTCTAAAGTAAAATAAATTAAAATTTCTTTGATATCTTAAGTATTTTCCTGGATTTCATAGAAAAAACGACATTTTTCACTTAAATATTTGCTAAATTGCTACTTTTTTAAATACAAAATATAAATTAATGAATTATATATGATTTACATTTATTTTTGATTCTAAAAACGTAGAAATTAAAATTTCAAGGAAATCTCAATTATTTTCGTGGATTTCATTGAAAAAACTACATTTTTCACTAAAATATTAGCTAAATTACTACTTTTTTAAGTACAAATGATAAATTTATGAATTATATATGATTTACATTTATTTTTGATTCTAAAAACGTAGAAATTAAAATTTCAAGGAAATCTCAATTATTTTCGTGGATTTCATAGAAAAAACGACATTTTTCACTTAAATATTTGCTAAATTGCTACTTTTTTAAATAGAAAATATAAATTTATGAATTATATATGATTTACATTTATTTTTGATTCTAAAGACAAATAAATTAAAATTTCTCTGATATCTTAATTATTTTCGTGGATTTCATAGAAAAAACGACATTTTTCACTTAAATATTTGCTAAATTGCTACTTTTTTAAATAGAAAATATAAATTTATGAATTATATATGATTTACATTTATTTTTGATTCTAAAGACAAATAAATTAAAATTTCTCTGATATCTTAATTATTTTCGTGGATTTCATAGAAAAAACGACATTTTTCACTTAAATATTTGCTAAATTGCTACTTTTTTAAATAGAAAATATAAATTTATGAATTATATATGATTTACATTTATTTAGGATTCTAAAAACGTATAAATTAAAATTTGATCGAAATCTCAATTATTTTCGTGGATTTCATAGAAAAAACGACATTTTTCACTTAAATATTTGCTAAATTACTACTTTTTTAAGTACAAATGATAAATTTATGAATTATATATGATTTACATTTATTTTTGATTCTAAAAACATAGAAATTAATATTTCAATGAAATCTCAATTATTTTCGTGGATTTCATAGAAAAAACGACATTTTTCACTTAAATATTTGCTAAATTGCTACTTTTTTAAATAGAAAATATAAATTTATGAATTATATATGATTTACATTTATTTTTGATTCTAAAGACAAATAAATTAAAATTTTTCTGATATCTCAATTATTTTCGTGCATTTCATTGAAAAAAAGACATTTTTCACTTAAATATTTGCTAAATTGCTACTTTTTTAAATACAAAATATAAATTAATGAATTATATATGATTTACATTTATTTTTGATTCTAAAAACGTAGAAATTAAAATTTCAAGGAAATCTCAATTATTTTCGTGGATTTCATTTAAAAAACTACATTTTTCACTAAAATATTAGCTAAATTACTACTTTTTTAAGTACAAATGATAAATTTATGAATTATATATGATTTACATTTATTTTTGATTCTAAAAACGTAGAAATTAAAATTTCAAGGAAATCTCAATTATTTTCGTGGATTTCATAGAAAAAACGACATTTTTCACTTAAATATTTGCTAAATTGCTACTTTTTTAAATATAAAATATAAATTTATGAATTATATATGATTTACATTTATTTTTGATTCTAAAGACAAATAAATTAAAATTTCTCTGATATCTTAATTATTTTCGTGGATTTCATAGAAAAAACGACATTTTTCACTTAAATATTTGCTAAATTGCTACTTTTTTAAATAGAAAATATAAATTTATGAATTATATATGATTTACATTTATTTAGGATTCTAAAAACGTATAAATTAAAATTTGATCGAAATCTCAATTATTTTCGTGGATTTCATAGAAAAAACGACATTTTTCACTTAAATATTTGCTAAATTACTACTTTTTTAAGTACAAATGATAAATTTATGAATTATATATGATTTACATTTATTTTTGATTCTAAAAACATAGAAATTAATATTTCAAGGAAATCTCAATTATTTTCGTGGATTTCATAGAAAAAACGACATTTTTCACTTAAATATTTGCTAAATTGCTACTTTTTTAAATAGAAAATATAAATTTATGAATTATATATGATTTACATTTATTTAGGATTCTAAAAACGTATAAATTAAAATTTGATCGAAATCTCAATTATTTTCGTGGATTTCATAGAAAAAACGACATTTTTCACTTAAATATTTGCTAAATTGCTACTTTTTTAAATAGAAAATATAAATTTATGAATTATATATGATTTACATTTATTTAGGATTCTAAAAACGTATAAATTAAAATTTGATCGAAATCTCAATTATTTTCGTGGATTTCATAGAAAAAACGACATTTTTCACTTAAAAATTTGCTAAATTGCTACTTTTTTAAATAGAAAATATAAATTTATGAATTATATATGATTTACATTTATTTTTGATTCTAAAGACAAATAAATTAAAATTTCTCTGATATCTTAATTATTTTCGTGGATTTCATAGAAAAAACGACATTTTTCACTTAAATATTTGCTAAATTGCTACTTTTTTAAATAGAAAATATAAATTTATGAATTATATATGATTTACATTTATTTTTGATTCTAAAGACAAATAAATTAAAATTTCTCTGATATCTTAATTATTTTCGTGGATTTCATAGAAAAAACGACATTTTTCACTTAAATATTTGCTAAATTGCTACTTTTTTAAATAGAAAATATAAATTTATGAATTATATATGATTTACATTTATTTTTGATTCTAAAGACAAATAAATTAAAATTTCTCTGATATCTTAATTATTTTCGTGGATTTCATAGAAAAAACGACATTTTTCACTTAAATATTTGCTAAATTGCTACTTTTTTAAATAGAAAATATAAATTTATGAATTATATATGATTTACATTTATTTTTGATTCTAAAGACAAATAAATTAAAATTTCTCTGATATCTTAATTATTTTCGTGGATTTCATAGAAAAAACGACATTTTTCACTTAATTATTTGCTAAATTGCTACTTTTTTAAATACAAATGATAAATTTATGAATTATATATGATTTACATTTATTTTTGATTCTAAAAACGTAGAAATTAACATTTGATCGAAATCTCAATTATTTTCGTGGATTTCATAGAAAAAACGACATTTTTCACTTAAATATTTGCTAAATTGCTACTTTTTTAAATAGAAAATATAAATTTATGAATTATATATGATTTACATTTATTTAGGATTCTAAAAACGTATAAATTAAAATTTGATCGAAATCTCAATTATTTTCGTGGATTTCATAGAAAAAACGACATTTTTCACTTAAAAATTTGCTAAATTGCTACTTTTTTAAATAGAAAATATAAATTTATGAATTATATATGATTTACATTTATTTTTGATTCTAAAGACAAATAAATTAAAATTTCTCTGATATCTTAATTATTTTCGTGGATTTCATAGAAAAAACGACATTTTTCACTTAAATATTTGCTAAATTGCTACTTTTTTAAATAGAAAATATAAATTTATGAATTATATATGATTTACATTTATTTTTGATTCTAAAGACAAATAAATTAAAATTTCTCTGATATCTTAATTATTTTCGTGGATTTCATAGAAAAAACGACATTTTTCACTTAAATATTTGCTAAATTGCTACTTTTTTAAATAGAAAATATAAATTTATGAATTATATATGATTTACATTTATTTTTGATTCTAAAGACAAATAAATTAAAATTTCTCTGATATCTTAATTATTTTCGTGGATTTCATAGAAAAAACGACATTTTTCACTTAAATATTTGCTAAATTGCTACTTTTTTAAATAGAAAATATAAATTTATGAATTATATATGATTTACATTTATTTTTGATTCTAAAGACAAATAAATTAAAATTTCTCTGATATCTTAATTATTTTCGTGGATTTCATAGAAAAAACGACATTTTTCACTTAAATATTTGCTAAATTGCTACTTTTTTAAATAGAAAATATAAATTTATGAATTATATATGATTTACATTTATTTTTGATTCTAAAGACAAATAAATTAAAATTTCTCTGATATCTTAATTATTTTCGTGGATTTCATAGAAAAAACGACATTTTTCACTTAAATATTTGCTAAATTGCTACTTTTTTAAATAGAAAATATAAATTTATGAATTATATATGATTTACATTTATTTAGGATTCTAAAAACGTATAAATTAAAATTTGATCGAAATCTCAATTATTTTCGTGGATTTCATAGAAAAAACGACATTTTTCACTTAAAAATTTGCTAAATTGCTACTTTTTTAAATAGAAAATATAAATTTATGAATTATATATGATTTACATTTATTTTTGATTCTAAAGACAAATAAATTAAAATTTCTCTGATATCTTAATTATTTTCGTGGATTTCATAGAAAAAACGACATTTTTCACTTAAATATTTGCTAAATTGCTACTTTTTTAAATAGAAAATATAAATTTATGAATTATATATGATTTACATTTATTTTTGATTCTAAAGACAAATAAATTAAAATTTCTCTGATATCTTAATTATTTTCGTGGATTTCATAGAAAAAACGACATTTTTCACTTAAATATTTGCTAAATTGCTACTTTTTTAAATAGAAAATATAAATTTATGAATTATATATGATTTACATTTATTTTTGATTCTAAAGACAAATAAATTAAAATTTCTCTGATATCTTAATTATTTTCGTGGATTTCATAGAAAAAACGACATTTTTCACTTAATTATTTGCTAAATTGCTACTTTTTTAAATACAAATGATAAATTTATGAATTATATATGATTTACATTTATTTTTGATTCTAAAAACGTAGAAATTAACATTTGATCGAAATCTCAATTATTTTCGTGGATTTCATAGAAAAAACGACATTTTTCACTTAATTATTTGCTAAATTGCTACTTTTTTAAATAGAAAATATAAATTTATGAATTATATATGATTTACATTTATTTTTGATTCTAAAGACAAATAAATTAAAATTTCTTTGATATCTTAAGTATTTTCCTGGATTTCATAGAAAAAACGACATTTTTCACTTAAATATTTGCTAAATTGCTACTTTTTTAAATACAAAATATAAATTAATGAATTATATATGATTTACATTTATTTTTGATTCTAAAAACATAGAAATTAATATTTCAAGGAAATCTCAATTATTTTCGTGGATTTCATAGAAAAAACGACATTTTTCACTTAAATATTTGCTAAATTGCTACTTTTTTAAATAGAAAATATAAATTTATGAATTATATATGATTTACATTTATTTTTGATTCTAAAGACAAATAAATTAAAATTTTTCTGATATCTCAATTATTTTCGTGCATTTCATTGAAAAAAAGACATTTTTCACTTAAATATTTGCTAAATTGCTACTTTTTTAAATACAAAATATAAATTTATGAATTATATATGATTTACATTTATTTTTGATTCTAAAGACAAATAAATTAAAATTTCTCTGATATCTCAATTATTTTCGTGGATTTCATTGAAAAAACGACATTTTTCACTAAAATATTAGCTAAATTGCTACTTTTTTAAATACAAATGATAAATTTATGAATTATATATGATTTACATTTATTTTTGATTCTAAAGACAAATAAATTAAAATTTCTCTGATATCTTAATTATTTTCGTGGATTTCATAGAAAAAACGACATTTTTCACTTAAATATTTGCTAAATTGCTACTTTTTTAAATAGAAAATATAAATTTATGAATTATATATGATTTACATTTATTTTTGATTCTAAAGACAAATAAATTAAAATTTCTCTGATATCTCAATTATTTTCGTGGATTTCATTGAAAAAACGACATTTTTCACTAAAATATTAGCTAAATTGCTACTTTTTTAAATACAAATGATAAATTTATGAATTATATATGATTTACATTTATTTTTGATTCTAAAGACAAATAAATTAAAATTTCTCTGATATCTTAATTATTTTCGTGGATTTCATAGAAAAAACGACATTTTTCACTTAAATATTTGCTAAATTGCTACGTTTTTAAATAGAAAATATAAATTTATGAATTATATATGATTTACATTTATTTTTGATTCTAAAAACGTATAAATTAAAATTTGATCGAAATCTCAATTATTTTCGTGGATTTCATTGAAAAAACTACATTTTTCACTAAAATATTAGCTAAATTACTACTTTTTTAAGTACAAATGATAAATTTATGAATTATATATGATTTACATTTATTTTTGATTCTAAAAACGTAGAAATTAAAATTTCAAGGAAATCTCAATTATTTTCGTGGATTTCATAGAAAAAACGACATTTTTCACTTAAATATTTGCTAAATTGCTACTTTTTTAAATAGAAAATATAAATTTATGAATTATATATGATTTACATTTATTTAGGATTCTAAAAACGTATAAATTAAAATTTGATCGAAATCTCAATTATTTTCGTGGATTTCATAGAAAAAACGACATTTTTCACTAAAATATTAGCTAAATTGCTACTTTTTTAAATACAAATGATAAATTTATGAATTATATATGATTTACATTTATTTTTGATTCTAAAGACAAATAAATTAAAATTTCTCTGATATCTTAATTATTTTCGTGGATTTCATAGAAAAAACGACATTTTTCACTTAATTATTTGCTAAATTGCTACTTTTTTAAATAGAAAATATAAATTTATGAATTATATATGATTTACATTTATTTTTGATTCTAAAAACGTAGAAATTAACATTTGATCGAAATCTCAATTATTTTCGTGGATTTCATAGAAAAAACGACATTTTTCACTTAATTATTTGCTAAATTGCTACTTTTTTAAATAGAAAATATAAATTTATGAATTATATATGATTTACATTTATTTTTGATTCTAAAGACAAATAAATTAAAATTTCTTTGATATCTTAAGTATTTTCCTGGATTTCATAGAAAAAACGACATTTTTCACTTAAATATTTGCTAAATTGCTACTTTTTTAAATACAAAATATAAATTAATGAATTATATATGATTTACATTTATTTTTGATTCTAAAAACGTAGAAATTAAAATTTCAAGGAAATCCTAATTATTTTCGTGGATTTCATTGAAAAAACTACATTTTTCACTAAAATATTAGCTAAATTACTACTTTTTTAAGTACAAATGATAAATTTATGAATTATATATGATTTACATTTATTTTTGATTCTAAAAACGTAGAAATTAAAATTTCAAGGAAATCTCAATTATTTTCGTGGATTTCATAGAAAAAACGACATTTTTCACTTAAATATTTGCTAAATTGCTACTTTTTTAAATAGAAAATATAAATTTATGAATTATATATGATTTACATTTATTTTTGATTCTAAAGACAAATAAATTAAAATTTCTCTGATATCTTAATTATTTTCGTGGATTTCATAGAAAAAACGACATTTTTCACTTAAATATTTGCTAAATTGCTACTTTTTTAAATATAAAATATAAATTTATGAATTATATATGATTTACATTTATTTTTGATTCTAAAGACAAATAAATTAAAATTTCTCTGATATCTTAATTATTTTCGTGGATTTCATAGAAAAAACGACATTTTTCACTTAAATATTTGCTAAATTGCTACTTTTTTAAATAGAAAATATAAATTTATGAATTATATATGATTTACATTTATTTAGGATTCTAAAAACGTATAAATTAAAATTTGATCGAAATCTCAATTATTTTCGTGGATTTCATAGAAAAAACGACATTTTTCACTTAAATATTTGCTAAATTACTACTTTTTTAAGTACAAATGATAAATTTATGAATTATATATGATTTACATTTATTTTTGATTCTAAAAACATAGAAATTAATATTTCAAGGAAATCTCAATTATTTTCGTGGATTTCATAGAAAAAACGACATTTTTCACTTAAATATTTGCTAAATTGCTACTTTTTTAAATAGAAAATATAAATTTATGAATTATATATGATTTACATTTATTTTTGATTCTAAAGACAAATAAATTAAAATTTTTCTGATATCTCAATTATTTTCGTGCATTTCATTGAAAAAAAGACATTTTTCACTTAAATATTTGCTAAATTGCTACTTTTTTAAATACAAAATATAAATTTATGAATTATATATGATTTACATTTATTTTTGATTCTAAAGACAAATAAATTAAAATTTCTCTGATATCTCAATTATTTTCGTGGATTTCATTGAAAAAACGACATTTTTCACTAAAATATTAGCTAAATTGCTACTTTTTTAAATACAAATGATAAATTTATGAATTATATATGATTTACATTTATTTTTGATTCTAAAGACAAATAAATTAAAATTTCTCTGATATCTTAATTATTTTCGTGGATTTCATAGAAAAAACGACATTTTTCACTTAAATATTTGCTAAATTGCTACTTTTTTAAATAGAAAATATAAATTTATGAATTATATATGATTTACATTTATTTTTGATTCTAAAGACAAATAAATTAAAATTTCTCTGATATCTCAATTATTTTCGTGGATTTCATTGAAAAAACGACATTTTTCACTAAAATATTAGCTAAATTGCTACTTTTTTAAATACAAATGATAAATTTATGAATTATATATGATTTACATTTATTTTTGATTCTAAAGACAAATAAATTAAAATTTCTCTGATATCTTAATTATTTTCGTGGATTTCATAGAAAAAACGACATTTTTCACTTAAATATTTGCTAAATTGCTACTTTTTTAAATATAAAATATAAATTTATGAATTATATATGATTTACATTTATTTTTGATTCTAAAGACAAATAAATTAAAATTTCTCTGATATCTTAATTATTTTCGTGGATTTCATAGAAAAAACGACATTTTTCACTTAAATATTTGCTAAATTGCTACTTTTTTAAATAGAAAATATAAATTTATGAATTATATATGATTTACATTTATTTTTGATTCTAAAAACGTATAAATTAAAATTTGATCGAAATCTCAATTATTTTCGTGGATTTCATAGAAAAAACGACATTTTTCACTTAATTATTTGCTAAATTGCTACTTTTTTAAATAGAAAATATAAATTTATGAATTATATATGATTTACATTTATTTTTGATTCTAAAGACAAATAAATTAAAATTTCTTTGATATCTTAATTATTTTCCTGGATTTCATAGAAAAAACGACATTTTTCACTTAAATATTTGCTAAATTGCTACTTTTTTAAATAGAAAATATAAATTTATGAATTATATATGAATTACATTTATTTTTGATTCTAAAGTAAAATAAATTAAAATTTCTTTGATATCTTAAGTATTTTCCTGGATTTCATAGAAAAAACGACATTTTTCACTTAAATATTTGCTAAATTGCTACTTTTTTAAATACAAAATATAAATTAATGAATTATATATGATTTACATTTATTTTTGATTCTAAAAACGTAGAAATTAAAATTTCAAGGAAATCTCAATTATTTTCGTGGATTTCATTGAAAAAACTACATTTTTCACTAAAATATTAGCTAAATTACTACTTTTTTAAGTACAAATGATAAATTTATGAATTATATATGATTTACATTTATTTTTGATTCTAAAAACGTAGAAATTAAAATTTCAAGGAAATCTCAATTATTTTCGTGGATTTCATAGAAAAAACGACATTTTTCACTTAAATATTTGCTAAATTGCTACTTTTTTAAATAGAAAATATAAATTTATGAATTATATATGATTTACATTTATTTTTGATTCTAAAGACAAATAAATTAAAATTTCTCTGATATCTTAATTATTTTCGTGGATTTCATAGAAAAAACGACATTTTTCACTTAAATATTTGCTAAATTGCTACTTTTTTAAATAGAAAATATAAATTTATGAATTATATATGATTTACATTTATTTTTGATTCTAAAGACAAATAAATTAAAATTTCTCTGATATCTCAATTATTTTCGTGGATTTCATTGAAAAAACGACATTTTTCACTAAAATATTAGCTAAATTGCTACTTTTTTAAATACAAATGATAAATTTATGAATTATATATGATTTACATTTATTTTTGATTCTAAAGACAAATAAATTAAAATTTCTCTGATATCTTAATTATTTTCGTGGATTTCATAGAAAAAACGACATTTTTCACTTAAATATTTGCTAAATTGCTACTTTTTTAAATAGAAAATATAAATTTATGAATTATATATGATTTACATTTATTTTTGATTCTAAAAACGTAGAAATTAAAATTTCAAGGAAATCTCAATTATTTTCGTGGATTTCATAGAAAAAACGACATTTTTCACTTAAATATTTGCTAAATTGCTACTTTTTTAAATAGAAAATATAAATTTATGAATTATATATGATTTACATTTATTTTTGATTCTAAAGACAAATAAATTAAAATTTCTCTGATATCTCAATTATTTTCGTGGATTTCATAGAAAAAACGACATTTTTCACTTAAATATTTGCTAAATTGCTACTTTTTTAAATATAAAATATAAATTTATGAATTATATATGATTTACATTTATTTTTGATTCTAAAAACGTATAAATTAAAATTTGATCGAAATCTCAATTATTTTCGTGGATTTCATAGAAAAAACGACATTTTTCACTTAAATATTTGCTAAATTGCTACTTTTTTAAATACAAATGATAAATTTATGAATTATATATGATTTACATTTATTTTTGATTCTAAAGACAAATAAATTAAAATTTCTCTGATATCTTAATTATTTTCGTGGATTTCATAGAAAAAACGACATTTTTCACTTAAATATTTGCTAAATTGCTACTTTTTTAAATAGAAAATATAAATTTATGAATTATATATGATTTACATTTATTTTTGATTCTAAAAACGTAGAAATTAACATTTGATCGAAATCTCAATTATTTTCGTGGATTTCATAGAAAAAACGACATTTTTCACTTAATTATTTGCTAAATTGCTACTTTTTTAAATAGAAAATATAAATTTATGAATTATATATGATTTACATTTATTTTTGATTCTAAAGTAAAATAAATTAAAATTTCTTTGATATCTTAATTATTTTCCTGGATTTCATAGAAAAAACGACATTTTTCACTTAAATATTTGCTAAATTGCTACTTTTTTAAATATAAAATATAAATTTATGAATTATATATGATTTACATTTATTTTTGATTCTAAAAACGTAGAAATTAAAATTTCAAGGAAATCTCAATTATTTTCGTGGATTTCATTGAAAAAACTACATTTTTCACTAAAATATTAGCTAAATTGCTACTTTTTTAAATACAAATGATAAATTTATGAATTATATATGATTTACATTTATTTTTGATTCTAAAGACAAATAAATTAAAATTTCTCTGATATCTTAATTATTTTCGTGGATTTCATAGAAAAAACGACATTTTTCACTTAAATATTTGCTAAATTGCTACTTTTTTAAATATAAAATATAAATTTATGAATTATATATGATTTACATTTATTTTTGATTCTAAAGACAAATAAATTAAAATTTCTCTGATATCTTAATTATTTTCGTGGATTTCATAGAAAAAACGACATTTTTCACTTAAATATTTGCTAAATTGCTACTTTTTTAAATAGAAAATATAAATTTATGAATTATATATGATTTACATTTATTTTTGATTCTAAAGACAAATAAATTAAAATTTCTCTGATATCTCAATTATTTTCGTGGATTTCATAGAAAAAACGACATTTTTCACTTAATTATTTGCTAAATTGCTACTTTTTTAAATAGAAAATATAAATTTATGAATTATATATGATTTACATTTATTTTTGATTCTAAAGACAAATAAATTAAAATTTCTTTGATATCTTAATTATTTTCCTGGATTTCATAGAAAAAACGACATTTTTCACTTAAATATTTGCTAAATTGCTACTTTTTTAAATAGAAAATATAAATTTATGAATTATATATGATTTACATTTATTTTTGATTCTAAAGACAAATAAATTAAAATTTCTTTGATATCTTAAGTATTTTCCTGGATTTCATAGAAAAAACGACATTTTTCACTTAAATATTTGCTAAATTGCTACTTTTTTAAATACAAAATATAAATTAATGAATTATATATGATTTACATTTATTTTTGATTCTAAAAACGTAGAAATTAAAATTTCAAGGAAATCTCAATTATTTTCGGGGATTTCATTGAAAAAACTACATTTTTCACTAAAATATTAGCTAAATTACTACTTTTTTAAGTACAAATGATAAATTTATGAATTATATATGATTTACATTTATTTTTGATTCTAAAAACGTAGAAATTAAAATTTCAAGGAAATCTCAATTATTTTCGTGGATTTCATAGAAAAAACGACATTTTTCACTTAAATATTTGCTAAATTGCTACTTTTTTAAATAGAAAATATAAATTTATGAATTATATATGATTTACATTTATTTTTGATTCTAAAGACAAATAAATTAAAATTTCTCTGATATCTTAATTATTTTCGTGGATTTCATAGAAAAAACGACATTTTTCACTTAAATATTTGCTAAATTGCTACTTTTTTAAATAGAAAATATAAATTTATGAATTATATATGATTTACATTTATTTTGGATTCTAAAAACGTATAAATTAAAATTTGATCGAAATCTCAATTATTTTCGTGGATTTCATAGAAAAAACGACATTTTTCACTTAAATATTTGCTAAATTACTACTTTTTTAAGTACAAATGATAAATTTATGAATTATATATGATTTACATTTATTTTTGATTCTAAAGACAAATAAATTAAAATTTCTCTGATATCTTAATTATTTTCGTGGATTTCATAGAAAAAACGACATTTTTCACTTAAATATTTGCTAAATTGCTACTTTTTTAAATAGAAAATATAAATTTATGAATTATATATGATTTACATTTATTTTTGATTCTAAAGACAAATAAATTAAAATTTCTCTGATATCTCAATTATTTTCGTGGATTTCATTGAAAAAACGACATTTTTCACTAAAATATTAGCTAAATTGCTACTTTTTTAAATACAAATGATAAATTTATGAATTATATATGATTTACATTTATTTTTGATTCTAAAAACGTAGAAATTAACATTTGATCGAAATCTCAATTATTTTCGTGGATTTCATAGAAAAAACGACATTTTTCACTTAATTATTTGCTAAATTGCTACTTTTTTAAATAGAAAATATAAATTTATGAATTATATATGATTTACATTTATTTTTGATTCTAAAGACAAATAAATTAAAATTTCTTTGATATCTTAATTATTTTCCTGGATTTCATAGAAAAAACGACATTTTTCACTTAAATATTTGCTAAATTGCTACTTTTTTAAATACAAAATATAAATTAATGAATTATATATGATTTACATTTATTTTTGATTCTAAAAACGTAGAAATTAAAATTTCAAGGAAATCTCAATTATTTTCGTGGATTTCATTGAAAAAACTACATTTTTCACTAAAATATTAGCTAAATTACTACTTTTTTAAGTACAAATGATAAATTTATGAATTATATATGATTTACATTTATTTTTGATTCTAAAAACGTAGAAATTAAAATTTCAAGGAAATCTCAATTATTTTCGTGGATTTCATAGAAAAAACGACATTTTTCACTTAAATATTTGCTAAATTGCTACTTTTTTAAATAGAAAATATAAATTTATGAATTATATATGATTTACATTTATTTTTGATTCTAAAGACAAATAAATTAAAATTTCTCTGATATCTTAATTATTTTCGTGGATTTCATAGAAAAAACGACATTTTTCACTTAAATATTTGCTAAATTGCTACTTTTTTAAATATAAAATATAAATTTATGAATTATATATGATTTACATTTATTTTTGATTCTAAAGACAAATAAATTAAAATTTCTCTGATATCTTAATTATTTTCGTGGATTTCATAGAAAAAACGACATTTTTCACTTAAATATTTGCTAAATTGCTACTTTTTTAAATAGAAAATATAAATTTATGAATTATATATGATTTACATTTATTTAGGATTCTAAAAACGTATAAATTAAAATTTGATCGAAATCTCAATTATTTTCGTGGATTTCATAGAAAAAACGACATTTTTCACTTAAATATTTGCTAAATTACTACTTTTTTAAGTACAAATGATAAATTTATGAATTATATATGATTTACATTTATTTTTGATTCTAAAAACATAGAAATTAATATTTCAAGGAAATCTCAATTATTTTCGTGGATTTCATAGAAAAAACGACATTTTTCACTTAAATATTTGCTAAATTGCTACTTTTTTAAATAGAAAATATAAATTAATGAATTATATATGATTTACATTTATTTTTGATTCTAAAGACAAATAAATTAAAATTTCTCTGATATCTCAATTATTTTCGTGGATTTCATTGAAAAAACGACATTTTTCACTAAAATATTAGCTAAATTGCTACTTTTTTAAATACAAATGATAAATTTATGAATTATATATGATTTACATTTATTTTTGATTCTAAAAACGTAGAAATTAACATTTGATCGAAATCTCAATTATTTTCGTGGATTTCATAGAAAAAACGACATTTTTCACTTAATTATTTGCTAAATTGCTACTTTTTTAAATAGAAAATATAAATTTATGAATTATATATGATTTACATTTATTTTTGATTCTAAAGACAAATAAATTAAAATTTCTCTGATATCTCAATTATTTTCGTGGATTTCATTGAAAAAACGACATTTTTCACTAAAATATTAGCTAAATTGCTACTTTTTTAAATACAAATGATAAATTTATGAATTATATATGATTTACATTTATTTTTGATTCTAAAAACGTAGAAATTAACATTTGATCGAAATCTCAATTATTTTCGTGGATTTCATAGAAAAAACGACATTTTTCACTTAATTATTTGCTAAATTGCTACTTTTTTAAATAGAAAATATAAATTTATGAATTATATATGATTTACATTTATTTTTGATTCTAAAGTAAAATAAATTAAAATTTCTTTGATATCTTAATTATTTTCCTGGATTTCATAGAAAAAACGACATTTTTCACTTAAATATTTGCTAAATTGCTACTTTTTTAAATATAAAATATAAATTTATGAATTATATATGATTTACATTTATTTTTGATTCTAAAAACGTAGAAATTAAAATTTCAAGGAAATCTCAATTATTTTCGTGGATTTCATTGAAAAAACTACATTTTTCACTAAAATATTAGCTAAATTGCTACTTTTTTAAATACAAATGATAAATTTATGAATTATATATGATTTACATTTATTTTTGATTCTAAAGACAAATAAATTAAAATTTCTCTGATATCTTAATTATTTTCGTGGATTTCATAGAAAAAACGACATTTTTCACTTAAATATTTGCTAAATTGCTACTTTTTTAAATATAAAATATAAATTTATGAATTATATATGATTTACATTTATTTTTGATTCTAAAGACAAATAAATTAAAATTTCTCTGATATCTTAATTATTTTCGTGGATTTCATAGAAAAAACGACATTTTTCACTTAAATATTTGCTAAATTGCTACTTTTTTAAATAGAAAATATAAATTTATGAATTATATATGATTTACATTTATTTTTGATTCTAAAGACAAATAAATTAAAATTTCTCTGATATCTCAATTATTTTCGTGGATTTCATAGAAAAAACGACATTTTTCACTTAAATATTTGCTAAATTGCTACTTTTTTAAATATAAAATATAAATTTATGAATTATATATGATTTACATTTATTTTTGATTCTAAAGACAAATAAATTAAAATTTCTCTGATATCTCAATTATTTTCGTGGATTTCATAGAAAAAACGACATTTTTCACTTAATTATTTGCTAAATTGCTACTTTTTTAAATAGAAAATATAAATTTATGAATTATATATGATTTACATTTATTTTTGATTCTAAAGACAAATAAATTAAAATTTCTCTGATATCTCAATTATTTTCGTGGATTTCATAGAAAAAACGACATTTTTCACTTAATTATTTGCTAAATTGCTACTTTTTTAAATAGAAAATATAAATTTATGAATTATATATGATTTACATTTATTTTTGATTCTAAAGACAAATAAATTAAAATTTCTTTGATATCTTAATTATTTTCCTGGATTTCATAGAAAAAACGACATTTTTCACTTAAATATTTGCTAAATTGCTACTTTTTTAAATAGAAAATATAAATTTATGAATTATATATGATTTACATTTATTTTTGATTCTAAAGACAAATAAATTAAAATTTCTCTGATATCTTAATTATTTTCGTGGATTTCATAGAAAAAACGACATTTTTCACTTAAATATTTGCTAAATTGCTACTTTTTTAAATATAAAATATAAATTTATGAATTATATATGATTTACATTTATTTTTGATTCTAAAGACAAATAAATTAAAATTTCTCTGATATCTTAATTATTTTCGTGGATTTCATAGAAAAAACGACATTTTTCACTTAAATATTTGCTAAATTGCTACTTTTTTAAATAGAAAATATAAATTTATGAATTATATATGATTTACATTTATTTTTGATTCTAAAGACAAATAAATTAAAATTTCTCTGATATCTCAATTATTTTCGTGGATTTCATAGAAAAAACGACATTTTTCACTTAATTATTTGCTAAATTGCTACTTTTTTAAATAGAAAATATAAATTTATGAATTATATATGATTTACATTTATTTTTGATTCTAAAGACAAATAAATTAAAATTTCTTTGATATCTTAATTATTTTCCTGGATTTCATAGAAAAAACGACATTTTTCACTTAAATATTTGCTAAATTGCTACTTTTTTAAATAGAAAATATAAATTTATGAATTATATATGATTTACATTTATTTTTGATTCTAAAGACAAATAAATTAAAATTTCTTTGATATCTTAAGTATTTTCCTGGATTTCATAGAAAAAACGACATTTTTCACTTAAATATTTGCTAAATTGCTACTTTTTTAAATACAAAATATAAATTAATGAATTATATATGATTTACATTTATTTTTGATTCTAAAAACGTAGAAATTAAAATTTCAAGGAAATCTCAATTATTTTCGGGGATTTCATTGAAAAAACGACATTTTTCACTTAAATATTTGCTAAATTGCTACTTTTTTAAATAGAAAATATAAATTTATGAATTATATATGATTTACATTTATTTTGGATTCTAAAAACGTATAAATTAAAATTTGATCGAAATCTCAATTATTTTCGTGGATTTCATAGAAAAAACGACATTTTTCACTTAAATATTTGCTAAATTACTACTTTTTTAAGTACAAATGATAAATTTATGAATTATATATGATTTACATTTATTTTTGATTCTAAAAACATAGAAATTAATATTTCAAGGAAATCTCAATTATTTTCGTGGATTTCATAGAAAAAACGACATTTTTCACTTAAATATTTGCTAAATTGCTACTTTTTTAAATAGAAAATATAAATTTATGAATTATATATGATTTACATTTATTTTTGATTCTAAAGACAAATAAATTAAAATTTCTTTGATATCTTAAGTATTTTCCTGGATTTCATAGAAAAAACGACATTTTTCACTTAAATATTTGCTAAATTGCTACTTTTTTAAATACAAAATATAAATTAATGAATTATATATGATTTACATTTATTTTTGATTCTAAAAACATAGAAATTAATATTTCAAGGAAATCTCAATTATTTTCGTGGATTTCATAGAAAAAACGACATTTTTCACTTAAATATTTGCTAAATTGCTACTTTTTTAAATAGAAAATATAAATTTATGAATTATATATGATTTACATTTATTTTTGATTCTAAAGACAAATAAATTAAAATTTCTCTGATATCTTAATTATTTTCGTGGATTTCATAGAAAAAACGACATTTTTCACTTAAATATTTGCTAAATTGCTACTTTTTTAAATATAAAATATAAATTTATGAATTATATATGATTTACATTTATTTTTGATTCTAAAGACAAATAAATTAAAATTTCTCTGATATCTTAATTATTTTCGTGGATTTCATAGAAAAAACGACATTTTTCACTTAAATATTTGCTAAATTGCTACTTTTTTAAATAGAAAATATAAATTTATGAATTATATATGATTTACATTTATTTAGGATTCTAAAAACGTATAAATTAAAATTTGATCGAAATCTCAATTATTTTCGTGGATTTCATAGAAAAAACGACATTTTTCACTAAAATATTAGCTAAATTACTACTTTTTTAAGTACAAATGATAAATTTATGAATTATATATGATTTACATTTATTTTTGATTCTAAAAACGTAGAAATTAAAATTTCAAGGAAATCTCAATTATTTTCGTGGATTTCATAGAAAAAACGACATTTTTCACTTAAATATTTGCTAAATTGCTACTTTTTTAAATAGAAAATATAAATTTATGAATTATATATGATTTACATTTATTTTGGATTCTAAAAACGTATAAATTAAAATTTGATCGAAATCTCAATTATTTTCGTGGATTTCATAGAAAAAACGACATTTTTCACTTAAATATTTGCTAAATTACTACTTTTTTAAGTACAAATGATAAATTTATGAATTATATATGATTTACATTTATTTTTGATTCTAAAAACATAGAAATTAATATTTCAAGGAAATCTCAATTATTTTCGTGGATTTCATAGAAAAAACGACATTTTTCACTTAAATATTTGCTAAATTGCTACTTTTTTAAATAGAAAATATAAATTTATGAATTATATATGATTTACATTTATTTTTGATTCTAAAGACAAATAAATTAAAATTTCTCTGATATCTTAATTATTTTCGTGGATTTCATAGAAAAAACGACATTTTTCACTTAAATATTTGCTAAATTGCTACTTTTTTAAATATAAAATATAAATTTATGAATTATATATGATTTACATTTATTTTTGATTCTAAAGACAAATAAATTAAAATTTCTCTGATATCTTAATTATTTTCGTGGATTTCATAGAAAAAACGACATTTTTCACTTAAATATTTGCTAAATTGCTACTTTTTTAAATAGAAAATATAAATTTATGAATTATATATGATTTACATTTATTTAGGATTCTAAAAACGTATAAATTAAAATTTGATCGAAATCTCAATTATTTTCGTGGATTTCATAGAAAAAACGACATTTTTCACTTAAATATTTGCTAAATTACTACTTTTTTAAGTACAAATGATAAATTTATGAATTATATATGATTTACATTTATTTTTGATTCTAAAAACATAGAAATTAATATTTCAAGGAAATCTCAATTATTTTCGTGGATTTCATAGAAAAAACGACATTTTTCACTTAAATATTTGCTAAATTGCTACTTTTTTAAATAGAAAATATAAATTAATGAATTATATATGATTTACATTTATTTTTGATTCTAAAGACAAATAAATTAAAATTTCTCTGATATCTCAATTATTTTCGTGGATTTCATTGAAAAAACGACATTTTTCACTAAAATATTAGCTAAATTGCTACTTTTTTAAATACAAATGATAAATTTATGAATTATATATGATTTACATTTATTTTTGATTCTAAAGACAAATAAATTAAAATTTTTCTGATATCTCAATTATTTTCGTGGATTTCATTGAAAAAACGACATTTTTCACTAAAATATTAGCTAAATTGCTACTTTTTTAAATACAAATGATAAATTTATGAATTATATATGATTTACATTTATTTTTGATTCTAAAAACGTAGAAATTAACATTTGATCGAAATCTCAATTATTTTCGTGGATTTCATAGAAAAAACGACATTTTTCACTTAATTATTTGCTAAATTGCTACTTTTTTAAATAGAAAATATAAATTTATGAATTATATATGATTTACATTTATTTTTGATTCTAAAGACAAATAAATTAAAATTTCTTTGATATCTTAATTATTTTCCTGGATTTCATAGAAAAAACGACATTTTTCACTTAAATATTTGCTAAATTGCTACTTTTTTAAATACAAAATATAAATTAATGAATTATATATGATTTACATTTATTTTTGATTCTAAAAACGTAGAAATTAAAATTTCAAGGAAATCTCAATTATTTTCGTGGATTTCATTGAAA
The DNA here is from genome assembly GCA_963082975.1 of Labia minor. NCBI lineage: Eukaryota > Metazoa > Arthropoda > Insecta > Dermaptera > Spongiphoridae > Labia > Labia minor. The sequence continues at coordinate 7,231,813 of OY720345.1, read as the reverse complement.
AAACTACATTTTTCACTAAAATATTAGCTAAATTACTACTTTTTTAAGTACAAATGATAAATTTATGAATTATATATGATTTACATTTATTTTTGATTCTAAAAACGTAGAAATTAAAATTTCAAGGAAATCTCAATTATTTTCGTGGATTTCATAGAAAAAACGACATTTTTCACTTAAATATTTGCTAAATTGCTACTTTTTTAAATAGAAAATATAAATTTATGAATTATATATGATTTACATTTATTTTTGATTCTAAAGACAAATAAATTAAAATTTCTCTGATATCTTAATTATTTTCGTGGATTTCATAGAAAAAACGACATTTTTCACTTAAATATTTGCTAAATTGCTACTTTTTTAAATATAAAATATAAATTTATGAATTATATATGATTTACATTTATTTTTGATTCTAAAGACAAATAAATTAAAATTTCTCTGATATCTTAATTATTTTCGTGGATTTCATAGAAAAAACGACATTTTTCACTTAAATATTTGCTAAATTGCTACTTTTTTAAATAGAAAATATAAATTTATGAATTATATATGATTTACATTTATTTAGGATTCTAAAAACGTATAAATTAAAATTTGATCGAAATCTCAATTATTTTCGTGGATTTCATAGAAAAAACGACATTTTTCACTTAAATATTTGCTAAATTACTACTTTTTTAAGTACAAATGATAAATTTATGAATTATATATGATTTACATTTATTTTTGATTCTAAAAACATAGAAATTAATATTTCAAGGAAATCTCAATTATTTTCGTGGATTTCATAGAAAAAACGACATTTTTCACTTAAATATTTGCTAAATTGCTACTTTTTTAAATAGAAAATATAAATTAATGAATTATATATGATTTACATTTATTTTTGATTCTAAAGACAAATAAATTAAAATTTCTCTGATATCTCAATTATTTTCGTGGATTTCATTGAAAAAACGACATTTTTCACTAAAATATTAGCTAAATTGCTACTTTTTTAAATACAAATGATAAATTTATGAATTATATATGATTTACATTTATTTTTGATTCTAAAAACGTAGAAATTAACATTTGATCGAAATCTCAATTATTTTCGTGGATTTCATAGAAAAAACGACATTTTTCACTTAATTATTTGCTAAATTGCTACTTTTTTAAATAGAAAATATAAATTTATGAATTATATATGATTTACATTTATTTTTGATTCTAAAGACAAATAAATTAAAATTTCTCTGATATCTCAATTATTTTCGTGGATTTCATTGAAAAAACGACATTTTTCACTAAAATATTAGCTAAATTGCTACTTTTTTAAATACAAATGATAAATTTATGAATTATATATGATTTACATTTATTTTTGATTCTAAAAACGTAGAAATTAACATTTGATCGAAATCTCAATTATTTTCGTGGATTTCATAGAAAAAACGACATTTTTCACTTAATTATTTGCTAAATTGCTACTTTTTTAAATAGAAAATATAAATTTATGAATTATATATGATTTACATTTATTTTTGATTCTAAAGTAAAATAAATTAAAATTTCTTTGATATCTTAATTATTTTCCTGGATTTCATAGAAAAAACGACATTTTTCACTTAAATATTTGCTAAATTGCTACTTTTTTAAATATAAAATATAAATTTATGAATTATATATGATTTACATTTATTTTTGATTCTAAAGACAAATAAATTAAAATTTCTCTGATATCTTAATTATTTTCGTGGATTTCATAGAAAAAACGACATTTTTCACTTAAATATTTGCTAAATTGCTACTTTTTTAAATAGAAAATATAAATTTATGAATTATATATGATTTACATTTATTTTTGATTCTAAAGACAAATAAATTAAAATTTCTCTGATATCTCAATTATTTTCGTGGATTTCATAGAAAAAACGACATTTTTCACTTAATTATTTGCTAAATTGCTACTTTTTTAAATAGAAAATATAAATTTATGAATTATATATGATTTACATTTATTTTTGATTCTAAAGACAAATAAATTAAAATTTCTTTGATATCTTAATTATTTTCCTGGATTTCATAGAAAAAACGACATTTTTCACTTAAATATTTGCTAAATTGCTACTTTTTTAAATAGAAAATATAAATTTATGAATTATATATGATTTACATTTATTTTTGATTCTAAAGACAAATAAATTAAAATTTCTTTGATATCTTAAGTATTTTCCTGGATTTCATAGAAAAAACGACATTTTTCACTTAAATATTTGCTAAATTGCTACTTTTTTAAATATAAAATATAAATTTATGAATTATATATGATTTACATTTATTTTTGATTCTAAAGACAAATAAATTAAAATTTCTCTGATATCTCAATTATTTTCGTGGATTTCATAGAAAAAACGACATTTTTCACTTAAATATTTGCTAAATTGCTACTTTTTTAAATAGAAAATATAAATTTATGAATTATATATGATTTACATTTATTTTTGATTCTAAAGACAAATAAATTAAAATTTCTCTGATATCTCAATTATTTTCGTGGATTTCATAGAAAAAACGACATTTTTCACTTAATTATTTGCTAAATTGCTACTTTTTTAAATAGAAAATATAAATTTATGAATTATATATGATTTACATTTATTTTTGATTCTAAAGACAAATAAATTAAAATTTCTTTGATATCTTAATTATTTTCCTGGATTTCATAGAAAAAACGACATTTTTCACTTAAATATTTGCTAAATTGCTACTTTTTTAAATAGAAAATATAAATTTATGAATTATATATGATTTACATTTATTTTTGATTCTAAAGACAAATAAATTAAAATTTCTCTGATATCTTAATTATTTTCGTGGATTTCATAGAAAAAACGACATTTTTCACTTAAATATTTGCTAAATTGCTACTTTTTTAAATATAAAATATAAATTTATGAATTATATATGATTTACATTTATTTTTGATTCTAAAGACAAATAAATTAAAATTTCTCTGATATCTTAATTATTTTCGTGGATTTCATAGAAAAAACGACATTTTTCACTTAAATATTTGCTAAATTGCTACTTTTTTAAATAGAAAATATAAATTTATGAATTATATATGATTTACATTTATTTTTGATTCTAAAGACAAATAAATTAAAATTTCTCTGATATCTTAATTATTTTCGTGGATTTCATAGAAAAAACGACATTTTTCACTTAAATATTTGCTAAATTGCTACTTTTTTAAATATAAAATATAAATTTATGAATTATATATGATTTACATTTATTTTTGATTCTAAAGACAAATAAATTAAAATTTCTCTGATATCTCAATTATTTTCGTGGATTTCATAGAAAAAACGACATTTTTCACTTAAATATTTGCTAAATTGCTACTTTTTTAAATATAAAATATAAATTTATGAATTATATATGATTTACATTTATTTTTGATTCTAAAGACAAATAAATTAAAATTTCTCTGATATCTTAATTATTTTCGTGGATTTCATAGAAAAAACGACATTTTTCACTTAAATATTTGCTAAATTGCTACTTTTTTAAATATAAAATATAAATTTATGAATTATATATGATTTACATTTATTTTTGATTCTAAAGACAAATAAATTAAAATTTCTCTGATATCTTAATTATTTTCGTGGATTTCATAGAAAAAACGACATTTTTCACTTAAATATTTGCTAAATTGCTACTTTTTTAAATAGAAAATATAAATTTATGAATTATATATGATTTACATTTATTTTTGATTCTAAAGACAAATAAATTAAAATTTCTCTGATATCTCAATTATTTTCGTGGATTTCATAGAAAAAACGACATTTTTCACTTAATTATTTGCTAAATTGCTACTTTTTTAAATAGAAAATATAAATTTATGAATTATATATGATTTACATTTATTTTTGATTCTAAAGACAAATAAATTAAAATTTCTTTGATATCTTAATTATTTTCCTGGATTTCATAGAAAAAACGACATTTTTCACTTAAATATTTGCTAAATTGCTACTTTTTTAAATAGAAAATATAAATTTATGAATTATATATGATTTACATTTATTTTTGATTCTAAAGACAAATAAATTAAAATTTCTTTGATATCTTAAGTATTTTCCTGGATTTCATAGAAAAAACGACATTTTTCACTTAAATATTTGCTAAATTGCTACTTTTTTAAATACAAAATATAAATTAATGAATTATATATGATTTACATTTATTTTTGATTCTAAAAACGTAGAAATTAAAATTTCAAGGAAATCTCAATTATTTTCGGGGATTTCATTGAAAAAACTACATTTTTCACTAAAATATTAGCTAAATTACTACTTTTTTAAGTACAAATGATAAATTTATGAATTATATATGATTTACATTTATTTTTGATTCTAAAAACGTAGAAATTAAAATTTCAAGGAAATCTCAATTATTTTCGTGGATTTCATAGAAAAAACGACATTTTTCACTTAAATATTTGCTAAATTGCTACTTTTTTAAATAGAAAATATAAATTTATGAATTATATATGATTTACATTTATTTTTGATTCTAAAGACAAATAAATTAAAATTTCTCTGATATCTTAATTATTTTCGTGGATTTCATAGAAAAAACGACATTTTTCACTTAAATATTTGCTAAATTGCTACTTTTTTAAATAGAAAATATAAATTTATGAATTATATATGATTTACATTTATTTTGGATTCTAAAAACGTATAAATTAAAATTTGATCGAAATCTCAATTATTTTCGTGGATTTCATAGAAAAAACGACATTTTTCACTTAAATATTTGCTAAATTACTACTTTTTTAAGTACAAATGATAAATTTATGAATTATATATGATTTACATTTATTTTTGATTCTAAAGACAAATAAATTAAAATTTCTCTGATATCTTAATTATTTTCGTGGATTTCATAGAAAAAACGACATTTTTCACTTAAATATTTGCTAAATTGCTACTTTTTTAAATAGAAAATATAAATTTATGAATTATATATGATTTACATTTATTTTTGATTCTAAAGACAAATAAATTAAAATTTCTCTGATATCTCAATTATTTTCGTGGATTTCATTGAAAAAACGACATTTTTCACTAAAATATTAGCTAAATTGCTACTTTTTTAAATACAAATGATAAATTTATGAATTATATATGATTTACATTTATTTTTGATTCTAAAAACGTAGAAATTAACATTTGATCGAAATCTCAATTATTTTCGTGGATTTCATAGAAAAAACGACATTTTTCACTTAATTATTTGCTAAATTGCTACTTTTTTAAATAGAAAATATAAATTTATGAATTATATATGATTTACATTTATTTTTGATTCTAAAGACAAATAAATTAAAATTTCTTTGATATCTTAATTATTTTCCTGGATTTCATAGAAAAAACGACATTTTTCACTTAAATATTTGCTAAATTGCTACTTTTTTAAATACAAAATATAAATTAATGAATTATATATGATTTACATTTATTTTTGATTCTAAAAACGTAGAAATTAAAATTTCAAGGAAATCTCAATTATTTTCGTGGATTTCATTGAAAAAACTACATTTTTCACTAAAATATTAGCTAAATTACTACTTTTTTAAGTACAAATGATAAATTTATGAATTATATATGATTTACATTTATTTTTGATTCTAAAGACAAATAAATTAAAATTTCTCTGATATCTTAATTATTTTCGTGGATTTCATAGAAAAAACGACATTTTTCACTTAAATATTTGCTAAATTGCTACTTTTTTAAATATAAAATATAAATTTATGAATTATATATGATTTACATTTATTTTTGATTCTAAAGACAAATAAATTAAAATTTCTCTGATATCTTAATTATTTTCGTGGATTTCATAGAAAAAACGACATTTTTCACTTAAATATTTGCTAAATTGCTACTTTTTTAAATATAAAATATAAATTTATGAATTATATATGATTTACATTTATTTTTGATTCTAAAGACAAATAAATTAAAATTTCTCTGATATCTTAATTATTTTCGTGGATTTCATAGAAAAAACGACATTTTTCACTTAAATATTTGCTAAATTGCTACTTTTTTAAATAGAAAATATAAATTTATGAATTATATATGATTTACATTTATTTAGGATTCTAAAAACGTATAAATTAAAATTTGATCGAAATCTCAATTATTTTCGTGGATTTCATAGAAAAAACGACATTTTTCACTTAAATATTTGCTAAATTACTACTTTTTTAAGTACAAATGATAAATTTATGAATTATATATGATTTACATTTATTTTTGATTCTAAAAACATAGAAATTAATATTTCAAGGAAATCTCAATTATTTTCGTGGATTTCATAGAAAAAACGACATTTTTCACTTAAATATTTGCTAAATTGCTACTTTTTTAAATAGAAAATATAAATTAATGAATTATATATGATTTACATTTATTTTTGATTCTAAAGACAAATAAATTAAAATTTCTCTGATATCTCAATTATTTTCGTGGATTTCATTGAAAAAACGACATTTTTCACTAAAATATTAGCTAAATTGCTACTTTTTTAAATACAAATGATAAATTTATGAATTATATATGATTTACATTTATTTTTGATTCTAAAAACGTAGAAATTAACATTTGATCGAAATCTCAATTATTTTCGTGGATTTCATAGAAAAAACGACATTTTTCACTTAATTATTTGCTAAATTGCTACTTTTTTAAATAGAAAATATAAATTTATGAATTATATATGATTTACATTTATTTTTGATTCTAAAGACAAATAAATTAAAATTTCTTTGATATCTTAATTATTTTCCTGGATTTCATAGAAAAAACGACATTTTTCACTTAAATATTTGCTAAATTGCTACTTTTTTAAATACAAAATATAAATTAATGAATTATATATGATTTACATTTATTTTTGATTCTAAAGACAAATAAATTAAAATTTTTCTGATATCTCAATTATTTTCGTGGATTTCATAGAAAAAACGACATTTTTCACTAAAATATTAGCTAAATTACTACTTTTTTAAATACAAATGATAAATTTATGAATTATATATGTAAGGTGGCTTTCAAATGAGAGAAAGGTTTCTTCGTTTTTGTCGTGATTTTATTAATTCTAAAAGAATATTTACAATTATTATACAATTATTAGAATATTTACACATTTAAATAATACATACCTAAAAGAATAATTAAATTACACGTTATTTATAGAATATTATATACACAATCAAAATTAAACTAACTGCTTATCTTACATTAATACTTAATAAACACTTAATAAGCCCTCTATTCTAAACTATATACACTAAGGTTAAAAGAAGTTATTAATATAATTTATACCTCCCCCCCAAAGGTCACTTTTTCACTGAAAAGGTGATAATTTGCTTGAATGAACAAGTTTTCCCTTTTTCCCCCAATTAACTTTATATATCGAGGAAGAAATTCTTTTTAAAATTTTATAAGGACCTATTCTTACTTTATCCAATTTTTTCCTATTTAATTTATTTCCATTTTCTATGTATACTTCATCCCCATCAGAAAATTCATACTCACTTCTCTTATTTATTTCAAAGTTTTTTGAAGAATTTAACAAGGCTCTTCTTCTATCTTCTAATAGATCACTTTTTATTTCGGATTGTTTCCCGAAAAGTAGATAGCCAGGTTCATACTTGGTTGCTGTATGAATAGTGCGATTAAATTCACACGCACACTCTTCCGCAATTTTCGACCAAGCTCTTCTATCTCCACTATTCACCTTGCACCTGATTCGATTAACCAACATCTGGTTTAACCTCTCATTAAGTCCATTCGATTGTGGACAGTCAATCGAGGTATATATCAATTTGATATTCATCCCATATTTTTGAAATTCTGTAGATTGCAATCCCGAATATTGATCAGCTAACAGAATTTTAATTTTGTTTTTCTTTGCTATTGGGTCAATCATCTTTATAAAATCTCTAGAACATTGGCTTACTGATGTTGAAATCCAAGTGTATCTACTAAAATGATCTAACAAGATATGTAAATATTTCTTTGGTGATCTATTACCTCCAAATCCACCAACCGTGTCAATAGACATGATCTCATATGGTTCTGTCGCTGGGCCTAGTTTTGACATTAAACCAATTAGTCTACTCCTACGAACCTTATTTTCTATGCAAATCGAACAGCTTTTACAAAATGTATCTATCAACTTATCCATATTTTTAAAACTCCCGCCTGGGTTACAAAACACCTTTTTAGTGCCACCTCCATTCGAAAACCAATTATATGTAAAATATACTAGCAAATTAATAAATAAATAGGCCCCAAATTGGAGACAAAAAAATGTATTTGAGAAAACAAGACTAGATTTTGAAATGCACATGATCATCTAGAATTATTTCAAAAGATACCTATTATATATTTTACATATTTATAAAGAAATATTTTAAAAACACCATATAGAGCACTCAATTTAACATATAATTTCCAGAAATCAATTATAATCAAAATCAGGGTGCTTACCAATTTTTACCTCAATTTCCTCACCATAGCCAGTCGTAGTCGCATCTGATTGGCTGGCCTCTCGGAATAATAAAGACCGCACCGGAGCAAGCAGTGAAATTCATTCAGCGGAGGCAACCATGAAAAAATTCTGTGCCTGCCTGTTGCCCAAAAAGAAGCTAAGAACCAAGAAAATTCCCTAAGCAACTTGCTCAATTATTTACTGATTTTTTGTTTTATTTTGAATAAATTGTTCTTCTTATATATTTTTGTTTCTTAAGCAATTTTCCTCAGTATCAATTAAATAATAAAAAATTATAAACATGTTATGTATTAACTTATTAATTTGAAATTAATATTATGGAATATAGCCTCTCATTTCATATTTATATAATATAGTATCCAATTAAGAGGGATAAATTAAAAAAAAACCCTCCGACTTTGTACGTCCTACGCAAAGACAACGCCTATCAAGCCGGTTATATCAATGAGGTGTCTTATGATCAGTAGAACGGGTCCTCTCAACCTTTACCTTGATTCTCTTGATCGGAGGCGCTTTCAAGTAGCTTTTCCTCAAGTTTGTTCCCGGAGGCTGGGCTGACTCCGTCCCATAGACCCCAGCTGAACCCGGGACCATGTGCATGTGAGGCAGCTTCGCTACCCGCACAAGGGAATAAATTAAAAAAAATGAAAAAGAAAAATTCTAATCTCCTGATGTAATGGTTCAGAAAGAAAAGTCTTATTTTTTTTTATAATTGCCTTAAGAATTTAAATTAAAATTTTATTGATATATCTTATGGAATATCTCAATTAATTTATTTTTAATCTTAATTACATTTTAAATATATACATTTTTATATTTTTCATATATATAATATTAGTTATCACATTTTTACTTTCCAGCTGAAATGTCCTGAATTAATTGTCTCATCTTTTGAAGTTTATTAATTTGACATGTTAATGTATTTATTTCTTTGTCTTTTTCTTCTAGAGATTTTTCATTAGCTTTTTGCAAAGCTTCATCTTCATTAATTTGCTAAAAAAATTTCAATGTCGGTGCATTATTTTTTTAATCCAATCAAGTGGTTTTAAAAAATACATAATATTAAAAAATAAAATATAAATACTTACGTTTTGAAGGGATTTGATATTTTTTAAAAGACCATCTATTTCTGTATTTTTATCTTCAATTACTCTTTCACGTTTAGCAACACGTTCTTCGCATTTTTTAAAATTTTTTTTCAAATCTATAAAAATTAATTTTTAAAAAATGTTTAAAAAACTCATTTTGAATATATTAGCCGTTTATTTTGAAAGTGGTATAAGTTCATTTTTTAAAAAAATGAGATATATAATTTATACTTAATTTATTGTCAACTTTTTATTGATAACTAATTAATATTTAATATCTTAAATAATGCCAATTTAAAATTGATAGCTAAATGAAATTGTATGTATCATTTTATATATACTTCGATAATATGTCTCAATTATTCTTCAACTCTTCATACCTATAATACAGCTAAGTGGTCAACTCTTATTATAAATTGCAATTGCTCCTTAATTCTAAATTTCATTTAATTTATAATATTTACCAAAGAACTTATAATCAAACATCTCTATAATTTCTATGATATTAATTATTATTATATTCAATTCTTTTAGTATTAAATATTTAATTTTATTTTAATGTTATCTCTGACTTTTCTTCCGAACGAATTCAATTTTATCCTTTTCCTCATCAACAGTCTCAGGATTCATTAATCTATTTGTTATTCAAAATTAATCAGAGTACTACCCAATTTATTAATTATTAATTTTCAAACCCATTTTTCTTATAAACCAACCCATACTAAGCTTCCAATATACGACAATATTTTAGTTATATTCGCCTACAAGAAATTTATATAATCAATTTACAATTTGTTAAATTAATAAAATTTAGCAAAACTAGAAATAATCAATCAAATATTTTTAATTGACAAAATATGCTAACCTTTAATTTTCTAGAAAATCAACAAAAAATGGACTTATTAAATCACTTCCAAAATAAACGGACCATATAATATATATATATATATATATATAAAATAAATTACCGAGTAACTTATTATGTTCATCATTTAATCGTGATTCTAATAAATCTTTTTGTGTTACTGTTTTTTCATAATCTTCTTTTAATTCATTGAAATCTTTATCTTTCTGTTGAAATTGTAATTGAATATTTTCATAATCCTTTTTTAAAACAGTTAATTCCTCAGACATTTCATTAATTTTCTGTGTTAAATTTTTATTTAGCATTTGCTGCGATTTTATTTCCTATAAATTATATTGAACAATTATAAAACATTTAAAATTAATTTTTCTTGAATAAAAACTACATCTATGTATTATTTTTTTATTATATAAATTATCATGACAATCGTAAATTAATATATTGCTTATTAAAAGAGACCACTTACCTCTTCTTTCCCAAAAATAATAATTGATAGTCACTTAAATTTAATCAATGTATTCCTAAATTATAATGTAATTACGGTAAGTCATGTTAGGTTCGTTCTAGAATTAATTTTATTAAACAAAGATAGGTGGTAATTGCATCTCTTTGAGTTAGTTTACGCGTTTTTAGTGAAATTTATTCAAGATCACTTCAATGTTTTCATTATGTATAACAGTATATGAACTCTGGTATCAGATTAATCAAAGAGGAACAACAAGGATTATTCAAAGGGTGTGAAAGGTGTTGATATTTAAACACTCAAGCCGGGAACTCGAGTACGTACTCGGGCAACAAAATCTATCCTAACGCCCCAGTCCGTACTCGTCGACTTCCAGCGTTTATATAAATTTCAATTCCTCTGTCATCTCTTGATCAATTTTGAAAATTTTTGTACGTACTAAAACTACAATATTTACACTATCTCTTTTTTCCACTCACTTATTATTTTTTTAATAGAAGTTAGAATACATTTTCTTTAAAAGAAGAAAAACTTTTTCGAGAGTTCAACTAATTCCCGCCAGAGCGCTCGCATGGCTTGAGGGGTTATCACAATACAGGAAGCTGGGTGACCAACAATCTCAACCACTTACAAAAACATTCAGCAAACTAGAGATAGTAGTAATTCAGACTTAAATCACTGTTACTATCATCCACGACTTATCCTCGATGCAAAAATGGATTTGCGTCTATGGTTCACTTCTCAAAATGAAAACCACTTCAAAAATATAATTGTTGTAGACCTATCTTTGTTTAATAAATTGATAAAACGAAAAGCTAAAGATATTATTAATTAATCTCATAATAGATAAAAAAAAATGTATATGGATAAAAATGATACACCCGACGATAAATGTTCCTTTTATATTTTTAATATCAATACTTATTATCTTCTAATATTTTCAATAAATTAATTAAAAAAAAATAATTTAATATAGTGATACCAAAACTGTGAAGTAAAGGGGTAGGCACAGTTGAGGATTTTCCTGAGTCTAATTGAAATTATTATGCAAGGCATGTTAAAAAATATATAAGTTTATAATATCAAGAAATTTAAATTATAAAATTAAAATTTTATTTAGTGATTCAATATGAGTAGGTTAAATTTAATTGAACATGAAAAAATTGAATTACACAAATCTCTGGAAATATAATGTTGAAAATCTATGTGCTAATTTTCATTTTTCTAATTTATATTAAGAATAATTTATTGATAATTTAGAATTTTGAGTGAATGTTAATATTTTTGACAAAATCTAATCTAAATCTATTAAACATTTTAAAGGTGGTCTTGAGAGATTGGAGAGATTAGAAATGAAATTGAAGATAAAGAACTTTTTATGGAATATTCTTACTATATAATAAAATATATATTTATAATAATATATAAATGTCTTAATCACATACTATAACAGTATGTAATGGATGTAGATAACATGCAGAAGAGGAAAATTATATATCTAAGTTTTTAATTAATTAATAGTTTTCTACTAAAGTTTTTTCAAATACAGCTATATCACAAATAGAAGAAGATAATTTTTAATGATAGTTATTGAAAAAAGCGTGCATTTTGCAAATATATAAAAATCGTCGGGTGTTACCGATGTGTGTTTATTTATTGCTTCATCATAAATAGATTTTTGTTGTGAAACCTCATCTTTTAATGTTTTTTTTTCCAATAATGCCCCTTCTAATGCTGTGGCATTTTGATATAATAATGCATGTAATCTGCTTGCTTCAGCTTTTAATTGCGAAACTTGATGTTCTAAATGTGTTGAATGATTCGAAGATGCTTCCAGACTAGACTAAAATTAAATAAAATAAATAATCCTTTAATTTAAAATATATAAATATTTATATTATAGATGAGCATTTAAATTTCTTATACCTGAAGAGCACTCTCTGAATGACTCATTGCAGCTAATTTATATTCATAAAGTTCCATTACAGAAGAGACAGCAATGTTACTTAACTACAAAAGAAAAAAACAAAATTTTAAATAAGAACGCGAAGAAAAGATAGGGTTAGTGTTTGATGTTTCTCCTACTTGATTATTTTCTTCTAAATCTTTAAGTTTATCAATATAACGATCCAATGTTGCTTCCTGTTTAACTGTATAAATTCGTGGGGAATTACTAAGATAATTATTATGATAATTTTTATTATTAACAACGTGACTTATTATTTTTTGTTGTTGTATTAAAAGGTATGGTGCCATAGTAGACATACATTTAGAAAGGAGTGCCACACTTAAAAACAAAGAAAAATTTACATTTTTATAATCAAATATTTAAATTTCAAATTAATTTTATTTTATTACCATTGAGATGGAAATGACATTGATCCAGTAAGAGATAATGTTTTTCGTTTAACAGATTCACTTCCAATATAAAGAGCAGATGCTAAAAGCCATTGAATCTAATAAAACAAAATAATTTCTTATTATTTATATATTTAATTTATTTTAGGTATTATTTTCAATGTTCTAATAATAATATTAAATAAATTAGCAAAAATATATTAGCAAAAGCATTTAAATAATAATTATACTGTCGTATAAGAAAAGACAGGCGGAAAAGTTATGTGAAATTAATAAATAATATTTATTAAACTATCGTATGTTATGAAATAAATAGGAAAAATAAGGAGTTCAAGAGAATTTTGGGAAAATATAAAGAAGCGATGCTGGACTACATCAAAAAACTACTAGAGAGGAAAGTAGATTGGAGAATTTGAAATAGAGGAAATGGAAGGAAAATGAAAAAAATAAAAAAGCCAAAAGGCCCCAGGAGGGGAGGAAGAGATAATAAATCAGATCTGAAAAGAAAAGAAAATCCTTGAATCATGGAAAATTGGAATTATAAGCCAAATATTTAAGAACGGAGATATTAACAATCCAGTCAATTATAGAGGAATAACTATGATGGACGACCGAGTGTAATAGTGGTCCTTTTTATCTTCTCTAATACAGTCCGCCTGCTCTCGACGGTAGCCTACGAACGACTGCACTTGTTTTCAACAACTAGTCTCTTCTGGGAAAACGTATTACAATAATAATCCTTTCCAAAAATAAATTTATTTTTAAATAAAATTTTTTTTTTTAAGGATTAATGATATTTTTAAAATTTCATTACATTATATTGTATAATATACGTTATAATAAATAAGCTGGAGTGTCACCACTCGACTATCTCGCAATTTGAATTGGATTAAATAACATAATATATTATATTTAAATTAAATTTAATTAATTATAAATTATAAATTAAAATTAATAAATAATATTTATTAAACTATCGTATGTTTGGCTCTTTGTTGATGGAACCAAGTCACGTATTGGCGCGTGAGATTTGCAGTGTTAAAAAATTAATTCTGGTACTTTCAGCGATTCAATCAAGCTGAAATTCTATATATAGAATTTTTATACAATTTTTAATCATGAGAAAAACTATCAAAAATACCTAAATCTTATTTTTACGGTCACTTTAGAGGAAAAAAAATCAAAACGTTTTAGGTAATGACCTTCTCTTCTAGTTGAGCTACATTTCTCAAAAGTTGATAGAAAACTACGAATTTGTGTACCAAATTTCATTATTCTAGCTCAAATCGTTTTTGAGTAATCTTGTCTACATACACACATACAGTCATTTTTCTCAACCTTAGTGAAAATGATTCAGGAACCTTCAAAACGTATAAAAACATCAAAATCTCAACATCGAAAATTTTCGTGATCGCAAGATAGTAAAAAGAAATGAGAATAATTCTCGTTCTATTCTTCTAGAATGATTAAGGAAATTTATATAGAAACAGGAAACAAAATAAGAATAGAGGGAGCAGAAACAAACTTTTGGGATTACAAAGGCCTGTCCTCTTTCCTCAGTTCTTTTTAGTATATTTATTAATGATTTAAAGGCAAAGTGTAGAAAAATGAACAAAATGGAGGTAAACACAGAGAAAATGAAAATATAATATCTAGAAGAGAAGATAAATTTTCCTTTGAAGAAAAGGAAATAGAAATAGTTAAATAAAATATAAATACCTAGGAACCTGGCTTTCGAGCAAAAATACAAATAAGGGGCATATAGAGACTCAAACAGAAAAGGTTCAAAGCATAGTAGCTAATTGTTTCAGAATAATGTATAAAATAAAGATAAGAGAATTCAAAAAAAAAGACAATCTTATTTAAAACATTAATATTTTCTGTATTAAAGACTATCTATGAAATGATATCCTTAAATTTTATTATAATAAAAATTAATGAATAAATCAATGATAATAAATCTATATTAAGAAATATTATGTCCCATTATAACATACAATAAAATATATAATTAATTTACTGATTAAATTAAAAAAATAAATAAGAAGACGAAAAAGAAATTGTATATATGTATATTCCAATTTTACATATATATATATATATATATATATATATGTGTTATAATAGGTCAGGGCTAGTATATAGATATTATTGTAAATAATTGATTAAATGAACCGTGAAGGCCGAACTGGCTAAGAGAAATTTTTATCAGAATAAATAATCTACTATCGTATTAAAAGTGTTTATTGATATCAATAAATATATACATATTGTATAATAAACAAACCTGTCGATGATGAAGAAGTTCAGAATAACATTTATTCCAAGTATTATCATAATTGCTTAAATCAGAAAGAAGATCAAGTGCTGAAATGTAAAGTTCAAGTGTTTCAAGAGGTAAGAGAGCAGCATCACTGGAACCTTCCATTGATAATAAATCATTAAATATGTTTGAAATTTGCTAAAAAAAACAATTTATTTATTTTTCTATTCTATTTTCAGATTTAAGCAGCCAATACATTTTCAATTTAACTGGGCAGTTTAAAATGTATAAAAAAACTGTACAATAAACTGAACTGAAAATGTGTGGGTTAGTCTAGTTTGATTTATATATTTTTGCTCAGTTTTGTTAATTTGAGTGCACATAGTGTTATTTTAATATTTGTATTAATACAATGAGCATTAAAAGAAAAGCTGCATTTTTTTAATTGCCAATGAGCAAAACAGGGTCCACAAGCTCAGGCCGGAGATCAGAAAACTACAGTTTATACAGTTTATTGTTGTATCATGATGTCAGATTAGATAAACTGCGCAGTTAAGTGTGTTGACCACTTTACTATAAAAATATGTATTCTTAAAAAATAACTAAATATTGAAAATAATATTTATTGTAATGTGTGGTAAGTGGTATTTTAGATTAATCCCTGAAGTAATTATTTTTAATAAATATTTATTTTACTACTCATTATTAGAAAAATAAAAATTTTAATTAAATAAATTGAATTATATTTTTCTTTAATGAATATTGAATTAAAAATATTTATTGATATTAACATTATAATGTAAAGAAATAGATAAATATTTTTATTTGCATCCCCAGTAGTAAATAATAAATGATAAGGAAATTTTCAAACACTGACTTTCCTTCTTCCCCATTTAACTTACTTCACATCTAACTTTAGATAAAATCAATTCACGTAATTTAATACTTTTAGATAATTCTTGAAATAGTTGAAATAATGCAGACAAACGACCCCTAGATTCAATATTTGCAGAAATCATATCGCCACTTCCAGATTCAAGAATCAATATTAAATCCTGAAAAATAATAAAAAAAAAAGAAAGAAAAATGTAGTTTATCATAAAATCTTTTATCTTATTTTTGAAAACATTCCCCTCCACTTATGATTCTACTTTGTTAAATAAATTAATATGTATATTAATAATTAAAATAAAATTTTCCAATACATAAAATAAAGTAAATAAAGGTATACAAAGTCAATTTTAATCTAAAAATAAATTAGATAAATGATATACCTTAAAATTTTTTTCTAGTTTAGAATAAACTTCGAATTGGACAGATGTATTATTCATTGAATAGATTTGTATACTAATTGAATTGATTAATTCAAGGGATGATGTTGTTGCACAATCAGATGTGAGTATATCTAATGCCAATGTTACAAATTCTGGATAAAATGTCACAAGATCATTTGTTGGTAATGATGTTAAACCTTTAGCATATTCTAAAAATATTGATATACATTGAATTTTAGGATTTGGTAAATGAGAATTTTCATAATTTTTTTGTTCTGATTTAATAAGATGTAAAAGTTTTTCTGTATCAGATGCGAATCTGAAAATAATAAAGTAAATTTAATTAAAAGAAATAAAAAATAAATATTTCTATTCAACTGTTATTTTAAATTAAATTAAAATTAATTCAAATAATTTGAATTTGAATTTATTTAAATTATTTATGCTTAATCAGGCAATCTCCTTGATTTTATTACTATAACTTTGTTTGAGCATAGAGACATAAAAGATGATCAACGTATTGGGTAACCGAAGATGTCATAAAAAATGAATGTGAATTCATGAAAGATCAGCCAAAATCTGGTGTTTTGAAGCGGTTTGGTGTAAATATCGTGAAGAAGTTAGGTTGTTGCATAATACTCATTGATCGACACTTATGACTGATTTTTTGACCAAATATCGCATTTTTAACATCAACTATTTGCCGTATTTGCCTGATTTCTATCTATTTGGAAAAATACATTTGCCGATGAAGGAAAACTGTTATGTCGACGTAGAGGCCGTCCAATAGGATAGCATCAACAGTCTCAAGAACATTTTTCAAACGACATATTGAACATGCTTCTTGGCCGTGCATTTCGCTGTATACTCTCAAGGAGACTATTTTCAATAAAGTAAGAGAGTTTTGCCAAAAAAATTGAACACTGAAAAAGTTCTTATAATCTCTCAATGGAGACTGGAACAAATTAAAATATAATCAACTATTTTTCAAGGGGTCAAAGTTCAAATTTTTGAGACATATAAGATTACTTAATTTATTTATTTAAGAAATAAATTTAATTACCTATCATATTTCACAAGAAACTCTTTATTTCGTTTTGGTTCTATAATATCTTTAAAAAAATCAACAACTTGTCTCAATTGAAAAACATCCGATTCATGAAATGCTCGAACAAATGAATCAAAAGTAGTTTCAATAAATTTCATAATATCAGATTCAGGGATATCTCCACATAAGTGTTCTAAAATCATCATCATTTTACACACCTATTTGAAAAAAATAATAATCAATTATCATAATCATTTTATATATATTTATAAAATCATTTTACCGGTACTCGTATAGAAGTTTTTTCATTTTGTAATTTGTATAAAGTTTTTAAAAACTTTTTGCTATCAACAGATCGCATTAATAAATAAACTGCAGGAAGATTTTTATAACATAAATTAACTAAAATACATAATGATAAGGATATAATACGCATTTCTTCTCCTTCAATCCATTCAGTCAATGTGAGAATTAAATGAGGTAAATATGCCTCTTGCCATGTTATAGTTAAACCATAAGTTAATTCCTTAAAAAACAATACATGAATATTAATTTAAAATATCAATATTTCGTAAGAATTAAAAAACTAAATTTATTGAACTTTTAATGCAATTCAAAAGGATTAAATATTAAAATTAATTAATTTGTTATCTTTAAAAATTTTAAAAGAATAATTATTATAAGAGCAGAATTTTTATTTTATTTAATATTATCGTAAATAATAAAATAATAATGCTAATTTTTAAAATAGAATATATAAAATATGATAAATTTATTTAAAAAATTAAATTATTTATACCTGAAGGAGTTGTAGCAGTTTTAATTTTTTATCAATTATCATTTCTGCTGTTAAGAGCCTTGTAAGTATCGAAGTAAATTTGTAAGTGTTCATTAATGAAATTCTAGCGCTTGGATTTTGACATGCATATATAAGAACATTAATTGCGGACCAAATTAAAGGACTTCGAAATTCAACTTCTGAAATAATTGCATGAAGGCTTACAAAAAATTCTGCTGTAATACTATTGCCAGGCTCAAATATACTTAAATCAGCTACGCCTAAAATCTACATAGAATAATTAAGAATATATTTTAATTTAAAAAAATTATTGTTAAAAAGAAAATACCTGTAGTTGTCTTTGTAAATTGGCATAAACGTTATCCGTTTTATGTTTTAAAAAAGATTGTGCTAATGTTATAAAAGCTTTCATATGCTGAAATTTTTCCATTGTATTTATAAATAAAAAAATTAAACTTTATATAAAATAAATATTTTTAAAAATTTCGTTTATTTTATCTAATTTGAGATATAAATAATTTTTAAGTCAATTAAATTTAAAAAAAACAAACAAAAATTTAAAATCTTATCAAAACAAGAAACAATGATTATTGTTGGTTATTCTATTAAAATCCTGAATGTAAGATATTTAAATTATTTTTAAATATATATTTCATTATATATAAATCTAGTTTAAAATCTATTTTAAATATTAATTAAAATAAGATTAAAAATATCTCTGAGAAATTTGAATTTAAAATAAAACTGTTAAATTTCTTGGAAGATAGAATTAAGATCATTCAAAACATTGGTTATTTTCGAGTTTTAAAAATTGTATAATTATAATTCATACTAAGACAAATAAATAAATCTAATTTACAGGTAATGATTATAAAAAACATTTAAATATGAAAAATAGATAGATATTTGAAGTTTTCGCAAATCATACATCAAATAGTAATAGTAATAAACAATAAGTTAACAAATTTAATATTCTATTTCCTTTAACATGGATAAAATTTATAATTAATTTTAAATTTAAAAACATCTGCCTATTATTATTTTTTCTTGAATTTTTATAATTCTTAAAATAACATTTAATATAATGACTCTTTTTTATGATTATATTTAGTTATTATATTACTATAAAAACTATAATATTTATACATACAATTCAAAATTAATATCAAATTAGAATGAATTGGAATGAATTTATGAATAAAAAAATGTCAACTATTTTACAACTGTTAAAATAATAAAATAATAAGTAGTTATTCTTATCATTGTCATGGGGCGCCAAATAAGGTTTCAAAACTTAACATGGACGTGTCAAGTCTATTTTATGGTCTGAGGTCTGAGGTCAAAATACATACATATGTTGACTAAAAAACCGCTTTTTGATTTTGGACAGGAACGCGTTTTTAGTTAACTTGTTTGTACCTAGGTGTCACTGGTTAGTTTGAATTATAAAATTTTATATTGCTACCTTTATACCACTTTATACTTTATCATAATAGCCGATAAAAATCCAATTTGACATTTAATTATATAATAATTAAATATTTATTAATTTGTTAAATCTATGGAATAATAATTTTATTAATTGTAATTTTTACTTGTATATAATTTGAAGAAATTAATATACATAATGTCAAATCAAAAAGATGAACAATTAGGTATAGTTATATATAACTTATATTAATTATTTTTATTTAGATAAATTATAATTTATTTTATTTTTCTAACATATTATTTTAATCTTAAAATAGATTCTACACGTTTTGACCCAAGTCTTTTAAGTGAAGAAATTTTAGATAGAGCTTCTCCAGATCTTTGGCCCGAACAAAGTAAATATTAAAAAATAATATAAAAATATATTTTTATTTTAATATTCTTTTTTTTGTTATGTTAGTTCCAGGTGTGTCTGATTATATAAATTTACATAAGCAATCAAAAAAAAAATTGAATAAAACATGGAAAAAACCCTTACTAGATGAAGACATTAGCCTTTTGCATCGTATGTTGTCTAATAATATTTTATTTTTAAGTTTAATTATATTTGTTTTGATCATGTATTTTTCAAATTAATATAAAAATCCAACGATGTCATTCTATATTTTCTAAAATATTTTAGTCATGGTCTAATATAGATAAAAAATTAATATTTAATTTTTTTAGAAATGGCAACATTATCCCCACATGGATTGATAGCTGAAGTTAAGAAACTCCATGATATAGTTTATCAACTTGGTCAAGATGAAGCTAAAGAACTGACAAGAGGAAAATATCTGAATATTTTAAAGAAAAAATCATATTAATTTTTTTTACAATTTTATAAATGTACGTGTGTCTGTGTGATATATACTTTATATATTTTATTAAATTTTAATTATTATTTAACAAAATATATTGTCTTTTACATTTTTCATTCCTTATTTTTTTTTCTATTTTATTAGTTGTTTTCTTTTATTAACATTCATTTTTTTAATAAAATATATTTTATAGATTTAAAAATAACCCTTTTTTATACACTATATTTTTTTAAATAAAAAAATATTAAAACCTTAAAACATTTATTTATCATTTATATGTAACAAAAAATTATAACTTTATAAAAAAAAATCAATATAAAACATAAAAAAATATATCAAGACATCAATTATACATATATAATATAAATTTAAATTTTAAAGTTAAAATTATATATGTATATATAGGGAGAATATGCTTATCACTCCCTTCCTGATAAAGAAGGCCTCCTGATAATTATATCAAGAAATTAACTATTTATATAAAAGAATATAATTATATAATTATCACGCGGTCTATTTTATTTGGAAGAGAGGGTTTAATCATATTCATTTATATATTTTAAAAGAAAATATCATTTAGAAAATTTTATTAATAATATCTATACATTAAAAAAAATCATATTATTTTCCCCTCATTTTGTTTTTGCAAATTCGTTCAAACTGTTTCAATTTTATTTATTAACATATACATACATATATGTATATAATAAATATTTCTAAAAGAAACGAAACATTTAAAAATTAATATATATATATATATATATATATATATATATATAATTATAAATCTCTTAAAATATTAACATTTATATACAACATGCAATATCTGTTAAAAAAATTAAATATCCAGTCTCTTCTATTAGTGGTGACATAAAATTAGTGACTTTGGCTTTATTTAATTAGATTAAAATTTAACTAAAACTAATGATAGAATTTAAATTCGTTGTTAAAAAATTAGAATACATTTTGATTTTGATTTAGAAATATTAAGCAAAGATTTATTTTATATATTTTTAAATAATAATAAAGGGAAAATAAAAATACCGTATTTTTCGGTAGATAAGGCGCACTTTCTTTTTCCGACATTTTTTTACGTTAGAGAACGCGACATAGGAAAATAGTAGTTTTAAACTCTAAATGTGTTATTTATCGATCCTAGTAGGGCCCTTATAATAATATCTTAAATTTAATAAATTTAAATAATTAAAATTTTATATACTTTTTTGTTACATTTCACATACTTCATGTCGATTTCTATAGCAATGGGCGTAGGTTCTTATTTTATCAAATTTTAAATTTATTTGGGAAGATATCGCCCGCATTTACTACCAAAAAATAGGGTAATTAAATTTAAAAAAAGAAAAATGTAATGATACATTTTAGTCTCCTTTTAAATAAGAATTTACAAGTGAGAAAAAAATTTTAAAATAAATCGATTTAAAATCAAGTTTGACTGTTATATAGAATCTTAATTGCAACCTCCTATACCCTCTAATAATTTTCATAGATATTCGAGTTGTATGATTTTGACTTCATAGACCTCATGGAGGTTTATATTGCACAAAATCGTATAACAAGTATATCTACAAATGTGGAGGTGGAAAATTCTTTTATTATAATGAAGAATTTGTTTTTATATTTTTTAGATTCATGATAGATTAATATATTTTATTCAGTCTCTTCAGAAATAGTTGGCGTTTCTTGATTTTGAGCACCTGTTTCATCTGGTTGATCTACAATTACCTGAAAAAGAAAACAATAATTAAAATTATGATATTCAACTTAGCAGGAAATGAGATGGGTGGGGGAAGGGAGGATTGATGCTGGACAGTATATTTGCCTATACGGCGGATCTGAAAGGCAACAACTGGCAACGGGCTTTATTATTAGAAAATCAGTAGCTACCGCAATAAAAATATAGAATTCATAAATGATAGGATATCCATTTTAGTACTTAACAGTAAAATTAAAGATAAATTTTACGAGGAATTAGAAGCCCTAATAGAACAGGTCCCACATTATAATAATAAAATTATATTAGGTGATTTTAATGCCAAAATTGGGAAAGAGGAAATATTTCGACCATATTTAGGAAAAGAGAGACTCCACGAAACAAGCAACGAAAACGGGGTTAGGGGACTGCAAAAGATTTAATAATAAAAAGCACTTTTTTTAAGCATAGAGATATTGATAATGGTATATGGAACTCGCCAGACGGAAAAACATGTAATCAAATTGATCATATTCTGGTAGACAGAAGACGCTAGTCTAATATTCTGGATGTCAGTGTTTATAGAGGGGCAGATTGTGATTCGGATCATTATTTGCTTGTAATAAAATTGAGATAACGGCTCTCGACGCGTAACACGAAGTTAGGAGTAATTTACCGAAAACGATACAATTTAGGTAAGTTTAAAAACGAAGAACATAAATTAAAATTCCAAATCCAAATCAAAAATAGATTTTATAGTTTGAATCTTGAAGGAAATGACGAGATGAAAGACTCGGAAGAAATATGGGACAAAATAAAAACAAATATTTAAACGGCAGCATCAAATAGTGTAGGTTATAAAAATAACAAAAAGCATAAACCATGGTTCCATAAGGAATGTTTAGAAGAATAGAGATTAGGAAATAAGCAAAATTACAATGGGTTAATAGTAAATGCGAAGTAGATAGGTTAGAAAATATTAATAGCAGGAAAATAGTGACGAAAGTCATTAAGAACAAAAAAGAAAAATTCTAAAAAATAAAATATTAGAAATAGAGGAAAGTAACAGCAACAAGAATAGTAGAGGGGAATTAAAAATATTAAAAAGGCGTATCGGGTACGGTTCGATTTAATTAGAGATGATAATAATAATTTAAAAACAGACGTGGGATATTAAAAATATATGGAGGAACTATTTTGAAAAATTATTAAATTCCAATCTAGGTAATAGATTAGAAACCTTAACGGTAGACTCAGCTGAAATTAATCTCGAAGAATCAATGTTACATGAGGTAGAAATGATAATGGGAAAATTTAAAAATAATAAAGTAGCGGGATAGATGGGATTTCGGCAGAATGTTTTTTTTTAATCCTAATTTAATTTATAGAGAAATATTTTGGAAATATTAATTTCTTCAATTAATATTATTGAATGAAAATTTTTACAGATATAAACATGGATTGATATAAACAAAACGGAATCCTGATCAAAATTAACATTAAAATAACCTCATCTATTCAGTTATAGGATTGCTAAATATTACGAATAATATGATTTAAAGTCTATTTCGGCCAGAATTCACAAAGATATTCTCCTGATATTCCCACATGAGTAACGCAAAGCTATTTTTTGAGTTTAAAATAAGTTTTTAAAAATTAATTATTGGATTTTTTGACTAAATATCGGCAAAATTTATAGTCTATCTTCATATAAAATATAAAAATTTTTGCGCATAAACAGGAAAAATTCAAGTCATATTTGGATTTTTAGGTCATGAAATGTAAAGATACAAAATTAAATTATGAACATAAAGATATATAAATAAAAGAAAATCGCAAATAACTGCACCAAATTAGTGATGTGAAAAAGTATAAAAACTGAGGAAAATAATTGAAGAATGATAAAGTAACATTTATATGTGCATCTGTAGTTTGTATGTAAATTGTTAAATGTTCTGTATCTAAAAACCTAAAAATAAAGAATATTTTTTCTAAAATATGCTTTTTCTTGAATAATTATTGAAATGCACATAAACTAAACAAATAAATTTGAACCCCATGGAGTTTAAACATTCAAATATATCTTATTTGTGTATTTATTTTTCAAGTATAAATTTTACACTTAAATTAAAACAAAATGTTTCAACTACCTTTCTCCAAAGGTCCTATCCTGAGCTACACCCATATTATACTTTCCCAATCTTGTCACATCTACACTTAATTTTTATTTAGAAAGCTTCTCTTAGGTCGTTGGTTTCAATATTTATTTTACTTTACCTGTAAATTATGCATTTCTGAAATATGGCCAGAGTGTAACATTCCAGTTAACGAATGCGTATCTGGTGAACCTAAAGATCTTGAAAGCGGCGAGGCACTATTGTCTGGTGAACGACCACCAATAATAGCCTAAAAGAGAATATACAATTAATTATAATTAAAACTATATATCTTATACTAATGATAATAAAGTCTAAATGGTCAAGGACCACAAAATGTCATATAATTTAACACATTTATCACTTAAATATAAAAATATATTTTTATATTTGTTACCTTAGTAGAAGAAACACTAGCTGTAACTGTAGTAGATGAAATATTTGATGAAGTAATCGTAGTTGTACTTGTTGTTGAGGTTGTTGTTATCGTTGTTCCATTTCCGCCCATTGATTTCATTGCATTATTTAAAGATTCTCTGCATTTTTCTGCTTCTGTTTCAGCACGTTCTACACGTGATAATAGCGAAATTATATAACTCTCTAAAGTTTGATTAATTTTAAATTGACTTTGATATCGCGATTCTACAGCCTAATAATAAAAATAAATAATAATCAAGAATAATATAATAAATAATGTAAATATAATAAAAATTACTTCAAGTTTATCATTATATTCTTGTTTTGCTTGTTTAATGATTTTTTTTAAATCTGTTATACTTTGTTCTTTTTTTATAATTGTAGCATCAAATTCCATATTTCTATTTCGTAATGCTTCTAAATGAATCGACATTGTATCAACACGTTCTTGAATTACTATAAAAACAAATAAATAATGATACTTTTCTTTATGAAAGATTTATTATTGTGATTATCAATTTTTTTATTATTATTATATGATATTACCTATCATATCTTGTAATAAATTATTTTCCATTAAATTTTTTAATGTGGGTGTATCTACAGATGGTATATAATGAGAAATAATATCACGTTGTCTTTGTACTATTTCACCTAAGACAGCCATTTGTCGTTGTAATATTGTTGCTTCTGTTTGTAATTGTTTAAAGGATGCTGCTTGAACTTCTGCTGCCTGTATTTCGCCTGACACATTAAACAACTTTGCTGAAACTTGTTGAAGATCCTGAAAGAAGGAATTTATTAATATATGTTCCCTTTTAATTGCTATTACTACAACTATTTCAGTTCTTTTTCATTCAAATATATAATAAATAAATTATTTTTGTTTTTTTAATTTATAAAAAATACTTATAAAAATAATTCGAATATTCGAAACAATTTTATTATAAAGATTTAAAAGTACAGCTTTTTTCTACTTTTGTACACAGTCTTGTCGAATCTATTTACAGCATTCAAAATATCCTATGTTTAGAAATCTGCTGCAATATATTTGGCCAAAAGTTAATTTGTTTTGATGATAGTGCAACTTTCTGGACAGTCCCCTAACGATCTAAGTGTGATATATAAATGAAAATACATTTGTTCTAATACTATTGAAAAAAAATTTAATTTTTACAATTAATTTAATGATTATCTTGTGAAAAAAATTAAATAAATACCTTCATTAGAGAATCTTTTTGACATTGTGCATCCTTTAATTCAGATTCTAATTTTTCAGATTTTATTCGAGACAATTTTAATTCTTCTTCTAAAGATATTGACTGAAAAACAATTATGGATTATTTTAATATTTTTGTTAATTTTAGTTTGTATTTATTTTTTTTAAATAAAAATTGTATTAAATAGTGCTAGGCGGGTGGTTTAATAAATTTTGAGTTTATGAAAATAAAATTATAGGCAACATTTATAAGCCGAAAGGAATTATATTATGTGGGGAAGGTTATTATTAAATAATGAAGAATTATGTGACTGCCAAAAATTTAGTTCAAATTTTAAAATTGGGTTAAGATGAGTAGAATAACATTTAGTTCGAATAAGAAAAAAATCGGTAAAGTTCGAATAAAAAATCAGATATGACATATTTAAAATAGAATAGGAAATGGATAGAAAGAAGTAGATGGTGTAAAGGAATGGGGCGGTTAAAAAAGTTCGATTTCAGTAGTCTTAGGGAGAAATAGATAGATTATTTTTATACTATTTGTTTTTTATTTACTTAATTTATCTATTTTTCAATACGTAGTATAATGTATTTTTTTAAATTGAATACCTTTTTTTCAAAGAAATCTTTTGTTTTTTTTAAATGTGTTTCATTTAATAGAGCTTCTCGACGTTGTCTTTTTAATGTTTCATTTTGCTTATCAAAATCATCTTTTAATAATTTAACTTGATCTTGTAAGGCAGAATTATGTTCTTCAATTACACGATTTGGGCGAGCCTTAAATAAAAACCAATTATAATAAAACAAAATAATAATAAGCAATAAAATAATTGCGTCAACAAAATATTTAATATATATATATATATATGTATACTTTTCCTAAATGTCTACGATTTCTTTCAGCATGTACTTTACGTAGGTGTCGTTCAAAATTAAGTTGCAATCGTAATAAATAAATTTGATCTTGAAGATTTTTATTCTCTTCTAAACTGGTGGAAATTCCTAAAATTATGATGGTCAATTAATTGTTTTTTAAAATTTAAATATTTATACTTTCTTAAATAAATAATATTACCTTCTTTTGGTCTAATTCTAAATTGACCAGCAGAATCAAGATAATTATTTAAAACAACATGTGTATTTGCTGAAGATATATTTGCTATATTAGTAATATTATGTAAAGTTTGTGGTCCGGGACTTGGCGATGGTGAAGGTTGAATAACGCCTGGCATTACATTTTGAAATAAATGCTCATATGGCTAAAATAAAAAAAAATTATATAATATATATTTATATATATTAGATTAGATATATATATTAGAAATTATTTCAGGTTTATGGGTCTTGTTTGAGTTTATTTAAGAAGGACTTTTTTTTGGGATTCTGGGACTTAAGTCTGTATGAACCAAAAGTCGATGTTCTGATTCCCCGAGGCCAACTGTGTGCCAGAGTGTCAGTGTTAGTGCCAATGATTCCTCAGAGTAAGTCAAAATCATCCATCTATTCAACCCAAAATTCCATCATGGACTCTTGGTCACAAAGACTAAGATCTAGAATCCACAAAAAATTCCCTCCTAAATAAACTCTCTTGAAAATGACGCCCAAGACCCAATCTCACAATCAAACGTGAAAACAAACTGGAAATAATTTCTCATATTAATAAAAACTTTCACGGAAACCTAAACAAACATATATATATATATTTAGAGAGAGAGGAGATAAAATATAATTGATAATTATTATTTACTAACATGAAGATATTCTTGTGTGGTTTGCGTTGCTATAGAAACAAAACGTTCAGAAACTGGATTTTGTTCGTTACAATTTCCATTTTCATAATTTCCACTTTTTCCAGTTATCTCATCATTTTCATTAACGACTTCATCTAATTTCGAATCTAGATATACAATTCCAGATGAAGGAGAGGGTTTTTTAATTTCTGGACAAGAATTAGTCCGACGAACTGATGGATGATTATTAGTAGGAGATTGTGTCCAACATTGACTGAAATATCTAAAGTAAAAAAAAAATATAACAAAACAAATCATAAAATTTAAAATATAATTTGTAATGATTTACCTATTCCTCTGAACACACCGAGTAAAATCCTGTATAAATTTAGATGATGGCATGTGTAAACCTCCGACAGGACATTGCTCTTTAGAATAACCAATACAAGAAATATCACTTTCTTGTAGACAAACCGAATCATCCCAATCAATTGCAGAAAATCTATCTTTCATTATAGAATCCGTACCCTTTAAAAATTTATTTTAGTGTTGATTTTTAATAATGTATTTAAAAATAAAAATTAAAAATTAATAATACCGAAAGTCTAATAGGTGTAGTTGGTGTCTCTAATTTTTGCCGTTCAACTGCCTGTGCTACAATTGTTTGTACTTCAACATCCTCTTGACTCTCCTGGCTTTCTTTAAGGTGACTAACGTGGCTCGATTCATTAGTTAAAGAAATTTGAGTAGACGTTTGAGTAGTATTTGATCGAACTGGATCAATTTGCTAAAAATTTTTTTGGATATAAAATAGAAGGAAATTTAGATTATACTTTCAAAATTTAACAGGTCGAGATTTTGCACTTGTCCTGGTAAAAACAAATAAAACATACCATAAAACGATCTTGTTGCATTCGACTTAATTTTTGGGAAAAAAGAGAATCTCTTCTAATTAAATTGTCATTTGTATTTGTTGAATCAATAAAATTTCCAGTAGGAAAACGAAATGGTGATTGTACTTCTTTACGCATTGGTGATGAAGGTTGTGATTGTGTAGTAGGTGTAGGTGTACCAGTAGATCTTTGTATAGAACTACTTCCAAGGACAGAGAGAGCCCGGGCAATGTTCGTTGGTGGTACTGCAGAAATTGTACGTAAGAGAAGGCGATTATCCTGAAAATTTTTTTTTTTCATTATTTAGAAAATTTAAAATAGTAAAAAAAAAGAAATACTTTTATAGGTGTAGTTTCAGGAGTTGCTTCAATAGCTGCTTCTGGAGGAGATGTTCCTTCGTGAGTAGGTGGTATATAACTCTTTAAAAAAAATTTAAAATAAATCAAATCAGAACAGACAAAAAACAAATTAATAAATAAACTAAATCAGGAGCATCATAGTATATTAATTCTAAGAATATATTTGTAAATATTTAAATGAAAAGAAGAAAGGAGATAGGAGGAAGTAAAAATTTATTTCTTACTAATGTATTTGGTGTTTGAGGAATGCTCGTTGGAGCTGATTCCACTGGAGGAGGAGTTGAAATACCACAAATATTTGAAGGACTCCAAGGGATCATTTCACTCAGATCAAATGATTCTGAATAAATTTTATTTCTTTGAAATGAATCTAAAACATAAAAAATATATTTGATAAATAATGGTACTCTTATGTTAAACTAAATAAAATTCGAAACATTTTATGTCAACAACTATATATGTATATATCTATATATCTATAATCTTTGTCTTTCTAGAAGACAGGTCACATGAAAAGATAACTGCTGTCTTTTTTCTTTAACTCTTTAAATTCTGGGTAGGAAAAAAGAAGACATAAGTTTTATCGAGGGAGTCGCATGGGACCAAGAACTGTAGCAGCGGCAATTGTCAATTGTGGTAATAAGTCCTGAGAACTAACTTGAATTTGTATCTAAATCTCGTCCATCATAGGCAGTGAGATATAGTTTTGTTTATAGATATTTGGGCCCATTGAAAATGAATAGACAATGGAAAAATTGAATTAGTATGAAGTCTTTTCTTTAGTTTATATTTTTAATTTTTATATATTTCTAATTATGGTTTTTTCTCTTATTTTTCCCACTTTCCTAGTGAAAAATATTTACATCCTAAAATGCAGATAAATAAGGAATTCGGGTTCGCACTTATATGCGAATCGGTGTGTGTATGTTTTTTATATATATATATATAAGTATATATTTAAATAAATTACCTATATAAGAAGATATATCCTTATCTCCTCGAGTCTTTTTTATTGGGATTGTTTCTAAGAATGAAAATGTATCATCAGAATCAATTGAAAATTTGAAACATTCCATCATAATATCATGATGTTCTTTATTATGCCATCTTGCAGTTGCAATTTCCGTTTCTTTACTTGCTGTTACTAATAATGGATGCATTCTCATTTTCTCTAAAATTGGCTAAAATATTTATTAGTTAAGATTTATTTATTTGTAAAATTTAAAATTAAATATTTGTATATACAAACCTTAATTGTATGACTAAATATAGGAAGATTTTCTCTTTGATTATATTCATGTCTTAAATATGTTAAAAAATTACAAGGATACATTCCATAAAGTCTTTGAAATAATTGATAAAGTCCCATTTGTAAATGTAATAATTTTTCATCTCTTACGGAATTACTAGTATTCCAAGCAGCAAGTCGACTTTTAAAATAAAAGTAAAAAATCATTATATATATATAGATATATGTGAAAATTAAATATGCATATGCAAGTATTTTTTACCCAAAAACTTCAAAAATATCTTGTAAAGATTGCGATTGTGGTATTAAAGCAGGTAGCATTGGAAGTAACATAATAATTGTTAATAATGCTG
This sequence comes from Labia minor, assembly GCA_963082975.1. Classification (NCBI taxonomy): domain Eukaryota; kingdom Metazoa; phylum Arthropoda; class Insecta; order Dermaptera; family Spongiphoridae; genus Labia; species Labia minor. The sequence continues at coordinate 7,200,682 of OY720345.1, read as the reverse complement.
TCATTAAAGAAACTATATCAGTCTCATGCTAAAATAAAGATTGAATTAAATTAATTTTTATACATTAATATTATAATTATTATTATTATATTATTATTATTTCAATTAAATAAAAAAATTCAAATAAATTAATTATAAATGATTAAATAAGCAATATCAAGAAAAGTTGATATTATTTTTCTATCTACGTATTTAAAATGTTTTAGGATCGTAATTAATACATTTCTCCAAACATCCTATCCTATTCCAATACTCATACTTTTAAATTTTCACCCCAGCAGTAAATTCCCAATAGTTTTTCACTAGCATTTTCTTGCGAGTCGGATATCTCGTACATCGAATTTATTTTATGACTCTAGGTTTGCGATATCATCTTTTTTCGGTTTATAAATTTTACGAAATCCTTTATTTTCGAATACTCTGAATCTATTCTTGTCACCAAGCTCATGAAATAACATTTTCTTATATATAAAATTAAAAACTAAAACTTACCTTTAAAATTTTGATTAATTCTTTGAAAACATTATGTTGTGTAATTTTATATAACCATGTAGGTTGGGCTTTTACCAAATGACTAAGTAATGTTAATGCTTGAAGTTTACTATTTTGTTGTTTCATTGATTCAGCAAGTCTAAATAAAAATTTATAGATAAATTATTTATAGAATGATAAAATTAAAATTAAGACTATTTCAAGAATTTATATAAATATTTTATAAAATAATGTTTAATGTCTCTTCCGATAAAATCAAATAATTAAATGAACCTCACAATCTTAAATAAAATTACTTTAGGAACAAAAGATTTCATTGAAAGTTAAGTAAAGTAAAGATGAAATTGCTTAAAATAGAATATTTTAGAGATTTAATTAAGATTAATTACTAATTATGATGACATTATTTATTCTCTATTATATAAAAATTCTTTTGACAAACAAAAATTTTATTTTACCTGTCAAAAACAAACTTATCGTGGGGTTCTCTCACTCCAATTAATATTTCTACTGATCTTAAAGATCTTGTTGAAAAGAAATAATCACATAATCCATTAACAAGCCAATTTTCTTTTACTATATTAGGTAAAATTAAATAGATTATATATATATATATATTTAAAATATAATGAATAATTTATTGTAAACTATACTTACTTGAATTTAAATTTTCATGAATTTTCTTTTTCATTTCTTCAACAATTTGAGGTTGATTAGATTCAAGTTTGAAAAATATTTCTTTAACTTCTTCCATGATAATTTTATTAAATAAATTTATTTATTTTATTGTATATACAGATTATATATTAAAGAATTTACATAAAGCACATCTTCCGTTTATCATATTTAAAAAACAAATTCTGATCTCTATTATATAAAAAAAATATTAAAAAGATATATATATATATATATATATAATGTCAGAAATTGTAAAGAAAAAATATATATTTTTAAATTGATAGAATTTGATATTTGTTAATTTTTATATGTATGTTAAAATTCACAAATGTTAAATAAAATTTTAACTACCAATCACTAGAAAAAGTTGTAAATTTAAATAAATTAAAAGAATAAAGAATTGTCTAATGAAATAAATAATTTTCAAGTTTTTATAATTGATATTAATACTTCTTTTATAATTTAAATACTTACATTTGCGTATAGAATTTTTAATAACATAGAATTTATTAGAATCATTTTTATCTTTATATGATATATTATAAAATAAATTGATTTTTTTCTCTAAGGTAGAAGTAGTCAAATAGTGAGGTGTAGAATTTTATCTGCCCAAAGTCCCCTCCACGACTGTCAGTCAGCTGACTACAGATTAAGCGGTCAGTTTAAAAATAAACTTAAAAAAAAAATAAAAACTTTTAAATAAAATATTTTCCTTTTTTATAAATGTACAATTTTTATTCATATTTTTTAAATATATATTTAGGAGAGGTACAAACACTCAGTCTTGAATAAATAATAATGCAAGTAATAATATTAATAATATAGGAAAATTGTTTTTTTCTTAAAAATCAAAAACAAAGTTTTATTGGAGGGAGAGATTTTATATAATACAGATATATAAATATATATATATATATTCAATTTAAATGATGTTATTATTAAAAATAATAAATATTGGAAAAAATAAATTATATTCTACTTTTTCTTGTTTTTATGTAAAAAAATATACATTATAAAAGAAAAATGTAACAAATCATAATGATTTAAATTTCACTATTAATTTCCAAAAAAACTTTTCAAATGCAATTTATGTTTAAAGAATAAATATGAAAAAAGGATGGCTTGGGAATGGGAAGAATAATTGAAGAGAGCTGTAATAAATTATTTGTACTATTTTTTTTATAGTTCATCATGTTCATCATCTTCATCCATATGGGCTTCTAAATTATCAGATGAATCACTTCCTCCTCCAATATCATCTATTAAATCTTCTTCCTCTTCTTCAATGTCAGGTGATTCTTCTTCTGAAATTCCCAATTGTTTTCGCATTAACAATTCAACACTTTCAGCAAATTCAGCTGTGTCTTTAAGCATATAACCGGAACGAAGTGTTGCTAGGAAAAAATAAAACAAAAACATTCAATTTAATAATTTATAGAACAGAGATCGTTGTTATAATAAAGTTATTTTTTCGTCTCGGTAAGTTGATCATGGCCTTTTAGCTATATTGATAAGCCTACTTAAAAACAAGAATTTTAGAACGCAAGGCAATTATAAATTTAAGAATTTAAAATATTCCAACATAATAATAATAATAATAATATTTAAAATATTACCGGTTCTAAACATCATCGTTGCAATTTCTTTTGCAACTGGATCAGTTGGATCATCATTGACTCTTCTTAAAAGATCTTTAATTAGTGGATGCCGTGGATTAATTTCAAGTGTTTTTCGTTGATTTAAATAATAACTTCGTTGGGCATCATCAGCTTTTTGATGTGCATTTGATATAGCTAATCTTTCCATATTTCCAGTCCAGCCAAACATAGATGCCACTAAAGCACAAGGAGATCCTGATAGTCGTTCAGAAACGCTCGCTTTTGCAATCTTAAAAATAATACATAATCAATTAATTCAAATCTCGGTAAAAAATAAATTAAGATTATATAGTAACAAATAAATATTTACCTGATCTTTAAGGGCTTCATCTCCAAGCCATTTAATTAAAGGTTCAAACCGAGTTTTCATAGCTTCCATTTGTTCTTTAGCTTTCTCTCCCTGTGCTAATGAAAATCCTTCTTTCGCAACATTTTGAAACTTTTTACCATCAAATTCAGGGAGGGCTGAGATACAATATTCATCAACAGCCTCAGTTAAATATAAAACTTCATAACCTTTTTTAAGTAATCTTTCAACAAATGGTGATTTTTCAACCTTAAAAAAAATCATAAATTAAAATTAATCCTGATAATAATTAAATAACAATAATAATAAATAATCACTTCAGCTCTGTTGGATCCAGCAATATAATAAATGTGTTCTTGACCTGGTTTCATACGTGAAACATAATCGGCAAGATTTGTTTGTTTGCCAGTTTCATTTGATGAATGGAACATTAAAAGTTTAGCAAGTCTTGTACGGTTAGAAGGATCTTCAATTACTCCTAATTTCAAATTAGTAGAATACTCTTTCCAAAATTTCTCATATTGTTCTTTATCTAATTTTTTCAACATATCTAACGCCTTACGAACTAATTTCTTTTTTATCACCTATTAAAAAAAAATTAAAATTGAAATTTTATAATTTTTTTTAAATATAAACATTTTAAATATAATACTTTAATTAATTTATGTTGTTGAAGGGTTTCTCTTGAAACATTCAATGGTAGATCATCTGAGTCAACTACTCCTTGAATGAAAGCTAAATAATTAGGCATCATATCATTGAATTCATCAGTAATAAAAACTCTACGAACATACAATTTTATTTGATCCATTTTTGACCCTATAAAATCAAATAATAAAATATTTAATTTTATTTATTAAAAGTATATTATGTATTTATATAACTTACCATATTTATTAAAACTTTCTGATGGTTGTGTTTGCGGAACAAATAAAAGAGATTTAAATGTAACTTCACCTTCAGCAACAAAATGAACTTTTGCTAAGGGTTCAGCATAATCTTTAGTGAGTGATTTATAAAATTCATTATATTCTTCATCTGTAATTTCGGAAGCCCTATAAAAGAAAAAAGAAGTAATTTAAAATCCAGATATCAAAGGATAGAAAGAAATTGATCTTAAATCAATGGAAATTACTTTCGGGTCCAAATGGGTTTGCTATCATTTAATAATTCCCAATCCCAAATAGTTTTCTCAACTTTTTTTGTTTTAGGCTTATCAGAGTCAGATTCATCTTCTGACTCTTCTACTTTGGCCTCTTCATCCTCTGTAGTAGGTTCCGTGTCTTTTTCAAGTTTATCATCATCTTCTTCAATTGGTTCTTCTACTTCAATAGTCTTTAATTGAAACAAAACGAACATGATAGACAAAATAAAAAAATCACAAGAAATTAAACAAAATTTGTATATATACCTTGCTTGCCCACAGGGAAATCGGGAAATTGATAAATTGTGAATATTTTTTTACAAGATTTCTTAACGTGTCAGGTTCCAAATAATCATAAGCCTCTTCTTTTAAATGCAGACTGAAAAAATAGAAATATATAATAATATTTGAAACCAAATGGAAATAATTAGTATTTGCATTGACAGTAGCATTTTTGTCAATTAAAAGAAGAAAATTCAAAAAATATTAAATCAAGTACCTAATTTGAGATCCTCGTTTTAAGGTATTGCCTCTGGGATCTTTAGCAATGCTAAAAGATGCAGCATCACTCTCCCAAATATGTTGATCATCTTCATTATGTTTAGTTGTTACTACGACTTGATCGGCAACTAATATTTAGAAACAAAAAATATAATGCATAGTATATTAATTCTTTTTTTAATGAAGAAACTCATTTAATATTTTTATTTTTGGTTTGGTAATTGTTTACAAAAACGGAAGCTCTAGGGATTTGGATAAAACTTTACCAGTGGATTCCTTTTTTTAATTCCAAGTGACTATTAAATTAGCAAATGATTCGGTCACTTAGAGTTTCCGAGATAAAAATTATTAACATTTGCATATACATAAATCCATTGACATTCAATTTAGCTACAATGTTTTATTCATTTGGCCAGTTAGAGGGCTTCAATAATTTTCAGGGTGGGGGGTTCCCAGTTGGGTTTGGATATGGGCAAATTATATATTATATTTTTTTAATTTTCCTAAATCCAAACCAAATCGAAAAAAAAGCGAAAATTAGTGAATTAGTAAATAAAACAATATTAGATGACTGCTCATTTGGATGTTCATAACTAGTTTCTGTCAAACTTTAATAATTTTTATCTCGGTGACTAAAAGCGACCCAGAAATATTGCATAAGGAAAGTTTCTTTGAATTTAAAAAAGGAATCCACTGGAAAAGTCTTATTCAAATTCCTGAAGCTTCCGTTTTTGTAAACAATTACCTTTGATTTATTTTTTTTAATACATATATAAAAACAAAAATTACCTAAGAAAGATGAATAAAAGCCAACACCAAATTGCCCAATCATATCATTCATATCTTGTGAGGTAGTGGCATCTTGCATTTTACTTAGAAAATCTGCAGTTCCAGATTTTGCTATTGTGCCTAGATTATTCACAAGATCATTTTTAGTCATTCCAATTCCTGTATCGATGATATGCAAAATGTGATTATCTTTATCCGCCTAAAAAAATTAATAAAAATTTATTATATTCTTATAACAATTAATATTTATAATATAAATTAATTAATATATTTAATAATAAAATGTCTCTTACTTTAATTTTAATACTAAGTTCTTCTGTTGAATCCAAAACGGATTTATCAGTAAGGGATAAAAGACGAATTTTATCTAGCGCATCAGAAGCATTTGAAATTAATTCTCTTAAAAAGATCTAAGAGAATAGGAAAAAAATAATTAATTATAATACAATTTTGATGTCAATATTTATTAATTACCTCTTTATTTCTATACAAAGAGTTAATAATAAGTTTCATCATTCGATTAACTTCAGCCTGAAAATTAAACTTTTCAGCTTTATCGCGTAATTCTTTAATTTGAGCAACATTTAAACCATCTAATTTAATAGCTTCTTCTTCTCTTTTAACCACTTCATCATCTATAAATGAAATATTTAATATATTTAAAAAAAAATTTTTAATAATTTGCATTTAATCATATTACTTAATTGAAAATATAAAATAAATTTATACATAGAATTTACCTGTTCTTGATCCTTCCCTACTTGAACCAATATCATTTTCTACTGTTTCAACATTCTTTTTGCCAGTATCATCCCCTTTACATGTTCCTGTTTTAACAAATAATAAATGAATTATATTTTCAAATTCTGAAAATTATAATTAAAAAGGTTTTAATTTATATTACCTAAAAGAAGATAGAACCCCAATAAAAAAATCCAAATATATTTCATTTTGTTGATTATTTATAAATATTTTTTTTTAGAGCCGGTAAGACATTAAATATGAATATATCAAAACCTGTAAATAAAATTTCAAATGAAATTAATTTTTAGAAAGATCCAGAGAAAGTTTGTTAATATTGACAATTGGTATACCAGTCCTTTTGAGAGAATTAAATATAATTTTGTTTTTATATCTAAAAAATGGAATATTAGTAAAGGAATATAGCAAACGGGGGAGGGGGTACGATAAATGGCCAATCAGAAAAGACCACGCAAAGGAGAAGTAGCAATGAGATTGTACCGTGTACGATCGTCAAATGCTTTGCGTTGGCTTTTTCTGATTGGATTATTCAAGAGGCAATTTCTAGAACAAATGATAAGGCGCCAATTTAAACAAATCATTTGAATAAAATGAAAATCTAAAATTATCTCATTTATTATTAAGTTCCCATTTTCTTTTTTTACTAATGTTTAATATTGGATAAGCTATTCGGTATATGAATTAAAAGAAAAGAACAGTTCTCTAAATAGACATAGTGGAATAACATGGGTGATCAAATCAATAAGGAAAAATCAAAATTTATTTTATATATATATAATCTTAACAATTTCTTTTTAAACTAAAATTTTCAGAAATTAAGTAGTCTTGTTTTATATCAATCATATTCAAATGAAAGATTAGGAGAAAGTATTTACTGGGGTGAAGTCTATTATTCTCATTTTGATGGTTTTTCTTTATCCTAACAATTAAATTTTAAATACATATTTATTATTTTAAAATATCTTTCAATTTATAATATTTAAATCGTAATAAATATGTCTTCAAATAAATGGAAAATCAAATATTTGTTAGATTATTTTAGATAGCTTTTATGCTAGAATGTAAAATATAAAAACCGTGTCTGAATTTAATTTTCGTTTTTTTCTGATAAATATTCTAATATCATACAATATAAAAAATTAATAATTATTTTAATTCTCATAAAATATATATCTTTATTAATAAATATAAATAACATGGATTATAAAATAAATGGAATATAAGATATATAAGTATATATGTTCTGTGATATATATATTAAATAATCAAGTTTAGATAAGGATTTATCATTTATCAGATAGTGTGTGGAGGGGATTTATAAAAGTGGACAGCGCCTCTAGTGAAGAATAAATCTATCAATTTGACAAATAAGTAGATAATTTTTAAAAAAATATTTTGACAATTATTTGATAAAATCCAATAAAATCTATATTTGATTTAAAGTCATTTTGATATAACATAATATAATTATCTTATAATATATGAATGTTCTTTATATGAAATGATAATAATAAGTTAGTGAGATTTTTTTATTTCTTGTAAAAATTTTATTATTTTTAATATATTTTAACTGTTTATAGTGCATTACTAAAAAAGTAAAAATATAATAATTTAAAATAAACAAAATGTCTTCATCCAAAGTGTCTGGAAACTATTATTTTGTAATAGTAGGACATGCTGATAATCCAATATTTGAAATGGAATTTTCTCCATCTAGTAAAGAACCAAAGGTTTATTTATATTTATTACATATTTTTTAGATAATTTCTCAAAAATTTAATCTGTAGCTAAATTAGAGTCTAGAAAATACTATTGTATTTATAAGAATTCATATTGAATTATAATTCAATTCGATATCAAATTCATTTTTATTTTGAATAATATGCTTTAATATATTTATATATTTATGAGATGTGACAGCAACTTTCCTTAAAACGATTATCTGGAACTTTGAGTTTAAAGAATTTTTTTTGAAAATTTCTCAAAATCTCACATAATTCTTCTAAAATTCATTTTATTATTGTAAAAAATAAAAATTATTTTTAATATCAAGAAAATTTTATTTACATTAAACCTACTTAGAAATTACTTAAATGATGCATTTTCAAAAACTTCCTCTTAAGCTCCAAAGTATCTTTAATTTTTTTCTTTAAAAATGCAAGGTTAATAAAATTAAAATATTAATAAATATATAACGAGGAGAAAATGACTTAAAAAATAGTATTTATGTGAAAATTGTGTTATGGTGGTTTAAATTTGAAAATAGTTTTAAACTAAATAACAAACTATATATTGATTCATAATAAAACTTTAACGATTATTTCATTATTTGTATATTTATTCATTTATTTTGATTAAGTTAAAATAACCTATATAAAATATTTTTCTTTATAAATATTAGAAGGAAGATCATCGCCACCTAAATCAATTTGTAGCCCATGCAGCATTGGACTTAGTAGATGAACATATGTGGAAAACTAATAATATGTATTTGAAATCAGTAGATAAGTTTAATCAATGGTTTGTTTCTGCTTTTGTTACTGCCAGTCAAATGCGATTTTTAATGGTTCATGATATTAAAAATGAAGATGGGATAAAAAATTTTTTTATGGAAATGTATGAAACATATATTAAGGTTTGTTTAAAATATTTATATAATTATTTTCAATTACGTCCTTTTTCATTTAAATATTTTACAGTATGCAATGAATCCATTTTATAAACAAGATACAGAAATAAAATCTCCTGCATTTGAAAGAAAAGCTCTATTTTACGGTAAAAAATATTTAATAAATTAGATTTTTTACTGTATTTATAAACTATAAAAGTTTATATTCATTTTCTTATACTTATAAAAATTTGTATATAATTTTGATTGTTTAAATCCATTTTTTTTATTAAAAAGTTTATTATTAATAAACATTTTATTTTAATAAGTTTTTAAAACATTATTTTCTCTATAATAATCTTCACCAAACCATTCTACATGATCTTCTAAATAACTGTAAAATAAAATTTATAATATATGTTAATAATAAAAATAATAAAATTATATATAATATTTCACACACTAAACCTACTTTAAAAATAAGTCTAAATTTTTAAAAATGAATTTCAATTTTTTATCTGGCATATTTGTTGCACATAAAAGGTCTGGAAGTTTTACTAAAAATTAAAATTTAAAAGATATTAATGAATGTAATAATTGTTTGTTTTTTTTTGTTTTTAAAATAAAAATAAAATATGTACCAAAGAGTCTTAAAAGATGAGTTGCTCCGTAAATTAATGACGGTGGTGGTGGACTTTGATTATATATTGAGTCCGGTATTATTTTCCAAGATAATACCTGCCTTAAAAGAGCATTACTTCTTGGACTTGTTGGCGTAGTTGGGAACGATACAAGCATATTTGAAGAATAATTATGCCTGGATTGATTGAAAAGATAAACAACTAAATTTATATTGACAAAATATCGAATATTTTTAAGAATTTAAAAATAAATATTTTCATAAAAAATTCAATTTTTTAATTTTCTAATTCTAATAAAAGCCAATGTTAAATACCTATTTGAATGGAGATCTTGTTTAGGACTAGTATGACTTTTTTTCGAACAAGATGATATATTTTCATTGATTATATCATTAGGTCCATAAGATCTATGAGAGCGTAAACTTTTTTTTCTTAAATTATCATCTTAAAAATAAATATCATTCCTTTTTTAATTTATACTATATTGTATCTATATATCAGTGAAATATATAATTTATATACCAGTATCTAATATTTCTTCCATATTATGATTGATAGATGATTCACTTTCAAAATAATAACTTGAATTATCAGAATCATCTCTTTCATTTTTAATACAACTTTCAAATATTCTGAAAATATATTATAAATTCTTTTTAAATAAATGAATACATTTCACAAATTATAATTAATATATTAATATTAATTACAATGAAGGTTCAGATTTGATAAGATGATCATTATTAAAATTTAAATTTTTATATTGACTCTTTTCTTGATTATATAATAATAATTCTCCCAAAGTAAAATCGAAATAGATACGTATTCCATCAACAATTTCTTTAAATAAATTTACACTAAAAAAAATATATATATTATGTAGTAGATATAAAATAAGAAAATTGAGTGTCTTATACAAAATTTATACTTTCTATTAATTTTATCTAAATCTTTGATTTTATTATTTTGCCCATGTGCACGATAACGTCTTTGAGATTTATCTGTGTATCCACAAATCTGAGAAATTACATAATGTTTTACATATGCTTCAAGAATATTTACAACTGTAGGTTCTGCAGGTAATATAAATATCTAAAAAAGAATTATCAAAATAATTTGATTTAAGAAAAGATAAATAAAATTTCATTGATTTTAAAAGATTATTAGGACTATGATAAAACAGGGTAATCTTTTTTTATAAAGTATATGTAGCCTTATTTTTACTTTTCATAAATATTAAATGAAAGTAGTGTGGTGTACATGGAGATTATTTTTTATAAAGAAGAATTTAAATTTATAAGACAAAGAATATATTGTATATTTACTATATTAGAAGAATAATTCAGACCTTATTTCGTTTAGTAATCAATTCACAATCTTTCTCTAACACTCGCTTAAGTGCTTCACTAATTTGAAAAGGTAATTTATCATCATCTCCTTCTCCAGAAGAAGCATCTCCACTCGAGACACTTAGTCGATCATCTTCCTCTTCACTATCAATCATTTCTCTTACTCTTTCTCGATTATTATATTCTTCAGATGAAGAGACAATATCAGTGAGTGGTGCGGAACGCCTTCGAAGAGTTTTCTCAGAATCAGCATTTTCGGAATTTTTATCTGATAATTTACGAGTTCGTTTTTTTCGTTCTCTTCTATATAAATAAGCTCCGCTATAAAACATTTTTTTAATAATAATAATGGTGAAAAATTATGAAAAAAAGAAATATGAAATTTTCATACAATTGAAGTTGAGCTTTTTCTGCTAAATCTCTTTGTAATTGTCTATTTTCATCTGTATCTTTTAAAACATAATCTTCACTTACACATCTATCCCATGAAGAGTTCCAACCCTACACATTTTAAAACAAATATATATGTTTATGTGTTAACGTTTTTAAAATAATATTTTATCTATATTAAAATTACCTGGAAATGAATTAAATATTCAATAGCTTTTCTTCCTCTTTGATCTTTGTTTACAATCACATCAAGTACCTAGAAAAATATTTATTTATTTATTAAAATTATAATATTATGAATAAAAGTTTTAAATTTTGATAAAAAAATTATTAATAATATTATTAATATAAATTATAATTAATATTTTTTTTTTATTTATATATATATATATATTTATATAAAGATTCTATTGTCTTTTATTTATTACCTTTGAATCATAAAGAACCTTAGCTTTTGTTGGATCTGGTTCATAACATAAAACTTTTTCACCTTCTGAAAATTTATACTTTAACCCTCTAGTTGACACCATACTATCTTGTAATATAACTATCTCTTAAATTAAAAATTATGTATTATTTTTATTGTATAATTATATATATATATATATAAACTTTTTAATTAAATGGATTAATATTTCTTGGAAACTTAAATAATATACGAACAAAAGATAAATAAATATATATAAATTAATTTTGTTTCGTAATATTAAAAGAAAAGAAAATATCGTTAAGTAATTTATTAAATTCTAATTATATTTATTTTATAGAGTATTCATTTTAATCAAAGACATAACCTCTAACTTATTAAACTTGATTTTTAAATATAATGTTACGCGGGCAATGAATTCAATTTGAAAAAAATAAATTTATACATATATATATACATATATAATACAAATTTAATTAGAAATGATTCAAAAACAGAAACATTTATTTTCATTATTTTAATATTTTTTTTTATTTTCAATCAGAAATTCCTATTATAAACTAGTAATAATAATTATAGCACTTAGATATAAATAAACTTAGTAATTAATAATAAATTATTATTAATAGCTTATAGGTTTTGGTATAAAAATTATTTGTTTTGTCAATATTTTTTTTATTCATTCGTAAGATTCAAGGTGAATTTTAGAAAATTCATTCACACATTCAATTATTCAACAGTGAAGAGAGGTCTAGTGTCATCATAGAACTAATGATAGAATATTTTTAATGTAATATTAAAATAAATAATTTTTATATGAGAATTATATATACTTTATAATAGAGAAGCGGTTCAACCTGGGGGAGGAACTGGTCAAGACAATGGGGGACATCGTTAAGCGAAGATTCACTGATTTCTGCCATGCTATTCTTAGAAGTATGGAGAAATGTCTGTAACTTGTACACCTCATACTCAAGCAGAAGTCAGCTGAACTGTGGAGATATGCTCGAATAGTTTCAAATGAAGAGATGTCCGGTCGTTATACTAACGCAACTCTACATCAATAGTCTCAAAATAAGGGAAAAAAAAGAAAGAGCAGGTGTGACAGTCCCAAATACCCTTAAAAAACCTAAGGTGTCCACAATCAATTTCTTCCTTCTCTTAAATAAAAACAATGAAAAAAAAAAATAGAGAATCGACTGAGGGATTACTGGTATGCCGATGTGTATGAGTTCCTCATTTTAGTCCTATATTTCGCGAAAAAATATACATAATGTTTCTTCTGAACCTGGTAATACTCATATACACTTATTTTGTTCTGTTTGTTAACTTTGTTTGATTTGATTTTTTGCACCTTTAATGTTAATTTTTCTGTATGAGAAAAAAGGAGAAAATGAATAAGGATAGATCATGCTTTAAATAATCAATGATACGTTGAGGGTTTTTTTATTTTCTATATTTATAAATTTGCAAAATATATATACATTTTATTTATAATTCGTTTATTTATTATTATTATATTGGTATGTTTTGAATTAATTGTCCTCTTGATTGAGATTTTTTATTTTTCAGTTAGATCCAAGTAAAAATTCAAAGAAGCAAATACCCGTTTGTTATATTTCGCTATTTTAATTTCATTATTTATAATTTTATTTTATAAATTTGAATAGTTTCGTTTGGGAAAGAGAAGATAGAATCAAATGGATAGATGATTTACAAATTTACACTTTCTTTTGTATACTTGTTATAAAATTAGTCATTGGACTAAAATTAAACGTTCTTTTAAATACTTTCAGAATTTGTTAAATAAAAATAAGTGAGTCAGTAAATGACAGTTCTCATTTGAGAATTTTTTACCAAATGTTTAACAATATGTTTTTAGTTTCTTTATCCCATTAGGGGCGAGAAAAACTACAATGGTTTTCCTAAGGAAACTCAATATTAATAAGATTCTAAACAATGGACCGGATAGATATAATGAGGGGTGGCCATGTGAGCCAGGATTGGGGATTAAAATGAATTAAAAGCGAGGAAAAATTGAACTTTATTTTTAAACACTTTGTTTAAATTCAGGAAACTGGGGGGGGGGGAGGGAAGAAAGCAGAAAAGTATTAGGACATACAAATGAGAAAGTGCGGAAACTGAAATTGAGGGTGGAAAAAAAAAGATTGAATATGTAGAGAGGGAGGGTAGAGGAACTAAGATAATTATAAATAGATTAGAGGTTAGAGGTAAAAGATGAATCAGAGGACACAACATTTTATGTTAATAATTTATAAGACAAATTGCAAATTGAGAACGATAATTTTTTGCTTTGGACAAACATATGAATATACACATTTGGAATTTATTAATTAATATGTTCAAGAAAATTTTCTAAATTTCCGATGGAAACTAATTTCATTTCTCAAATATCAAATAATAATATGAAATAATTTATAAAATATTTAATTTAATTTTTTATTATTCTCTCACAATAGAAATTCTATTTTTATGAAATATAAATATATATATAATTTGTGATAAGTTTATTAATCATTAATTTAGTCAAGGTTAGGATGATGAAACTGAAAGGAATTATAAAATATTCTCAAAAAATAATGTAACATCTAATTATTTAATTATAAATTTATTTCTTAATATTGAAATATAAATATAAAATCATCGATTCTTCCGTTTTAATCTCATTGCCTGCCTGTTGCAGCGGCTTGGGCAACTTTTTTGGCACGAACCATTTCTGCCAATTCTTTATAACGGCGCATACATTCGCGTCGTGAACGATTTGGGACACATTCAGCAATTTTATCCCATCGCTCAGAGCCATAATTTGCTGGATAAGTTTTCAGTGCTTGTTCAAGTAATTGTTGTTCGGAGGCGGTCCAAGGTCCGGATGAACCAGAGACGCTTTCGCTACCCGGTCCATCAAACCGTTCTGTAACCACTTTTGCATCGACCTCTACACGACGCTAGAAAAAATCAAATCAAATTTTAAGTCAAAATATAAAAATAATTTTTTCAATTAAATTTTCCTTTACTTTATTTTCTAAATGATCATAGGCATTCTGATTGGCTTGAGATTTAAGAATATTTTTGGAATAATCAGATCCTTGTAATGTTTTTGCTTGAGCTAAAACTTCTTTAGCTGTACGATTGATTCCTTGAGTAGCACTATGATTATGTTGATTGATAAAATTTGCTACCACTTCCCATCTTTTTGCTGTTCCTGCTGGAAATAGATTTACAGCTTTTATAAGCAATTGTAGTTCTTCTGGCGACCATTCCGTTCCTGAAGCTGTGCCAACTTTGTTAATTGACCCAGACTAAAAAAAAAAAAACTTAAGAAATTAAAATTTTAAGAAATAATTATAAAAACTAGTATATTTTTGACTTATAATATATTTTTTTCCTATAAATATAATTTACTACACATTGAGTAGTTTATTAAGTAAATAATTTCAAATAAATAGATTATCGTATTATTAAAAAATAAATATTAAAATCTTACGTGAAAATCCAATTATGAGATCAAATTTTCTTAATTAAAATGATTTATTCACATAATCTTAAAAATTAATAGTATTAAATTATAGCCGTAATGTGAATGTTTTCAAAGTTTAAAAGACCAATAAGATCAATTGAGATATTGTAAATATCAATAGATATATAAAAAAAATTTTATCTGCACATTGCTCAGAATTTAAATTTTTTTGCGTATATTCGCGTTTCATGTCCTCTAGAATCCAAAAGTGAGTTTCTGTTCATAGACTATAAATTTTAATAATATCTAATCAATAACCGCAGAAATTAATTTTTAAAAATTTGATATAAACATGTCATTTAGCAGCGCAAAGTATACAATAAAAAAGATGTTTTTAATATTTATATTTTTATTTTTATTTTTCTAATATTTACAATATTTCAATTAATCATATAGTTTTTTATATATGTTTATTTATGCACAAAAAATTAATTGACATAATTATTAATTTAATAAAATAAAATAATTTAATAAAATATTAAAATAATAAAAATTAATAAATTTGTAAAAAAAATATATAATACTTAAAAAAAAAAATGTGCCTTTGCGAGTTTCGAACTGAGGGCGCAACGACATAAGATGACGCCCTAGCTGACTTGACTACGCAGCATTCTTGTTTGCAAGTCCCCTATTAGAATTTATAGAGAAGTCAAATTATCGCCACCAGCGAGGCAGCGATCTAGCATTGTAACTAAACTATTTTTACTTAATTAGCACCCCCTGGACACACCTTACCAATTAGCGGTTTAATAAAAGAAGTCTGACATGCCCTGAGACCTACTGAATATGCATAAAAAATTTCATAAGAATCGGTCCAGCCGTTTCGGAGGAGTATCATTTCAAAGTTTTGTGACACGAGAATTTTATATATAAGATATATATAAAGAGTTCTAAAATTATATAAATATAAATATGCGTAGTTTAATTTAAAATAAACTTTATTATCATATTAGAATTGAAAACTTACTTGATTTTTTGTAGATTGATCTAATAAGGCTTCTCGTTCCAATTCAAGTCGTGATTCCACAGTATTTTTCGCTTCAAGAAATACATCTCGTCCAGAAACAGAGAGACGATTAACTAAATCTACTAATTCATCAATTGAATAAGATTCACATAATTTTTCAAGACTGGACATGTGTTGCACCAGTTCCGAATCATCTGATATGTAATAATTATTAGCTTTAGCAAGTTTTCTTAAATTCGTTCTAACTTTTTTAAAAGCACGTTTATGTGCTTCTCGTTCCGCTTTCAAAGCATCAGCTTTTGCCTTCTCTTTAGCTTCTTCTTCTTCACGTAACTTTTTTGCTTGCTCTTCAGCCTCCCTGGCTTCTCTCTCTGCCTTTTCATATCTTGCCCTGGCTGCGTCTTTCCTTGCCTGTTTCATAGCCATTTTACGATCTTTTTCTTCTTGTTTAATTTTAGCAACTCGTGGATCAATATTATATGATAAATCCACTAATGTTCGTATTCTAGTCATTTCTTCTTTTTTTCTTTTAACACGTTGAATTTTATTTTGTTTTTCAATCCATTTCCTTTCATCGCGATCTTGTCCTTTATCTTTTTCCTCTTCATCTAAATAAGAAAAATCTCTCCATGATTCAAAATTATACCAAAAATTATAAAATCGTTCTACTTGCTCGTTAGTTGAATTCGGGCCACCGAGTTTAGGAACTGGTAATTTTTCAGACCATCGTGCATTTGATTCAAATACTTTAGAGAAAATGTCATAAAAGTTATTTTTCGAATATTCATTAGATGATGGAATGGAATCATCAAATAATGGATCAACGCTATCAAAAGATCTCCTTGATCTTGGATTACCTAAAATTTCCCATGCTTTTGTTATGCATGTAAAATAATCATCATCAGGTAGAATTTCTTCTCCTTGAGCTTTCCGTTTATCCGGATGATGTTTTAAAACTTTATTACGATAAGCTTTTCGGATATCATCATCAGTAGCGCGATGCCTCAACTTACTTAATCCAATCACAGCATAATGATCTTGATGTTTCCATTCTTTTGGATTCAAACTTCTTAAAAATTCAACATCATCCACATCAATTATATCAGAAATAGAATCATTATCACCTTCAGAAACTTCTTCATCTGATAATGTTGTATCTTTTTCATTTTCACTTTGCCAAAAGCTAAGAAACCATGGCCCAACACATTGCACGTCTTTTCTATATAATGGACTTATAGATATTTCATTTTCACAACGATTTGATAATTCCATTTTATGAATCATTATTTATATTAATACTTTACCTTCAATTAAATAATATAAATTCATCAATTTAGACTTAATATTAATTATAACAAATAATATAATACTATAACAAGTGAAAAATGAAAAAAATTGATATTCGTTTTTGGTTATATTGAATTGTTGAGAAAAAACTTTCAACTTTGGGCGCCATCTCTCATTAAATTATGAAAGGATACGAATTTCGAATAAATTAAAAATAATAAATAAGATAAATCATAATGTATTTTTAATGTTTTTTAATAATAAAATTTTAATTTATGGTGTTAGACCCATTAAATATCGATCTCTGTTTATATTTTATACTATACCGGGACCCAGAGCCTCGGCTCGGTACATAAGTTAAAAAAAAATTCATTATTATTGAGTTTGTCTAAATATTAATACCTGGGACACCGAGCTATTGCTCGACCCTTTAAAAAATATTGATATACAATTCTTTAATTATTTATTACAATTATTAAATGTTGCATCATTGCATGAATCTGATTAAAAGGAATTGAACTGGGGTCCTCAATAATACAAACAAACAATTTTAGCTAGCATAATAAGATTAATTCAAGTAATATCGTCTATTTCTATATTTCTATATATTTTCAGTTATGAAATGAACAGTCAGTAGAGAGTAAAAAAATTGTAATTGAAGACCTCCGTTGTTTAAAATAATTAAATTATTTTATAGATTATAAAATTGTATTAACATTAAAAATATTGAAGTAAAAAATAATAGTTTGATTTTATAAACTATACTTTTTAAAATTTAAAATAGAGGGAGAGAAAGAGTTTCAATTATATTCGAAGTCAGAGCAAGAGAAGCGGCCCAGACGATAATTTTATATGGCTCGGAGATTTAGGCTTTACAACTATATTTTAAGTGAAAAAATGATTTCTTGGTTATATAAAAATTAAAATATGATTCTTTATTATCGGGTTTGGCTGGTAATATTAATACCTTATTCACCGAATCGCCATTCAAATAATAAAATACAAACAGAAAATTAGGCGTGTTGATATAAAATATATACCTGTGACACCGAATTATCACTCGACTCTTTAACCAATTTATACAATTTATTTTTATATACTTTAAAAATTTTACAATTTTTTAATTATTTAATATAATTGTTAAATTGTTAATTCTAAAAATGACCCATTAAAAATTTGTTTCCTAAAATGTTTCAAAATAATTAAAATAAATTGTATAAATGTTCGTTTATAAATCTATATATCTGTGTCTGTTTTTCGATTTTTTAAATTTTGATTTTGGATTCGATTAGAGATTAAAATGTGTAAATGTAAAGTCTCTCTCGTCTTGGTTTTTGTAATATATTTTAAAATTCGTTTGGGAACATGGTCAAATCGGCGGTCAAAGTTGAAAATTCCCCATATATTATAACTAGTAATGAATATCTATTTTTAAATATTTTTTGCTCTCTTCATTATTTAATTCTCACAATATATTAAGATCATATAAATTGGAATTATTTATTAATTATTTATGTTAACTTATTTAAAATTTGATTGACATGTTGTCATTCAAAGAATATTTTTATTTATATTTTCAAAACATTCAAAATTATATGAATAAATAATTTTAATTTTGATCTCATAATTGAATTTTCATTTTCAAGTAAGATGGCTGGAATCACAATGTATGAAGGGACACACCGAGATAGATAGATATAACATTTACAATAATAATATATAATTAATTTAAAGATTAAATTAAAATATATTAAAAATAAGAACACAAACCAAATAAATGTTTTATACTAATATATACAGATTGAATATTTAGTATATAATATTTTATAATACATTTACGGAGTCGATGTATAATAAATTGATAACGTCAATTTAATTTTAATTCTCCTATATATCGAATCGAATATAAAGATAAATCTTCCAAACGTTGTGTGAAACAATTTCAAATAATTTAAATGTATCTATTAATGAAATAAAAAAATCAAATATGAATGGAATATAAATATTTTTAATTTTATTTTAAGAATAGATATATATATATATCTCACATGCGGTGGTTGTGTCGTCACATATAAACATTTAAATTAAAAAAAAAAAAAAAAAAAAAACAAATAAAGATGAATTTTTCCAAAGATGTGATCAAAAAAACTTATTTTTCTTTATAAATACTATCTCTAGTGTGAATTTCAGAAAAATCGTTAGAGCTGTTTTTGAGAACCCATGGCCAATTTTTACTAGCATAAGAAAATAAGATAAGATAAGATAAAATACCAATCGTGAGAGATTTAATATATTCATATAAATTTTTTAAATATAAGATTTTAAGAAAATTATATATAAAACAAATATAAATAATAATTGGAAAAAAGAAAATATTTATTGTGGTAAGGTTTAAAAATAATAAAACATTTGATAAAATTATTAATCAATCTTTTATTTTTTTATTTTCAATTATATTTATTTTAGAAATTTGAAAAAAAAACGGATTCGAAGATCAGTTATATCCTGGTAAAATAATCTGAAATTTGAAATAAAAATTATAAATTTTTTACAAATTAAATATTAAAATACTATACAATTAGTATATTAATATAAATAGTTACCTATATATATATATCTCCCTTAAATAGCGTTTTAGTGTACAAACATTTCGCATTTGATATATTGTATGAGGCTTCTCGTTCTATTTCAAGTTGTCTATCCAAGAAATTTTTGGCTTCAAGAAATACATCTCGTCCAGAAACAGAGAGACGATTAACTAAATCTACCAATTCTTCAATTGAATATGATCCACACATTAATTCAATAGTAGACATGTGTTGCACCAGTTCCGAATCATCTGATATGTAATAATTATTAGCTTTAGCAAGTTTTCTTAAATTCGTTCTAACTTTTTTAAAAGCACGTTTATGTGCTTCTCGTTCCGCTTTCAAAGCAACAGCTTTTGCCTTCTCTTTAGCTTCTTCTTCTTCACGTAACTTTTTCGCTTGCTCTACCGCCTCCTTGGCTTCTCTCTCTTCTTTTTCGAATTTTGCCCTGGCTGCGTCTATCCGTGCCTGTTTCATAGCCATTTTACGATCTTTTTCTTCTTGTTTAATTTTAGCAACTCGTGGATCAATATTATATGATAAATCCACTAATGTTCGTATTCTAGTCATTTCTTCTTTTTTTCTTTTAACACGTTGAATTTTATTTTGTTTTTCAATCCATTTCCTTTCATCGCGATCTTGTCCTTTTTCTTTTTCCTCTTCATCTAAATAAGAAAAATCTCTCCATGATTCAAAATTATACCAAAAATTATAAAATCGTTCTACTTGCTCGTTAGTTGAATTCGGGTCACCGAGTTTAGGAACTGGTAATTTTTCAGACCATCGTGCATTTGATTCAAATAATTTAGAAAAAATATTATAAAAATTCTTTTTAGTATATTTATTGACTGATGGAATGGAATCATCAAATAATGGATCAACGCTATCATAAGATCTCCTTGATCTTGGATTACCTAAAATTTCCCATGCTTTTGTTATGCATGTAAAATAATCATCATCAGGTAGAATTTCTTCTCCTTGAGCTTTCCGTTTATCCGGATGATGTTTTAAAACTTTATTACGATAAGCTTTTCGGATATCATCATCAGTAGCACGATGCCTCAACTTACTTAATCCAATCACAGCATAATGATCTTGATTTTTCCATTCTTTTGGATTCAAGCTTCTTAAAAATTCAACATCATCCTCATCAATTATATCAGAAATAGAGTTATTATTACTTCCAGAATTTTTATCATTCGATATAGTTTTATATTTTTCATTTTTTTTTAATTCAAGAAACCATGGCCCAACACGTTGCACGTCCTTTCGATATAAAGGACTAATGGATAATTTATTTTCATAATTCAATAATTCCATTTTCAAATTATTTATTTATATTAACACTTTACGAGAAATAAATATAAATTATTATTTAACAATAATTATATATAGTATATATTAAATGTAAACATAGAAAATAATAAAAAAATTATATATTTAGGTTATCTTCACAGACTAGAGGTACATTTTGAACTGAAGCACAAACTAACTAACATGCGGACCTGAGGACAAAGATTCAGTGATGACACCTATCGAGTTCAATTATGTATTTATTTAGTTGGCAATACAGACTATATAATTAAAAAAATAGTATTATAGTATATATTATAAATAGTGAAATTAAGTCATTAACATTTAGCGATATAAATTATAAAAAATTTAATAATCTACCTATATAAATTTAATAATAACTAGAATAATGATACTAAAAAGCGTAATAGATGAAAGGAAACATCGTATTGGCCCATAGTCATGTTAATTATTTTAAAAAGATATTAAAAATAAAAAAAAAACGAAATTAATTCATTTCATTACCTATAGATCTCGAATTCAATTAATTTAATAAGAAATTTTTAATTAAAAAATTTTGCGTTATATTCAGAAATATCTCCTTAGAAAAAACTTAAACAATAATTTATAAATATTTGATAAAAATTAATTATCTTTAATCTTGGATTTATTATCTTCAATTAAATCTATTTCTGATACTGGGAGGAAATCACCCCAAGAAGATCTTTTAGCACATTGATATAATAATCTGAAATATGAGTTATATTTATTTTGAAACAAATTAAAGATTGAAATATTAAATTGTTTTAGGTATATTTACTTGGAATGTTTGGATTTTGTAAAAATATATTCTTCTAAATTTCCTTTTTGTGTACAAGCACGACATATAACATGTCTTGTACGAGGCAAAGGTTGTGATATAAGTCGAGGCCATATTATATTTTCAGAATTAATACCTCGCCTCAAAACTATATAAGAGTAAGTATTATTTAAAATAGTGCTCTTTTCTATTAAGGTATTAGAATATTTAACTTGGAAATTACAGAGAGCGTTATTAGGATTTGATAAAGTTTTTGGACAAATATTGTTATGTGGACACTGAAAAAAATTATTATTAAAAATACAAAATTTAAATAAATATTAAATTTACTTACAGGTGAAAAAACATAAGATTTTGTATTGTCTTTCTTATTATTTTTATTAAAACTAAGAATCATGTCCCGGGCATCATTTACAATCTAGAATATTTAAAATTATCAATTAATTAACATTTAAATGTATGTTTCTTTATATTTACAGAAATATATAAAATGAAAAAACAACCTTAAATCCCTCTTTTGTTCCTTCTTCTACTATAACAAGAAATTGTTGTGTTTTATTCCAAAGATTTAAAATAGTTTCAAGTTTACTCTTTTCTGATGGTAATTCAGATAAAGAATATGCACTTACTACAAGATCATATTTTATCTAAAAAAATTCATAAAGATATACTTATAAATAAAATGTTATGTTCAAGAATTATTGTTAAATGAATTACCAAATTACTAGCAGGTAAAAATTGCCTATAAAAAATGCCTTTATTAAATTCTCCTTTCTTTCCATGATTTAATATGCTATTTGATAAATCATTCATTTCTTTTGATGAATCAACATTAAAATATTCTTTAAGAAATGGCTTCCAAAAATTTATAGCAGACCTAGTATTTTAAAATATTAATAAATTAAAATAAGTAATTTAAATAAAGATATATATATATATATATATATATAAATATATCTGGGTGATACAGAACTTGAAAGTACTTTTTGGAAACAAGATTAATCCAACTTCTCTATTCTGAATAACTCCAACTAATTTTTTCATATCTCCATGATATACATTATACACCATTCGTTTCACAAAAATTCTAATTTATCTTTCCTCTCCGCGATCATAATCTCCCCAAATTTTATTAAACTATATTCGAGAATACATATTCCAACTGGTTAATTTGACATAAGTACGGATAGAAAAAATAAAACAAAAATTTACCATGAAACAGTACCAACACCTGATCCAAAATCAAATAGTGAAGCTGGTTTAAAATCTGGTTCTCTTTTCTTAATTTCATAAAAGATTTGTTGTAATACAGCATAATTTGATGCTGCACATCCTAGAAGATATCGTAAACAATTGTTTTTATCATATTTTATCGGTTGCCAATTATATGTGATCGCATTCGTATATTTTTTTATTTCTTTTTTATAAAAATTTATTAAAGATAATTTCTCATCTTGTGATAATTCGTCTATATTTATTTTATCTAATTAAAAAAAAAATGTTTATAATTCGAAAATGATTTAATTAAAGGATAATTTTAATTAATTAATTTACTTTTCTGAAAAATATAGTTTTGAGCAATTATTTCTTTTTCGCTCAATTGTTCTGGTTCAATAGGTCGGTGTCGGGATTTAAGATGTAATTTCAATGATTGTCCTTCTTTATATAATGAATTAACAGGAGCATCTAAAACAAAAAGAAAATGATTCTTGTGATATAACATTCCAATTTAAAGTAAAAGCATATGCATATTTGAATATGTCAAAATATCTAGACATTTACTTTGTATTACATGACAAGTACATGCTTAGTATATGTTAAATAAATATA
This sequence comes from Labia minor, assembly GCA_963082975.1. Classification (NCBI taxonomy): domain Eukaryota; kingdom Metazoa; phylum Arthropoda; class Insecta; order Dermaptera; family Spongiphoridae; genus Labia; species Labia minor. The sequence goes on along the minus strand of OY720345.1, from coordinate 7,176,613 downwards.
GTCTAAAACTTTTGAATATATAATTAGTGATAAAAAAGTAGGCTTATTAAAAAACAATTAAAACTATATTTATGATATATTTTTTGGTTATTAGATGATGGGGTATGAGATAAAATTTTAAAATTAAAGAGAACTAGTTTTTATAGACAGTTTATATATATATATAAATATATTATCTATACAGATAGAAAAGAAAAACTTATAAATATAAAAAAGTGAATATAATTTTTAAGAATTTACAAAATTATTTAATTTATTTACCTTTTAATATATATGAAATACTAGCCTGTATATCTTTAGGTATTGGAGATAGTGGGGCCTTAATAATACCAGGATGTTTTTTAGGTTTTAAATTTGGATTTTCATATAATACTGAATCTATTTCAATTTTTTTTGAAATAGATGATATCTAAAGCAAAATCATAATATAAATTATATCTAAAGTTTAAATAGTTTTTACACTTTTTACCTTTCTTCTAAAAACTTGATTTATAACATTTTTAAAATACATTATTTTTTATTTATTTAAAACTTAGTAATTTGAATTATCATAAAATAATAATTTAAAAAATATAGTGATTTAATAACGAAAATAATTTTACTATAACCTTTTTACAATTATAATTAATTAGTAAATGAATCTTATAGCTAGGGACACTAACGATACTTCGATACTAGCGGAATATCCCTAAATAACTTATATTAAACAATTCTTTAAAAGAAAAAAAATATATAATTAAGTTTGAACCTATAAAAGTTAAATAAATAAAATTTGTAAATATAATATAATAATAAAATTTTAATTTAACAACTTTAATTCTTGTCTAAAAGTTTATTTTTAAAAGATATATAGCATATAGCGGTAAAAATAAAATTAAGTAAATTCCATTGTAAAAGATTATGATGATGATATTCCCCATTCATAAATTTGCAAAACAATTAAAAAAATGTAATTTTACGATTGGAAAATAATAAGTATTTATTTAATAAATCAATGGCCTGATTAAGATATTTTGAGGTCCTAAACAAAATAGGAAATTGGACTCCGATGCACCTGTATATACGATAGTAAAAGCTAAATGTAAATAAATAATATTTCGTTGAAAGTACATTTTAAGTGTATTTATTACTTCTCTAAGTAGTTAAATATTAACATCATTAACAAAGTTATTTATTTAAATATAAATGTAAAAAATTAAACTATCTAAAAATTATAGTAGTGTTAAACAATCAATAAATGAATCCATAGTTTGTTACACAATTAAATATTTTTTTTCTCATTTCCAAGTTAAATCAAATAAAAATCATAATAAATCATCTGTTGAAAGCAATCTTACTTCACTTATTAAATTAAGAAATTGACAAATGTTGAATTTAATTATTTTATAATCTTTAAATCTAAAATTGAAAATTTTTGATAGAATTTATTTTTTTATTGGTAATTATACAGAACACTGGCGAAAGGAGGTAGGTGTTTGAAACTTACTTTGAGGTGTTCCTTGAATGATTCTGAACAACTTTATATGCAACTTTTTTATGATCTCTTTTAGTTTAATTAATAAAAAGTAATTAATTAAACAGTGTACATATATACATATACCAACTTGTATTCTTTCTCGACGTTGGATTTCAAGGTGGCAAGGTGGTGGGTATCTCCCTTTTAGATGAGATTATATTTTTTGTAAGTTGGATAAACAGCAACTTGAATTCTACCCCGACGTTGAATTCCTACAACGACTTTTCGGTGGGGGCAAGGTGGTGGGTATCTCTGTTTAGATGAGATTATATTTTTAAGAGATCTTAAAAAAAGTTGCACATAAAGTTGTTCAGAATCATTCTGTCTTAAAAATATACAAAATGTCAGCCACTGAGCATTCTTATAGGAGAAATACACTGTTTAATTAATTACTTTTTATTAATTAAACTAAAAGAGATCATAAAAAAAGTTGCATATAAAGTTGTTCAGAATCATTCAAGGAACACCTCAAAGTAAGTTTCAAACACCTACCTCCTTTCGCCAGTGTTCTGTATAATTACCTTTTTATTTTTTCTACCTTAATTATATTCTCTTTCCTCTGATGAGTTGATAAATTTTAAAACTCAATAATTCTAAACTAAATGAATCAATAGGCTCATTATTAATAAACTAATTTATAATCCAAGCTTTAAATTTGATCAATTCTATTTATATAACACCAATTATAACTCAAAAACGGAGCTGAACCAATTTTTATTTAATTTGTCTCCGTTCTGAATAGTAGAATAACTATCAAAACATAAGTATAAATATATATATATTATTATTATTATTAGCCTTTATTGGTTCTTAATTTTTATTTACACTAGGGATGGGCAACCTTTTTGTAATGCGGCCAAAATTGAAAACAACCAAACTTAAGCGGGCCATTAACATTGGCTTTGTAGGTAAATGAAAATTATGTTTTCAGAAAACGATGAAGAAAATTTATCATAAAATAACCACAATTGACAAAAAATCATGTTTTTGGTATGTTATTTACTTTAGTAATAAATGTCATTAGAAATAACTCAATATTTTGATAAATATCATTAAAACATTTGAATAAGGGCCGGCCACCATATAAATTTTAAACATGTTCGCGGGCCGCAGTTGGCCCGCGGGTTGCCCACCCCTGATTTACATTATACTATTTATTTTTACATTTTTATTATATTATATTGTTTTTAATTAAATATATGGGCATAGGCCTCTCCCAATATTCTCCAGGTTTTCCTGTTCTTGGCAATTCTTGACCATTAGATTCCCGTCGTCTGGACTAGATCATCGGACCTTCTAAGAAGTCTTACTCTTCCTTTTTTCTTCTTCTAAAGGTCACCATTCTGTAATTCTATTTGTTCATCTGTCATCCTTTAATCTTGCGAGGTGACCATTCCATTTCCATTTCATGTTTTACAAATATATTATTATTTTCCATATTTATTTTTTTGGCTATCTTTCTGAAACCCAAAACACTTCTGATCATTGATCTTTGATAGTTTCAAATATGTGCATATTTTGTTACTTTCGGCTCCATATGTTAGTGATGATAATACGCTTTTTTTAAATATTGATCTTTGATTTCAAGTTTTCTTATTTTTAATTAAAAATTATAAAGACAAATATTTATTCCATGATATCGTTTTTCTTTTTATTTCTTTCATGCATTTGTCTTCAAAGCTTATTAACTGTCTCTGGTATATATTTTCTTTTTTACATATGATGGATGATTCATAGACATCAATTGGTTATTAATGCTGATTTTTTTACATTAATTTTAAGAGATGTCTTTTTACCCTACTCTCCCCTATATCTTAATATAACAAACTGAGATATAAAGTTAGCCAGTTAGTAAGTATCTAATATAATAATCTAAAGTGGGATAAGGAAAAGGATTTTTTAAAAAAAGTTTGATTTCATGGGACTGTTATAAAAGAGAAAAATTGGTGAATTTGTCTTATTGAAATATCATAAAATTGATCATAAAACATTTTTTATATTTATAAATAAATTGCTTTTATTTTAAATATATTAATTATAAAGTGGAATTTTATATAACAATAATATAAATCTAATGCATATATATTAAATTTGCATATCTGGTCCTCCAGAAGTGTTTGTCTCGGATGATGCTAATTGATTATTTCGTTTATCATTGGGAATAGAAAGGTACATTTTCCCTTTAATAGTTTGACGAGTTGGATTAATTCGTTTTAATATTAATGTCATTGTATTAACAAGTTGATCCGAACTTAAACCTGTTTTTTTGGATTTAAATTTTTGTAATAATTCAGTTGTAGTCATTGGTTTGCGTGCAAGATAACGTCTTACTGCATCCTCTGTAATACCACATTCTATTGGTAGTGGCTCAAATCTAAAATATTATATAAGTTGAGATTTATTAAAGAAAAATTCAAATTTATTCTAAATATTACAAGTATTACCTAGATTGTTTTGCAGGAGGGGAATCATTATTAGCAGAAGCAAGAACAGCCTGAATAGATCGTTTTCTATCATTTGCCGATTCAGAACTAGTTCCACTTTTGTCATTTGAATTTCCTGCTTGAGTAGGTGTTGCCGATCTAGATGTTGATGTTACTCCTGATGGACCATCAGAATCTGAACTCCAATCGCTAGATGAATCTATATAAATTATAAAAAAATATTAAAAAATGTTTTTTTTTTATTATCGATTAATAATAATTATCCCAAAATTATATTTCTACAGAAAATGAAATATTAGATAAATTCGTTAATTAAAAAAATATCTGTTTATATACCTGCGCCCAATACTGAATCATCTTTTCTTTTTTTATCATTAGTAGGTTTTTTGTTTTTTTTCTTTTTCTTTTTAGAATTATTTGACTTATTTCCATCTTTAGACGAGGGATTATCTTTAGAATCTGCATTGTCGCCTTCTTTAGTTTTATTATCATTATCATCACTATCTTTTTCCTAGAACAGAAAAAAATATTAGCGTTACAAAATTAAAAAAAAAAAAGAGAGAAAGAAAGGAGAAAGTTCTTTGAGATGATTTTTATCAAATAAATCAAAGGGAAAAGAAGATAGGAAAAGAAGAATTAATTCCTATAAATTATTAATTATTCTTACTTTATTCTTATCTTCTTGTTTTTCCTCGTCTTCATCTTCTTCTCCGGAGCTCAATAATTTTCTTAATGCGTCCTCTTCAGCTACACCTTTCAGTTCCTTATCAGAATCTGATGCTGATGAATCGCTAATATAATCCATCTCACGACCTTCTTCGTCACCATCATCACTTTCTTCACAAGCTTCAGAGTCAGATGCACGACGCTTTTTATTTTTTTTTTTACCTTTATCTTTTCCTTAAAAGTATAAAAATATATTCTGATTTATCAACTTTCAAATTAAATATAATAAGATGAAAATTTAAATTAAATATTTATTGAACAATAGATGTATTTCCATACCTTTTTTGTTTTTTTTATTATCTGATTCATCTGGATCTTTTTTTTCTTTTTCTTCTTCAGAATTGGAAGAACTCTCGTCTTCAGAATCTACCCAATCATCCATTTCAGAAATTTGAAGTTCTATAAAATAATAGAAATATATAAATATAATATGAGTAGTGACATATTGATTACATTTAGAATATTAATTGAACTATATTAACTAAAATTAAACTTGAAGATATAAACTTTAATAAGAATATGTTTCTATATTTATAACACTCAAGTTACAAATTGTTTGAAATATTTGCTTTATGCGCCTTGCAATAAGAAGAATAAAACTTCTGATCATGGCGTAACTTCTGAAATGAGTAAATATATATATTCCTAATCCTATTAGGTTTATATTTTTATATATAAGTTTACATTTAGTTTATTTAAATATATTAAAATGTTCGAAAGAATGCCTAGAGTAAAATTTATCCATGATCTCTATCCATCATCAAATAAAGAATTATAAAGATTATGAAATTGGACACGAGATTCAAATGATAGATTGTTTATAGATAAACCAATTGATAGACAAAGGGGGTAAAAGTATTTAATGAAGAATTGAGAAATTGGATGGATTCATTCAGAAGGAAACAAGTTATATATTAATTTTAAAGAAATGCAATGTTTAAATTTTTTAATTAAAAATAAATAAAGAAATACCCTTCTTTTTAGATCCTTTTTTTAATTTTCCATCTTCATTTTCATCAAGATCCCCTTCTTCATCACCTCTTAACCGTTTCCGCATCATTAAAGAAAAATAGTTCATTAATTTATTTCGTCTTCCGAATTCTTGCTCAGCTTCTTCAGCTGATAAAGACTTGTAGCTTAAAATGAAAAAATAGATAGTCGATTCAGAAAATTAATTGTTTAATTTATAAAAATAATTAAAGTTTAATTAAATCCTTACCATTGAATTGGTTGAAAATTATACCATTCTTGAAGAGGGAACGCCTCTATTGCACCGTCAGCTGCATGCGTAAAAACATAATACGATGCATTTTCAGCCACTCCACCTTCACGAATTCCTTTAAATCTAAATAAAATAATCAAATTAAATATTATTATTTTTCTTTTGAAATAATATATTTATTTATTATATATTTACTTTTTTCCAGCTTTCCCACCAACTTTTAATAGCCATGGTTGATCTTCAGCACGATATTTTTTACTTATTATACCAAACTTTTTTCTTCGTGCTTCTTCACGGGCGTCTCTACCAAATTCACTTCCAGCTCCAAATCTTTTAAACAAATATTAATTTATTAGAACTTTATTTTTAAAATCCCATCGTCAACACTTACAACACATATATATATATATTATAAGTCTAAATTTAAATTATCTTTTTACAACACGTTAAATAATTATAGATAACATTTTACTATTCTTCTTCATGTGCCGCAGAACACAAAGCACCGTACCATTCGCATTCTAAGTTCGAGGTTAAGATTCTTGTTGGTAAGGAGCTTTCGCATTGAAAGGAAGACACTTTTAGCTTGCTCGATTTTAATGTTAATTTCTTGAGAGCATGTCCAGTTTTCGTTGATAGTTGTGCCTAAATATTTGAACATACTCACTCTCTCTATTTGCTAGTTTTCAATTATCAAAGGAGGAATATGGGCATATTAATATTTATTTTAAGACCATATCTCTTGCTGTGATTATTAATCTTTTCAAGCAAGGACTGCATTTTTAAAATTTAAAATTAAATAAAATGTAAATCTTTAAATTTTTATTTTTAATTATAATGAATAGAAAAGAATGTTTTAAACTTAAAAATAATATATTATGTTAATATGTATTTAAATGAAAAAATATATTAAGTATATATTATATGAAATATAAGAAAAATATAATAATAAATGTAAGAGGTTTTAAAATGCCTTTTAAAGAATATAAATGAGTCTCAATATTTATAATAAATAATTAATTAGAAAATAAAACTTACTTAGGTTGTTCTTCCTCTAATCCTTTAAATTCTTTCATATTATTTTCTCTTTCCATTTTAACTTGAGACCATTTTGTAAAGTCCACATTTACAGAATTATTAAAACGCATTACTTGAAATTTCTTCTTATTATTTCTAAAATTTAAATTAATTAATATAATTAATATGGATATGTATTTATATCAAATATATTTTTGGTCTACATTTTACTTTTATTTTAAATTAATATTATAAATTTTATTCTTACTTGGGAACACGTATGCTATATTCCTAAAAAAGAAAAATGTTTTATTTATGTGGATATATGTTTATATAAATTTAAATAATTTTAATTTTTTCTTACCTGACAAGACATATTTACTTATATATTTTTTAGCAATAAGAAATATAAATTATTAAGTAATCAATATGAATTTATATGTTTTGAACAGTAATGACAAAGATACATGCAGATACATGCAGCACAGATACACACAGATGACACAGATAAAATTAAAAAACACAGAGAATAGATGTCACAGACTAGATGTTGTGACCACCTGCACAGACCATTAGTACCAACCTACCAACGGATGGTCTGTGGTACTAACTGTTGTTTTTTCCTGATATTTACATAAAGGGCGCGTTCCTGTTGAAGTCCAAAAGAAAAAAGTGTTTTTTTTTATTCAACCCATTAATTTTAAAATAAAATTATTTAAATCTCAATTGATAAAAATAAAATGATTAGATGCTCGAAATATAATATAGTATTATTATTCAAAGTGACTTAAAAATCATATTCTTGTAAAAAATTGTATCAGTTAAGTGTTTAGTTAGTAATCAAATATATTATTTCTATGTTTAAATTTAAATACTATTTCGATAAAATTATTCAAGAGTGAACTAACTTTTTTTATTATTTTACGTATTATTGCAGAATAGTATTGAGTAGTAAGGTAGCGCTACTTGTATAAAAGCACACTCTGACGTTGCCCCAAAATTACTATATATAAATATTAAATGTCACATCTTTTAACTTATATTCTCTGGATATAAATGTCATTTCATCAAATCATAAAATGGACTCTAAAACTTTTTCTTCATTATAATATAACTTTATAATGAAAGAGAATACGTAGTAAAATTATTTAATCTATTTAAAAGATAAGCGATTCCTAAATTCATAAAGTTATTATAATTTGACACAATGATGGAAATTGAACAGGAAACTATCTATGGAACTCATGAAGATTCTCATGTTGTTATGTCTGAAAAAGTGCAATCACTTGCAGGGAGTATTTATCAAGAATTTGAAAAAATGATAGGGAAATATGATCAAGAAGTTGTTAAAGATCTAATGCCACTTGTGGTCAATGTGTTAGAATGTTTAGATCTTTCTTATACTGAGAATCAAGAACATGAAGTGGAATTAGAATTATTACGAGAAGATAATGAACAGCTGGTTACACAATATGAAAGAGAAAAACAATTAAGAAAAGCTACAGAACAAGTAAATTTTTAATTTTATTTTAGTTACGATATTTATAAAAAAAAATTACCTTATTTCTATTTTTTTATTTTTTCAATTATTCAAACAATTTATATTTATACATCTTTTAGAAACTTTTAGAAGCAGAAGATACGAATGAAGATGAACGAAAAGACTTAAATGGGAAAATTGAAAGTTTAGAATCTATCGTAAGAATGTTAGAATTAAAAGCAAAAAATGCTTCAGATCATGGTTAATATTTATTTTACTTTTTATATATTAATTTTACATACACATAATCTCTCAGTAATTCTTTTTTTAATTTTATTTAGTTATTAGGTTGGAAGAGAAAGAAAATGAACAGAAACGTGAATACTCTAAATTACATGAACGTTATACAGAATTATTCAAAACTCATATGGATTATATGGAACGAACAAAAATCTTAATGGGAAGTGCTGAGAGATTAGAAGGAGAGGCACGTTCTAGGTTACCTGCAATGAGTCTTGGTCCATTAAATCGGTAAATTTAATATTTTTATTTTAAATTTATATATATATATATATATATAGTTAATATTACTATAAAAATTTAATTTAAAGATCTTCGGGACCAGTATCATTTGGATTTGCTTCACTTGAGACTAGTATGCGGTCTGTTGGAACTCCAAGCGAATATGGAGCACCTGTTTCCCCCCCAGATAGCAATCACTCAAATACAAGTTTACGAAATGAATTACAAGTAATTATTTATTTGTTTATAATACAATCCTAATACTTTTTAATATAAATTTTTACCGGGTCTACAATGCTATAATTCATTAGAATTTAAATTAATTAAAATATGTATGAATTCCTATATTTATAAATTACAGGAATCCAAAACACCATTAAGTCCAGAAGATTTATCATCAATTCCAAGAGAAACTTCTGATAAAAGCCAATTAACTGAAACCATTACAATGGAAGATAGGGGCACTCTTGCAAGTTAGTATGGTTCATTTTATATTATAAAAATTAATTTTTTTTTATAAATATCAAATTGAAAATTGTTTTTTATTAGGAGGTGGTTGGACTGATGGAATTAGCCCAAGTACTAAAGAATCTACACCTGAATTAGAAGAAGTTGAAGATTTATCAACTGCAAATGTTGTTCATACACCTTCTACAGGGAGAACAAAAACTAAAAAGTATAATTTTCTTCATGTTTAAATTTTTTTAATATTAATTAGAAATTCATTGAAAGAAATTTATATATATATATAAAACCAAATTAATAAAAATATTAAAAAATTCTTGAAAATTTGCTTGATTTTGTTGTTATATATTAAATATATAAATAATTTTCTCATTCAATTTTTATTTGAAATGAAGAAATTAGATAATAATTATAAGACATTATTAGATAGAAAAAGAATCCTTTATATACATAATATTATATTTCAATTTCATATCAAACAATTTTTAATTTCATTTTTTTTCTATTTAAATCACAAAAACTTATTATTAAATAAGAAAATCTTGTTATTTTTATACAAAAACATTTTTCTAATTTTTTTTTTAAATCTTTAGTTAACATTTTTAATTAATTTAAAAAGTAAGTTGAGATTTTTTAATAGAGAAAGAAAAAAAAATATTTTTTATATTATATTATATTAAAATTTTCTTTCAAAACATAGACATTTTAAAAAACAGATAAGTTTAGAAAACTAACTGAGATAATTATTATTTTAGGGAACAACGTAGTGCAAATACTCTTTATCAAGAACTTAGTTTCCAGGATGCCGAAGCTTTAAGTGAAATGGATGATGGAGCAGATATTACAGGTGTTTATTATTATTATTGTTATTAATACTTCTATAATTATTGAATACAAAGTTTTCAGAGAAAGATATTTATTTATTTTAAATAAAAATAAATTTTATTATAAATGTTTTTGTTTAGGAAGCTGGGTTCATCCTGGGGAATATGCGTCTTCGGGTTTGTAAAATTAATAACAATGTTAAATTTATTTAACGCATGCAGAATCATTTTAATTGATAAAAAGCATGATTCACATGCCTGCTAGGCTTAATTTTTTACTAATTATATTTTAATAAGCTTTTTGTTTAATTTTTGTATATAATTTTATTTTCATTTTAATTTATTTGCAAAAAAAAGAAAAAATAATAATAAATAATCTTGCATCTTGTCTAGCTCTTGAATTGAAGGGAAAATAATATTTCTATGTAAATTTTTCTTGATAATTGATGGCTTAGTCACTTAGTTTAGTCACTGGTTCTGGTTGCATGTTGTTGTCCTGTCCAACAATGGCGCTGCATCTCTTTTCTACAGACCCTGAAAGTGATCTTGAGCAAGCCAATAATGGTAGGCACGAATACTTTTTATGGCTTGTAAATTTTTTAAATCTTTTCGTTTTAAATGATAAATTATACTATAGTTTAGTGTTATTTCTTAATTAGTATATTAAAATTATAATAATATTTTTGGGAAAAAGAAATTCATTATTTTATCCCTAAATGGATGATTGATATCTCGTAGAGTATTTTATGCTTGTCAAAAAGGGGATGTTTGACATTTGTCTAAAATTCTGTTTACGTGTGTGTGTGGTTCCGATACTCTTAACAGCCAATTGCATGCAATTTTGATTTCGTCACTTCTCTTCAGGTATTTAAAGATGCATTTCGCACATGTAGTCCAATTTATCCCAACGGATTGCAATCGATTCACGAGGAGCTGCTTTCCTACGGCCAAACTCTTAATTCAAATCTGTACTTTGAACAATTGAACTCTTAAGGAAACAATTAACTAACAATTGGCTATCTTTGGCAAGTTAAACCGAAATTGTGTTTCATCATAACACCATCAGAAAACAAACATCGATTGCGATTCGCCAGAAAATCCGAGAAATTGGTTGGGAATTCTATCCATTTTTACTCCAGGCCAAGTGATTACCTGTCCAACTATTTTGCTAGAAGATATTAGCCTCAAAAATAGAATGCCAGCATTATTTTTTTGCTACAAGAAACAATTACTTACTTATGTGAAAGGCAAAATAGCAAAAAGTTATAGAACATATTTAAACCAAATTGGACAATCCGAAACATCTTAAATAAAATCTTCACGTAAAAATAAAGAATTTCTTTTTCCCAACCTATTAAAATCTATAAATATGAAAATATAATAGATATTATTATATTCCTTATTTATCCGTGTTAATTCATTTCTCATAATAAATATTAAATGTTATTTTTTTAAAAATAGAAACAAATCAACATTCCAAAATTTCCACAAATTTTTTTTTATAAATTATAAAGAGTACTTCAAATCTATAAAACTAAAATAATTTATGTATTCTATATATATATATATATTCTATATTTGCCATGGCCAAATTATCAAACCATTGCAATATTTTAATTTTAATACCTAGATACTTTAGATATTTATTAACACATTATTAACACTTTAGTTAAGAAAACTGATTTTTCTTAAAGTTAGATTTTCCAGTTCAAAAATAAATATAAGAGATATCCCTAACCTGACTTTGTTTTTTCTCATTAAAATGAGAATGATATTTAAAATTCACCTTCGAAGCATTTCAAATTTAAATCAGAGCACAAAGCCTTCTTTAATTTAAAGAAACCAACCATTAAAATTAAATAGAACCAATTCTCTGAACTACTTTATATCATTCAATAGTACGAATAAGAAAGTTAAATATTTCATTATTTTTAAATTTATTTATATTTAGTTATTATTATAAATGTCTCTTCTATATCTCTAAAATTATTAAATGGAAAATTAAAGTATTGTTTTTACTATTCTCACATAAATTTTTAGTAGTTATATTTGTTCTTCTCGTGGCTTTGCATATATCATTAATATACAATATGTATGTATATAAATGCTTTTTTAATATATGTATATATATATTTATAGTATTTTTTTCATTTTTTTAATACATATAAACATTATTTATTTCATTTTTAATTACAAACATATTAACTTTTTATATATTTTGTATATTTCTATATATATATATTTGAAGTTATTAGTATCTTCTAATTTGATCCGTATTTTATGCCAGTGATCTCCAAATGAAATAAAAATCTTTTAAAATCTTAAATCAAATTGATCTTCATTTGCATTAATTATTAAGTTTAATATTAATATATACATGAAACTTAAAATATATTAAATCATTTTATTGTGGAGATTGCATGTCATTTAAGCATCTCTATACATAATTAGAATTATAAAGTCGAGGTAATTGCGAAACTCATGGCTGGAATAAAAATCGAAAGATTGTTGAGAAGATTATTTACTAAACTAATAGTAAAACATTGTAATTTGAAAGACTCGTTTTCAAAAAGTAATTAATTGAAATAAACTTGTTTAAGATTTTAACAATAAAGTGTAATATTCTGATAAAATATAAAACATTGGACAATGTTTTATACTATTATTTATTTTAATTTTTTTAATTTCATATTAAATAAATTAAATTTGTTCCGTCACTTACCCAATTTCGGATCACTGGAGCAAATGATTAAATATATGTATATATGTATAAATATTTAATTTCTTTTGTTTTTTTTTTAAATCAATATATAATATGTATGTATCTTTAAACAATTTGTAATTAACACTTCTATTAACATATTTTTTGTTTTGTTTTTTTGCTTTTTAATCATTCTGGCGCTACGTCTACTACAGTGAATGACAACTTTTTTGGTGAGATTTCAATAAATTCAATAATTTGAAAAATATAGATAGATTTAATTCATGTAATAACAAGTTTAATTTTAAATTAATTAATTATTTATAATTTTTTTTTAATTTATTTTTTTCTCTTGCTAGGTATGGGCAAAGAAGTGGAAAATCTTATTTTGGAAAATAACGAACTTTTAGCGACAAAGTAATAGTTTATTAATTCATATATATATATATATATTATGTAGATAAGATAAATAATAAATTTTAATTATATTTTTTTTTCTTAGAAATGCATTAAATATAGTTAAAGATGATCTGATTCTTAAAGTGGATGAACTCACAAGGTTATTTATTATAAAATTAATATGATATTTATCAAATATCAGCTAGTTTATAATTTTTATTATATTTAATAGTGAGCAAGAAATTCTACGAGAAGAACTTAAATCACTTCATGCCGTTAAAGGTAAATTGAAACAACGAATTACTGAATTGGAAGATGAAGTACGTCGTACTAAAGAGGAAGCCGAACGAGCAGCAAAAGCAGCTAAATCAGATGATGAGGTATTTATTTATAATTTATTAATTTAATAAAATTGTCTGATTATTATATTAATTTTACAGGTCATATTTATAGTATATTTCTCCTTAGACTTTTCTCTTTTTAAATAATTAATTTAATTAAATAAATTAAATATATTTATTAAGAGAATTTTTATTAAAAGACCACATTGTTTGTATAAAATTATTTATTAAATTAAAATAACTGTACAACGTTTCGACTGCAGAATAAGCAATAAAATTCTCTTAATAATTATTAAAATAACCACAAAAGCTTTAATAAATACAAATTAAATATATATTTGACTTATATATTAGGTTAGAATAAATATAATTTAATTATTCTATATGTTTATTTTTTAGGAGGATGTCCCAATGGCCCAAAGAAAACGATTTACTCGTGTAGAAATGGCTAGAGTTTTAATGGAGCGGAATCAGTATAAAGAACGATTTATGGAGCTCCAAGAAGCCGTTCGTTGGACAGAAATGATTCGTGCATCCCGGATTGATCCTTTAGATAAAAAGAATAAACTTTCAATTTGGAATTTGTAAATATTTCTTTTAGGGAAATGGGAAATTTTAAGAAATTATTATAAATATAAAAAAAAGTATTTACAAGTTTGTAAATTCTTTTTTTACTTCTATATGCTTAATAGTATAAAATTTCCCATTACCTTGTGCTACTAAATATATATATATATATATTTAGATATATATACTAAATATAAATTATTAATAGTTTCAGTAATCTCCTAAGTACTAGTAAATCTTCAGGAGCAAGTGGAGATAAGGTTACTAGGAAATCAATGGTTTATGTGCAATATAATGCACCAACACATCAAGTATCGCCAGGTGCATTAGGCTCAATGCGTAAAAGAACATTAAATGAAAGAAAAAGGCCCATTGGGGATTATATCGATGGAGAAGTGTATGTATTAATTAATTGATTTAAACGTTCACACTTCAAATTTTAATTTTTATATTTACTTAGACCGCTGTTTAATAATTTAATTATACATATATAAATGAAAAAGATGTAAATTTTCAAACTTAAAAAAGTAGTCTTTAATGAATTATTAATTATAAATTAAGAAAATAAAATATAATCCTTTAAATTATAGAATATAAATTTGTACTAATCAACTTAATAATTTGTGGTTAAAACAAAGCATTTCCAAATTTAAATTTTTAGATCATCTGAAAAATTGGCTGCTCGAAGGGCTAGTGAAAGAAAAGAACAATATAGACAAGTTCGTGCGCATGTTCGAAAAGATGATGGACGACTTCAAGCTTATGGATGGTCACTCCCTGCAAAACCTGGAGTGTCTAATAATGCTGGCTCAAATTCAGCTCAACCGCCATCCACTTCAATGGTCTCAAGCGCTTCAAGCAATAGTGGTCGTATACCAGTACCTGTACCCATCTATTGTCGGCCGTTAGCAGAAAAAGAACCTGAAATGAAGGTATATATTAATATTATTTTTAGAAATAATTTAATATTATCATATAAAAATCATTTAAATATTTGTTTTTCTCTAATTTTGATTGATTCCAAATAATTTATAAAATAATAATATACACATTATTATTTTTTAAAAAAACACCATTTAACCAACTATTCTTTCCTAGAAAAATATAAGATACTATTTTATCATTTTAAACATATCATATTTAATTAATGATTTTATTTAATTTTAAAAACAAGTCGGTTAATCAGGAAAATATTTTTTTTATTCTTTAATTCTACTCAATTTTGAGAGTTATATATCCTTTTGGTGATAATCTTAATAAAATAAAAATTCAAATATTTTTTTTAAACTCTCTTTCTAATTTAGCCGATATATGGCATTTTTATTGGACTCGCAGGTTTGGTGTGCAGCAGGTGTAAATCTCTCAGGAGGCCGGACACGAGACGGAGGAAGTGTTGTAGGGGCAAGTGTATTTTATACCACTCCTAATACATCACATGAAGAAACATACTCTATACCTTCTGATATTAATAAAGATAAAGATGATCATGTAAGTTAACTATTACCAAAACTTTACTTTCAAATAATAGAAAAACAACATTTTACATGATCATCAATATTTTGAAAATAATGCCTGTATTCATGCAAGTAAACTTGGCAATAATTTGAAATTTTATGTTACTCCTTACTATAGATAATTTTTAGTCGCACGAATCCTTCACGTACCTCTCCCTTTAGATACTTCTAAAAAAAGAAATATGAACGAATATAATATTCCAACTAAAATGGCACATAATTAAAAATACACTCGATTCGTCAGACTGAACATATTCTACTAATTAAAAAAAAAATAAAAAAATTATTTATAATTGTTTTATAAGGTCTTATTAAAGAATTGAAATCAATTTGAAAACTACCTATATCAAAATTAATTTTTAATTATAATAAATACATTTTAAAGTAGGTTATAAATATTATAATTATATATTATAATATAAATTTATCATTCATTATAAATAATCTTTTAAATATTCTTATATTGATTCATTGTATTAACCATTGGTATAAAAACAACTTTAGGAGTCAGAAGTTGAACAACTGGAGGCTGAATTAAAAGAAAGGGAAAGAATTGCCAAAGAATCAGTTTCATATGAACAAAAACTTTCATCACTTGTATGGATAGGTACAAGCAATAATTCAACTAGTAAGGTAAAATAGATATTTTCTATATATATATATTTATTATTAAAAATTATAAAAATCAAATATAATTTAATTTTACTTTTATTTTTATTTAAGGTTACTGTAATTGATGCAAATAATCCAGCCGATGTTTTAGAATCTTTTATCGTGTGCCAATCTAATTTACTCTGTATAGCGAGTGTACCTGGAGCTCATGAAAATGATTATATTTCATCTGATTCATTAAATTTAAATGATCAAAAGTCAACATCTCCAGTTCCTCATGATTCTTCACTCGATAAAGGTATTTAATCTATACAAATCAATAAATACAAATTTGTGGTGAAGTTTTTGAAAGAATATACAAAGGTCGGGACATTTAGGAGAAAAAAGATCAAGGAGAAGTTAATAAAGAAACCAGTAGATGGGTAGATCAAGAATGGTTTTGAAAGATAATATATTGTAAAATTATTTATTACGAGTGTATAGGAATTGTGGATGAAGGGAGTTTTGAATAGGAATGATTAGAGGAACAATTTTCAAATTCACTAGCGCCACAGAATTAAAAATATTAAATAGAAAAAAAATATATTTATTAATTAGATTTATTTTATAAGGTAATAAAGAAGAAAGTCATTTAAATGAAGATCCATCATCTATTCAAACAGATGAAAGTTTTGATATTGGACGTATTACATTTGTAAGTTGTGCTAGTGGAAGTGAAGCTCCTGATAAAGTTCATCCTAAAACAGGTCAGTTTAGTTTGTTAATTTTTATTAAATAGCATATATTTAATTTTATTTGTATTAATTATATTCTATTAAAAAAAATTATAAATAAAAATTGTATTTTAATTAAAATTTCTATTTAATTTTACATACGTTTTTATTATTTTAAAATTATATTATTTTTAAGAAATTACTTCTATTTCTGTTTTATTTTTTTTCTCTTAATGTTTCTTACTATACCTATTTATATTTATATAAATGTTTTACTATGCTTTAACTCCTGCTTAATAAAATTAACAAAATGTGTGGGTGCGTGTGTTTTTTTTAAAACCCGCTTTGACTCTTGTTGCGTGTATGGTATCCATGGCAGAAGATGCTCTCGACGACACCCTCCTTCCCTTAAATACGCCCCGGACACGGCTCATCAAAGAAGTTTCACCAATAGTCAAGGATGGGCTCAGCGAGCCTTCCACAGGTGAATTTCCCACCCGACCTTTCTGCATTATTTTTTATTTTTCTTGATCTTACTAAACAGAAACAAAAACAAAACAAACAATTCAGTTTATTCTTTTAATAATCTTTATATATATATACATATATATATATGTATATATAATTAATTAATTAAATAAATTAATAAATTTGTTTTTAATTTAATTTATAAAAAAAATTATATAATTTATTTATTTACATTTTAATTTAGATAATGAACATGCCTTATCAGAATTGGAAAAAATGTCAAGTGTTCTTCCAACCATGTGGCTTGGATCACAAAAAGGATACCTTTATATTCACTCAGCAGTTGCCCATTGGAGTCATTGTATCCATTCATTAAGACTTACCGATTCTATACTATCTATTGTGTAAGTTTATCAAAAATATTAAATCCAAAAAGATAATATAATCATTTGATAAATTTGTAGATAGGGGAAAGAATCTTCAGGAAATTTTATACATATATACCACTTTTCCATATCTACAAATTCATTTAAAACAACAAAAAATTTTTAAAATTTTTTTTTTAACTTTTTAGACATGTTCAAGGACGAGTAGTAGTAGCTTTAGCTGATGGTAAAGTGGCTGTTTTTGCAAGGAGATCAGATGGTCAATGGAATTTGGATGCTTATCACCTAGTAGACATTGGCCTTCCTGATCATCATAGCATTCGTTGTATGGCAGGTGTTCATGGACGTGTTTGGTGCGGATATCGAAACAATATACATGTTTTGGATCCAAAAACTCTTACAATCGAGGTAAATATAAGTGTTTATTAGCTTGCTTTTCGAACTAATTTATTAATCTTTTGGTTTTAGAAATCGTTAGTAGCCCATCCTAGAAAAGAAAGTCAAGTGCGCCAAATGGCATGGTTAGGTGATGGTGTATGGGTATCTATCCGTCTCGATTCAACATTGAGACTGTATCATGCCCATACATATGAACATCTCCAAGATGTGGATATTGAACCCTATGTTAGCAAAATGCTTGGTTAGTATTTTTCTATTATTAATTATTTCTTTATTTTCGTTCAGCTTTGGGTTATTAAAAATATTCTGCTTTCTTTTAATAAATATCACAGCTTTTTTTTAGAGAATATGAACATGCTTTTATTGTGCTTTACATTGAAATAAATTAATCATTTTCATTTTCATTATTAAAAATGCTTTCGTAGTCAAAATAATTCAAAATCGCTTCGCACATGTTTCTTTTTTTTAAATAGATAGAAACATTCAAGGAAAATCATTAGATCTATTTATTTTATTTTAAATCAACCATTGGATTATTTGTAAAAAAAAAGAAACTAAAAATGAATACCTTAGAACATATATGATTATTCTTTTTTATTTTAGTTAAAACTGATTTCCCTATTTTTAACATTACATTTTATAATTGAATTAATTTTAAATATAATTATATAATGAAGTAATATATTTTAAGATTTTTTTTATTCTAATTTAAAATATCATTTATCTTTTAAATCTTTAGAAACCTTGCATGTATTTCATATAAACTCATAAACAAAACTTTTCTGCAAATTTAATATATATATAAGTATATATATAAATATTAATATTAATTAAATAAATTTTGATTATGATGAAATGTTTTGTTTTTTCATTTGTTATTTGCTTGCGTGCGGTGGATTGACGGGGGATGTCTGCGAATGCGTAGCAGTCTTGCCTTCAGGTAGTAGTCAGTCACAAAAGACACATTAGTTACTCTATCCACCAACATATCACACCTTCAGCCCTTTGTGCTTTCTTGCATGCATAATTTAATTATAATTAATTAATTTATTCATTTTTATATGAGTTATTTACTTTTATTTAAGTTTTATTTTAATATAAAATATATTATGGTGTATTTTATATTTCACTCTTTAAAAAGCTATATATTATTTTTTTTCTTTATTTTTATAGTAGATTTTCAATTTAATCGATCTAATTAAAAAAATCAAATATGGATGAATAATTTTAACTAAAAACAAAAATAATTAAATAATAATAATTTAGTTTATCTTATTGAATAAGCTGCCATTCGAAATTTCCATTATATGACCAGATTCTGCGTTAAATTTAAACATTATATATTTTGAATATCAAAAATAATCAGAAAACATACAATTACTTTTAGGTACAGGAAAACTTGGATTTTCATTTGTACGTATTACAACATTACTTATATCTTCTGGCCGTCTTTGGATTGGAACTGGCAATGGTGTAATTATTTCTGTACCTCTTACTGACAGTTAGTAATAATTTATTTTATTTTTTTTTTATTTAAGTAAAAAAAAACAAGATAAAAAAATAATATTTTTTAGGTTCTGGAAGTACATCAAATTGTAGTACATCTGTGGCCACTCGGACCACTCCTAAGACATGTCAAGGAACAGTAGCACCTGGTGGGGTTGTGCGTGTTTATTCTGATCCTGGTGGAACACGCGTCACTCCTGCTACTTTTATCCCATTTTGTTCCATGGCACAAGCTCAATTGAGTTTTCATGGACACAGGGATGCTGTTAAATTTTTTGTTGCTGTGCCTGGTAAGTATAATTACTATTTGTCTTTATCAATCTAATTATATTCAGTGGTGTATTGGGAGGGGAACGCGGGGGAACAGTAGGTACTGTTATAATTTCTTTTTTTTGTGTTCGTTAATATTTTGTATAATAAGAATAAGAAAATATAAAAACTTTTATGGAAAAAAATAGTTTGCTGAAAATAGAACTTTTTTTCCCACTATGCGTTCCCTTACTTCTTATTTTACCAATACGTCACTGATTATATTATATAAACATAACTTATTATTTATCTAAATAAATATTAAATCTGGTTGCTTTCTAATTTTACATATGGAAAATTCAATATCTCAAAATTTCTACTAATATTATTTTGAATTATATATGTATATAGAAGATATTAAATATATACATTTTTTTTGTTATTTATTATAAAAATTTCTCTTTTTTTTTAATATAAATTTTGAAATGTATAATTTACTATTTATTAGGTATTGGAAGTATTTCATCAAATAATTCAACTACTAGTTCATCTTCACAAGTATCTGCAATTGTATCTGGAGAGGAGAAATCTCGTCCACCATCAATGCTTGTGATGGCAGGTGGTGAAGGTTATATAGACTTTCGAGCTGGTAAGATTTATTTTTATCTATTTATTAAGTTTTATTAATAAATTGTTATAGAATATTAAGTGTACATATAAATATTTCTTGAGATTTACTGTGTCTCTTTTTTTTATTTTTTTTTTTTCTAATATTATAAATCTCATTAACTTGGATATTAATTTATTGATATACCGTATCTACGATATGTAATATTCGCTTTAATTATATTTATTAACTTTTAATGGAATAACATGCTTTATGGAGTCTTTAACTGGATGGCTCCTTGTTAGTGTTGAGTGTATGATTGGTTTGACTGTATTTTCCGGGTGGGTGTTCCTAATGATGCAGTCGAGGATGCTGAAGAGCCTGAGGACGCCGCTAGCCATCTCATTGTCTGGCAAGTCTCCCGGTATGTTCCCTTCTCTCTCCTTCCTTAATCTATTCTTTTCATTTTCTTCTTCTTCCATCACTTCTTATTTTATTAATTTAAAATAGTTAATCTCCATAACACATCTCCCCCCCCTCCTAATAATAAAATAATTCCTCCAACCAAATTCCATTTCTGGGACTCTTTTTGGTGATGGTTATAAAATAATTGCATATTTCTATGGACACAGTAAAACTCTGAAAAAATTGACATACACATATTCAACTTAAAATGTATTACTTAAAAAATACTAATATTATTTTATTATTTATTTTATTTTAAATATATATCCTGCCTAGTCATATTTTGATTAACAGATCCTTGTTGATTGTTAAAATATTTGTTAGAAAAAAAAATTAAATATTTACTATATGTATGTACAAATTAATTTTCTTTAAACGCTTCAACTTATACATCTAATACCACAATTAATTTATTGTGTAAATGAAATTACTAATCTTTCTATACTTTCGCTCCTGAGTTTTTACCGACCGACGATAGTAAGGGAGGTATTGTTTTCACACCAAATTTCACATGTGGAGATTTTTACATATCTCCACGAATCATGCATTTTCTAAACAGAAAAAAGTATTTTTAGCATGATGTCTGTCCGTCTGTCCGTCCGTATAGATGTGTACAGCCTGAACGGCTCAACGGATTTTGATGAAATTTGGTATATTTACTTAATGCATCAGTGGGATGAATTGATCAACTTTTGGTGCAAATCCGGAAACCGGAAGTGGTAGTATTAACGATCGACGATAGGAAGGGAAGGGTTATTTTCACACCAAATTTCACATGAGGAGATTTTTTTATATATCACCACCAATCATTCACTTTGTATTGGTTTTATCCTCGGGAAAATCATATTTATTAGTTTTTTCTTGATTTAAAATTATATGACGTCATCCAGCCATTCATGACGTCACAGCCTGGTCTTACATATATATTATAAATAAAATAAAATTAAAAATATTTATGTTATATCCATATCTGTTGTTTATTACATTAATAGATATATTAAAATTATTTGAAATTGTTTCTGTAGCTGGAAATTAATTTACTTCAAACCGTCGGTCGGTTCGGACCTGGCCACAGGTCAACTTATTTTATTATTAAAAAATTGTTGGACAACAATTTTATAATAATCGAATTATAAAATATATAAGGGAATTTTGTAAATAAAACCACATATTGATATTTTTTATTGTAAATTTATTAAAAAAATATCAATATGTGGTTTTATTTACAAAATTCCCTTATAAATAAAAATAGCCACCAAAGCTTTAATAATGAAATATAAAATATATAATATGATTTATTTTATGGGTTACATTATATATATACATTTACAAATATTTTTTATTGTAATTATTATTTTATTAACATTTTATAAATAAGATAAAAGCTAAACTACAACAAATAGAAAACATAATAGTTAGAAGGCAGGTAATCTAGGTTGGATGCCCACAAGTCAGAGGATGTCCGGGAGAATGGATTCAGTCAGGTTTTCTTGTACAAACAGAAGTTCGTAGACATTTTCTATTGGTAAACTTACTATCAGGTATTAGTTAAATTATTTCAGGGATTTATTGGATAATTATAATTTGGATATAGTTGAAAATAATTATTTTAGTCAAGAGAGTTGATTTTTTGTATTTAAAAATATTCAATGGAATATTCAATACAAAAGATTATTTTAATATTTATCAAAAATAAGTAAAACCTAAAAAAAAAATAAAAAAAGAAAGTAAGCTTTGAACCTAATATTAAGATTTTTTTTTTAACACATCACCCACTCAATATTCATTTTTTAGATATTTTTTTATTATCGATATAAATAATGTGTTCTTGAACTAATCTATTAATTTAATTATTTTCTTGTTTAGCATTCAACACCCTCAGAGTTGTGTATTTGATTGTCCAAGTTTTAAGCGTTTTATTTTTAAATGGAGGTTTGCACGGAAAAATTATGAAAATCAACTTATCTTTTTCTTTTCTCTAAAAAAAAATTTATAAATAAGATTTTTTTACAATAATTATATTTCTATTTATTTGATTTAGGTGATGGTGATGAAGATATTGAAAGTGAAGTTGATCATCAAGATCCTTCAAGAGATCCTCACCAAGAACAAATTTATTTAATTGTGTGGCAAGTTACCTCTCATGAATAGTTGTTATATATATATATATATATATAAAAGAATTAATATATTCTATCTACACAGTTGCTTTAAAAAAAAATGTTAAAAAACTTTTCCATTAGAAAATTATTTTTTAAATTAAAATAAGTAATTTTTTTCTAAAATAATGAGCTTAATATTTCATTTTTTTAAATTTAAAAAATAAAATATTTTTGTCAGTTAAGTTAATTAAATCAAAAAGTAAATCAATTCGTTGCTCAACTAATTAAATTATTATTATTAAAGGCTTTTGATTAAAAATGGAGTTTTTTGTGCGAAATTTGTGATTAATTTTGACTTAATAAGTCAAAAAAAAAATTTAGATATATATCTAAAGAAATTAAATGCTTATTTCACTCTATGTATTTAAATATATATAGTTATTTTATATTTCGGTGCTTTTGACTTGACTTAAAAATATGTAAGATTCAATTTAGCACATCAAATCAATTAAATTAATAAATTTAGATATATATATATATATATATATATATATATATTAGAAAAATAAAATAATAGAAAAAAATCTTGCAGATTTTAAAGCCATTTTGATATTTTTGATCTATTTATCTATAATAATAAATAATAAATATATAATAAAAGTTTGTTAAATAGATAAATGGATCCTAAAAAATAAAATAACTATTTCTCATAAATGTTATATTAATCTAATATTTTAATCAAAATAAGTTATTTGAAGAAACATTTGATATTGAATGGATAGTATGATTGATTGAACTTTTAAGTTTTAAAAGGTTATTTTAAAATAATATGATAACACTGTAAAAAATTAATTTTATTTCACTTTTCGGATTGTTATTTATATGTAATATTTATTTATTTTTGAAAATGGAGATAAATAACATAAAATTGTGAAAAATGTGTAAAATGATGGTCTTATGTAGATATTAATTTAATTTAATTTTTTGTTATTTTTAAAATAATTTTAATTTATTAATTTAAATTTTTAACCAAAGACACTAAAATTAGAACTATTGTACTATATGATTACTGTTTTTTAATAAAATAAAAATTCAATTCGAATGGTGTAATTAATTTTATTACATTGATAGTCTTATAATGTAAAAAAAAAACATGAAAATTCCTATATAAATGAAATAATACATATTTTAGAAATATAATTTATCTATGATTGTCTTTTTGTTTGTATTAGAAAAATAAAAAATCTAAATAGTCTCAAGTTCAAATGACTATATGAACTATTAGAGGGAAGAATGATAAAGAGAGAGAGAATGGATTGTTTCTCACACTTGAACTTATTCACATTACATCATTTCTCGGGGAAAAATACGGTACTATAAGGCTGGAGTAGAATTTCAAATGAACTATTATATATATTTATTTATATAAATTATTCCTATATAAATAATTTTTATATTATGAAAATAATAAATGTTTTTCAAATTATTTTTTTATTTTTCATTTTAATATGATAAGATGAAGACGGTTCTATTGGTATTGTTGATATAAAGCATAAGAAGAAAAATATAACAAATAAATAATTTGAATGAAAATTTCATTAGAAAATGTATATCCAATATGTTGAAAAGTGTGACTTAAAAACTCTTATAAAATTATCAAAGTTTTGGTGACTGTTTTTATTTATAAGGGAATTTTGTAAATAAAACCATATATAGATATTTGTTATTGTAAAGTTATTCAAAAAAATACACAACGTTTCGATTGCTACTTCTGCAATCGTTATCAAGCCGACAGTCGGCTCTGGACAATGCAATCGAAACGTTGTGTATTTTTTTGAATAAATTTACAATAACAAATATCAATATGTGGTTTTATTTACAAAATTCCCTTATAAACTCTTATAAAACTCACATCCTCAGGACCGGACATATGTAATAAATAAGCTTGTTCTTAATAAAAAAAAAAATTTGGTTCATAGAAGAATTCTTGTTGATCTTTGGTAATTTTTCTGATTTATTAATTTGCCAGTCTCGATAGGTAAGAATAATATAGAAAAATTGCAAAATATTTTTAGAGGGTGAAAGAGAGCTTGGAAAAAAATAGTAATTTATAAAAAGACCTACTAATGATACGTACTCATTAATTGCAAACATTTAAGTTATATATTTCATGAAAATATACCTGGGATTAAAATATTGAAGCTTTGGTGGCTGTTTTTATTTATAAGGGAATTTTGTAAATAAAACCACATATTGATATTTGTTATTGTAAATTTATTCAAAAAAATACAAAAAATACACAACGTTTCGATTGCTACCTCTGCAATCTACAATTTTTTCCAAGCTTAAAATATATTAGGTTACTTTTAAATATCAAATGCTACTTCTGCAACCGAAACGTTGTGTATTTTTTTGAATAAATTTACAATAACAAATATTAATATGTGTTTTTATTTACAAAATTTCCTTATATACCTGGGATTTTCAACAACAAAAAAAAATTAGAAACTAGTATAATAATTTAAATAATTCTATTTTTATTATAATTTTTTCATAAATTAAGCACAAATGGCTTTCGTTACAGATGCCATTGAAGTTTCATATCTCTCTCTTGTCCTCGAAGTTTTACAATTTTTTCCAAGCTTAAAATATATTAGGTTACTTTTAAATATCAAATGACTGAGTCATATCAAATTTACCATCACCGTCTTCCCTCAGTTCACCTCTCCACCTCCTTTACAAGTGGTCTCCACTTCCTCCCCTCTCAATGATCAGAAACGCCAACTAGGATGACAGGGTGTTTGCCTTTAGCGATCGCACTATACCTCCTGGGAGATTCTATTACGTTTGCCATCCAAAGAGGACATACTACAAGCAAGTCTTTTGTGTGTCGTTGTCTTTCGAGCAGAACCGAGGGCATTTAATGCGGGACAAAGCAAATAGAAACGTTAGAGAGTTTCTGGAGAACCAAGAAGGAACATCATGAATCTTGTATGCCATTAAGGTGAGCTAATAAATAACCTTTAAATTATAAAAAAAAAGAATAGATAAATTGAAAAAATACAAAAACATGTTGATCGCTGATTTCTTATGAGTGATAGATCGCTTAAAATAAATAAGCCATTTGATTATTTCTAGCACCATTTGAAATCAGTGCTTTACATCTTGAAACAACAAAAAAAAAGGGTTAAATATTCAACCCCCCCTACCCTTTTACATCTATATTTATATATAATTATATAATGGTGTAGGAATAATAAATTTATTAATACTTTTATATATACATTTATTTATTTATTATAAGGATTGGTATATATATATATATATATATATATATTATACATCTTATTTATTTATTTATTTATATATATATATATATATATTTATTGATGATGAGAAAAAAAGTTCATCATTTAATCAGTCCTTTCATTTATAAGAACTATTTATTTGTAAAAATCTACAATATAATAATTAATATAATAATTAATGCAACATCAACCTCTGCATTCTTTTTGTTACATTTTATATATTTTATATGTGTATATAGATAGGTAGGCTGATATAATATAATAAATAAAGGATAAAACATTGATATAACGATTTGGAATGGAAATTATTATTAGGATGTATACATATGTACTTTCATAAGATATTTAAAGAAAAAAAAAATTAAAATAATATATATAAATATTTGTAATGAGATTAATTATTTATATCCTTCTTAATACAAATGTTTAAGTAAAAAAAAAAATTAAAATTTCAAATTATTTTAAATTATTTATAAGCATTGAGTAAATAAATAAAAATATGATGATATCTTTAAATGAAAAAAAAAATAGAAAGAGATTATTAAATTCACAAATAAAGCAAAATTCTTATTATATATAATAAAATAAAATAAACCAAATTTTGGGACAATCCTGAATTTCAATTCAATTCTATTTTAAAATCATATCACATATAATCTCTATTCTAAAAAAACAAATTGTTTTCCAAAACGTTAACTTCCTTCCACATTTTATAACTAAACAAAAATTTAAAAAAAAAAAATTATTTTATTTTTATCAAAAATGACAATAGGTATGGACTTTTTATATTTTACTCAATTATATAAAAAGTAATTTTTAAATTTCCAACAATTTAATTTAATAGAAACAAAAAATTATGGTAAAAATGATTTATTAGAATTATGCTTTAATTAAATTTCCTTTAAATTTTACTAAAAATATTATAATTATTTTTATCTGTGATGACTTATTTTAATATAGGTAATTAAAATATTGCTTTCATTTATTTTTTTTTCTTTTCAATAATGTTACAAACTATACAACCACTCACTTCTTTTTAATCAAATATATTAAATATATTTTTTTATTAAATGTTCAATTAAACTAAATTAATGAAAAGTTCACAATTTTATATGAGATTCTTTAAAAATAAAACAATTCATAATTTTTTTTAAATATGGAAGATTTAATAAAATAATTAGTGCTGTGATTTAATTTTTATATTTACAAATTAACCAACCTTGAAAGTTGGTGATAAATTATAATAATGATTAGTGATGTATTTTTAACAATAAAATAATAAATTATAGAGAAAGTTTATTTATACATAATTGAGGAAAAAATATAGAAAGAAAAATATCTATAGAAGAAATATTTTATATTTATTAATGTTTTGTGCGTTTCTTTTTATTTTATGTATGGAAAATATTCAAAAAAAGTAATTATAACAATAATAATTATAATAATAATAATATATTACTATTAAAGTAGTAATTAAATATTTATTTTCATTTGATTTTATGTAATTTTAAGGATCATAGAAGAAAAAGTCATCTGGTAAGTGAAGAATACAAACAAATAATAGATCATTGTAAATTAACTTATCTTATCTTATCTTCTTATGAGAGTAAAAATTGTTTGTTTGTTTCTCTGTTTGTTTCATTGTTCTCAAAAACCGCTCTAACGATTTTTTTGAAATTCACACCAGAGATAGTATTTATAAAGAAAAATTGAGTTTTATTGATCACATCTCACGAAAACTACATCTTTATTAGTTTTTTTCTTCTAAATTTAAATGTATATATGTGACGTCACAACCACCGCCTGTGAGATATATACATATCTATTCTTAAAATAAAATTAAAAATATTTGATTTTTTTTACACAATGTTTAGTAGAAGATTTATCTTTATATTCGATTCGATATATAGGAGAATTAAATGACGTTATCAATTTATTATACTCCGGTAAATATTATAAAATATTATATACTAAATATTCAATTGGACGACCGGGACCCCGAGGCTTGGCTCGGTACATAAGTTAAAAAAAAATAATTCATTATTATTGAGTTTGAATTAAAAAATATTGATATACAATTCTTTAATTTTTTATTACAATTATTAAATGTTGCATCATTGCATCAATCTGATTAAAATGAATGGATCTGGGGTCCTCAATAATCAAACAAACAATTTTAGGTAGCATAATAAGATTAATACAAGTAATATCGTCTATTTCTATTCGACACTATTTTCAGTTATGAAATGAACAGTCAGTAGAGAGTAAAAAAATTATAATTGTAATATTATATACTAAATATTCAATCAGTATATTAGATAAAACATTTATTTGTGTGTTTTTGTGTTCTTACTTTAAATATTTTTTAATTTAATCAGTAAATTAATTATATATTATTATTGTAAATGTCCCTTCATATATATTGTGATTCCATCCATCTTACTTACTTGAAAATGAAAATCCAATTATGAGATCAAAATTAAAATTATTTAATCATATAATCTTGAAAATGTGTTCAGTGTTTATTTAAAAAGGCCAATATATTAAAAAAATTAAATTATAAATATAATAAAAAATATACATATTCTTTGATGTTTCTTCCATGTTTTTCCCACGGCCAATTATATGTTGCATGTGATTACACAAATTGGGAAATAATCACTCGAAGTGCAATTAAACAAAAAAATTGAAAAGTTAGGCTAAGCAGACGTCTTAAATATTATAAGAGATTGGGCAATTGCAATTACAGATAGCGAGGAAAAATTAATGGAGGTTTGAAATTAATAGTGATAAGAAAAAGTATTTAGTGACAAAGAGGAACAGTATTAACATACAAAATCTTAATATACAAAATGTAAAATTTGAATATGTAGAAAAATTGAATGTAATCACGAAGGATAATAATTTTTGAGAAGAATTTAAATCGAGGTATCAATGCAGTAAAGAGGCTTATCTCATCCAAATTATTATCAAAGGGAATCAAGACCATGGACGCATAGGAAGGGACGTAAGAGAGATGGGACAAGGGCTCAGGATAGGGACATTTGGAGAAATGTGGCCAAGAACTTTCGAGTATTTTTGAGCTATATAAATAGATAGATATAACATATACAATAATAATATATATAATTAATTTACTGATTAAATCAAAATATATTTTAAATAAGAACACAAAAAGAAATGAATGTTTTATGTAATATAATGATTGAAACAAAATGGATGAAAACCTTTTACTACTTTTAACCAAATACGATGTACCACACGGGGGTATAGGGGGCGGAGCCCCCGTCCAGTTTTGAAGAGCGCCGAAGGCGCTCTGACCAGCTGGTTATATATTATTATTATTATTATTATTATTATTATTATTAATGATTGCTATATTTAATATAAAGGAATATATTGGAACACGAAGTAGCACAATTTTTTTTTAATTTTTTGAAATTAAATATTGTTGTCCTTGATTTTTTTTTATTTTTATCTAGATAACACACTAGAACCATTTCTGACTGATGAATTTCCGGAAGGCATTCTTCGTACTGATGATGATGATGATGATGATGATGATGTTGGTGATGATGATGATATTAATGTTGAACTCGTAGAGTCTGGGGAAGGTGTGGATATATTCATATTTCTTTTTGGGATACTTTCCCTAATTGTAGTATCTCCACTTGCATTTTGTAATTTCACCCAAGTATCACCAAGCGCCTTCGCAAAATGATCATCAACTAAAAAAAAAAATAAATTAATATATGTATATAAAAAAAGAAGTTTTATAATAAAATGCTGAGCAGAATAGATTTAAGAAGCTCAGTATGCATTTAAGGCAGTGGTTTCCAACCTTTCTGTACCGGCGCCCCCCTTTTTTAAAAAAAATTCTTGCGCCCCCCTTAATTCTTGTAATAATCTAATTTCATAAATACTCTAATAATATAGTAATTAATTTAATGGACTACAAAATCACACATACTCATTACACACCGCACACACCAATTAAGCAAAAATATAAGATTAATTAGTTCTAATACATTCGCGCCTCCATTACAATAGTCTCGCGCCCCCAGGAGTAGCGCGCCCCACAGGTTGGAAAACACTGATTTAAGATTAAAGGGAGGTTGTTTTCGTTTAAAAATCCTATACACTGGTCAGTGTCTTTTGAAAATTTCAATCTACCCCACATAAAAAAACTACATAAATACATATAAAACATGTATATTTTCCCTCCGATTGTAATTTTTTCTAAATATTATTTTTATACTTATCATACAAGGGATAAGGAAATTCATTTAATCATCAATAAATACAATTTTAGTCTATTATGTATTTTGGAATTTACTTAAATTTATTGAAACTGTTTATCTAACTTAGAATTAGTGAATGTTTTTAAAAGCCATTCCAATAACATTCTTCCATCCATCTCTATTTTCATATCCTCTTCGTCAAAATCTATAATATCTTTATATTGTCTATCCATTGTGTTATTAATTTTCCTACCAGAATGTTTTTTAATTAGTTTCACTCTTAAATCAACTGTTCACTAGTATTTTCTCAACCATTCGATCTCAATATCCTGTTTTCATAATTATTAAGTCCTATTTTGAGCAACCAATATAATTTTTTTTTATATTTATAGTTTACGTTTTTACTATCTCTGGGCATTATTCAAAATTTGTAGTTTTCTATCAACTTTTGAGAAATATTTCTCAACCGGAAGAGGGTCATTACCTACCAGATTTTGATTTTTTTCCCTCTAAACTGACTCTAAAAATACAGATATATGTTTGATAGTTTTTCACGTGATTAGAAATTGTATAAAACTGCTATATATAGAATTTCAGCTTGATTGAATCGCTGAAAGTGAAAGTACCGGAATTAATTTTTTAACATTGCAAATCACGCGCCAACACGTGGTGCCATCAACAAAGAGCCAAAAATGCGCTGATTTAATAAATATTATTTATTAATTTTAAGTTATAATTAATTAAATTTAATTTAAATATAATATATGTTAATTAATCCAATTCAAATTGCGAGATAATCGAGTAGAGACACTCCAGCTTTTTTATTTTATTTTTTTTTTCTTGATATAAACGTTTTATCTTAAGACTTGCTTGTAATTCATATTAATTTATATTGGCCAAATCAACATTTTTATTTTGTCTAATTTTTTTTCATCATCTAAAATTAATATTTTAAATTTTTGTTCTAATCATTCCATGTTTTATATATATATATATATATATATATATATAAATACAATATTATATTAAAATGTAAATAGTATCAAATATTTTTTTTGTTTTGTTTTATAGAATAGAATACCTGAGAGTCCAGTCATCATGACTGTGTTATTGTTTTGAGATGATAGTGTCTCGTATTCTTGATCTTCCTGGTTTCCGCCTCCTCTATCACCATTTCCAGGTTTAAAAAGCGCCACATAATCTTTACCCAGGGATCGTCGGAAATGTTCATCAATTACTGGATCACTTGCAGCTGTATATTAAGAAAAAAAAATCAATTCAATTTTTTCGTTACTTTCTCTCCTCATCATCTCTATTATCAAATTATTGTATTCCCATGCTATAACTAGTCAACTAATTTATGTAGAAAGTTGTTCAAAGTAGCTATATTATTCATTTCTTCAAGCATCCCTACATACACAGAATCCTCATAATTACTTCCTAATATTATTATTTAAAACTATTAATTAATTACCTAGACCTCATTAATAACATGATAAAGTCCTGTGCCCGGCAAGGAAATTTCTCTAGTTGGGTTCTGTGGGGTGGAGTTCACCCACCCACGCTCCAGGATCAAAATTGGGAAGCTACTTGATAAAAAAGTAGCGCCTCCGATCAAAAAAATCAAGGTAAAGGTTGATAGGACCAGTTTTACTAATCATAGGACACTTAATTAATAATATATAACCGATTTGATAGGCGAAGGATGCGTACGATGTACAAAAGTCAAGAGGTTTTTTTTAGTATATTTATATAAGTATATATAAAAAAAAACCTCAGACTTTTGTACGTCCTACTCAAGGACAACTCCTATCAAGCCGGTTATATCAATGAGGTGTCCTATAACCTTTACCTTGATTTTCTTGATCGGAGGCGCTATCAAGTAGCTTTTCCCCAATGTTGTTCCCGGAGGCTGGGTTGACTCCATCCCATAGAGCCCAGCTAGGCAAATTCCCTTGCCAGGCCCGGGATTTGAACCCGGACCATGTGAATGTGAGGCAGGTTCGCTATCCACACACCCAATGGCGCCTTCATTTAAGTATATAGCATCAAGAAATAAATAAATTTTAATATTGGCCAACTATCTACATATAAGAATTGTGTGTCAACATTAAAACTCGTTTAAACACATTTTTTAAGGTAATTATTATAAAATCTAAAAAACATGATTGATATTTAATCAATTTTTTTTAATATTTCTAATATATTATGTATTCATTTCTATTGAGTTTAGATTACAGAGAGTAAAAGATAGAAATGGAATGTATATTATTTGAATTTTCAGGTATCATCATTTTAAGATCAAGATTATGATCTGTAACGATTTCAATTTATAAAAAAAAATAATAATATTTTTTGTTCTAATCGATTCAATAAATTTAAACAATAAATTCTAATATGAATCTTTGTATAGAAAAACATAATTTTTGAACTACGACCTTAAAGTTAAAAAAAACAAACAATTTAATAATAATAATAATAATTACAAGATCTTGAATGTGGAGGTGGCGGTGTATGTGATGTATTTGGGCTTGTATTGACCCTTTGTGGGGGTGGTTGAATAACACAGGGTCGCCTCGCTCTTGCAGCCATTGCATGACTATACGAGGGTGGTGGTGGATGACTTGAATGCTCCTTTCGTGGTGTAGTTGAAAAATCTAATGGACGATCTCTAAAGAGAGCTGAAGTTGATGTCATTACTGACGAATGGTATTCTTTATGTCTTCGTTCTCGTCGCCAAGCTGACGATGGTGCCGGTTCCTTCCCTGAAGAATTGTTTGTGACATTTTCAGATCTTACAACATCATCAGTTGCATCTGAGTGTGTTAAACCTAAAAAAAAGAAAAAAAAAGGATTAGAAAAATATTAGATTTATCTTTTGAAGTGTATGAAGATTTTAGTAATTAAACATTTATACGTATATATTAGTTAGTATTTATATTTTTAAAGGTAAAATGATTATAAAATATTTTAACTCTAGTGTGTGTGTGTGTAAACGGCCATACCGTGTTGAAACCACCAGTTCTCGTCCGATCAATGAAGTTAAACAACACCGGGCGTGGTTAGTACTTGGATGGGTAACCGATTGGGAACACCACGTGCTGTTTACTAAATGAAGGCGCCATTGGGTGTGTGGGTAGCGAACCTGCCTCACATTCACATTGTCCCGGGCCTGGCAATGGAATTTCTCTAGCTGGGGTCTATGGGACGGAGTCAACCCAGCCTCCGGGAACAACATTGGGGAAAAGCTACTTGATAGCGCCTCCGATCAAGAAAATCAAGGTAAAGGTTGAGAGGACCCGTTCTACTGATCATAGAACACCTCATTGATATAGTGTGTGTGTGTGTGTGTGTGTGTGAGTTAAAATGTAGACAGTAGTTTTAATCTCTACTCTTTTCTTTGATCCAATTATTATTATGCATTTATTATGGTAAAAAGCAAAAATGTATATATTATTTATAAGTAATATGTATATAACAACAAATTCTTTTAATTTTTAATTCAATTATATATTTAAAAAAAAATCTAGAATGCTCCATGCTTCACAGAATTTTGAAATAGCAACTAAAATAAAATTCTATCTAATATCTAACTATATATCTATCTATCTCAAAAGTTTGTGGCTGAAGCATCAACATTCCTCCAACTATCCCTTTCTTAAGCTGTCTCCAAATATAATGTAAATATGTATATATAATTAAGTTTTTATTCGTTTAATCGTTATTTATTTATTAAATAATTTTAATATAAATTATCTATTTTGAGAAATTATTTCCAGCCATCCGAAGATTCCTTTGCACTAACACTGACACACGTCTGTTCCTGACAACAGCCCGACCCAATGGAGCTCAGACGAGACCCAAATCTCTCAATTAAATGTGAAAATAACCCGGAACTAATTTCCCATAATTATAAAAACTTAAAAACAAACAAATATTATATATACTTTTTGATTATCGTATAATTTATTACATATTCATAGTGTTTTTATTTTTTTTTCTCTATACTCTATATACTTTATATCTTTCTCCCTCTTTTCAGTTGAAGGTGTAAAAAGGTGTATATTTTTAAAATGCAACTCTGTTTATAAAAAATCCTTTTATGTTGAATAAATTATTTATGATTCAATGAACTGAAAATAAAATTGAAGCCAGGAATAACAAAAAAGGATTTAACTTAAAATATCTACCTATATATATATACTCTCAACTCTCTCTCTCTCTCTCTCTATATATATATATATATGATCATGATTATTATCTAATTCAAGTTTATAAGAGCGACGCAAGAAAATAATTTTAAAAATATATTAATAATAATTTTGTTAATGAATAATAATAATAAAAAAATAATAAATGAAAAAAAAGAAATTTATAATATATTATTACTCTTCAGTGATTTAGTAGTGGTTAGCATGACAGTCTACCACATTGAAGTCTCCAGTTCGGGCCTAGAGAAATTCAATAATTAATAATTTCTCTTTAAAACTCTACGTGATTCTCAGAGTCTATGCGCAAATAATATATATATATATATATATATATATATAGAGAGAGAGAGAGAGAAACTTTAAAAATTTGAATATTCTTTTGTTTATTTGTTGATTGTTTAACTCAAAATTATATTATATATATATATATATATATATGACTAACTTTCAATTTTATATTTATTTATAAGAAATATTTTTTAACACTAATACTCTTCAGTCCTCTTTTATTTTATAAGAATATATAAAAAAATAAAATATTACATATTAAAAATATTTTAATAAATAATCAGATAAATACTAATATAATACATATTAATTAATTGTTAAATTAAATTAAATTAAATATTTCGATGCTTGAAATGAATTGAAAATTTAATTTTAGAAAATATAATACCTACTTTGGTATACATATAATATATGAGTATAAATTTGAAATAGGCCCTCACTCCATTTCTTTAAATTATACTTATTCTTATAAAATTATTTAAAAAAAAAAACATGTTCTATTAATTTTATTTAGTAAATTTAACTTACTAAGGTGAATTTTGAAGTATTTCGAAAAGTATTTATTTATTCATCAATATGTGCATTTTGTCCCCTTAAAGTAATTCCCCTCAGATATCATGTGCCAGCGCTTCTTACAATCCTCGAAGCTTTTCGGTATGGCCATCAGCTCGTTCTTCGATTGCGACTTTATCTCATCCATTGTGGAAAACTCTTTCCTTTCATTGGTCTTTTCCGTTTTGGGAATAGGAAAAAGTGGCAGGGAGCCAAATCTGGTGAATACGCTGAGGCATGATTACGGTGAAAATTTTTGGTCAAAAAATCACAAACAAGCAATGATGTGTAGTGGAGCATTATCCATGATTTGTTTTTTCACAATTCCTATCGTTTGAGCCGTCTTGCTTCATGCAAACGTTTTATAACTTCCATGTAGTATTCCTGATTAACAGTACGACCTGTTGGCAAGAACTCATGACGCACCACGCTATTGTAATCGAAGAAAACAGTGAGCAAAATTTTCACATTTGATTGAACTTGGCGTGCTTTTTTAAAGTGCTTGTACCACTTATAAACATTTTTTTGAGACTCGTTGAATGCCACATTCAACATATATTTCTCATATGTTGACATTATCAGCCATTTTGGATTAGTAGTTTGTTTTTAACAACTGAAAAAGTTAGTCACGTTTTGGTGTTCTTCGATTTTTTACTTAAAAAAAAAATTGAATCAAAGAATCAGTATTAAATTTTCCGTTAAAAATCGAATAAAGTGCTCCAACGCACTTAAAATGTTGACTGTGGCATTCGACGAATCTCAAAAAAAATTTTTAGTGCGTTGGAGCATTCCATTTTTAACGGAAAATTTAATACTGATTCTTTGATTCATTTTTTTTAAGTAAAAAATCGAAGAACACACAAAAACGTGATTAACTTTTTCAGTTGTTAAAAACAAACTACTAATTCAAAATGGCTTATAATATCAACATATGAGAAATATATGTGTACCAATATAACAAAAAAAAAATTCGATAATCGAATGTACACAGCCCACAAAAACTCAAAATTCACCTTTTCTTTTGAATCTTTTTTAAGTAAAAAACCGAAGAACACACAAAAACGTGACTAACTTTTTCAGTTGTTAAAAACAAACTACTAATCCAAAATGGCTGACAATGTCAACATATGAGAAATATATGTGTACCAATATAACAAAAAAAATCGATAATCGAATGTATACAGCCCACAAAAACTCAAAATTCACCTTTTCTTTTGAACATGTCTCGTATATGTATTGTAAATATATATACCAGAGTTGCTTGCTATATGTATTAAAAGGGTGAATGACAGTAATAGAAGTAATATAATTTTATATATACTGGATTCAAGGGTAGTAGTGGTTGGAATTTTTTTTTTTAATGAGATTGTAAAGTAATTTCATTCAATTTTGTAGGATGAGAGAGAATAAAAAAGGGGCAAAACGAATCCTGAACATCCTCCCAGGCTGTTATTATCCGATCAAATTATTTTTAATTAACTAGCTAGTTATCAGTGGCGGGTTGAGGATGTGCAAAGGTTGCCGAACGGTCTGAACAGGGATGTACGAAGAAGAGGAGGGAGGGGGGGAGAAAGAGAGAGAGAGAGAGAGAGGAAAGGGGGAGGACTACGACGACGCCGTCCCGCGATTAGCATTGGAATGTGAGGCGCGCGAGGCACGCCCGCAATGATATCGGTTTTAATTAATCACCAAGCATGGCGAGTGGACCAACCTCCCAAAGAGAGGGGGGTGAAGGGGGGGGGGGAGAACGAGCACCCGCATTCTCTCTCTTTTACTGCTCCAATCCAATCGATGCACTCTCTTCATTCCACTCCACTCTTTCTTAATCCTTCTTTGAATTCAAAAAATAAAAAATAAAAAAAAAACAAGAGAGAGAGGGAAAAAGAATATTTATTCTATATATCTCTTGAAATTGGAATTAAATAATGTTGTTGTTCTTCTTTTTCATTAACGAAAAAAAAAAAAATTATCAAATCAGTGAATTCTAAAATTAAAAAAATACCTGCCTTACTATCGTGGGTCGATAAAAAAAATAAGCTGGAGTGTCTCGCAATTTGAATTGGAATAATTAACATATATTATATATAAATTAAATTTAATTAATTATAAATTATAAATTAACAAATAATATTTATTAAATCAGCGCATGTTTGGCTCTTTGTTGATGGCACCACGTCACGTGTTGGCGCGTGAGATTTGCAGTGTTAAAAAATTAATTCTGGTACTTTCAGCTATTCAATCAAGCTGAAATTTTCTATATAGCAGTTTTATACAATTTTTAATCATGTGAAAAATTTTTCAAACCTATATCTTTATTTTTACGGTCACTTTATAGAAAAAAAATCAAAACATTGTTGGTAATGACCCTCTTCCGGTTGAGCTACATTTCTCAAAAGTTGATAGAAAACTACGAATTTTGAATAATTCCCGTATACCAAAATTCATTATTCTAGCTCAAACCATTTTTTCTACACACACACAAAGAGAGAGAGAGAGAGAGGCATTTTTCTCAACCTTAGTGCAAATGACTCAGGAACCTTTAAAACGTATAAAAAAATCAAAATCTCGACATCGAAAATTTTCGTGATCACAATACTATCTCTAGCGAGATAGTAAAAATATTAAAATTGAATTGAAATTAAAGGTCAAAATCAAATTTGATAATAGATTCGTTAGATTTAATATAACATTAGTAATTTAACTATACGAGTATAAAATATTATTATAATATAATTGAATATTGTTTAGTTCAGTTTATATATATATATAAATCACTATAAATTAATAATTAAAAATTATATTTCGTTAAATATTACAAATGAATCCTTTTACTACATATTACCATTTTTTCTAAATCAATCAATATTTGTCTAACCATCTGTTATATATTCTCCCTATATACCCTAAAAGATCAATTTCAATTCATAATGAATTTAGAATAGAAAAACATGATCAAAGCATTTTGACAAGGAAAGAGAAAATTAAACAGGTGTGAAAATTTTACTAATTTTGTGGAGGTCATATAAATGTATGCAAAAGAGAGGCAATCCAATAAAATTAAAATTTATATTACATTTTTATAAAATTAAAAATAATATTTATATATATATATCTATCTATATATATAAAGGAGACTGTTTGTATGTATGTATGTAATTCGTTTACTTTTTTGCTGTCATAGTTTAATATGTTAAAATGTAAGTTATTTACATTTTAACATAAAATAGAAAATATATTATTTAAGGATTAAAGAATAAAAATAGAAAGTAAATTAGTGAATATTTTAAAAATTAGACAATTTGTGGAAATTGAAATAACTAAGAAATGAGAGGTGGAGGGGATGAGGAGAGAGGTGAGAGTGTGTGTGAGCGGGAGAGAGAGAGATTTAAAGTTTATATATAGTTCTCCGTGTTGTTCATTCAAGAGCCAGGCGTGGCCTACTGACTGGCGGACTCATTTTACACAATGTATATAACTAGCAATCAAAGAATTATTATAAATTTTAACTTTTTATTTTAAATTCTAATATTCAAATATCATTTCAATTAAATAATTTATTCTAAAAGTTCTCATTTTAATTAATATAATAAAATATTTAAATCATATTTAACTTAAATTATTTTGTATTTATTCTTTCCATATTTGAATAGGTACTTCTTTTATTTTAAGGGAGGGAATTAACTATGATCTAAAAAAATTAATAAATGAACTTAATAATAAAAAATCAAATAAATCCATTAATTTAAATTAATACTATTAATGAATGTATATATTGTTAATTTATCTTTAGTTTTATCAATACTTTTATACCGTTAATTTTTATAAATTAATTTTTATAAATTGTCTCAAGTCTCTAACTTTGCATTTTCTCTAATTTTATTATAATTAAAAATATTCAATAAAAATCAAACAATGAAATTAAAATATCGAAATGAAATGATCAAGAAATATTATACTCTATTATAACATATACAATACTTATAAACTATAGGCGGAGGAAATATTAGACGATATCATTGCGGGTTCATGCCAAATCGATCAACATTAATTAAGATATTTTCATTATGACAGATATTAAAAAAACCGCGAATTCAATATCTCTGTTCACTAATTATTTGTAGACTTTAGTAAAACCTACGCATGACTCAATAGATCCGGATAAACTTTTTCAAATTTTGATCTTAAAATTTATCTTGAAGGTAGTAAAGAAAGAGTAAGATGTGGAAATCAATTGTAAAATATTAGGTGACCCAGACGACTTAAATATAATAGGAGATTCGGCAATTGCAATTACAGATAGCGAGGAAAAATTAATCGAGGTAGGAAAAGAGATGAGGTTTGAAATTAATAATGATAAATAAATATATTTAGAAACAAACAGGAGCAGTATTAACATACAAAATGTAGAATTTGAATATGTAGAAAAATTGAATGTAATCACGAAGGATAATAATATTTGAGAAGAATTGAAATCGAAGTTGCAATCGGAAAACGCCTGTTATCATGCAGTAAAGAGGCTTATCTCATCAAAATTATTATAAAAGGGAATGAAAATTAAAATATATAAAACAATTATTTTGTCTGTTGTATTATATGAGTGTTAGACATGGTCTATGATCTTTGGAGATGAGAGTGGATT
Organism: Labia minor; assembly: GCA_963082975.1. NCBI lineage: Eukaryota > Metazoa > Arthropoda > Insecta > Dermaptera > Spongiphoridae > Labia > Labia minor. Next base: position 7,136,129 of record OY720345.1, on the reverse strand, counting down.
CAGAGAATAGGATTCTCCCCAGCATTTATGGGCCAAAGAAAGATGAGTACATCAGGGAATGACGTACGAGAGATGGAACAGAGGCTCAGGATAAGGACACTTGGAGAAATGTGGTTGTAGCTGCCAAGAACTTTCGAGTACCGTTGAGCCACGCATGGTCTATGAACCTGGGAGATGAGAGTAGATTCAGATTATTCTTTCCAGCATTTATTGGCCAAAGAAAGATGAGGTCACCGGGGACACTTGGAGAAATGTGGTTGTAGCTGCCAAGAACTTTCGAGTAGATAGATATAACATATTCAATAATAATATATATAATTAATTTACTAAATAAATTAAAATATATTTTAAATAATCACACAATAAGAAATGAATGTTTTATGTTATACATTGTTTGAAACAAAATGGATGAAAACCTTTTACTACTTTCAACCAAATACTATGTACCACTCGGGGGTACAGGGGGCGGAGCCCCCGTCTAGATGTGAAGAGCGACGAAGGAGCTCTGAGCAGCTAGTATATTATTAAATATGAATGTATTTATGATAGAATTTTGAGTGTTAATGGCTGGTCTAACATTTTTAATGCTTATTTTGTTTTGTTTTATTTTTCATTAAGTACTATAAATAAAATTAACATGTATATTTGTAAAATTAAATAATTAACAGGTTTTACTTTGTTATATAACTAATCATTAAAGTATTATATTTAAACAAAAAAACAAAACAAAGAGGTTATGAATATGGGAGATATTACTTTTTAATTTCAAAAAAATTGTTATAATATTTAAGTGTATGGTATAATAAAATTTTTGAAAATATTAAAATATCGTTATGAAAGAAAAAAAAAAACTTGAGAATCTATAAGATAGTGTAAATTAAAACCCTAAATTCATTATAGTATTAAAAATAATTTTAAAAAATTAAATCCATATATATATATATAAAGGTTTTTGTCTGTACATTACTGAGAATTTAAATTTTTGGTAGTTATATGTTTAAGTTTCATGACCTCCAGAATCCAAAAGTGACTTTAGAATTGTTCATGTTTTCCTGTTTATTTAATCCGGAAAATTGTTACGTTATAGACTCAAAATTGACTGAACCGATTACTATAAAATTAAATCACAATATTCTTAATTACCTCTATTTGATCATATGCTATATATTATAAATATTAATATCTAATCAATAACCGGAGAAATTAATTTTTTAAAATTTATATACTGAATACTCCATATTGTCCATTCAGAGCCTCTTATTGGCTCATGTCAGTGAAGAAATCAATTCATTTCAATGAATCAATGAATATAAAATTAATAATTCTAACAAAGAATGATTATAATATGTATTTGAATTTTTAATTAAATTTTAATATAATTTTAATTCAATATTTTATTCTAAAAATTCTCATTTTAATTAATTTAATCATATATTGAAATCAAATTTATCTTAAATATATATATTTTTTTTTAAATTAGTCAAAAGATTAAAGGTTAAGGGGAAAAATATTTTTTATTTAATTTTTTGTAAAGGATCATCAACGTTTATTTAATTCATCATGAAATGCATAATTTATTAATTTTTTTTTTAGTTTCCATTCTGTTTTCTTCTTCCTTCCTCAGGGTGAGATTGTAAAGAGTCCCATTGAATGAGTGAATGAGTGAGTGAGTGGATTGATCAATGAGAGAGCGGACGGGCGGTAAAAGCGTTTGTTTATCTCAATGGCCGACGAACAGAGGAGACGATTGGGGAGACTCCAATGCCAAGGCCGGCGGGCACGCGTGCCTAGCATTCATAAAGACACGCAGGCAAACACCCTGTGCCTACTCCCTGGCTATCCAATCAACATCCGCCCCCTTTCTATGCCTCGGTGTTATTGCTCCAAATAAAATAATATTGTTCTACTCATTAGGTACTTAGATAATTGAATCTTATTCTTATCTCACCCCATGCCATCTTTTCAACTGTGAGAATCTGATTTTATAAACCGGATTTTTACCAATTATCAACCTTTATGCTGATTTTCCTCTCTCATAAAACATACTTAAAAAACAACTTTGTATCTTTTTCAATTCATTAATAATTGCATGAGTACAAATTCCTTAAATAGCGGATCATAAAATTAAAATTATTTTTGCCCCCTTCTCTTCTAGTATTTTTTAAAAGTAAATATGGAGAATATAAAAATATAGGTATAATAATACAACCACCTAAATTAATTAAAATTTACAATTAATATATGAAAAGGTTTCTAGTAATTCATTTCAATCGAATATAATTTTAAATATTTATACATATAAATGAAATTTTTACGATAGTAAGGGAGGTATTGTTTTCACATCAAATTTCACATGTGGAGATTTTTACATATCTCCATGAATCATGATGCATTTTGTTAACAGAAAAAAGTATTTTTAGCATGATGTCTCTCCGTCCGTCCGTATAAATGTGTACAGCTTGAACGGCTCAACGGATTTTGATTAAATTTGGTGTATTTAAATAATGCATAAGTATGATGAATTGATCAACTTTTGGTGTATATTCGGAAACCGAAAGTGGTAGTATTACCCATCAACGATAGGAAGGGTAGGGTTATTTTCGCACCAAATTTCATATGAGGAGCTTTTTTACATATCTCCATGCACATATGCACTTTGTATTGGTTTTATCCTCGGGAAAAATCATCTTTATTAGTTTTTTCTTAATTTAAAATTATATGATGTCACTCAGCCCTTCAAGACGTCATAGTCTGGTCTTGCATATATATTATAAATAAAATAATATTAAAAATATTTAATGTTATATCCATATCTGTTTTTATTGCATTAATAGATACATTTAAATTATTTGAAATTGTTTCTGTAGCTGGAAATTAATTTATTTCAAACCGTCGGTAGGTTCTGTGCCTGGCCACAGGTCAACTTAAATAAAAAAATATTTCATGAATCATAATATTTATTTATGTTTTTTTTTATTTAAATCTTCATAACATAATGTATGTATATTTATTAATAACAAAACAAATAGGATAAACACATATAAATACACAAAGAATTTTTATTAAATGTCAAATGTATATAAATAAACCATAGCAGTCCTCACAAAATAATATTATTAAAAAGCTATTATATCACAAAGATTATTTTGGTAGTAACTTATTTTGTACTTAAATTAGAATTTATATATGTATTCAACAAGTTAAAAGACTAGTCATTTACTTATAATTCGCCACTCTTTTTCATTTACCGAGCCAAACCAAATTCGAGTCACAGAGAATTCAACTCGAGCCAACTCGAGTTAACTCGAATTAGTAAATCGAGTTGACCATCACTATTAACAAGCCTCCAAAATAATTACTATTGTAAATAATCAAACAAAGTTTAACATAATACAGAGATACATAAACTCTCCAAAGAACGTAATTAAAATTTTTAAGAACTATTTTATTGTTACTGACACACAAAACTTTACTCGCGAAATACGAAATTACTTTTGACTAAACTTAATAGTAAAATTGACTAACCTTTTTGATACTTCTTCATCAATATATATATATTTTTTTAGTTTATTTGTGAATTCTCAAAAAAATATGTCTTAATATTTATTGGAGAAATGATGAATAAAAATTGTATAATGAGGAATTATATCTCCAAGTTTATAGACATAAAATTGAAGATGGTTTACCGTAGATCGAATTGGAGAAGAAAGACTAATGTGTTTGTATAAGGAGGAAACCAATTCGGAGACAATTTAAAGTTAGATATTTTAGAATGAGGAAAGGACAGAAATTTCGAGTTCAGTTGCGTCATAGATATTGATCAATTCTCAAAGTATTAATGTTTTAAATTAAAAAAAAAATACAAATCACTATCTCTGTAATATTATTTATGAGAAGATAATTTGTTCTTATTTTCCTAGTTTAATCAAAGTTTCAATAAAATTAAATGCTATACTTTCAAAATTATACTTATTATATGTAAAATTATTGCTTATAATATTATTATAACTTTAATTATTATTTTAATGGCTTATAATCTGATAATAATAATAATAAATACTATATAAAAATACATTTAAAATATAAGTATATGATTATTTTTTTAAAAAATCACTACTAACAATCCCTTAAACTGATTCAATTTTTACATAAATTATAGATGTATCAAAAAGATTTTCAAAAAAAAAAAATTTAATCAAATTGGTTAAAACCAATTTTTAGAAAATCACTAAAAGATATCTTAACGGTATTTCCAGTTTTATATTTTAATTAAAAAGTTGAACTGTAAGATTACCTACTCGTATATATTGAATATAAATTTAAAAATTAATTGGCTAGTAAAAATTACTTCAATTATTATAATTTAAATAGTAAAAAAATATTTTAAGACTTAAAATTATTTTTATTGCTTATTATAATCATTGTTATATTATAAGAAAAGATTATCAATTCCAATTTTTTTTTAATTCTATCTCGTTAAATATAATTATTATTAAAAAAAAACTCTGACTTTGTTATATCAATGAGGTGTCCTATGATCAGTAGAACGGGTCCTCTCAACCTTTACCTTGATTTTTTTGGTCGGAGGCGCTATCAAGTAGCTTTACCCCAATGTTGTTCCCGGAGGCTGGGTTGACTCCGTCCCATAGATCCCTGCTAGGGAAATTCCCTTGCCAGGCCCGGGACTTGAACCCGGACCTTGTGAATGTGAGGCAGGTTCGCTACCCACACACCCAATGGCGCCTTATATAATTATTATCATTAATATTAATTGCCCATTTCTACAAAAATCATCATTTCAGTATAATTTATTTTTTTACAACCAATATAAAACTATACTTTTTATAAATAAAATAAAATAAAATTCTATTCTTTTTCCCGCCCTATCTACTCTTTTTATAAAAAGTTTTTATTCTTAAAAAGAATCACTCCATGTCCAAATTTCCTACTCATAATATTAACATGTAAATAATTCTAAATTAGAAATAACATGTATGTTCAGGTTTTTAGTCAGGATCATATAACACCACTACACAGCTTAGGAAACAGCCGAGTTGATATGCGCTGTTCTTTCAAAGGATGTACAAAAATCAGAAGTTGTTAATATACTTATATATGTATATATTAAAAAAATATTAACATTTGCTCGATAGCTTTTTACCAACCAAATGAAAAATGGTAAACATCTCTGAATGAACGAGGTGAACAAATATAGCCCTCTTTATACTGCATACTCTACTTCTACTTGTGTGTTTATCTTTATAAACATTTCAGTTATCCTACATTTATTATTCTCACCTTTAAGCCTTAAGATTTCATATAAATATTACAATTTTAATATAACTTCTTAAAAAAAAAAAATTTTTATAAATAATTATAAATATAATATAAGTTACATTTAAAGTATAATTTAAAGTGAGTAAATACACCCTCTAGCTAAAATACTTTGACTGAAAGATTAGAGAAAGTATACACAAATAAATTTATGAATACTTTCACTAGTTAGTCTATACATCTTCTACTGCAGGTTAGTTAAAGTATTTAACTAAAAATAAAGTTTGTTTATTATCTATTGTCATATATGATAGGTATTTTTACAATGTTTAATAAAATTTTTATTATTACAAAAATTTGACTTGATTGTTCATATAAATAAATTAAACTAAATGCGTCCAACGTTTTTCGTTGAATATGAAGCATAAATAGCATGTCCATAAACTTTGTCAGGCTTATAGAAAAATTATTTTATTCTTTTTAGTCCATTGGGAAAACGTTATTTTATAAAATTTATTTATATTTATATTATTTATATTTGAGGATTAGATATGTTGGTGGTATTTTATATAAATATATAGAATCAGCTGTTAATTAATAAAAAGACAAGAATCTTTATTATCCTAATTCTCAACAGCTCCATTGAATATAATTGAAATCAAAAGATGTAGAAAATGATAAAAAAAATAGGTAGATGATTATTTGATTGATTTATTTATGTATTTATTAAAAGAGGGAGTGGAGTTGATATTTTAAAAGGGTTTTTAGGGGAAATATATTTTTTGGTTGAGTTAGTAATACTTCATAAGGAACGAAATTGTGTAATTAAGTGAAACTGATTTTTTTTTTACCTGAAGGGTTGAGCCAGGGCTGCCACAAGCAGGGTCTTAAGGGTGCCCTATCACCTCCACGAACAATCATCGTGTCCATTACAATATAGGATGGTTGCCTTTATGAATGAATATACACATACACACAAACACTCCACACCACACTCAAGACACGTGGATATTTATCTGTCACCCACGCAATTGTCCGTTTTAAGATTTCCACTCTTCAATTGTCAATAGTGGCTTCTGCTGTTGTCGTTCATAATAAAAAGTGAACATTGAGAATAAAACAAAATCAATAACGACATCTGACAAGGAGACACTGCCGTGGAAAATGTGACAGTCACTATTTATGAGAAACGCTCTGCTATATTTTTTCACTCTTTCTATTTTGCATTTGGAGTAATAAATTTCAATAAATTACGAATTTTAAACAAAACAATAAATAAATCAATGAAATAACGGAGTGACTTGGATTAATTAATTATTTATTCGTAATAAAAAGAACAAAAAATATTATAATTAATAATTGTTCACCGGTAAAAGAAAGAGAAAAAAAATAAATAAGATTGGTCCATAGAGCGCAGAGTAGAACGTCTATCAACAGGTGCCTGCCGGTGGCGACTGACCGAGCCGGCCGGCTACACCGAGAGAGGAGGAGTTTCCCTGTGGGGACTCTTTCTCTCTCTTTCCCTCTCAGTGTATGTGAGTGTGTGTGTGTGTGTGTTGTGGCGCCGAAGAGATGAATGAAAGGGCGAGGCGAGGCGAGACGAGATGCACATACACCTCTTTCCCTCTCTCTCTCTTTCTCTCTCAATGGAAATCGCATCGGCGGAAGATAGGATCAAGGGCCGGAGAGACCCTCAACGACATTCATCCATCAAAAAAAAAAAAAGAATTGAGAGTGATAACTAACTACATACCTCTTATCCTCTCATTAGAAAAAATAAACCTTTAACAACATTTTTAATTAAAATTACCTGGTATGTACACCACTAATAAAGAATTTAAATAATTCAATGATTTTTTTTTTAAATATGAAAAAAAAATTAGCTGGAGTGTCTCCACTCGACTATCTCGCAAATTTGAATTGGATTAAATAACATAATATATTATATTTAAATTAAATTTTATTAATTATATAAATTATAAATTAAAATGAATAAATAATATTTAGTAAATCAGCGCGTGTTTGGCTCTTTGTTGATGGCACCACGTCACGTGCTGACGCGTGTTTGTCAGTCAACGTGTTAAAAAATTTAAAAAGTTAATTCCAGTACTTTCAACGATTCAATCAAGCTGAAATTCTATATATAGCAGTTCTATACAATTTTTAATCATGTGAAAAACTATCAAACATATAAATATCTTTATTTTTACGGTCATTTTAGAGGAAAAAAAATCAAAACGTGGTAGGTAATAACCCTCTTCCGGTTGAGCTACATTTCTCAAAAGTTGATAGAAAACTACGAATTTTGAATAAAACCAAATTTCATGATTCTAGCTCAAACCGTTTTTGCGTAATCTTGTTTACATACATAGACTCACACACGCACACCTTCACACACATATATATATATACAGAGAGAGACATTTTTCTCAACCAGAGTGAAAATGACTCAGGGACCTTCAAAACGTATAAAACATCAAAATCTCGACATCGAAAATTTTCGTGATCGCAATACTATCTCTGACGAGATAGTAAATAAGTTGACCTGTGGCCAGGTCCGAACCGACCGACGGTTTGAAATAAATTAATTTCCAGCTACAGAAACAATTTCAAATAATTTTAATATATCTATTAATGTAATAAAAAACAGATAGGCATATAACATAAATATTTTAAATTTTATTTTATTTATAATATATATATGTAAGACCAGGCTGTGACGTCATGAATGGCTGGATGACGTCATATAATTTTAATTCAGAAAAAACTAATAAAGATGATTTTTCTCGAGTATAAAACCAATGCAAATCATTCGTGATGATATGTAAAAAATCTCCTCATGTAAAATTTGGTGTGAAAATAACCCTTCCCTTCTTATCATCGATCGCTAATACTACCACTTCCGGTTTCCGGATTTGCACCAAAAGTTGATCAATTCATCATACTGATGCATTAAGTAAATATACCAAATTTCATCAAAATCCGTTGAGCCGTTAGGGCTGTACACATCTATACGGACGGACGGACAGACAGACGGACAGACGGACGGACAAACATCATGCTAAAAATACTTTTTTCTGTTTAGAAAATGCATGATTCGTGGAGATATGTAAAAATCTCCACATGTGAAATTTGGTGTGAAAACAATACCTCCCTTACTATCGTCGGTCGGTAAAAATAATAGTAAATTATATCTAAAAATATTTATACCATAAGGTCTGGTAATGCGGTATAGGTAGGCCCTAAAAGTCACCACAGGACCCAATAAAACGAGATATTTCGATTTTATCATGTAAAGTGTAAATAACTAAAATGTAATTCTTCATATGTTCCTTCTCTCATTTACTCTAATCATTCTTTTAAATTATATTTTAATCTCACTCTCTTTATTTTTTTTTTAAGTATCATTTTAATAACAAACAATCATTATTATCTATCTTATCTTATTATGCTAGCCAAAATTGTATATATATATCAGTGATTCTCAACCTTTTTTTTTTGACCGCGGTACACTTTTAACGGTTTAAAAATTTGGCGGCACACAAAGAAAAAGATAAGTGTAAAAGTTTACCATATTGAAAAAAGTGGTCCCAAAAACATTTTACCTTATGTTTTTTTTTAGAAATAAATTAAAAAAAATTTAGAAAAAAAGTCGGAAATGTTTAAGAGCCTCGTAATCTCGCGACACACTAAAGTGCCGCGGCACAGTGGTTGAGAATCACTGAAATATATATATATATATATATATATATATATTTATATTTGTATTTTTGAAATTCACAACATAGATAATATTTATAAAGAAAAATCAAACTATATTTGTTTCAGCCTCGGGAAAAATCATCTTGGTTAGTTTTTTCTTAATTTAAAATAGGAATTTTAATAATAAAAAAAAAAAATGGCGCCGGACAACGTTAAATAAATATAAAATATTATAAATAAAATAAAATTAAAAATATTTATATTAATAATATTTACGAAATTACGAAATATATAATTATGTTATATCAACATCTTTCGGTGCATGAATACGTACCTTTAAGGGCTGTATGTTTTATGAATATTTTTTTTAACTTATGTTCTTTTAAATTATTTGAAATAGTTTCATATATTTTGTCGTTAATTTATTTTAAATAATAATCTTAATCTTAATTATTCATAGTTCATAAGGAATAATTTTTTTAAAGTACCGAGACGCGGCTTGGTGAACCAGGTACTTATAATAATAATAGATCGATAAGTAATTATAATGTATATACTTATATGTATTTAATATTATTTATCAAAAATTAAACAATTCCTTTAAATAAATAACATAAATAGATAAATAAATAGAACTCTAATAACAAAACAACCCCCAATTCTTTAACTCTCTCATGGGAAAAAAATAATATTAATTATTTTTAAAATTCTTATATACCCTGATACCTGATAATTAGAGTTAAAGAAAAGATATAAAAATATAAAAAAGCGAAGAATGTTTTGTTGTTTTTTATTTTTTTTTTAAATTGACTATTTTCCCATGACAGAGGGCGTGAAAAAAAGTGTTGAAGAAAAATAAATATACTAATAATATCTGATAAAATTAATTTAATTTTTGTGGAAAAAATGTTTTTGATATAAAAGGGGGGGGGGTTTATATATATGTATATAATGTTTAATAATAATAATAATAATAATTCTTATGGATAATTTCAAAAATCCAAGAGGAATTTTTTATAATAGATTAAAAGATGGAGGTATTTAAAAATTAATTAAAATAAGTTGACCTGTGGCCAGATCCGAACCGACCGACGGTTTGAAATAAATTAATTTCCAGCTACAGAAACAATTTCAAATAATTTTAAGATATCTATTAATGTAATAAAAAACAGATAGGCATAGTACATAAATATTTTTAATTTTATTTTATTTATAATATATAAGGAGGCACTGGCTGTGACGTCATAAATGGCTGGATGACGTCATATAATTTTAAATTAAGAAAAAACTAATAAAGATGATTTTTCTCGAGAATAAAACCACCACAAAGTGAATGATTCGTGGTGATATGTAAAAAAATCTCCTCATGTGAAATTTGGTGTGAAAATAACCCTTCCCTTCCTATCGTCGATCGCTAACACTAACACTTCCGGTTTCCGGATTTGCACCAAAAGTTGATCAATTCATCCCACTGATGCATTAAGTAAATATAAATTTCATCAAAATCCGTTGAGCCGTTCAGGCTGTACACATCTATACGGACGGACGGACAGACATCATGCTAAAAATACATTTTTCTGTTAAGAAAAATGCATGATTCGTGTAGATATGTAAAAATCTCCACATGTGAAATTTGGTGTGAAAACAATACCTTCCTTACTATCGTCGGTCGGTAATAAAAAAGAGGCAGGGAGAGAGAGAGAGAGAGGGAAATATTTTATTTAAAAAAAAAACACTCACCGTAAGTCAAATAAAACTAAAAATTACTATATTTAATTAATATTTTTGATATTAATATTGAATTTTAATTTATAATTAATTAAATTTAATTTAAATATAATAAATGTTAATTAATCCAATTCAAATTGCGAGATAGTCGAGTGGAGACACTCTAGATTTTTTTTAATATATATATTTGAAAAAATGACATTTAATTAATTAAGAATAGAACTTTATCTAAATAGCCTAGGTAGAAATAGATAGGTATTAAAAATATTTAAAGAATGTATAAATGAAGTTAAATGAGTGTTTTGTCTCAATTCGTTTGTTCATTATCCAAAATGAAAATTCCTTCCCTAAAGCATTCAGATAGTTTCCAAAGAGATTTTAAATACCTCCTTAAAAAAAACAACTTAATAGCCAATTATTTTCTAAAATACCTTTGAAATGGAGTGAGTGATAGGAGAGTTAATTTTACATATGGCTATCCTATAGTATAGGTAGATTATTAATTTGTAAATACAAAAAAAAAATAAATATCTTAGACAAAAAGAAATGAAAAATTATAAGTCATTTACTATTTGATGTCGTTTCGATTTTAGAAATTAAATAGTATATCTTTACATCTATAAATTCATATATTTTATATATATATATATATAAAGATTTAAATTTCATGAAGTCTAAATGATATAAAAAAAGATTCCGTCATCTGAGTCATTCATTGAATCTAAATGAGTTTTTTTTTCTTGTGTCTATATATGCAAAAGAAATAAATCATTTTATGTAAATTTCCATCTAACTATAATACTTACAATTATTTGTAATATTATTTATTCCCGTGTAAAGTTAAATAAATTTGTATTTATAGAAAAATATTATCTATAAAAGAGAGTAATAACAATAAAAATAAAAAATAAATATTTACCTGTTGATCAATCAGTTAATCAGTTGGTTGGTATTTTTTAAAAAAAATTAATTATATTATACAATTTCTCTCTTTTTAAATAAATATTTTAATCATTGTGATAGGATTTAAAATTTTTCATCTACCAGGTGTACAAGCTTAAATCCGCTGTTCGCTCATAGATGGCGTTATTGAGTGTATGAGGGTCATGTAGACCCGCCATATTTTTTTTTCTTATGAGTACGACGTCCGTCATCAATGAGCAGTCAACATCTCTATTGATTTTGTTAGAAACATTACTTTTTTTCGCTAAGTATGAATAATTTTGTGCCAAAAAACAGCATTTGCGGGAAACTCAGCTTTTTTGCTTCAATTTAAAGAAATCAACTGTTAAATCACATCGGATGCTAGTGGAGGCATACGGTGACAATGCTCTTTCGGAAACCACGAGCCGAGATTGGTTTCGTAAGTTTAAAGATGGCAATTTCGACTTAAATGACAAGAAACATGAAAATCGGCCTAGGAAAATTGAAGACTACGAACTAGAGGCTCTTTTAGACGAAGACGATACCCAATCGCAAAAAATGCTTGCCGAGCAATTAGGTGTTTCTCAACAAACGATTTCCTTACGTCTACGTGCAATGGGTAAAGCTCAAAAAATTGGAAAATGGGTGCCGCATAAATTGAACGACCGGCAAATAGAGCGACGTCAGAACACATGCGAAAAACTGCTTGTTAGACACAAAAGAAAAATATTTTTGCACCGGATTATCACTAGCGATGAAAAATGGATATATTTTGAAAATCCTAAACTAAGAAAAAGTGTGGGTTGATCCCGGTCAGCCATCAAAATCTTGCACTAGACCAAATCGCTTCGGGTGGAAGACGATGTTGTATTATCTACTATAAGCTGTTGAAACCTGTTGAAACTGTCGATGCTCAGCGTTATCATCAACAATTAATCAAATTGAACTGTGCTTTCCGTGAAAAAAGGCCGAATTATCAGCAAAGACATGAAAAGCTGATTTTTCTTCATGATAATGCTCCGTCTCACACGTCGAAAAAAAAAGTAAGCCTCGGGCTGTTGTCCAGTGCGGACGTGTGCCAGTCTCAGGATTGCCCAGGATTACAAAATCACCCAACCTATCAACCCAAAATCCTGATATTAACCCTTGGTCACACAAACTAAGGCCCAGAATCCCAAAAATATTCCCACCTAAATAATCTCTTGAAAATGGCGGCAAAATGGGTGAGCAAACAATCTCACAAAAATACCTGATTATATCCTTGATAAATCTGATAGTAATAATACATTATATATGTATATATAAACTGATTGGGAGAGAATAGAAGAAACAAATTATGAGTACCATTCTTGTTTTATCTAAACATAAAACTATTTTAATACATGTTCAAAGAGTTTTATTATTTTTTTCTAATCTACAAAATTTTTTCATTGGATTTTAGTTTTTGACCAATAATAAAATGTTTTTAGAAAGTTTAGCTTTTAAGTTTAAAAAAAAAAATCATTGTTTTTACAGATAAGTTGGATAGAGGTTAGATATTTTTTTTAAGGATAAACATAGATTGGTTCGAGTAACATTCAAATTAAATAGACGTGAAGATGTAAAAATATAAATATAGTTTTATTAATTCATTTTTCTTTTTATTTAAATTTTTTGGCGAGCAATCATTTTAATTCAGTAAAGTAATTAATAAGTGTAAGTAAAGTTATAATAATATCAAATCAATTATATATATAATAGATGAATTGATTCGAAAGGGATGAAAAATTTACTTTTCTTTTTTCTTCATTAGAAAATCCCTTTTGAATGGGAGTAGTGGGGACCCTTCGAGCTATTGGAGCCTGAACACCCTGTAATCTCTCAGTGTGGGTATTCTCCTTCACATACATTCTAAAATCATCATCACCTTCCAAATAAAGTGAAAGAGTGAAAGAGTGAAAGAGAAAGATACTCCTTCCTTGACTAACACACACACACACACACACATACATTTTGATGATGATGATGATGATGGTGGTTGTTACTTAAGAGAAGAGGAGGGGTGAAGAAGACGTAAGAGGAAGAGCCGCCGGGGCCAAGCCCCTCTTTGGTTCATCATGAGCAACAGCTACTAGCATGCTCAGAATCTCAAACAGTTTTACCTGAATTCAAATTGCCACAGGCTAACAACAAAAGTAATACATACTTACAATCACAAGATTTTATTTCATTCAAATTGTTTTGCCAACTAATTAAAATATAAATTTAAATGAATTAAATTTTATGAAATATACATACAATACATATAACACTAAGATTTATGTGACTTGGAATATAAAAAAAAAAATTTATACTAAAATCAAAATAAGAGCATTACTAGGATGTTGTATTTAATTAAAATGCATTGATAAAATCAAACTTAGTCTTTAGGTTATAGTAGTAAAAAAATAAAAATAAAAGATTTATATAAATTCTATATAGATTTATTTTTTGTTTATAATAAAATTCAAAAAAGCTTTCAAGTTTTTATTAATTTCTTGCCATTGATAATTTTCGTCGTTTAAAAAAAAAACCCGTGGATATTTTGATCACAATTTCATAAAAATATAAAGAGAATAATTTCAATAACGAATAAAATAATAAATAACATATAAGATAATGACATTCTCAATTTATTAAATGTTATAATTAATTTATATCAAAGAAATAATTAGTAATATAAATATAAAAAACTTTTTATAAAATAATCTTTTTCTAATGGATTAAAAAGAATAAAATAATTTTTCTATAAGCCTGACAAAGTTTATGGATGAATTGCTTCATATACAACGAAAAACATTGGGCGCATATCTATAAATATTTTCAAAAGTCTATCTTAATTTAAAGTTGATGAAAAATCGATTTCAATTTGTTATAAAAGCGAGCAGACAGACGTGAAGTGAAGTTGAGAAAAACCTTATTATTATAATTATAAAATAGAGATTATTTAGCTAACTCAGCTTATTATACTAACAAAATTCGATATAATATATAATTATCATATTTTCTAGGATTACATGAAGTTAGGTATCATAAGATTTTTTAAACTATTTAGTCTAATGTTTAAAAAAAAATTTTTTTTTATTAATTATTATTAATCGAACTAATTAATCAATCAAACAGATGTTAATAAAAATTAACATGTATAAAAAAAAAATTAAAACATTGCAATACGATTCAAGTATACTTACATATCTTATTCATAATCTCATTAGGAAATATAACAAATGTAAATCTATTTTAGAATTATCAAATATAAATATTATAGTTATTATATAATTTTTTACACCACAATAATTTGAACTGTTTTTAGAAAATTTATTTATTAATTGTAAAACAAATAAAAATTTGTAATGTTGGTTGGTAAAAAGAAAAAAATACAAGTTTTTCATTTAAAAAAATCAAATTGTACTTTTATCCGCCTAAAGGGTAAATAAGAAAAAAAAAATACAATTAAATATATGTACGGGGAGATGGAGACAAAGAAACAGACACATACGTCTACTGGAAAGTCAACTTTGGAATCAGACTAGATTGAAACGTGGAGATCTGTGAAAAACGTATCCTGGAATTGAATCGCATTATAATAACTTTGCTCTCAAAAAACTAAGAATTTTTTTCGATTAAAAAGTAAAAATATATTAATAACTTAAAGTTTGGAATATTAAAAATGAAAGAAAAACAAATGTTAAGCAAATTATTATTTTTTTTTTGTAAAAGTATCTAATTTATTTCTAAATCTTACTTTCTTGAAAGTCTATAATAATATATATAATTTATTAAAGTCTAGTTTGTAAAAATTGAATAAAATATTTAAATTAATATTTATTATTTATCTCTAAAAAAAATTAAAAGACAAAAGATAAAATTAATAACTAAAAGTATTAAGATATGTAGTAATAATAAAATATGATTAAATTTTATACTACTTATATATTAAAAAAAAGTTAATTTTTTAAAATGAATTAGTGATTAGTAAGAAGCAAGGTAATCTAGTTTTTAATGGAAAATGAATAAATGGACACACCCAAAATCAACAATTTCTTTAAAAACACAAATCACTAAAAGTATTAAAAATTAAAAAACAAAACAAAAGAAAAACATTTACATTACAATTGATTTTAAATATATACAATTGTTTTTATTAATAAAACTATAATAATAATTATATATATTCTAATGAATATAATATATTTTTATAATTCAAAGAAAAATGAGTTATGTCAAGGTAAGAATGATTATAGAATTTCGTTTGTTAAACTACATAACTGCATACGTAATATTCTCAAAATTAGTTATAAATATTTATTTTATATATATTACTATCAAATTAAATTTATATATAATCCAATTGTCTATCAAAAATTTGTTCTAGGAAATACTAATTAATTAAAAAACATAATGAATTATTTAATTTTAACTTTTAAGTAAAAAGGGAGTTGTAAATATTAATTTTCAAAAAACCATATGATAAACATAATTGAAAAATTTTAGAAGGCGCCATTGGGTATGCGGGTAGCGAACCTGCCTCACATTCACATGGTCCGGGTTCAAGTCCCGGGCTTGGCAAGGGAATTTCCCTAGCGGGGGTCTATGGGACGGAGTCAACCCAGCCTCCGGGAACAACATTAGGGAAAAGCTACTTGATAGCGCCTCCGATCAAAAAAATCAAGGTAAAGGTTGAAAGGACCCGTTCTACTGATCATAGGACATCTCATTGATAGAACCTTGATACAAAGTCAGAGTTTATTGAAGAATTTTATACTATCTTATCTAAATGTAAATACCCCTATATACTATACCTATTTGTTAAATCAATTTTTAGACCAGGTTGTATCGAATTATTATATAATTATAAATTTAATTTATTAATACGTTAAGTTTTAACTGAGAGTAGGATTATAGAAAAGGAGAGATGATTTCCGAGGACAATTTTTTAAGAGAATTTTAAATTTTAATAATTTTGATAATATATTACCACAAACAATAAATGATATTTTTAAAAATATGTAAGCATATGTTGAATTGTTGTTGTTTCAATTTTTCTAATAGTAGAAATTTCTTGAGCAGGTGATAGACGTTCTGATTTTCTTAAATGTATATGCCTGAAGAGAGTGTAGTATAATTTTTTGTTAAATCGTGTGCGCTGGAGGCCAGGTGGTGGGACACCCTGTGGCTGTCGATGTGCGATGGCCGCTGGGAACCCGGGCCCCGAGGGCTTAAGGCCCTCTCTTTGCTCACGGCACGCTCTGCACGCAGCAGCAATTAACTTGAGGCCAGGGCGTCTTCGTCCAGAGAAACAGATACAGATTAAAAGTGGAAAGAGTCTGGGGGGAAGAGGGAGAAGGAAAGGGGCAAGGGCCCGGGGGCGAAGCCCACGGCCATTAGCATCCAACACGCGAGCCTCCGGAACAACAACATCAACAGACTAGCAGAGAGAAAAGGATAGAAAAAAAACACATACAAATACGAATCAAATTAAAGAAGATTCAAGGGATAATTTCAGGGATTTAAAAAAATCCCAAATAAAAAAATATAAAAATAAAAATCTTATTTCCCAAGAGTTCTTAAAAAAAAAAAAAAACAAACTAAATTTACCTTTTAAGTGGAGATTCTCAATTAATCATTATAATATTTGAAACAAACTAAATGAGAGTTGATTAGTTGATATTCGTTTTCTATAACTATCATTATTTTAATTTTCTACTTAATTAATAGAATTTAATTTTTATTTTTATTTTTTTAATTTCTAAAATATTAAGTTAAATATATCTATATTTAAATTAATAAATAAAACGTAAGTAATGTTTTTTTAAACTAATTTTTTATTTAATTTTTACTATTTAGCCGCTCGAAAATTTTCGATGTTGAGATTTTGATGTTTTTATATGTTTTGAAGATTCCTTAATCATTTTTACTAAGGTTGAGAAAAATGTCTGTGTGTGTGTGTGTATGTATGTATGTATGTATGTATGTGTATGTGTATGTAGACAAGATTTCGCAAAAACGGTTTGAGCTAGATAATGAAATTTGGTATATGGGAATTATTCAAAATTTGTAGTTTTCTATCAACTTTTGAGAAATGTAGCTCAACCGGAAGAGGGTCATTACCAACAATGTTTTGATTTTTTTTCTATAAAGTGACCGTAAAAATAAAGATATAGGTTTGAAAAATTTTTCACATGATTAAAAATTGTATAAAACTGCTATATATAAAATTTCAGCTTGATTGAATAGCTGAAAGTACCGGAATTCATTTTTTAACACTGCAAATCTCACGCACCAACACGTGACGTGGTGCCATCAACAAAGAACCAAACATGCGCTGATTTAATAGATATTATTTATTAATTTTAATTTATAATTAATTAAATATAATTTAAATATAATAAATGTTAATTAATCCAATTCAAATTTGCGAGATAGTCGAGTGGAGACACACCAGCTAATTTTGTTTATTAAATAAATATATATATATATATATATTTATTCAGATTTCGTAAAATAAAATAATGTGATCTTCGCACAAGATTTTGTTTTGTTTTAAAATGTGAAAAGAAACCGATCAATAAATTTAAAGCCGTTATTCAGGAAAAAATTTTTTTAAATCGATTAGTTAACTGAGGCTGTAAAAACAGAAGGCAATTCAACAAACAGCAAATTAAAAAATTTATTTTTGCCCTTAAGGGAAAGGAAGACTCAATTTTAATGAAATGAATGAAAATTGAGAGTCAAACATTTATAAAACTTTCATTAAAAAAAATTAGGGCATTTCGGAAATTGATTTTTTGGTGAATCTGAAAATAATTGGACAATCTAAAAAATGTTTTCTTTTTTTTTTAAGATTTTTGCTTAATTTTTTTATGTTTTTGTATTTTTTTTTTAATGTTTAACCCTAAAGGGATGGAAACGATACTTAGGTTAAATGCCTATTACTTATATATGCCTAAGGGTAACCGGAAACGTTTAAGCTCAAATCAAATTGAGGGTAGTTAATGAATTTTCTCGGGAGAATTTATGAATAAGAATTGCTTGGAGGACGAACAACGTGTTTCGTGAGAACTGGCTAGAAGAAGAAGTAAAAGAAAGAAAGAGAGAGAGAGATTATGTGGGAGAGGGAAGGAATATAGGGACGACCTCGAGACCGCCAAGAGGCAAAAACAGTTTAATTACAGGCCAGAGGGCAGTCTGCCCCAAGCCGACCACCAAGGGGCCCAAAGGGGCACAGCCTCCCAGGGATATTAATATAAGGAGCGCACCGTCATCGTGAACCGAACCAATTAACTATCAAAATCTTTCTACCCAGGTGATTTAGTGGGCCAGTTTATTTCTATAAAAGACGCTGAGTTTTTAAATAAATATATATATATTTGTATATTTTTGAGATATTTTATCCTGCTAAAGATTTTTTTACAATTCACACAATAGATAATATTTATAAAGAAAAAACGATCAGTATTGGTTTCAGACTCCTAAAAAATATTCTTTGATAGTTTTTTCTTAATTTAAATTAGTCAATTTATATGACGTCCCAAATTACGTCATCCATATTGAAATTTGCCTCATGCCATTCTTTTTTAATTGATATTGTATTAATATTTTTTTTTATATTTAAAATATTTTAAAAATTTTTATTTAATTTCGAAATAAAATTAAAAATATTTATTTTAATAATATTTTAGAGCCAAATTACGAAATATATTTATCATTCCCCCCCACACACAAAAAAAAAAATATTCATGAAGTAAGCAACATATAAAGGAAGGAATTTCAAATAAATTGTTGAATAAATTTGATCTAATAATATTAAATAAATTATAATGTTTTTTAGATTAAATTATAAATAATATATAAATAATATTAAATTAAAACATAGACATGTGTCAATATATAATTTCAGAATTTATATTATTATCAGTAGTCATCCTTGGTCGAAACAATCTATAAGCTATTTTTACTTTGAAAAATATAAAGCTGAAGCTATCTAATTATAACATATATTATATATATGTATATATGTATATATATAGTACCAGGAACACCGAGCTATCGCTCGACCCTTTAAGTCTTTAATTATTTATTATAATTATTAAATGTTACATAATTGCATCAATCTGATTAAAATGAATGGAACTTGGGGTCCTCAATAATAATAAATAATATTAATAAATATTAAATAATATTTTAGTGAAATAAATATTAAAAATTATAAAACTATCTAAAAATTAATTAATAAAAGAACAATGAATAAATAAATATAAATTAGTAATTCAATAAAAAATATACACTGGCTGAGGGCTATATTAGGAGACTGTATGGACAGATAACTAAAAAAATAGTCACAATTAATAATGTTGGATTGGTAAAAGATGAAGCTTCAACTGGACTACAATCGTGTAGTGAAATCCAAATATAATCCACTTTTCAAGGATTTAATGGTAAAAAACCTTAAATTTCTTTGTAAGGCTAAAGGGCTATCAAATAAATAAACAAATAAATAATTATACTCTTCTATAACAATACAACATCTAATTCATCAAAGAAAGGGATGGAACTTTATTTTTTTATTGAAAAATTCCAGTCATTATGAATCTAGAGTGTCTCAAAAAAATATACTAACACTTTGAATGACTATAAAAACATTATTTATGAACATAAAGAGAAATTTAAAGGCTTGGATTACAGAAAAAAGATCTAATTAAAGAATAAAAAAATCATTATTAAGAGAATTTTTATTAAAAGACCACATTATTTGTATAAAATTATTTATTAAATTAAAATAATTGTACAACGTTTCAACTGCTTATTCTGCAGTCGTTTTCAAGTAACCGTACGCTTGCTCCGATTCAACTACACTTCATCAGTCCGCTTGAATCGGAGCAAGCGTATGCTTATTCTGCAGTCGTTTTCAAGTAACCGTACGCTTGCTCCGATTCAAGCGGACTGATGAAGTGTAGTTGAATCGGAGCAAGCGTTTTCAAGTAACCGTACGCTTGCTCCGATTCAAGCGGACTGATGAAGTGTAGTTGAATCGGAGCAAGCGTACGGTTACTTGAAAACGACTGCAGAATAAGCAGTTGAAACGTTGTACAATTATTTTAATTTAATAAATAATTTTATACAAATAATGTGGTCTTTTAATAAAAATTCTCTTAATAATTATCAAAATAACCACAAAAGTTTTAAAAAAATCATGTTCGCAAATGCTCAAATTGATGACCGTTATTGTCCAGACAACGCTGATAACGTGAACCGTGTTAGTACATTTTTTTGAGACACCCAATATATATTCATTTAGTTTGATGATAAAAAAATATTAAGTTTGTTTTTAAATTTTGCTTTTAATTGATTTCTATTTTCTAATTATATTTTTTAAAATTATTATTATAATTATTATATATATATATGTATAAAAAAACCTCTGACTTTTGTACGTCCTACACAAGGACAAGGCCTATCAAGCCGGTTATATCAATGAGGTGGCCTATGATCAGTAGAACGGGTCCTCTCAACCTTTACCTTGATTTTCTTGATCGGAGACGCTATCAAGTAGCTTTTCCCCAATGTTGTTCCCGGATGCTGGCTCCGTCCCATAGACCCCAGCTAGGGAAATTCCCCTGCCAGGCCCGGGACTTCAACCCAGGTCCATGTGAATGTGAGGCAGGTTCGCTACCCACACATCCAATGGCGCCTTATATATATATATGAAGACCTTAGAGCGAAACAGTGGTAAGCCACACTTTTGCCGAAAATTGTTTTATTGCATTTATCATATGGCGGGAACAATATTAAACCACTAAAAAAGTTATTTTGACTGTTTCGTAATAAATACCGCTGCTATCGCTAAATCATGTTGTTGGTGTTGGCAAAATTACTTCATTTTCTTACGTGAAGAGCATGGTAAGCCACATCAATATGGCGTCGACTTCTGGTTTATGTCTTCGTTCAAGAGCAATTATTCCTGAAAATAACCGTTCTAGTCCTGAGTTTTTTGAGGAGAGTGATGACAGTTGTGTCGACAAAGACTTTGTACCAAATAACGATAATATGTCGACAGATTCTTCTGAGATAGGTTATTGTTTTTTATTTTTTTGGCTTATACCACGTTTTTATGTAAAAATATTTTGTAAATAATTTATGCAAAAGTATTGTATGCCATGTGGCTTAAGATGTTATTGCCCAACAACGAGCAAATATATTCACCAGAAGGTTGGCTAGATGTCATTCAAAAATCAAACCGAAAAAACCCATTTATAGTAACAAAAATGAGTCAAAAAGACTTATTCTTATGAGCCTCTGTTGGCGAATATAAACAAAAAAGCACGCTTTTCTGATAAGACAAACTTGGAATTTTCAGGAACGTATAGCTTTTGCTTTAAATCAGAGAATATTGGATCATTTTGTGTTAAAAACACAGTTAATGGAGAATACAGGAAAATTAATGTCTTAAAACAAGGTAGACCTGTAATGATAACCTTGTCAGATATTAAACTTAAATACAACGAGCCATTAAAAATAGCAGAAAAGAAAATTAAAAATGTACAAACATTATTGCCTTATATACCTCCAGCCTATCAATCATTTTACACTCAATTAAATGTAACTGTTGATGATGTAGATGATGAGGTTGAAATTTTAGATGATTAATAAGTATTGCATTCTTTTCTTTATTTTGTTTTAATTTAGATAAAGCAAAAACACGTGAAGCTACATTTTATGTAAATTCTATTTTTTTTTTATGAAAAAAAATATAGTAGATAAAGATGTTGAAATTTTAGATGTGTTATAGATGTATTATATTATCTTAGTTATTTTTATCATCCGTTTAGTTTAGTTTTAGCAAAAACATGGTAAGCCACATTTTTTTCAAAATAAATTCTAATTTTTGTAGAAAAAATGTTTTATTTAAAGAAATAATAGTTGCTGACTTTTTCCCTTTACTGATATTACATATTGAGCAAATTTGAAATATATGCAGTAAACCCAATGTTTTATATCTTTTCTTTAAACTTTAAACTGCAATATCTCAACTTTTTGATTTTGTGGCTTACCACTGTTTCGCTCTAAGGTCTTCATATGAATTTTTATTAAATAAACATTTTGGAAAATCTCATTTTTACATAAATTCTTTCATATTGATAAAATTTAAGAAAATATATTAGATTATTTTATTGTAATCTATTTCAGCGGTCGCCAAACTTTTTGACCTCACGGACCAGTTAATTCATAATTTAAATCCCGCGGACCACTAATAGGATTTTTTAAGTGTTAAATATATATATTTATAAATAAAAATTGTGATCAAAGAACACATAAACATTGAGTTTTTATAACTTATCACGTATTGTTATGAATTGAATCATGTTTTAATGCATCTTAAAACATAACTTAACATGATGAGTAAGTATATTCCATATTTTTCTACGGACCAGCGAAATTTTCTCGCGGACCACCACTTTGGCAACCTCTGATCTATTTAATTGAATTAGGCATTATTTTATTTCAAGAAATAACAATAAATAAGAAAAACAAAAAAAAAATATTAATATTTATAATATTATAATATAATTAGACGAATTCGTTGCAAACGGCGTTTGCAATTTCAGTTTAAACTGAATTTATAGTGGTTTGCAGCAATTATTTTTCGTTTACCAATGATCATTTTTTAGTAATCTGCGTTGTGCAAGTTTTATTTAATTATTTTAAATATGTTAGTAGTTCTGGTCCTGGATATTAAGAAATTAAAAAACATCTATTTTATCGATAACTTCATGTTTAAGATGGACATTTGTTGGGTGCGTTAATCTTTCGGCTGTTTCCTGTGTGGAATCCAGAGTTAAGCGCCCCATACACTGTCAGTTTAACTGAAGATAATCGTAAGGCCGTAGATCGGGATTGCCCACACATTTATCAGTTGATCTGAAGATAATGGACTGCAGTTCGCCCGGACTGAAGGTGTGTGGTCGCCGGGCAGGCGGGGATAGGATGAGAGATTCGCGACAGGCAGCGACCTGTCGGATAATGATCTCATGTGCACCCCACCACACACTGTCAGTTAGCCTGCAGGCAAACGATCTGTTGTCACCGTTTCCATCAGTTTTGCGTGAGATAATTTTCGTGAGATCATTCACCAGCAGGAGATCCCCAGTCAGTCCTGTTTCATTGACCGACAGTCCGCCTGCAGGTACCGGACTGTAGTGTGTGCTATCATCAGGCTATCATCTGCAGTTCAGTACGGCCGCCTGAAGGCTGTTGACTGTTAGTGTATGGAACTCGGCGATATTGGTTTTACGATCGCCTGTTGAGGCGACGGCCTGCAGGCAATCGCATAGTGTATGGCCCTCATTAGGCGTATTTTTTTGAATTGTGGGTTTCAATGTGTTTAGTTCTGTGATATACTTGACCATGTACTTTGAAAACGTAAGGACCATTCCCTTGGGACTCAACCTCTTTTGCACCCATGAAACACAACTGTAATAAGCTCTAATATTTTCTCTAAAATTTGTATAATTTCTATTCAATGCACTTTACAATAAATTGCGTAAAAACGCTGGATATTCCAAAATCATGCCATTTACATTTGTCGGTTTAGGTAACTTGACTTTACCTTTGTGGTAACAACTGTTAAACTTTTTATCTTCCGGGCGCTCGGCGAAACTTCTAATTCTATTTTCTATCTTCTATTAATTCTATTAATCTAATTCTTCTATTAATTGTTGTTGTGATAATCGAATGAGATAATTAGATAATTCAGCAGCTACACTGCGAACCTATGATTGCGCATTTCTATTTCTTCTTCGTTCTTGCGTCTACTTAGGGGTTTCCCTTGCTCTTTGACGGACATGCCTGTCTACATCTTCTTGTCTTAGGCTTAGTATATTTTCTTCGTTTTGACGTTCTAGCCATCTCTGTTGTTTTTCTCTATTCAAGCGTCTTTTTTTGGAATTGTGGCTTTCCGTTGTTATGTTATGTTATGTATGAAAATGGGCAAATATTGTGGGAAATTTAGTGGCTCGATGATGATGATGACACTGCTCGCTGGTTGTAAAGTGTTAGCTCGTGTTGGTTAGTGTCTAGGTTTGTCTAGGCAGTTCCCGGATGGTGCAGGCGAATCAAAGGGTGAGAGTGATGCGACTGGTGTGATTGGGATTGTTCTCGATGCGACTAATGTGACTATTGCGACTCATACCTTCTTAGTGACTGCTGCGGCCGAATGATCTCTTGGCTGCGAAGCTCTCTTATATATCCGCCAAGGATCCTGCTAGGGAATAATTGGAGTGGGGGATCGATTTTTCCCCGGATGACTGATGCGACTGATGTGTTCTTGGCTGCGAGACTCCCCTTATATATATATATCCGTTCAGGACCCTGCTAGGGAATGAGTGGGGTGTCGGAATGTCGAGTCACTTTGGCCCGACGGGCACAAGTTTCAATTCCCACAATAACGGTTACAGTTACATCCATACAGTGATTAGGGCTTTTATATAATATTTAAAAGCGAGGATTGTTCAAAAGGTATCGTTTCCTATTATTCCATTTATAAACTATTAAATTGTGAGAAACATCATCTGTGGATATTTGGATGAGACATACCATGTTCTTATATGTGTAATTGTAAATGTTTTACCATCAGGAAATAAATATTCGATCAGTTGCTTGATAGGTTGTGAAAGTTTCAATTTTAATAACAAAAAATAAAAACATTTGTTTATTATTTGCTAATAGTTATTTAAAAAAAATTTCAATATTCAAATTTCATGAAGAATCATTTAATAAAAAACTTGAAGCTAGTAGTATAGTTGGATTTCAATAAAAATTTTACATAACGTTTGCACAAATTTTATTGAGTATAGATATAGATATCCAGTTGTTAGTTTTTATATGAGATTAATCAATATTTTTCTCCTATTCTAAGGTGTTGAATGAACTGTAAATGATGTAAATAGATAGAACTCGTACCTAGGTAATGTCTGTCATACACATGTACAGGAAATAAATTTTAGGTGTGTTTGTTGAACGAGTACGTACTACCAACTAAATAATGTCTTTCTCTTTAACCAAACAGTCGGTTCATTTACATGCTCAGATGAAATTTGATTGCTGGGGACTGCACCAAAATCATATGCCGAAATCTCTACAAGTAGCAACAACTTCTCCGTTACAAAACTCATTAACGAATTATAATGTTAATTAAATTAGCTGGAGTGTCTCCACTCGAATATCTCGCAATTTGAATTGGAATAAATAACATAATATATTATATTTAAATAGAATTTAAAAAATTATAAATTATAAATTAAGATTAATAGATAATATTTATTAAACCAGCGCATGTTTGGTTCTTTGTTGATGGCACCACGTCACGTATTGACGCGTGAGATTTGCAGTGTTAAAAAATTAATTCTGGTACTTTCAGCGATTCAATCAAGCTGAAATTCTATATATAGCAGTTTTATACAATTTTTAATCGTGTGAAAAATTATCAAACATATATATTTATTAATACGGTCACTCTAGAGGAAAAAAATCAAAACGATGTAGGTAATGACCTTTTTCCAGTTGAGCTACATTTCTCAAAAGTTGATAGAAAACTACGAATTTTGAATAATGCCCGTATACCAAATTTCATGATTCTAGCTCAAACCGTTTTTGAGTAATCTTGTCTACATACACACATAGACATTTTTCTCAACCTTAGTGAAAATGATTCAGGAACCTTCAAAACGTATAAAAACATCAAAATCTCAACATCGAAAATTTTCGTGATCGCATACTATCTCTGGCGAGATAGTAAAAAAAGAATTTTGTATGGACAGTAGAAATTAAATTTTTTAAATTTAATATTTTTTTCTCATCCCCCCATTTTGAATACCATTATTATTTTTTTCCTCATTCTTCTTAATAGCTCTTTTGTTTTTAACCTGCCTATTATGAA
This sequence comes from Labia minor, assembly GCA_963082975.1. Lineage (NCBI taxonomy): Eukaryota > Metazoa > Arthropoda > Insecta > Dermaptera > Spongiphoridae > Labia > Labia minor. The sequence goes on along the minus strand of OY720345.1, from coordinate 7,109,548 downwards.
TGAAAAAAGCTCTGTGTTATTGATAAATTCATAAAAGGTTGTTGTTTTTTTTTGTCGACTAAATGGTTCTGAGACTGGGCGTCTCTGTCCATTGAGAAAAGGATTGTCAGCCCTACAAACCAACCAAAAGATAAAAGAATGAGAGACAGAAAGAGATAGGATAGAAAAGAGGGAAAGAGTGAGTCAATATGATTAAATTTTGACTAATATCTACCCACGATTATAAACAAAATTAATTAAAATACATTGATCCATTAGAACACCAAATGGGCCGTTGTATCAATATTCAGATAAATTTTCTATAATTAAAATATTATTTAAAAAAAAAATTGTCCTAATAAAGAATTCAATAAAATAATAAAAAATCAATTTTTTATTTTAAGGTTAAATATTTAGGTAGAGATATTATATAGGTATAAAAAAAAATAACAACCATCCAAAAATAAGTTTTCGGAATGTTTGCAAATCTTATATTATGTTTTATTTTATCAAATATAAAATTATAAATTTTTGCTTAAATTCTATATATTCTATTAAAATTACACCTTTAATCAATGTTCAATCAACTTTAATTAATTGATATCTCTTAATAAAAACTTAATTTAATAACGTTCGTTTAATAATATAATAAAAAATTAACTACATTTAACCCAGATAATAATTAGTTGATATAATCATTCCAAGTTTATAAATATTTATTTGCAAATATATTATTAAAAATAGGTAAGTTAAAAGAATGTGGTCGTATGGCCAAGAATTTTTGTATTTAATAATGGCACCAAGAAAGTATGATATTGCAAAAGCATAATTCGAATAGTGAAAGAAATTTAAAAAATAATAATATTATTCAATCATTTATACTAGGTATCTTTTAAAAAAAAAAATCAATGATTTTTTTTCTATCTTTAAATAATTTTATTTCTCATGAAAATTCAATGCACTGCACTCTATTGACCGAATCTCAAACTTCATCAAGCCTAGTATAAAGAAGCGCCGAAATATTTTTTTTTTATTTTTACTTCAAATTTATAAAATATTAAGCAAATATATTCAAAATAGATATAATTCCTTATGAAATTCACATATATTTATATAAAAGATTAAAGATATAAAATTTTTATCAAAATCAGGTAAATATTAGATCTATTAAATAAACATACGTATTATGAATCTATATTTATTTTGTATGGATAAGATTTTCTTTTATTGATTATGTTATATTATATAAATATAGTATACATTTTTAACAGGTGAAAATTTAACTCTAAATATAGTTTTTTTTTTAATTTTTATAAAATTCTTTTTTAAGACTTAAAATTAAATAAAATAATATTATTAATTAAAATTTTAATCAATTTGTTTTACAAATTTTTATAAAAATTCTTTATTGAATTGTATTAAAAAAATATAATTTTAATAATTTTGTTTTAAAAACATATTCTCACTTTTTTAGGGACTTATTTTCTATATTTATTTATTATTTAGTGACTTAGTCCTTTGTCTAAATTATTTATTTTATTTTATATATACAAGACATCTTTTAGAATTTTATGCTTCTTTCTTTAATTCCTATAATTTTAAAATGTCTCCGATTAATTCTTTCAAAATGTTTTTCAAAAATGTTTTAATACCTGTAAATAGGAAAAAGAATAAAGATAAATGGACTTTGAGTTATAATTTTAAGAGATTTATAAGAATTTTATATTTACCGATAAATTGAATTTTTCCATATCACTTTTTTACTATCTCGCCAGAATGAAATTTGGTATACGGGCATTATTCAAAATTCGTAGTTTTCTATCAACTTTTGAGAAATGTAGCTCAATCGGAAGAGGGTCATTACCTACAACGTTTTGATTTTTTTTCCTCTAAAGTGACCGTATTAATAAAGATATATGTTTGATAGTTTTTCACATGATTAAAAATTGTATAAAACTGCTATATATAGAATTTCAGCTTGATTGAATCGCTGAAAGTACCGGAATTAATTTTTTAACACTGCAAATCACGCGCCAACACGTGACGTGGCTCAACAACAAATGTAATTTTAATTTTAAATAATAAAAAAATCTTTCAATCCTTATCCTATTCATTGCATTCTTTCGAATAAATGGAAATGTAATAATTAGGATGGTGATTAACTGGAGAAATCAAAATGAATCGATTGTAAATTTAGCTAAACCATTAGCTAAAGAATAATAAACCTGAATATATATTATATATATATTTATAATAGATACAGTAATTTTCCTATGAAATTTGTAATAATTTATTAAAAATTTCTCAATTGATGGTAAAAAGTATTGAGAAATACAAAAAAAAATCTTGAAATTCAATTCATTATTACAATAAAGGCGAATTTATTATTTGCTTTTCGAAATGTTATCCTGTGAATAAGTAACGTATTCCATATATGATTTGTGTTAGTATATTAGAAATAAATTCAATATTTATGAAGCCGTAGGAATGTCATTGTAAGATTGCAGCAGATGCCTCTACTGCTGCTCTTGTCTAGCAATGCCATTCATCATCATTCATCTATTTCTTTCCCCTCCCTCACACACATCTTTTGCCCTCATTTCGTTTTTATGTGGTGATGTTTACGGAAAAAGCTCATACAAATTCCAAGACACTTTCGAAAGAAATTCTTCAAATATCTATTTATTTTCTTATTTCTATAATTATATTTTTAATGTTTTTTTTTTTAATTTGTTTGTCTTTATGTTGTTATATCTTATTTTAACATTAGGAGAAAAATAATTATCTATCAGAAATATTTTATTTACCCATTTCATAAATATTTTTCTTTATTAACTAAAAGAAAAAATTTTAAACTTCAAAAATGCATGTTTACCAACATATTTTTGGAACTTTACCAATAAATTTGCGTATCTGCTTAATTATATTCTAAAATTCATACCTTTTCGTTTATCCATTATTTCAATTCCAAAAAAAAAACAAATTCTTTTTATTTTTATTTCAATTCTTACTAAACTTTTCCATTAGCATCTGCTTTCAAATAAATAACAAATAACTTCTTTACAAATTTCTCATTCCTTTATTTATTTTAATATTTAAAACTTTTTTTATATAGGTATGATATTTTTTTCGTTTCATTAACATAAATTGGATAATTTTTTCTTCAAAAGAATGAATAAGAAAAATTACACATAACAATTAAACATTTACTAACTAATATGAGATCTAAAAGCCTTCAAATTAAAATATTGAAAATTAAAATGTGGAATTTGATTAAAATTAATTTAAGTTTTTTAATTATATTCAATATTTTGAAACATTTTGTATTTTTTTTTTCTTAAAATACATCAAATTTAATAATTTATTTATTTACATACAATATATATACATAATCTACCTTTCAAAAATATCACTTTTCTGAATTAATTTAAAAAATATTCTGTGATCCATTCTTTCCTCTCTCATTCTAGCCACCTCCTTGCCCTTATTATTATTATTATTATTTTGGTCCATAAATGCTGCGAACAATCCTATTCTCAAATACTCTATATCTACTCATATCCCCTAAGGTCATAGACCATGCCTCACACCCATATAATACAACTGGCAAAATAATTGTTTTATACTCCTATATTTTAATTTTGATCCCCTATGCTAATAATTTTGATGAGATAAGAACCTCGATTTAAATTTTTCTTGAATATTATTATCCTTAGTAAACACTAATCTAAGAATTTAAATTTTTTTAAATTTTCAAATTCTACATTTTGTATGTTAAGACTGTGTGCTCATACTGTTCTTCTCTGTTACTAAATATTTTGTCTTATCTCTATTAATTTCAAGCCCCACCTCAATTCTTACCTCGATTAATTTTTCTATGGTATCTTAAATTGCTATTGCCAAATCTCCTCTCGTCTACGTAACATAATATTTTTTTTGTACAATTGGATTCCGTTTGATGATAAATTAAATAAAATTGATGATAGTGCGTCTCCTTGTTTCTGAATTTCGAAAGTTTCTGACAATTGATTCTCACACATCTTACTCTTCCTTTACTACCTTCAAGACAAATTCGAATCCTACGTTGGGTAAAGCATAAAGTCGTTGGCCCCCTTAAGCAATTCCTAGCAGTCAATCTGTGTCAAATTAAGTTTGCAGAACATAGATACTATGAGCATTTTGATGAATAAAAAAAATCATCTTTCTCATGACATTTTCAATAAGCACACAAAAATCATAAAAAATACAGTTATTGGCCTAGGTATTCTATAGTAATTATACAACCATACAACCAACGATTACATAACCATAGTTAATAGTGCAATTTTTAAAATTAAAATCTCTTATTATTTGTGTTTTAGTGATAGGGGGCCAATGACTGCCTCGGGGCCAACGACTGTATACTTTACCCTACTAGTTTTTTCGGAATTCTCATTAAGATCAAAATTTGAAAAAGTTTATTCCGGCCTATTGAGTTATATGCTTTACTTAAGTCTACAAATAATTGGTGAACAGAAATATGGAATTCGCATTTTAAAAAAATATTCTGATGATTGTTTTAATATACAAATTATTTTTTTTAAAAATAGGACGGAAGTATACTAAATAATAAGTGATTTATTAAATATTAAAATAAAAAAGAAATGTTCCCAATGTGTATAATTAAATTCTATGCTTGCCAAGAGAAGAGATATTTTGCATGCTTCTCCATTTAAAAAATAAAATACATTTTCATGTTTTTTATCGTCTTGAGAATGAAAATATTTAGTTTTGATGACTTAATATTGCAATTACTAACCGATAGAAAGATAATAATAATAAAACATATCAAAAGTGCAAAGATCTTTTTTCTTATTAATTATCATGTTTATTAAAATTCATTTTATAATTATTTTCATGGTATTAGTATTATTCTTATTATTATTTATATTCGTTCCTCTACAAATGTAGAGGAGAAAATCAAGGAAGCATGAAAAATTTTAACCTTGAAATTTTTCATTTCGTTCCACCCTACACAGTCTTTTTCTTTATAATGAAGATATTCAGAAGATTTCAGTTTAATTAAAATTATTTGTTGATAAATATTTTTATTTATCTAATAAATTAATTAAAAATTAAAAACAAAATGTTAAAAATATTAAAAACATGTATTTTTTAAAACTTAAAAAAAATCTTTTTATTTGCTCTTTTACAAAATGTTATTTATATTTTGTATTTATATTACTGAAATATTATTTATCAAAATAACCTTAAAAAAAAATAGAAATGACTTAATATCCAAGAAATTCAAATTTTAATATAAAATTTTCTATAAAAATAAGTAAATTTTAAATCATTCATAACAATTCATAAAAATTTAAAATAAATCAATATAATTCTTAATAATTTTCATTGTGTAAATTCGTTCTAAATAAATTAACTTTGCAATTATCTAATAAAATTAGAAATGAATTTTTAAAATACTTAAAAAATAAATAAATATTAAGTTTTAATTGCTCAATTGAAAAGAATATTCATTATATATATATTGTTTTTTTAACTTTATAACAAAATTGTTGGAAAGTAAGTTTAATTTACTTATAAGTATAATTATAATAACATTTATAGCTTATAATAATTAATGTAGTAAATTACCGTATTCAGGAGGTGAATAGTTTTGTATCATGGTGGCAGCTCTAGATAGTACATCTAATGGAGATTCCGCAGCTTCCATCTATCAAAATACCATTGTATTATTTAAATTAATTAATTGATATTAATAAAAAACTATGTAACTATTATATATAATAATATCATAACACTATTTAATTCTTACTATTTAAAATAAATTGGGTGGAAGGCAAAAAACAAAAAATGACAAATTTAGTTTTCAACGAACTTTTAGTTCGTTTATAAAATCTATATGTCTGTGAGTCTGTCGCCAAAAATTGTCGATTTTTTAAATTTTGATATTGGATTCGAGTAGAGCTTAAAAAAGTGTAATTGTAAAGTGGTCTTGGTTTTTTAAAATTTGGTTGGGAACATGGTCAAATCGGCGGTCAAAGTATTTTCAGTGCATAATTATAAATAAGCGATGTTTTCAGCGCATCTTCGAACGTATCATTATAATTATAATTATAAATTATATAAATTATATTAAGTCTCACAATATATTAAGATCATATAAATTGGAATTATTTATGCAATTTTGTGATAAATATGAATAAAAGTTCGTTGATAGTAATGCTTCCTAGCATTCCCAGATGTTTTGTTTGTTCTTAAACCGTCTCAAGAACATGGAAATACATAAATAAAATTAGAATTCACATTTTTCTTCATAAGAAAAGTTTATTTTTTACAACGACATGCTAATAGTACCTAGAGTATGAGTTTTTCAAGTAAGAAATGCGGTTTTAAATGCGGCGCAAACGTAAATTATGGAAATATTTAAATTTACATATTTTTATTAAAAACTTATCTAACTAGGGGATTCGAAAATTATTAGACGCAGTAAATATATTTCTCTTTGTAAAATTCTCTGTCCTGAGCCACCTCCATCCAACCATTATTCTCTCACAACTTCTTCAAGTTCTCCTTTAGCATTAGCTTACCAACTGATTCTCAATTGGTCTCCTCACAATCAACCAAGTTTCTAGCTTATCTTTTCCACTCTTTTAATCATGTAACCCGCTAAATCGCAAACTATATATTAAATTTACATTTGATTGATTGTATTAAAATGTATTAAAATTTAAACAAATATAAATTTTCATTGTTTTAAAATATATATACCTATGTTTAAATTTAAACTATGATTCACATACACTTTACCATACAACTCTGAATAATTTGTTAACAGAGATATTGAATTTTCTTTGGGAGATTAAATTTGATCTAATGTTGTCCGATTTAAACAGAATCTCCATTGATATTCTAGAATTAGAAGAATCTTATAAATTGTCTCATACACCAGTCCAATTCATTTAACCATCCAAGTTGCATGAGCTAAGTAAATTTCTAAATTTGGCTAGACAATATAGTATTTTTTTTTATTTACGTTTGGACCTATCTAGGATCACGCAAAGCTCCCATTTTTCTTATTCTTCTTAGCTTGCCAAATCATTTTCATTTTTTCACTATGGTTTTTCCCCCCCGTTTCTCAGACCATTTAATTCCGGTTCTCTTTTTCATTTCCCTTTCTGGTTCGAGTTTCCATTGCTCGATCATTCGCCGGTAGATATTTCTATCAGCTGTTTCTGCCGGATCGATACCTGCTCTTTATAGGTATCTATTGACTTCTTTTATCCACTGGAGGTTCTTCAGTTTTTTGATGGATCTTATTTGTCAATCTTTCTGGAAAAAGTCTAGATATATGGCCATAGAAACTAATTCTCTTTTTTCGTATATCTGCTGCTAGATTGGAGAGTTCGTCTGTTTCTTTTCTAGGTCTTAGTCTATACCTTTCTTCTGTTTTTAAAGGACCTAGTATTTTCCTCATTATTTTCCTTTTTACTTAGCCCCTTCTTTTATCTTGTTTAAGAGCCATATTAAATTGAATTATAAGATAGTATAATGTAAGTAAATAGGCTTGAGATCCACTATCGTAAACCCCCATTTTCATTTCATGGACCCTCAAAAATCCCATAAGCTCTCTTGAGTTTTAGTAGCCGATTCTAATAAATTATTATTATTAATATGAATTTTTTTTTAAATTTATCAATATCTAATATTATTCTAAATATTCTCAAATAATACCTATATTTTAATATTATAATTAAATATACAAATTTTAAATTATTATAATTAAACTCATATTCTGAATTTAATTACAAGTTGATTTTCAAAATTTTCTATTTTATTTGCATAAGATTGATTAAATGTGTTAAAATTTGAACACAATTAAATATTTTAATTTTTAGATTTATCTACAACTAGCTACTCAGACAACATGGAGCATTAAATAAATTTTTAAAAATTAATTTCTGCGGTTATTGATTGGATATTGATATAATTTATAGCCTATGTTCAAGTAGAGGTATAAAAGAATATTGTGATGAAATTTCATAGTAATCGGTTCATCCATTTTTGTGTCTAAAGCGATACAATTTTCCGGACGGACAGCCATGAAAAATTCTCAAGTCACTTATTCTCCAGGTCATGAAACGTGAAGAAAAGTAAAAAATTTTAAATTTTGTCCAATGTACAGACAAATACCTTTTTTTATATATAAAACTAGCTGCTCCGAGCGCCTTCGGCGCTCTCCACACCTAGACGGGGGCTCCGCCCCCTGTACCCCCCCCCCGAGTGTTCCTATTCTGAGCTATAACCATCTAACTCCTACCCTGTCCCATCTCTATAGTTTTTTATATATGTTTATTTATGCAGAAAAAATTAATTGACATAATTAGTAATTTAATAAAATTTAATTTAATAAAATTATTTAATAAAATATTAAAATATATATCAATATATATATATATAAAGATTTTTATCTGCACATTGCTCAGAATTTAAATTACCGCCAAATTATCGCCACCAGCGCCTCTATGATCTAGTATGGTAACTAAACTATTTTTAATTAATTAGCACCCCCTGGACACACCTTAGCAATTAGCGGTTTAATAAAAGAAGTCTGACATGCCCTGAGACCTACTGAATATGCATAAAAGATTTCATAAGAATCGGTCCAGCCGTTTCGGAGGAGTATCATTTCAAAGTTTTGTGACACAAGAATTTTATATATAAGATATTATTCGTATTTTTTCTAAACTAAAAAACAGATTGCAGACTGTTCTCCGTGATTGTTTTTATTCTACTTGCGGTATATTTTTTTGCAATATAATATTTTGAGTTTTAAAATTAAATAATATACGAGGGTTGAATGAAAAATAATGCCTCCACCTTCATAACTCCCTAACAGCACTGGTATACGGCAGGTATTGGCTTGTTCCGTAAACTCTCCTCTACAGTTCCAGTTGGTGAGAAGCCTTTACACTGAACGGTTGGGATTTTAGAGTGTAAAGTATGGAAGTCTGCGCAGATGGTCGGTCAACTCAATTTAAGCAATGCAGTCATTGAATTCTTGACAGCAGAAGGTATCTCCCCAAAGGAGATTCATCAGAGAATCCAAGCTGTTTATCGTGATTGCATTGATGTGAGTACTGTGCGTCGTTGGGCGAGTAAGTTTAAAGATGTTGAGGTGGGAACATCTGATTTGCGTGACAAAGAGTTGAACGTCCTGTGACAACAACCACCGAGTTTCACAAGCAAAAAATTGACACACTTATTCAGGACGATCGTCGTATCACACAGAGAGAAATTGCAAGCATAATTGGCATTTCACAAGAATGTGTGGGTCACATTATCACTTTGCTTGGTTATCGGAAGTAACGGCTTCAGAAAACTGGTTAATCGTTGGCGGAAAGATATCCAATTGTCAGGTGATTATGTGGAAAAGTGAATATTGGTAATTAAAGATCACATTCTTAGGATTATTTCAGCGAAAATATTTCCATCCAAACCCAAGTTATGAAGATGGAGGCATTACTTTTCATTTAACCCTCGTAATTATTAATATTTATGCATGGAACTGGAGAGTCACATCATGACATCGAAGAACCGCAGGTTACTGACCAGTGGTATACACGTATATTTCTAGTTTTAATAAAAAAAAACCTCTTTGTACGTCCTACGCAAGATCAAGTCGGTTATATAAATGAGGTGTCCTATGATCAGTAGAACGGGTCCTATCAACCTTTACCTTGATTTTCTTGATCGGAGGCGCTATCAAGTAGCTTTTCCCCAATGTTGTTCCCGGAGGCTGGGTTGACTTCCCATAGACCCCAGCTAGGGAAATTCCCTTGCCAGGCCCGGGACTTGAACCCGGGACCATGTGAATGTGAGGCAGGTTCGCTACCCACACACCCAATGGCGCCTTCTTAGTTTTAATAAAGTACTTAATATTTTAGGGGAATTTTTTTGTCAAATATGTAAAAAAAAGCTCTTACATTATTATTATTTATTTATTTTTTATTAAAGATCCGTTGAGTCATATATTAGTCGATAATTGATATTTTGAGAAATGGTATATGATATGATATACTATATATAGGGATTTAATTGAGCAATCATCGGCATCATCATAATAGTAAAAGTGAAAGTATTTGTAGAATGTTTTGGTCATTGATTGATAGATCGATTAATTTCGTCAAATCGTTTGTCTTTATATAATAATGGCCCATATTGGAAATCTATTTCAATTTATAAAGAAGAAAAAAGAGTAACTCCCTCTTTCTCTCTCTTTCTCTTGTCATGTATGTAGTACAAGTAATGTCTGACGTCAAGTAAGCTGCCAGCTTGACTGCCTGGTTGCCTATTGGTGAAGAAGTAAAGAATTTGGCCGGACGTTGAGCCAAACATTGAACCAACCATGAAAAGCATGCATGCGGGGGAAGAATGCATGTGTGTAAATAAACGATGAAGGCAAAGACGATGAAGAAGACAAAAACAACGAAATACGACTATAGTTAATATTAATTATCATTGATTAATATCAATAAATAAATGAAATTAATAAAGAATAAGAAAAAATGGATAAAATTTTAAACGAATTAATTAAATTATCCAAATTAATATGAAAAATAACAATAAAAAAATTATCTCATATAAAATTGAAAAAGACCTGATTTAAATACCAATTCCCAACAGGACTGTATATCAAATGTATTACAAATGAGATTTATTAAATCTAAATAGATATATTTAAATATATATATATATATATATAAATTCCATAAAAACAAAATTTAAATAAATAATGAAAGTATTGATTTAATTAGTATTTGTAGAATTAAAAAGTAAAGATCGAAAAGACATTTTAAATTAATAAAAATGTAATTGATTAGATGTATAATATAATTAATTTAATTAATTGTTTTCAAAGAAAAATATGATTAAATTTACAAAAATAATTAATTTATTTAAGATTAATTAAAAAAAAAAAATAGAGAGAGAGAGAGATAAGAAAGAGAAATGATGTGATGCTTTTTTTTATTATTATGCTGGCTGGAGTCTCATAACAATGCGAGGTTGTCTCTGGAATGCGACTGACTGCCTGTATATGTATATAGGCTACTAACTTGCTATTAGAAACTGTCACGAGAGTCTCTTTTACAGATCGATATAATTGTTGTACACTTTGAACAAATAATAATTATTTATTGTGATTAGATACGTACATTTATAGGTTGTCTGTCAAAAAAGGATGCAATTGGCTTGCAGATGTTGGTGAATTGCCGAATGCGGGTCGCGAGATGATTGCAAGGGTGGAAGCACGTAAGATTGCCGTGGTTTGGTCCTTAGGAATGTCAAGAATGATTGGAATGGTGGCCAGAGACGGTGTGCCGATCTGGATCAAAACACGAGAAACACATGGCCAACCTTCATTATCATAATTGTGTAAAGATGGCAGCACTAGCGCACCTCACCAGTCAGCCAAACATTCTCTATTTTAATTTTCATAAACCGCCTACATTTGAGACAAACTTATATAATATATATATTATAAAACATAGATCACAAATTTCACTCAATTATTACTGTAGTAATTAAAATTTTATTCTAATCTTTTTTTTTTCTCTCTAAGAATAAAGATTTTTTTATAATTTAAAATGAAAAACTAAAAATATAGATTTTTTATAAATTTTATTTTTTATGATTCGTTTTTAATTTTATATATCTATATATAATTAATTATTAATTAAAAGCATTAAAAATTTGAGGAAAAATTGATAATTTTTTAACCAAATTTTTATCATCCTTTTTAAAATATATATAAAATTATGTTTTTAATTAAACAAAAAATACATTTTGTGAAAAAAATTTAAACGAATAAATTAGTTATTTTTTACTTGAAACTTTATTTGTAACTATGTTAATGATTTATTATAATTATTTTTCATTCATTATCTTGTTTTAATTAAAATTAAATTTGAATTTCGCACGCTTAGTAATCAGCTGTTATTCATTGAAAGAATTAATTCCTTTAAAAAATTCTGTAAAATTTAGAAATTGCATATTAAAATATATTTATTCTGTTAAAAGTATATTATCACAAGTCCTTATAGATAAATATATAATGGAATTATCAAAAGACAATGTTTTACAATTTGTTAGTTTTAATAGTCAAATAGATACAAATTTTTGGTATAAATTAGCACAAACTAAATTACATTTTGATAAATTACAAGAAAATATTCATTCGATTTGGGGAAAATTTTCAAATTCTGACCCACCAGGAATAAATTCACTAATTGAATTGGATTGTGAATCATTTAATAAGTAAAACTAAAAAAATGTATCACATAAATAACTATAAAAATGATTTTTTTTTAAATTTTTAGGAACTTTACTGAGAAATCGTATCTACCGATGAAAGGGGCTATATTAAATAGAAATACAATAGAAGATTTTAAAAATTGTGATAAAACAGAATTAATTACAAAATTTGGTGAAGAAATATGGGAGAATATAAAGAATTCAAATGTTTTAGAAAATCCTAGTAATCTATATCGATTTTGGATTCTTTCTTATGCGGTATTTTAACATTTTCTATATATTTATTTATATACAATTATAAATATATATTTACCATAATTTTTTTTATTTTTCTTAAAGGATTTAAAAAAATATCAATTCTTTTATTGGTTTGCTTTTCCTACATTGAATTTTGAACAAATTAATTTAGATGAACCACTAAACTGTGTAAATAAAATTTATAACTCTAATCAGGTAAAAGATAACTTTGATTTGTAATGTATTTATTTTTATTTTTTAATTGATTAGTTGAGAATAGAAATGAAAAATGAGTTTGGATATTAATATTATTTTTATTTAAAAATAATAACTATTTTTTTTATTTTACTAGTTGAAAACTTTACAAGAAGCATATATGACTTTAGATTTTAATCAAAAACATTGCTTTTTAATTAAAATGCATGAAGAGAAAGCAGAGATATTACAATTGAAAGAAATAGATTCATGGAAATCCTCTGATGATTTTATTCTTGGTTTTTCTGATTCATGTGGTCTGGAGACAAATCCAGGATGGCCTCTCCGACTTATCATTGCTTTTCTTGCTTATAAATGGTATTTTATTATTATAAAAATATGAGGACTTCGAATTAATTTAAAATGAAAATTGTAGGAATATTTTTAATTAAGTTAGAAAATTAATTTTGAATACATATCAATATAAAATAAATTTCTAGGATTTATATGAAATTCAAATAAAAAATATTTAACTTTTAATAAATACAAAGAGATATTTTCATCTTAAACAAATGAGAATGAAACTATATCAAATCGAAGCCTTGCTATTTAAAAATAATTTAATTTTTATTTGGTTAACTACTTTTAGTCCACATTTGGTAAATAAAAATGTAAAAGTAATTGGTATTCGATTAAAACTCTCTGATATGAAATGGCACTGCTGTGATAGTATTTATTTATCTCTAAATATACCATTAATTGACTTTTCAAAAAGAAAATGGATTGGTTGGCAAAAAAATGATCGTGGAAAATTTGGTCCAAGACTTGCAAATCTTGCTAATTCCATGGATCCTATTAAGTATGCATTTTTTTTTTCTTTTTTATCTGTTTTGTTTAATTAACAATGGTTTCAAAATAATATTTGCGCCTTTGTGATTTTTAGACTTGCAGAAAATGCAGTGGATTTAAATTTAAGACTTATGAAATGGAGGCTTATGCCACAAATAGATTTGGAAATTATTAATTCTACAAAATGTCTCTTATTTGGTGCAGGGACTCTTGGATGCACAGTAGCTAGAGCTTTAATGGTATAAACATGATTATAAATCAAATAGAATGTTTTTGTAGCTGAATTCATTTGTGAAGAAAAGGTCTTTGGCGCTATGATGCAAAACACAATTAGCATGCTTTTTAAAAATATATATATATTTTTAAATTTTATTAACCCTCCGATACATATTTTCTTAACTCTTATTAATTTTATTTATTTTTATTCAGGGTTGGGGTGTTAGAAATATTACTTTCGTTGACAATGGCAAAGTATCTTATTCAAATCCAGTGAGACAATCTCTCTATACTTTTGAAGATTGTAAAAATAATGGTAAATTAAAAGTTAATGCAGCAAGTGAAAACCTTAAGAAAATTTATCCTGGAATTGTTAGTAATATATATATATATATGTCTTATTTCGTCTTGTTAACGATTTAATTCACTATTAAAAATTACTTTTTTGTTTTTTTAACAGAATAGCAAAGGTTATGATATTACTATACCTATGCCTGGACATCCAATTGGATTAGCAGAGATTGAAGAAACAAAAAACAATGTTGAACAAATCGAGAATTTAATAAGAGAACATGATGCAATTTTTCTCTTGCTTGATTCACGAGAGAGTCGTTGGCTTCCTACAATGCTTGCTACTACTCATTCAAAGGTTTTAATATTTAAAAGATTTATTAAACGATTTATTTGAAAATTATATTTTATTTTATTTTATTTTTTAATTTTTATGATTATATTTAATTAATTATAATACATTATCTCTAATTATACAATTTTTTGTTTAGTTTAATAAAATGTTCTTAAATGATAAACAAATATTACTATTTTATTTGTTATATAATTAATTATATTAAAGATAATTAAAATTATTAATATATTTATAATTTTTAATTTCTTTTTATTCCTTAGATTGCAATTAATGCTGCATTAGGATTTGATACTTATTTAATTATGCGCCATGGTATTGGACCAATGAAAGAAAATGATTCTCTAGATAAGAACGCATCACTTGTTCCTGGCCAAATGCTTGGATGTTATTTTTGTAATGATGTTACAGCACCTGGAAATGTAAGAAATTTATTTAAATCTTTTATTATAAAAAGGTGGGGGAAATCCAAACTCCATGGAGTTGTGGTATGCAAACATGGATTTTTAATTAATATATGTGATTTTATTAGAAATGTTTAATCCAAACACTAAATTATATTTGAGGAATGATTTTTAGGCTACTTATAATATTTAGTTGATTAGTGTTCCAAAGTTACAATAACATGGAAAGGAGTCAACGCCGCTTCCGGGATCAAAATTGGGAAGCTACTTAATAAAAAGTATCATAGGACATCTAATTTATACATAGAATAAATAATATAAAAAAATATAATTTAAATTCATTGAATTTATAAACTGATTTATAACTAATTAGTTTAAAATACATTTTTTTAATGTTAATATATTTTACTCTTTTTAAAATGTTAAATAAATTGGTGGTTTGTTATTTTTTAGAGTCAACGTGATCGCACTTTAGACCAGCAATGCACTGTGACTAGACCAGGTGTATCGCTAATTGCTTCAGGGATAGCATCAGAATTACTTATTTCCATTCTTCAGCATACACTCAAGTATATAATAATATTCTTTTTACGTTGTTTTTATATTTAATACTAAAACAGTTTCCAATAAGCAGATTTTATATTTTTAGTTATTTCTCTTAAGTCATATTTGTTATTTTAACTAAACTCACCAATCATATTCCTCTTAAGAAATTATATTGTATTGTCTCTTCTCGATTTTTCTTTATTTAGACTTTTACCAATTCGATTTCCTTTATGGAAAGCCGACTACCATAGTGGACCACCCCACAATGAGTGCACTCTGATTTAAGGTTGAGCTTTTAAAAGAAAAATATAGTATAATAAAGTAAAAAAATCAAAGGAATAAAACTTATTGGTGGTTCATATATTAAATATAATCAAAGTGGGTAGAAATGGTTTTATAAATTTTAATTTTGATGATGGAAAATTTTTTACTACGTATTAGCTACAAATGTTAAATTGTGATTATCCCTAATAAAATTGTAATCTATTCAATTTTTAATGAAGGATCTTGAAATTAAAAGTACGAGATTTTTTAAGGGGAGCTGCACCTGCATCTATATCTTCAACATATGAACATGATGAAACCCTTTGTTATTTGGGTATTGTACCACATTCCATTAGAGGATTTTTAAGTAGATTTCAACAAGTTATACCAGCAACACAACGATTTAATCAATGCATTGCATGTTCATCTCAAGTAAATAAAAATATAAATTGAATCAATATATATTTATTTTATAACATATTTTTGTCAATTTAGATTATTAATTCTTATAAAAATGAAGGATTTGATTTTCTACTAAAGACATTCAATGAGCCTCACTATCTTGAAGATATTACAGGACTTACAGAATTACATTCAGAAATGGATGATCTTGATGTAAATACTCATATCTTACATCAAATTTAATTTAAATTTTAATTTCTTTATTTCGTTTTACAGAAATGGGATTATGATAAAGTGAATGACAGTACTGATGATGATGATGAAAATAAGGAAGAAATACCATAAATATTAATTAAATTTTATATAATTCTAATTATTTTATTTATATTTTACAATACACTCCTGCTAATTGCAAAGTTTAGAAATAGTAATTATATTTTATTTTATATAAAAAAAAACATTTTCTTGCCTTAAAATTTGTTATTGTATTATTTATTTTAATTGAAATTTTTTATTATCTATTAACTTAAATATGTTTTAATATTTTGTTATTTTACATTATTTAAATTATTTTTTTTCTTCATGTTTATTCATTGCTTTTATATAAATGGACCAAAAATAAAAAATTATTAAATGTAACAATAAATAAACATAATCTTGTTTATTAAATAAAACCAATCTATTCTTTTTATAGAAAAACTGAAGAAATTTGTGCAATTAGATGGAAATTTAATCTTTCAAACAAACCTGATTTGACTTTTGAAAATAGAGAATTATAAAGGACTGAATTAGATATATTCAATATATTTTTCTCCACTCTCTTAAATTTATATAAATGAAATCTACCAAATAACCATTTAATGCTATACTGTTGAAGAAAAAAACGTAACACTAAGATTTTATTTAAATAATAATAGAATGTAATTTTATTGCATTGAAATTGAATAAATATTTATGATATAGTGTATTTTAACCTTTCTTAATAAGTGTGACATAATTTTAAAACAATTTATTTAAAAATAATTTAAATAAAATAGATAATAATAATAATAAATTTTCAACGAGATTTTAATTTATCAATTTTGTTTAAACAGGCAAAAACATCGATAAAAAGACTTAAATTGAGTTCAATCGTGTTATCTCCTCATGCATGCAATTCTTGGCATTCCAGCAATTAGAGCTCTTATGTCATCCTGAGTCCTAGCAGAGATGGAATCTCCTGACCTTCTCCACACACTTTCATGTCCAGCCGAAGATTTCTCCAATGATTCCGCTGACAATTTTTATACTCGCGGACAAAGTGAGGCCGGTGGCAGGTCTTTTTGAGACTAAGTTAGATTCATTGCGTCTTCTAGTTGTCCTGATGCTGGCATTTACATCCTGAACATCTTCAACGCGATTCCTTTCTTATACCATTGTATATTTGTAGGGTGTCATACCAAGATCCTTACGCAAAATTCGTCTCAATGTAGTCTCGGAAATGTCCAGTTGTTGAGAACGACGGTGAACTGATATTCCTGGCGACTCACGCACACTCTCGGCAACAGCAGCGATATTCTCGGTTGTGCGCACTGTTTTTGGCTTATCACGTGTTGGTTTGTCAATAATAGTGCCAGTTTCTCTCAATTTCTTCAAAAGAAAACGCACATACGGAGCTGACGGCGCCTCTTTTCTTCCCATTTCCGTACGTAATTGTCGCACACATTCTGCAACCTTACCATGATTTTCAAAGTAAAACTGCACTATTTTCACGCGCTCCTCAAGCGTATACACAACCATTTTTATTCAGCAGAAGGATAAAAATCTGGATAAAACTGACTTTCTGTGACATTAAAGTTACCAGTGTTGAAATAACCGCTAGTTAAATAAAAAAAAGTTAGATGGCGGACCCTTTATGTATTAAAAGAAAAACAAGGATTGAATGAAAAATATTTTAGATTTCATTAAAAATCAATAAATTTATTTTAATTTAATCGTAATTTTTAAATCAATTGTTTTAAATTTATGTCCCAATTATTAAGAAAGGTTAAAAAACATTCTATATCTTATTAATAGTTTATTCAATATTATTACATTTTATTATTTTTTTAAAAAAATCTCAATGTCAAGTTCTTTTTTTGATCCGTTGTGTATTTGTATATTATTATATTAAATTATTCTATTTTAAAATATATTTCTGATAAAATAATAATCTTTGCTAATTGATTATTTATTTCTTAAAATAAGTTATTCATGAAATTTAATATACAAATAAATTATTGAAAATAGTTTTACTTTAAGTATTAAATCTATAATTATATTTTTATTCAAATCAATTCTATTCAATAGATAATTTTGTTTTTATTTATTAAATTAAATTAAATTAATTTTAAATTAATTAAACTTTTAATCATTAAATATAGCGCTTTTTTTTATCAATATTTTAAATAAAAATTTTATATTAAAATAACATTCTACATTTCTCCAAAATCCTTTAAATGGTTATTTTTATTTTTAAATAATTATTTTTTTCATTTAAACCAATTTTATTTATTATATATATCATCTATTTGAACATTACATTGAAATATCAAGATAAAAAAGGATCTAAAAAATGGCGGCTGTTGTTGATGAGGTTGGTAAATCAGATGAAAAATTAAATGATGAGATTATATTGGATAAAACTCTAGATCAAAATCAAGAAGAAAATGGAGCAAATGAAGCATCAAAAAAGAAAAAGAGGAAAAAGAAGAAGAAGAAGGCTGGTAAGGTTTATTAGAATGTCTGCCTCACCCATGTTTTACATTTTTCATCTTATTTTTATAAAATAATATTTATTATTATATATAAAAACATTCTAATCGAATAAATTATTATTTTTCATTGCTAAAAACAAATTTTATCTAATGTCATTTCGTATTTTTATAGATTCTATTTTAATTTTGTCCTTTTGCACTATCTAGTTATTTACTAGTAATCTTGTTTATATATATATATATATATATATATATATAAATTTGTTACCATTATTAAATAATAATAAAGTGATCAAATCTATTCTGATATATATATAAAAATAGTCACAGATAGATTGATTCCTAATTTAATCTTTAATTTTAGGTGCTGGAGAAGATTCAACTGATGTACCTGAAGAGGATTTAAATGTGAAAGAAATTACAGAGAATTTAGAAAGCACAGAATTAAATGGGAAAGATGATAAAGATGAAGGTTGTTTGATTAATTATTAATTTATATCGAATCATGATGTGCATTTTATCATTATTATCTTTCAATTTTCTCGTTTTATTTAATATTAATATTGCCATTATTATTATCATATGATTTCAAATGAAATTTATTATTTAATTTTAGAAAATAAAAAGAAAAAGAAAAAGAAGAATAAAAATAAATCTAAACCTGGAGTTAAAGGACAAACGGACCCTCCTTCAATTCCAATAACTGAACTCTTTCTAAATGGTAAAATCATAGTATTATTTAATCGTAGTATTTTTAATAATAAGGTATTATGACAAATCACCTTTATTTGGTTTATTAATTAGATTAAATGATTTTTTTTTTCAATTTTCAATATAGATAAATATTGTATTTAATTAAAAAAAAGTCCCATTGAAATTGTGGTTTTAAAAGATATATAAAAAAATTCTTAAAATATAAATCTCAGTGTGGTATTATTCAGAAAATTATTTTATTTCAAAGAAATATCAATTTTTGCACATTTTTTTTTAAATTTTTTAATTCTCTTATCTAAAATCTATCTTATCTATCTATCTATCCAAAATTGGATTATCTTATTAATTATAAATCATTAATAATCATTATCAATTACATTATTATTCATCGTATTAATATGTCAAATACGTGGACCGTCAACAGTCTCGCCAAAGAGGCTTGAAAATTTTTCAAATAAAAATATTTTTGAGTACCTTTTATTTTGATTAGTTATTTGCAGTTTAATTTTTGTCTATCAATAATTAATAATTTTAATATAAGGGAAAATACTGGGCTAAATTAAATCCAACTTTCGAAAATTAATTTGTTGAAATGTAAAATTGTGTAGAAAGAGAAAAGGGGAAAATTTGAGTGTAAAATTTAATCTTTCCAATTTCTGTAAGGAATAATTTTATGATTAATTGGCATTAACATGAAAATGTAAATTACTAATAAATTCCTATTAATTTTTTTTATTTTATTAAATATAATTTTTAGTTTAAATATGGCATAAAATATAAAAAGATATGTAGGTATAATATAACATACATTTAGTCAAATAAATACATAATAAATAATTCTAAAAATTATATTTTATGAATTTTCAAATTATTTTATTCTTTCGTTCTATGTTCGGGATAGTTGATACCCAGGGCCGCCCTAACCACAGGGCTAATTGGGCTATAGCCCTAGGGCGCAAGCCTTCTGGGGGCGGCATTTTTTATTGGTTTATATATTTTTACTAACCATTTTGTGTAATTTCTTATGAAAAGGGGCGCAAAATTTTAGGAGCCCACGGGCGCCGAAAATCTTAGGACGGCCCTGTTGATACCGAACAACGCTTATTTTGATGAAGCCTGACTTTTTTCAATTGATTTATTTGATTTAACATACTAGTCTCTTCCTTTAATGAGTTTGTAATAAGAACAATAATCTTATAGTAGTTTAATATCTGATACAATGAAATTACTTTTTTGCTTCATTTAAAAAGAATCTAAGTTAATCCAAAAAAATTAAAAAATTGATAGGATCATTTTAATTTTTAAAACCAAATCAATTCTTCAACCAACCAATACTTTATTCTTCGCACTTTGAAAAGTTTTTATATCTAAAATAGACCAAATGTTCGAATAATACCGAACCATAAAATAAAAAATAGGGGACATGTGTCATTAATATTTACATAGCAAGTAAATAAATCGGAGTTAATATTTTATTTTTATATTCAACTTGACATAGTATCAATCTATCAATGGGTCTCGAGCCAAATATATGTCGAATTTTTAAGTCCTCTAGACCAGGAGTCGGCAACCTGCGGCCCTTTTCGCCTTTTTGTGCGGCCCCCCAAAGCATTAATATAATTTTGATAAAATCAACAGAACGTGCCGAAATGTGGCCGGTGGCAATAATGTATACGAACAGAAGTACAAATTTACAAAACTTGTTGAGGATCTCAGTATCCCAAACACAACCGGACGTAAATGAATTATCCAACAATATTCAAGAACAAACATCGCATTGAACCTTAATGAATGAATAAAATGAAAGATATTTTATATTCACATAATAATGTATTTTTGTAATTGAAATTGTATTTTCCTTTTTCCTGTTACAAACTGTATTATTTTTGTTTTCTAACATTCTTGTTCTTTTATTATAATATTTATTTCATTATTATATTATTTTATTATATTTATAAGTATGTAATTGGAATCGTATGTTTTTATTTAAGAATTGATAAATTTTGTCAATAAAAAGTACTTTTTTCTATAATCTTTTAATAATATTTATACTTGTATATGATATAAAAGCACTATGTAAGTTATATTTGAATGTGCGGCCCGCATAAAAAAAATTATTTTGAAAATGGCCCGCCATCCGAAAAAGGTTGCCGACCCCTGCTCTAGACCAGCGGTCTTCAAACTTCTTGAAAGTTTGTTAGCCAAGTCATATTAGGTAAAAAAAGAGGTCAACCTCGGAATGAAAGATAATAAGCTGGTATAAACCTTTGTTTTGTCGTTCTAAATGTTGTCTCAAAAGTCACAAATGCTATCGTATCCGCGTCTTAAGATATTGAAGGTCAAAGGTCATAAAAATCGTTTTTCGCGAATATCTCGCTTTCTATTGCTTAATTGAAATTTGCACCTATTAAGTTGTAGAGTATAAAATTCTCTACAACTTTTGTTTTAACTTTTTTTTCATACGATCAACCGTTTTTGAGGTAGAGCGCGAAGAGTGGGCAGCGCACAGTCATATATGGTCCAATGCAAGGTCAAGCAAGCGTGAGTTACGGTTATCAGTACGTTGTATAAAGTCAATAATTTATTAAAATATTATAATTATTAAACAATGCCCATTATATATGTACTAATTATTAATTGTTTATATTTTATTAAAATAAGTAACTTAATTATTTGTATTAATTATTTGTGTCCGTCCATCCGTCCGTCCGTATAGATGTGTACAGCCTGAACGGCTCAACGGATTTTGATGAAATTTGGTATATTTACTTAATGCATCACTAGGATGAATTGATCAACTTTTGGTGCAAATCCGGAAACCGGAAGTGGTAGTATTAGCGATCGACGATAGGAAGGGAAGGGTTATTTTCACACCAAATTTCACATGAGGAGATTTTTTACATATCATCACGAATCATTCACTTTGCATTGATTTTATACTCGAGAAAAATCATCTTTATTAGTTTTTTCTTAATTAAAATTATATGACGTCATCCAGCCATTCATGACGTCACAGCCTGGTCTTACATATATATTATAAATAAAATAAAATTAAAAATATTTATGTTATATCCATCTCTGTTTTTTATTACATTAATAGATATATTAAAATTATTTGAAATTGTTTCTGTAGCTGGAAATTAATTTATTTCAAACCGTCGGTCGGTTCGGATCTGGCCACAGGTCAACTTATTTTACCTAATATGACTGGGCTATGTACCACAGAAACTTCAATAAAAAATTCAGGTATTACTAAAATTATTTCGTTATTATAACAAAATGTACTGTAGGTATTAAAGTCAGGTAATAAGGTACCACTAAGGGTACTTGTACCAATTTTAGAACTATTCTAGGCCCTTCCATATATGATGTTCCACGTAATTCAACCCCCTCTTATTATTAAAAATCAGAACAAGAGGGATCGATGCCTTTCCTTAAACCCGTTTCTCTGTTTATCTGTTCAAAATAGAGTTGACAGTATTCTAGATTGTAGAGAGGACATAAATAGTTTCTATATTGTTTGTTGATAATAAGTTGATGGGTCAGTAGTTTTGCAAATCTTTTATATCTCCTTTTTTTATATATTATATTTATAAAAATATAACATTTGTAGATGACTTTCGGATCTTAAATATATAGGATAGCCGCATGCTTTTAAAATTTCCACTGTTATGCCTTCTGCTTCGGGAGCTTTTCCATTTGGCAAGATCTTGGTCACTTTCCTGTTCAAAGAAAAGAAAGTATGGAAGTGAAACAAATGTTGGTGGTTTGGATGATTTGTAGAGAAATGTTTTTTTTTTGTATTCTACTCTATTTCTTGTTTTGATGTTATTCTTCTTTAAACACATGGAATCATATTTTTTTAATTATAAATATAATTTAAAATATTAACAGATGAAGCTTTGATCTAAATCTATTTTCCAAAACCATTGTTATTAGGATTTATTTTTTGATATTTATTGACACCTGTTGATTAATTTAAATACTTTGAGTAAAACAAATAAGATTATTTATTTTTAGGTAATTTTCCTGTTGGTCAAATTATGGAATATCCAACAAGAGCAGATGACCGAACAGCTAAAAATAGATTTACCAGTGAAGAGAAAAAAGCATTGGATCATCTCCATCATGATATGTATAATGAGCTTAGATTAGCAGCTGAAGCTCATAGACAGGTAACCAATCTACAAGATACATATATAAAAATAAATGTATATAGGTGTGTGTATGTTTGTATTTTTGAAATACAAATCTTTCCAAAATAATAAAATAGGGAATATATATATAGTTTAATCATTTATTAGATATATAGAATTTGTTCATCATTAAAGAATTAAAAAAATTTCACTATTAATTAATTGGTTGAAAAAACAGATAAAAATTTGTATAAGTAGGGAAAGATGAAGATGGGAAAAGTTAAAAAATACATTTAGAAAATGTGTCTTAGTCAAGAAAGACTCATGGTATAAGTCAATGGCTCAAACCTCATCAAATTTAAAATAAATTAATTCTATTCTAATCATACTATGAAGATCTTTAGATAATTTAAAAATATTTTTTTCAGACTCGAAGACATATTCAGGAATGGGTAAAGCCTGGAATGACAATGATTGAAATTTGCGAAGAGCTCGAAACAACAGCTCGTCGTTTAATTAATGAGAATGGCTTAACAGCTGGCTTAGCTTTCCCAACTGGTTGCTCAAGAAATCATTGTGCTGCACATTATACTCCTAATCGTGGCGATACAACCGTTTTAGAATATGATGATGTTGTTAAAATTGACTTTGGAACTCATATTAATGGTAAAATATTATATTTATATTCTTTTACACTTACTCCCATCTTTTTACTTTCATATATATAAGTATATATTTATATTCTTCTCATTTCTTACTGCAATAATTTTTATTCCTTTATTTTCTTTAATAATTTATATCCTTATCATTTCAACTTTTTTGTAAATCTCTTTATATACTGACAAAGACAAACTTGATAATTACAATTTATTATAAAAATATTTTTACAGGACGTATAATTGATTGTGCTTTTACTTTATCATTTAATCCGAAATATGATAAATTAATTGAAGCGGTTCGTGATGCTACAAATACCGGTATTAAAGTAAGTTTAATTAGTTATATTTATTTCTTCTATTTAATTTTTTATATTTATTAAAAAAAAATCATCATTCTGTTACTTATAAGGTTGCTGGAATTGATGTTCCACTTTGTGAAATTGGTGAAGCAATTCAAGAAGTAATGGAATCGTATGAAGTAGATCTAGATGGGAAAACTTATCAAGTTAAAGCAATACGAAATCTTAATGGTCATTCAATAGCTCCTTATCGTAAGTTAATTTTCCCATTTATTTCTTATTATTTAATGAAGTCGATCTTTTGGATTCAGATCTTAATATTCTTTTCACTATGGTCATATTCATCTAACATGTATATCTTTATATCTATCTCTATGGCTAATTACATCAGAAGTTCTTCTTCAAACCTCCCTATTGTGAGCCACCAAATCTTTCCTATTTAAAAAAATCTGGAGTGTCTTCACTCGACTATCTCGCAATTTGAATTGGATTAAATAACATTATATTTAAATTAAATTTAATTAATTATAAATTATAAATTAAAATTAATAAATAATATTTAATAAACCAGCGTGTGTTTGGCTATTTGTTGATGGCACCACATCATGTGCTGGCGCGTGATTTGCAGTCATGTTCAAAAGTTAATTTCGGTACTTTCAGTGAATCAATCAAGCTGAAATTCTATATATAGCAGTTTTATACAATTTTTAATCATATGAAAAACTATCGAACATATCTCTTTATTTTTAATGTCAGAATGTCAGTTTAGAGGAAAAAAAATGAAAACGACTCTTCTAAAAAAGAGACGGTTGGAGGAAGTTCCCTAGCACCACATAGGCAGATTGATAGATAGATAAGATTCTCCTAAGGGAGGAGGACATTTATGGTCTATAAATATTAGAAAAAGAGAAAGTCCCATCGAACAAACAAATAAATCAATTAATTTATTATATTTTAAGATTATCTATAGTTACAATTATAAAAAAGTTATTTTTTGTTTTATAAAATGTCTCATATTTCTATCTTTCGAATTGCTTATTATTATAATAAAAAACATTAATAAATTTTAATTTTGTTTTTAGGAATTCATGCTGGAAAGACAGTGCCTATTGTTAAAGGAGGTGAAGCTACAGTTATGGAGGAGAATGAAGTGTATGCAATTGAAACATTTGGATCAACTGGTCGAGGAGTTGTTCATGATGATATGGATGTATCTCATTATATGAAAAATTATGATGTTTCTTATGTTCCTCTCAGACTTCAATCGTCGAAAGCACTCTTAGGTATTTATATTTACATTTTTGATTTGTTTTTTTAATAAATTTAATTTTTACTATTTTTAGGTGTAATTAATAAGCACTTTGGAACTCTTGCATTCTGCAAACGATGGTTGGATCGAGCAGGTTGTACTAAATACCAAATGGCCCTTAAAGATTTATGCGATAAAGGAATTGTGGATTCTTATCCACCATTATGTGACATTAAAGGCTCTTATACAGCTCAATTTGAGCATACAATTATTTTAAGACCAACATGTAAAGAAGTCGTCAGCAGAGGAGACGATTACTAGTCGGGTCAATTTCTTTGACTCGTTCTTCCATTCCTTCCAGTTTTGGTAAATTTATATTTACTATTAAATATTTTTTGTCACCATCATATTGAATTAACAAAAAAATATACAACCTTTTTCTTGTTTTCTATACGATATACAGTCAACAAATATCGGAAAATGCTTTTGAAATAATACAAAGTTATTCAAATTTAGCAACATTTAAAATATATCAATTTTTGTCAGATATATTTTGTTTCTATATTGAAAACATCAAAATTCAAGATATTTTACAAAAAATGAATGATAATGAAATATTCCTCATTCGTTATTTCAAAATTGTATCGAGATAGTATTTACAGAAATAAAATAACATTTATTTAATAAATTAATATATGAATAAATAAATATTTTAATTTCATAAATTAAAAAATATATTTAAAATATTAGTAATTATCTTTTAATTTGTATAATTTGTATATATATAAATATTGTGAAGGTAAGAGATTAGGATATATTTTCCATTCGGGATAAATTAATTTTTATTAAAACAATACAAAACTTAATAAAATTTCTCTCAAGAATAAAGAAAGATTTTTTTCTCATCGTTTTTTGCTATTAAGAAATAAATATATACTACATGGGCTGAAAAGTCCCGGGATTTTTCAATAGGTGAGGCCACTAGAAAATGAACATGACTCATTTCGAGAGGCTCATCTGTCACTAGTTTATGTATGAAGTATCATGACATTTCGTCCATTCGTTTACAAGCTACAGTCGTTTGAGTGACGCTACTTTCGCCTTCATAAGAAAAATGGAAAAAACAGGAATATCGCGTCTTGATTAAACATTGTTTTTTAATGAGAAAAACTTGTAAACAATCATTGCACTGGTTGCAGGAATGTTATACCACATCTGCTCCTTCGAGAACAACAGTTTATCAAGACGCAATATTCCTGTATTTCCATTTTTCTTATGAAGGCGAAAGTAGCGTTACTCAAACGACTGTAGCTTGTAAACGAATGGACAAAATGTCATGATACTTCATAGATAAACTAGTGACAGATGAGCCTCTCGAAATGAGTCATGTTCATTTTCTAGTGGCCTCACCTATTGGAAAAATCCCCGGACTTTTCAGCCCATGTAGTATATATATAAAAATACTCTGGAATTGAATTTTGATTTTTTTGATTAAATAGTCTTTTTTTCACTGTTTTAACTGTTTAGTCAAATAATTTATTTTATCATCAACTAAATTTCATTATTTCATTTACTTAATAAACTACATTTATTGTTTTAATTACTACTCCTTTATTCAGATCATGTAGAAAATTTAATAATTTATAAATTTGTTATTATTTTTAATAAAAATAATTAATCTTTTATTTTTTTCATTAGGTGCTGATTCAACTGAAGGGATCTTTATGTCTAATAACAAATTGCTTGAATATTTTTCTCAATAATTTTAATCACTTTGTTAAACTAATTCATAATAAAATTATATTGAAATAATGTTTTTTTTATTTTTTTAAATTTAAATTTTCTTTTTATCATTATACCCTGCCAGATTACTCAATGAGTACAACAAATCATTTTTATGCTGTAGAATACAATGTCTAAATCTCACAATATGTCACATAGCTTGTTTTATCAGTTTACATACGCCTTCGATGTTTTTTGCAACACCAATTTTGGTTCTTTATAGAAGTATAAAGAATTAAGTTCATCGACATAGTCTTGTTTTGATAATCCATCGATGTCGATGCATCCAAAACAATAACCTTAATTGGAGTTGGAAAAAGTGCTTCAAAATTTGGTTCAAACCCAAATAAAAGTGATGAGTATATTTTAAAAAGCAATAAAGTTGATTTTGAACATAATTATTTGTTGATTAATTATTAGGCTGGAAATATAAATAGCAACCCTTATATTATGTTTTTTTTATTAATGTTCATGTTTTTCTATAATTCTTATAATTTTAATAAAATTTAATTTTTTTGCTGGTCTATACTATCCCCTTGAGCATATTTCATTCCCAAAAAACTTAATTTATTTTCTTTCATTTATCATCCTGGATAAATTACATTTTTTTTTAATATTTCTTGGTTTTACCCTTCGAATGTTTTTAAATTTTTTAAATATTCAAATAAAATAATATATATACAAGTGCTTTTCCCTGGAATTAAACGATATTTGTATCATATTTCTTAATTTTGTATTCATAATCAAATGCGTTCAGACTCTGAACCGAAGTAGGCATCCTATGATATCTGAATAATTGTTTTATCCCGAAAATTAATTTTCGTATGTCTATGTATTTTCTTACAATTTTTTTTATTAAATGTAACCATATTAATTTGAATTTCTAATGCTACGACGCGTTTTTTCATAAAACATGTATTAACTACATCCTACCCATACCTGATCGATCAATGGGTCAGAATATTTCTCGACATTCTTGAAAATTTTTTAAAACAATATTAAATATATGTAAATATCGATAAAAATTTAATATAGGTTCAAATAATTAGCAACACATCAACATATTCTTATATGACAGCATGGACTTGAGGATTTCGTAATATGCATATATTGAATAGAATAGAATAGAATCTTGAGAATTCAAATAGGAAATTATATTGTATTAAAAATATTTTCTGTATGTGTGAATATTGTGAGTCAAAATTTAAATGCCTGCTCCAATTATAATTATATATAATTCTTCCTAAACCTATCCTATGCATACCTCTGCAAGGACAACGCCTATTAACTCGGTTATATAAATGATGAGGTGTCCTATCAAACTTAGTAGAACGGGTTCTATCAAACTTTCCTTAATTTTCTTGATCGGAGGCGCTGCTTTTTATCAAGTAGCTCCCCAATGTTGATCCCGCAGGCTGGGTTGACCCCATCCCATAGACCCCAGCTAGAGAAATTCCCTTGCCAGGTCCGGAATTTGAACACGGGACCCCAAGAATGCGACCTAGCTACGCTACCTCCCATCCTGTGGCGCCTTTTCTATGCATACAACTTTTGTATATAACCCCAATTGATTATCAATTAAAATACTATTAATAATATAAATTCATAAAATCTAGAAATTACTTTTGAATATAAAGAATTTATATAGTTTTTTAATTATCTTTTCTATAGGTCACTTGTTACCTATCTATCCAGGGATGTTCCGACCCGGGGGTGCAGGGGGTGCGGGGCACCCAGACGGCAAGCCTAGGGGGCGGCGCGAGCCGCCTTAAAAGTACTTATTCATTTTATGTTTTTTTAATTATTTTCAATATGGCTGTAAAATACAAAAAGGTCAAATGATTTTGCGATCAGGATCTTAAATACTTTCGATTTTTTTTCAATTTTTTATAAACTAAATTAACTTAAATTTACTTTATCTTTTTTTATTTGTAAATTTTTAACAACTTTGGGGGAAGGGGCGGCAAACTTATTCACGCACCCTAGGAACGGCCCTGTATCTATCTATCTATCTATATATATTAAACTGATTATTAAATTAATAATATTGAGGCATTAAAATGAGATTATTTGAATCACAAACATTCTAAATATTGTTAATTAACCCATGACTACACTACACACTATAAAGATTTCCTAATATTCCTTCTTTTTTTGTAATTCCATCTTATATTAATCTAATAATAATAATTTTAATACTTAAATAAAATAATAAATAGATAAATCTTATATATTAAACTATTGCTATTAGATGACCAATAATTTTAAATTTAAATATACAATTTTTCAATTTATAATACATCCTTTTCGTACTTTACTTATTCTTTACACAATTTGAATTCTTTAATAATATTAACTACGAATACACTTTCTATTTAAAATATATATATTTAATAAGAAAATGTATCTTTCTTTATAAGTATTTAATACCTTTATACACTCAAACTTAAGAATAATATAAAATACCATTAAAGCAGTGGTTTCCAACTTTTCTGTACCGGCGCCCCCCATTTTCTAAAAAAAATTCTTGCGCCCCCTTACACATTTCTGAAATAATATAACAACATGGAACAGGAGTGGGCCATGGTAAAAAGTCATCTGACTTTTTCTTTAGAACCATACTGAAAAAAAAATCGAAATTTTTCAAAAATTTACGGGCACTTGAATTTCCTTCGCCCCCCCCCCCCCCAAGGGAGGCGCCCCCACAGGTTGGAAACCGCTGCATTAAAGGGACAAGGTATCCCTTTTGTTTACTCTCATCCTTGAAAGGTAGGCAACTATTTACACATCTACTGATGGATTTCTTATCCAAGTTGATTGGGGATATAAATTATCGAAAACTTTTTTAATATAAAGTTTTCTAATTATCTTTTACCAAATTTAATTAATTTTAATTTTTTTAATAACGTAAATCTAAAACTGTGGTAAATTATTTAATATTTTGATAAAATTATATTTTATTTAATTAAAATTATACAAGGTAGTTAATATAAATTCTTTACATTAGATTTTAATATTAATAACCTTAAATGATTTGATATTTTTAAAAAATTTAAAAATATAAATAATTTTTTTTTTGAATACCTGATATTTGAGGAAGGTACATATCCTCTTATCTTAAAAGCATTTTGTGAATTGGAATCTTTACTTGCTTAATATTCAATCCTCTAATTATAAAAGTTAAGAGAAAATATTTTTTTTTAATTTAAAGATTTCTAATATCTAAATCAGCGGTTGCCAAAGTGGTGGTCCGCGAGAAAATTTCGCTGGTCCGCAGAAAAATGTGGAATATCCTTACTCATCATGTTAAGTTATGTTTTAAGATGCATTAAAACATGATTCAATTCATAACAATACGTGATAAGTTATAAAAACTCAATGTTTATGTGTTCTTTGATCACAATTTTTATATATAAATATATTTAACACTTAAAAAATCCTATTAGTGGTCCGCGGGATTTAAATTATGAATTAACTGGTCCGTGAGGTCAAAAAGTTTGGCGACCGCTGATCTAAGTTGTGTATTCTAGATAAAGTAATAAGTTTTGAGCGATTTCTTCTAGATGCCATTATGCGTTAGAGCTTTCTTAAAATTGAGGTGAATATACAAAGAGAAAATTCGATATTTTCTCCAGCACTAATACGACAAGTGAAAAAGCATAGTAAGCAGCCAAAAAAATTTATAGCCTTTATGACCCCAACATTCTAGAACAAGGTAGAACAATTTTTGTAATATGAAAGAATGACTTTCTAACTTTATAACCACATTAATATATACGAGGGTGGGGTGAAAAGTTTCCGGCCTGACCAAGAAAAACGATGTTATTAAATTTTTTTTTCTTTTATTTTTCAACATTCAAGATAGCTGAGTACGATGTCAGCTGAACGTGTGAGAAATATTTTCCATGAACATGGAAAGCTGTGTGCAACGTGGGTGCCGTGATTTTTGCTGTCGTTAGACCAAAAACTGCTTCGAAAAACGGACAATTTGGCGCTGTAGGCGTAATCCAAATAAATTTTTGCGTCAATTCATAACTGTTGATGAGACTTAAATTAATTAATTAATTAATTAAAAACAAATTATGAGAAATGTTTCAGTGTTGATGGAGATTATGTTGAAAAATAAAGCAAAAAGAAAATTTAAAAACATCGTTTTTCTTAGTCAGGCCGGAAACTTTTCACCCCACCCTCGTATTAATTAGACTAATTATATAGATATATCCCCCCACTCCAAGGGATTACAATAATAAATCACAAGACATTTTCATACATATATTCATTACAATTGAAAATATGATTTTATTATTTATTAATAAAATGGAAATTTAATAAAATATGAACGTAATAATGAAAATTTATATAATATTTATATAATATAGGTATGATAGAAAATATAATTTAATATTTAATTATGAAAATAAATGCCTACCTCACAGGGGGCTAAATAATAAATACAATTTAATTGAAATAATCTTAGCCATTTAGAATGATTAAATATAGGTGCTGTATACTGTATATAGTAAATATAAAATGACCGCGATATATAAAACAATTTAAATTATGAATATAATTGAATATTTCATTTATTTTAAAATAATAATTAAAAATTAAATGTCATATAAAATGATGATGAATATTAATTATCATAACTATTTTAATGTATTTTATTTAAATTTTATAGAAATAAATAAATATATTAATTAATGAAATGAAATGATAGATTAGTTTATAAATTATCACAATTTGTCTATTCTTTAGAATTAGAAAATCTCTAGTCTGATTTGGTGAGACTGTCCTTTGAAGATGTGCCATTGAATGAGGAGAAGAATTGCATTTGTCTCATAAATGGTCTTGTAGACTAAGCAATGTTTAGTAAGAGAGACGGTACTAGACTATTGGTAAACAAGTTTCAAAAAAAAAACAGATTTTTACCATATCGTATTTGGGATATGATAATGAGTTTAAAATAAAAAAAATATAAAAAAAAAACTTTTTAAAAACACGCTTTTATTTAAATGCACTAAAAAGTAGAAAATAATTTCGCCACACACACCACAATTGCAGGGAAAAACATAAATTCTACTTCAAATAGATATAGTTATCAATTATAGTTAAAAAAGGAAAAAAAAACAGAAAGAATTGTGGATATACAATGAAATGTCCTTCGTATTCTTTTCCTTTCTCTGCATGTTTGGCGTCCACGATTTCATTTTTTAGATATGATTAATTATAATGAAATTGTGGTGTGTGTAGAGAAATTATTTTCTACTTTTTAGTGCATTTAAATAAAAGCGTGTTTTTAAAAAGTTTTTTTTTTATATTTTTTTTATTTCCTAACTTTTAGTCTTGATAGAAATTTCGCCCGGTTTTTTATTTGAGTTTATTGTGTGAATGTTGAAAGAATCTAATCCAAGTCGATACTTCACCTCAAAATATTGTATATCAAATCGGTGGTATAGGGGGCTGATTATTATTATTATTATTATTTTATTATTATTATTCGATTATTGGTTTATATATACATATATCTTTTCAAAAACAGTATCGCCATTACTTTAATTGATATTCATTTAAATTAAAAAATATTTTTACAAAATAATTAAACGTGATTTAAATTAATATTATATTAATATTTAATTACTATTTTTCAATATTATGCAATATGTAGGTACTTACTATTTTGTATCAATATTTTATGTAATATGTAATTACTAATTGATAAATATAATACCTCCTAGGTCACCTATGACCTAAGTTGAATCAGAATATTGCATTGTCATCGGAGTTACATATGTATGCGAAATTTCAGCTCATTCGAACATTGGGAAGTGGGTCAGATTAACGTTGCAAGATTTGACGACACGGAAACGGGTGTAAGCTAAATTAAATCGTGTAAAAAAAAAATGAATTATTTAATATGTGATTTTCATTTTTAAAATTTTTAAAAATGAATTGGCTTTAACACTTAATAATTATTTATCATCAATATATTAAGTCATTTAAAATGCTGTAATGTCATTAATTATTTTTATATCTTCATTCCATTTATATCCTTAATCCAGACAAATATTGCAAAATAAATAGATAATTAAACTATTAATTAATTAATTATTTGAACTGCTAAGATCATTGAGTGTGGGTTGCTCATTATCAGTTTAAATTTTATTGATTTCATTTCACTTTGTAATATATATATATATAAATTAAATTTCAAGATACTATGTAATAAAATACTTTTATTAAATTCTTTTTCATTTATTTATTTAATTTTGATTTAAATGGTTCTTAAATAATCAAAAAGGAATGTTTTTTTTTTTACTTTCTTCTTCACGTTTTATCAATTTCATTTATTCATTTGCCATTTAAATAATATTTTATTACAAAGGAATATTCGTAAATTGATAATTATTTTTTAAATTTTCAAATAAATATGTATAGGTATATTCAATTACTTTTTATAAGTAATTTAAAAATATAAACATCTATATAATTAATTATAATCTTTTTTTTTCATAAATATCACGCTTATCGTTTTCTGAATGGATATATCTACATCAGCGGTCGGTGAACTTTTTTAATAATTACCCCAAAATATTTTTGTGTAAGTTGATATTACCCCATGGTGAAGAGAAAAAAAAACGAAATCGCCTCTTTTTAGCATCTTTCCTATTATAGCCCCCCCATGATAATTTTGAAAAGAAAACAATAACTAAAAATTTAATTTGTAAAAATACTAACAGGTTTATAAAATAGCAAAATAAAAATTTATATTTTTTTTTCACAATAGTTTTAGTTTTACCCCCAAAAATTTCATTTTTACCCCATTTGAGGTAATTTACTCGGGTTCCCCGACCGCTGCATTAAAGTATACATACGTAAAATAATTATTAAAGACAATCAAATGTGAAAGAAAAACATAGCACTCACTCTCCCTTTAAAAGTTCCCCCAATAGACTGACTGAGAAAAAATATTTCTATTCTATTTAAATAATAATCAGGGTCAAAAATATCCTCTTAGAAAAAAATTTTTTTTTTACTAATCGGATTTTCTTTTTTTTTTCTTTAAAAAAAAATAAAGAATTAAGTCAAAAATATAAAAATACCAGACAATTTTAGTTCTTACTTTACACGCACATAGAGAAGGAGTGCCCCCACCCTTTCCTTTATCTCTTCAATGTTAATTAATATATAATCGAATATATTTGTATATCTTGTAACTATTCTTTACAAAAAGTGTTCTACCTTTACAAGTTAAACTGAAAAAACATAACAAAACGAAATTGCCTCCTTTTAGCATCTTTCGTATTATAGTACCCCCCAGGATAATTTTAAAAAGAATAAGCTGGAGTGTCTCCACTTGACTCTCTCGCAAATTTGAATTGGATTAATTAACATATATTATACGAGGTAGGGTCAAAAAGTTCGCGGAATTGGTTATTAAAAATTTATTAAAAATATTTATAACATTCTTACATTATTTCCCTTCAAAATACTCTCCTGCATCTACACATTTATTCCACCGTTTCACTAAGAATGAGAAAAATGTCTCTGTGTGTGTATGTGTGTATGTATGTAGACAAGATTACGCAAAAAACAGTTTAAGCTAGAATAATGAAATTTGGTACACGGGTATTATTCAAAATTCGTAGTTTTCTATCAACTTTTGAGAAATGTAGCTCTTTCTGGAGTGGATCATTATCCTACTACGTTTTCAATATTTTTTCCTTCAAACTGACATTCTGACATTAAAAATAAAGATATATGTTTGATAGTTTTTCAAATGATTAAAAATTGTATAAAATTGCTAAATATAGAATTTCAGCTTGATTGATTCAGTGAAAGTACCGGAATTAATTTTTTAACACGACTGCAAATCTCACGCGCCATCACGTGACGTGGTACCATCAACAAACAGCCAAACATGCGCTGGTTTAATAAATATTATTTATTAATTTTAATTTATAATTTATAATTAATTAAATTTAATTTAAATATAATATATGTTATTTAATCCAATTCAAATTGCGAGATAGTCGACTGGAGACACTCCAGTTTATTTTAGAATAATACTCAATATAAAAATAATATATTTTAAATAAATACTTTCGAGAATCTTTCAAATGAATGAAAGAGAGAGAGAAAGAGAATATTTCAATACTACAATATTTCCAATTTCTATTATTCGCCATTAATCGAATCAATTCGAACAGAAGTGTAATTTTCATTTTAATTCTAGCAGGAAACTTTCTTTATTTAATAAAATGATAAGGGAAATTTATAAATACTAACACATTTAAATATTAATGTAATAAAATAAATTTTAATAAAAAAAAAAAAAATAAAAAAAAAACATTAATAATAATTACTTAAAATTTTCTAGAGTGTAGAGCAGTGATACTCAACTACTGTGCCGCGGCACTTTAGTGTGCCGCGAGATTTTCAAAATGTGCCGCCAAATTTTACAAATGTAAAGTTCAAATTAAGCAAAAGTATTTATTTATTTTATATGTATGTAAAAAAAAAGGTAAAAATGTTTTGGCGATCAGGCTCTTAAACATTTACGACTTTTTTTTCAATTTTTTTCAATATGGTTCTAAAAAAAGGTACAAATTGGTATGATTATTACACTTATCATTTTTAAACCGTTAAAAGTGTGCCGGGGTAAAAAAAGGGTTGAGAATCACTGGTCTTGAGAATAAATATTTGTTAGTGTAATAAATTTGAGATCATTCCTATTACTTTAAATTAAACGAATTTTGAATTTTCATAAATTATATCATTTATCTCTCTAATATTGAGATATTTTTTTTTTCATTAATACTATATGCATCATTTTATTATTACCTTTATAATAAATTATAAAAGTTTGTCCATTCTCATGACCTACTTCAGAATAATAATATTAATAATAATAATAATGTTGAAAAGTAATTTACATGATCATGATGCTATTTAAAAATAATTTTTTTTTTCATAAAAGTATATCATATTAGACAATACTCGTTGCTGGCTTGCTTTTGTTGATAATACTTTTAGAAATATTGTTTTATATTTGGTGCTATTATTGTGTATAATATACAGTACCGGGACCCCGAGCCTCGGCTCGGTACTTAAGTTAAAAAAAATGATTCATTATTATTGGGTTTGGCTGGTAATATTAATACCTGGGACACCGAGCTGTCGCTCGACCCTTTAAAAAATATTAATCTACAATTAATTATTTATTACAATTATTAAATGTTGCATCATTGCATCAATCTGATTAAAATGAATTGAACTGGGGTCCTCAATAATACAAACAAACAATTTTAGCTAGCATAATAAGATTAATCCAAGTAATATCGTCTATTTCTATTCGACACTATTTTCAGTTATGAAATGAACAGTCAGTAGAGAGTAAAAAAATTGTAATTGAAGACCGTTGTTTTTAAAAATAATTAAATTATTTTATAGATTATAAAATAAAAATTATTGTATTAACATTAAAAATATTGAAATAAAAAAATAATAGTTTGATTTAATAAACTAAAATATTATAAACATTTTTAATGTGAATTTCTCAGGGAGGTAGGGAGCCCAATTCATTTAACCATCCATGTTGTATAAGGAATCTTAATTTCTTAACACTCCGTTTTTTCAAATTTAAAATAGAGGGAGAGAAAGAGTTTCAATTATATTCGAATAGTCTATATATTCTATATATGAGTATTTTTTTTTTCTGAATTTAATACCAAGTTGATTTTCAAAATTTTCTATTCTTTATGCATATGATTGATTACATGTGTTAAAATTTAAACAAATTCAAATATTCTAATTTATAAATTTATATAAAATTTAATATTATTTTTTCGAGACTAATGGCAAATACCGGTGGCCCTAGTCAGAGCAAGAGAAGACTCCTTTTGGTAGCGGCCCAGTCGATGATGTTATATGGATCGGAGATTTGGGCTTTACAACTATATTTTAAGTGAAAAAATGATTTCTTGGTTATATAAAAATTAAAATATGATTCTTTATATCTTTATTATACAGAAAAGTAGGCGTGTTAATATAAAATATATACCTGGGACACCGAACTATCACTCGACCCTTTAACCAATTTATACAATTTATTTTTATATACTTTAAAAATTTTACAATTTTTTAATTATTTATTATAATTGTTAAATGGGATTTCTAAAAATGACCCATTAAAAATTTGTTTCCTAAAATGTTTCAAATTAATTAAAATAAATTGTATAAATGTTCATTTATAAAATCTATATATCTGTGAGTTTGTTTTTCGATTTTTTAAATTTTGATTTTGGATTCGATTAGAGCTTAAAATGTGTAAATGTAAAGTGGTCTTGGTTTTTTTAAAATTCGTTTGGGAACATGGTCAAATCGGCAGTCAAAGTTGAAAATTCCCCATATATTATAACTACTGTAATTAGTATTATTATAATGTAAAATTATAAAGAAAAAATGTTTAGACATTATTATAGACATTTTCATTCTGTAAATTAAATAATTTTATTTCATTTAAATAAATATCTATTTTTAAATATTTTTTTCTCTCTACATTATTTATCTAATTCTCACAATATATTAAGATCATACCGGGACCCCGAGCCTCGGCTCTGTAATTAAGTTAAAAAAAAAAAATTCATTATTATTGATAAATATATATCGTAATTTATAATTATAAAATATTATTAAAATATATATTTTTAATTTTATTTCGAAATTAAATAAAAAATTTTAAAATATTTTAAATATAAAAAAAATATATATTTTTAATTTTATTTCGAAATTAAATAAACAATTTTAAAATATTTTAAATATAAAAAATATATATCTTTTAAAAAAAGGCGGGAGTCAAATTTCAATATAAATGTCATTTGTGATGTCATCAATATATAAATTAATAATAAATAATATTAATAAATATTAAATTTAATAAAAGAACAATGAATAAATAAATATAAAATAGTAATTTATTAAAATGTAAACAATAGATAAAAAGAAAAAAAATAACAAATTCATTATTTTCATTTTTAAATAACGATTCACCCGGCGAGTTTCGAACCGACGAAATCCACTCGTTAAAACATCAGTCCAACCGCTGGACTATATGTATTTAGATAAAAAATTGTCATTTTTTTACTGTCTTAGCAGGCAGTATTAAAAATTTTGACGTTTTCCATATAAT
The DNA here is from genome assembly GCA_963082975.1 of Labia minor. NCBI lineage: Eukaryota > Metazoa > Arthropoda > Insecta > Dermaptera > Spongiphoridae > Labia > Labia minor. Next base: position 7,070,733 of record OY720345.1, on the reverse strand, counting down.
ATATAATTTTCAATTAAGAAATTAATAATGAAGCTGAATGTTTCAAGAGATATCATCAATAAAACTTAATTTTTCTTTATAAATACTATATCTAGTGTGAATTTGAAAAAAATCGTTAGAGCGGTTTTTGAGAACCATGATATATAGATAAATAGATATATACAATTTTAGCTAGCATAATAAGATAAGATACTATATAATAGTAAAGGGAAGTATACAATTTTTTCTATTCTATTTATTAAATGTATAAATGAGAGAAAAAAAAACTTTATAAATCGTATATTTCAATGTTTCCCAAACTTTTTCGACCGCGACCCTGTTCGAGGTCTTAAAATTTGTCGCGACGCACTTCATTAAAAAATAAGCTGAAGTGTCTCCACTCGACTATCTCGCACATTTTAATTGGATTAAATAACATATATTATATTAAAATTAAATTTCATTAATTATAAATTATAAATTAAAATTAATAAATAATATTTATTAAACCAGCGCGTGTTTGGATCTTTGTTGATGCACCACGTCACGTGTTGCAGTGTTAAAAAATTAATTCCGCTACTTTCAGCGATTCAATCAAGCTGAAATTCTATATATAGCAGTTTTATACAATTTTTAAACATGTGAAAAACTCTCAAACCTCTATCTTTATTTTTACGGTCACTTTAGAGGGAAAAAAATCAAAACGTTGTAGGTAATGACCTTCTCTTCCGGTTGAGCTACATTTCTCAAAAGTTGATAGAAAACTAGGAATTTTGATTAATGCCCTATGATTAATTGTAAGGAAATGGTGGTGTATGTGGAGAAATTTTTTCTCCTTTTTAGTGCATTTAAATAAAAGCGTGTTTTTAAAAAGTTTTTTTTTTATATTTTTTTATTTCCTAACTTTTAGTCTTGATAGAAATTTCGCCCGGTTTTTTATTTGAGGTTATTGTGTGAATGTTGAAAGAATTTTATTCAAGTCGATTCTTCAACTTAAAATATTATATATCAAATCGGTGGTATAGGGGGCTGATTATTATTATTATTATTATTTTATTATTATTATTCGATTATTGGTTTATATATACATATATCTTTTCAAAAACACTATCGCCATTACTTTAATTGATATTCATTTAAATTAAAAAATATTTTTACAAAATAATTAAAGGTGATTTAAATTATTATTATATTAATATTTAATTACTATTTTTCAATATTATGCAATATGTACTTACTATTTTGTATCAAAATTTGATGTAATATGTAGTTACTAATTGATAAATATAATACCTCCTAGGTCACCTATGACCTAAGTTGAATCAGAATATTGCATTGTCATCGGAGTTACAAATGTATGCGAAATTTCAGCTCTTTCGAACATTGGGAAGTGGGTTAGATTAACGTTGCAAGATTTGACGACACGGAAACGGATGTAAGCTAAGTTAAAGCGTGTAAAAAAAAATGAATTATTTAATATGTGATTGTGATGTGTAAAAAAAAATTAAAAATAATCTATAAAAGTGTGATTTATTGTTTCATAAATACAAACATGAGCTTTATTTAGTACTGAATCATAAAAAATTACTTTTATAATTTATACATATCAATAGTTAGATTAACTATAATAATTACTTTAGCCGGGGGGGGGGAGGGGGGAGAAGGTGAAGGAAGCGAGGAGATGTGTCTATAAATTGTATATTGTGTAAAATATATTGTATATGTATGATGGTGTTGGAGGTTGTACACCAGCCATCGTCATCCTCGTCGTCGTCGTCGTCGTCGTCGTCGTTGTCGTTGTCTTCGCCGTCGCCGTCGCCGCCGCAGTTCTGCGTGCGCCGCGTGCCCCACCAAATGCCGTACGATGGGAGAGCATTCAGTTAGTCTCCTGCTGGTCTCAGTTCCGTACAAATCGTCCAATCCTTCGTTTGGTGAACCACTTCCGCGCGTATCACCACAATCGGCTACCCTCACCAAACACGCTACTCTCTCACTTACACTCGGACAATTGCCTAATTTCTTTCTTCAAAATAGAATGTGTCTTCATAATATATTCTTCTATCTTTTTGGATGAATGTGTGTGTTTTAAAAAAAGAAAGCAAATTACATGAAAATTTGTGAGTTGAGTTGGAAATCGAAACCCTCCACCACCTGGAACCACGTGCGCGCCCATGCGACTTTAGTAAGTGTCATTCATTCTATTAAATTAATCTTTGTTACTCATCGAACGACCAATTTTTATTATATATTTAAATATAATTTATTATATATATTTATTTGTAAGAATTAAAAAGAAAAAGTATAATTATTTAGAATATCTCCAATTGTATAATAGCAAGATTTCAAATAAATATTTATCTGAAAATTCATCAATATAATATATATAATATAATATATCAGCCACTCAGACAAAACATAAGAATAATAAATACTACAACTTTAATTCTATTAGAAATTTAATAAAACATCATTCTACTTACTATACACACAATAACAAAATTAAGAATAAAATAATTTTTTTTTTTTTTATTTTTTTTTATATTAAATATATTTACAATCAGTTCATATAAAAATTCTATGAATATATATGAATTAAAAATTAAATTTTTTATTATAAATTATAAGAAAAATCAAAAATATTGAATTATTAATGCTTTGGTGACTGTTTGTATTTATAAAGGGAATTTTGTAAATAAAACTACATATTGATATTTTTTATTGTAAATTTATTCAAAAAAAACAATACAAAAAATACACAACGTTTCGATTGCTACTTCTGCAATTGATATTTTTTATTGTCAATTTTTAAATATAAATTTAATTGATAATTTGTGAAGTAGCAACGTTTCGATTCCTATTTCTGCAATTATAAGGGAATTTTGTAAATAAAACCACATTTTAATATTTTTCATTGTAAATTTATTAAAAAAAAAAATTCGCAGAAGTACCAATCGAAACGTTGTGTATTTTTTTGAATAAATTTACAATAAAAAATATCAAAATGTGGTTTTATTTACAAAATTCCCTTAAAAATCAAAAAATATAATCAAAACAAAGAACTAATTATATATGGATTATTATTTATTAATAGGTATTATAAATAATAATAATAATAATAATAATAATAATCAAAAGAAATTTAAAAGATGAGCTTAGACAAGAAATATCAATAAACATTGAAAATTTAATTTATTTATTTATTAAATTATCAATTAATTCATAAATATATATAAAATGAAATAATAATAAACTTTAAAAAGGTAAATAAAATAATAAATAATAATTTACTTAAAAATTTCCCTCATTCAAAGATGATTCATTTAAATTTAATAAAATAAATAATAATTATTATCAATGCCATTTTTTATTACTTTCATTATTTTACTTATCTTATCTGACTTTTCTAATAATAATTATTTAATAATATTTTTTAGAATTTTTTTATTATTTTTAAATAATTTTAAGTAAAATCATTTAAATATAAATTTAATGATAAAACCTTTTGGAGCAGCTTGTCCATTTCTATTATAATACACTATACGAGTATATATTGAGAATAAATTATTATTCAATTACCAAATTATTTTCTTTATTATGTGATTTTTTTTTTTTTGTTAATATTTAAATCCCAATCATTTTAATATTTGTGTTGATGAAATTTAAAAGGAGAGAGAGAGAGAGAGATGAAAGAAAAAAATTGGCTAAATATTTTACAAGAGAATGCCTAATGAACGGCAGACTTGTGTTGATTTGAGTTCAGAGATTCGACCTTTAAAAATAAATAATATAAGTATATATAAATCCACAGTACTAAACAAACACCATTTAAATTAGAAAGGTTTAATTATTATTATTATTAAAATATTTTTAATGTTTTTATAATAATTTTAATGCCATAAATCTATTTTAATTGAAAGCGTTTACCCTTTTTGCTTGCCCTTTGAATCTTTTATATTATGTTTTTTTATTATTATTATTATTATTAAAAGGTAAATCAGAATTAAATAGTAATTTTTTTTATATTATAATGTACATACAGGACCGAATTTAGGGCGATTGGAGCGATTGGGCCCAATCGGGCCCCGCGCTTGAAGGGGCCCCGCATCACAACCACAATTAACAAAAAAAATTGAAAGCAAATTGCTTTTGAAGATCCTATCCTGGAGATGGATAAATTACTCAAATAATTAAAAATATATTTATATTCGAAAAACTCGATAGGCACATTTTAAAAATAATGGAGATTAACTCTGAAATTTCTTTGGTTTAGGACAACAAATATATTTTTTTTTTTTATTTAGTTTTAGATAAAGCTGTAGAATCACTAAAAGATCGTTTTGAACGATTGAAAAGTCATAATGACTTATTTAGGTTTCTGGGAAAATTTCAAAATATGGAAAAAGAAACAACACTCACTGGAATTGTCAAATACGAGGGTGGGGTGAAAAGTTTTCGGCCTGACCAAGAAAAACGATGTTTTTAAATTTTTTTTTTGCTATATTTTCCAACATAAACTCCATCAACACTGATATATTTATCATAACAGTGTTCTAATTAATTAATTAATTAAATTTAAGTCTCATCAACATTTATGAATCGACGCAAAAATTCATTTGGATTACGTCCACAGCTCCAAATTGTCAGTAGAAATGGTTTTTCGAAGCAGTTTTTGGTCTAACATCAGCAAACGTGGCACCCACGTTGCAAACAGCTTTCCATATTCAAAGGCTTGTGCAAAATAATTCGCACACGTTCAGCTGACATCGTACAGATCTCAGCTATCTATATAATAAATATCTATAAAATATCTAAAAAGATATCTATAAAATAAAGCAAAATAAAAAATTAAAAACATCGTATTTCTTGGTCGGGCCGGAAACTTTTCATCCCACCCTCGTATTTGACAATTCCAGTGAGTGTTGCTTCTGGAGAAAGTTCATTTTCGAGGCTGAAACTAATAAAAAATTATCTGAGATCGACAATGAATCAGGATAGATTAAACAATTTAGCAATTATATCGATTGAAAGAGAAGAAGGAAAGAAATTGGATTTTCAAATTATTTTCAAAGAATTTACAGAACAAAAACTTAAAAATGTGTAAATTCATATATTCTTATTTAATCAAATGTAATTATTTTTGTATTTTATGTATTTTTATATATGTAGAAGTTTACCTATTTTATGTTATGAATTTATGATCTATGATATTTGATATATATATATATATAATTTTATTTAAATATTTAATTCATAGAGGGTCCCGTAAAACAAAGTCCAATCGGGTCCCGCACTTATTGGATCCGGCTCTGGGTACATATGTATAATAAAATATATCAAGTAGATGTTGGGAATTCCTCACCTCTCTTTTATCAATCGCTATCACTTTAACTAATATCAAATTTCATATCAAATGGTAAAGTAAATTAAAATCTATAGCAAATATTTAATGAATTTATCGGTGTATTTTTTTTTTATTTGTGTTCAACAAAATAGAACAACAGGAATACTTTCATGATAATACATGACAAATATATGAGCCGTATATTTTGAAAGTGGCCTAACTCCATTTCTCTTCCAATCGAGATTTTTAAGTAAGGGTTTGCGTTTCAATGAATTTAAAAATAAAATTGAATTTTGGTGTTTTAATTGGTCTGAGATTTTTATAGTCAATACAAAATTTTCGAATTTTCTTGCTCTCTATAATTCAGGACTTTATTTATTATAATTTTATATGGTTCATTTCTGACAAAACGCATCCAACATATTTTTAACCAGTTTACTGATTCACCATCAGAAAAATTGCGTCTTCTAATAATTTTACGAAACAAAAACTTCTCATTTCATTTACAATAAAATTATTACCTTTCTTACACTTTTTAGTAAATCTTGTAAATATTTTGGGAAACGAACAGTAATTTATTTTTTTTAATGAAATTTCCACCACTATAAAATCTCGATGTAAGTATAAATAGAGTTGGTCCACTTTCAAACTACACGATTTAGTTATTGAATTCATTCTGGAAACTTATGTGTAAAAAATTTATTGTATTTACTTGGAATATAAACTACTTGAAATACTTCACTGATAAATAATATGAAATTGTACATGCAGCCATGATAACCCACAAAAAATGAAAAACGGAGTTAGGCCAGTTTCAAATTAAACGGCTCATTTAAGGGTTTGTTTTTCAATGAATTTCAAAATATACGTATAGGATCCTAATGAGGCATACTGCTTAAGCAGTGTAGAAGGGTGTTAAATTTATAGTTCCTTTTAAAATAGTAGCAATTATTAAGTGAATAATTTGCGTTTTCTTATCAAGAATGGAGTTAAGTCACTTTCAAAATTAACAACCAAATTCATTATAAATTGGAAGGTGCCCAAATTCATTCAACATAATTTAAGATGCTTCAAATTGAAAAAAAAAATAATTCTAAATTTATTTTATATATCTTTAAAACACTTAGGAAACATAATTTATGCGATTCATAACATTTTTTAATTACAGAATATATAAAAATTTATTACAAAACAATTTACTATTCACATTTTACATATTGCGCGTGTGAAAGGGATTTATGGATTTGAAGAAATCATGATGTTCCGGTGGTATATATCGTCGTAATGGGTCAATCCTAACCTTAAATTTTAGTGTTGTAATTGTTCTGGTATTTTTTTATAGAGTGGTATCAATACAAACTTTTTGAATTTCCTTTGACGTGGTAATAAATTCAGGACTTTAAAATTTCCATTCTCATTCATTGATGTCTTATAGAAAATACGGATTTATATTTCTGACAAAACGCATCCAACGTATTTTTAACCAGTTTAGTGATTCACCATCAGAATTCTTTGTCCGTTTAAAAATTGCGTCATCTAATAATTTTTTCAATAGAAAATCTTCTTGTCTCATTTCATTTACAATAAAATTATTACCTTTCCGACACTTTTTAATAATCTTGTAATAATCTTGGGGAACGAACAATAATTTTTTGTTTTTTAATCACATTTCCACCACGCCAAAATAAATGGATTTAGGCCACTTTCAAACAACACGATTTAGTTTCTTCTTCTTAAAGTGCCGTCTCCTTTCGAAGTTGGGCCATCATCATGACTAGGATAGCCTTAGATCCTTAGAAGCTGCCCAGCCATGATGATTTTTCTATTGAATGTTAATGCGGTGGTTTCCCATTGCCTTCCGTATGTATAGAATCAGGAACTGAAAATTCTTTGGAGCCGGAGGCAGCTGATATTCACTTGAATTTATTAGAAAAATTTGTTCTTAGGTGGAATCGAATGTCGACTTCTTTTGTAGAAAATTGTCACGCTACACTCTCGGCCAAGCCACCTCCCGATTTAGTTATTGAACTAATTCTGAAAATTTATGTGCCAAAAATTTATCAAATTTGCTTGGATTATAAACAACCTGAAATACTTCACTGATAAATAACATGAAGTTGTACTTGAAATCATGGTAACTGGCAAAAAAAAAATGAAAAACGGAGTTATGTCACTTTTAAAATACACGGTTCATATATATATACATATATATATATATTTCATAACAATCAACTTTTGTCCTTAAAATATGTATCTGTATGAATGGAAGAATGTACAAAGGGGCACAAAAAAAAATCGGATACATGTTGTTCAGTTAAAGAATTTGAACACTGATTACAGTATTCTATTCGATATATAAGTATATAGATATAGATATATAGATATGTTTAGAATCCACAGGAATGTAATACTTGAAATCTTGGTCATTGTGATATCGGAAAACGAACTGGTCAACCATTATTTTTGAAATATTAATAATCTATTCACAAATGGCAACGAACATTAAATGCAACATAGTAAAGCAAGTCGGGATAAATTTTTGCAAAAATATTAATTAATTCATAGGGCAAAACAGGCGTCGACTAAACATTAATTTGGTGAAATTGTTTTGTATGGGGTACCGTGGTTGGTTTCTAGAGAACATCGACATATAAAATTCACGATGATTCTCGGATAAGGAAATGAACAGCATTCAAATTTTTAAACATTTTACTCGATTATTACAAACTTTTAATATATTTCCAGCGAAGCTCTTCCTAATTTTTTTTTTTTTTACGATTTAATACCTTTTTAAATTAAATATAGTTTTAAAATTAGCTGGAGTGTCTCCACTCGACTATCTCGCAATTTAAATTGGATTAATTAACACATGTTTGGCTCTTTGTTGATGGCACCACGTCACGTTTTGGCGCGTGAAATTTGCAGTGTTAAAAAATTAATTCTGGTACTTTCAGCGATTCAATCAAGCTGAAATTCTATATATAGTAGTTTTATACAATTTTTAATCATGTGAAAAACTATCAAACATATATCTTTATTTTTACGGTCAGTTTAGAGAAAAAAAAATGAAAACGTGGAAATTTGATAGAAAACTACGAATCTTGAATAATGCCCGTATACTAAATTTCATGATTCTAGCTCAAACTGTTTTTGCGTAATCTTGTCTATATACATACATACACACACACAGACAGACATTTTTCTCAACCTTAGTGAACATGATTAAGGAACCTTCAAAACGTATAAAAACATCAAAATCTCAACATCGAAATGGCAAGATAGTAAAAATTATTTATTTTATCCACACTCATATATAATTATAAAATTTTAAAATAATAAATATATAATTTTACATATAAATAAATATTAATAAATTTTTTCTTTCGAAATATTTTATATTGATATTCATTTCTAAATATTTGATAAAAGGTGTTCAAAAAAGAAAAGATCTATTAATTATATATTAGTTTCTTGTTTAATTTCTATATGTAGGTATCTTTCTGAATTATCATTTAAACATTTCCTAATTATTAATTTCACAATATTGTCTATCTACTTAAATCATGCGAGTAGGAGTTATTATTAATACCAAGCGACGTCGGTTGTTTAGTTGGTTCGTTGCTGTTATATATTCAGGTTGCCATGGAATTGACTCAATAGTTTAAAGTTGCACCAACAAATACTAATTCTAGATTCTAGTTAATTCATCAGTGTGTATTAAAGTGTTCTATCTTTATTCTCTATAACTCTAAATATATACCTCTAACTTTTGAACCTCCTACGCGCAAGGACAAAGCCTATCAATCCGGTTATAACAATGAGGTGTCCTATGATCAGTAGAACGGGTCCTCTCAACCTTTACCTTGATTTTCTTGATCGCAGGCGCTAAAAAGAATATATTTTTATAGAATAAAAAAGATTATATTTTTTTTTATAATATATTTAATTATATATATCTTATATAAACAATTTTAATTTGTGAGTTATAAATAGGTAATTAAAATGATTAATTAACTGATTATTTTTTTATAATTATAATAAAAATTGACCTTATATCTTGTTTATAAATTTCTAGATTTTTTGAATTTGAATTTATATTTTAACAAAATTTTTATAGGAATGTATAATTAATTAAGAATATCCATAATCAGTGACGTCGGGCCGGGGGGGGAGGGCACGGGGGGGCACATTCCCCTCAAACATTGTGCAAAAAATATATTTAAAAGTGATTAGTTTTATAACTGAGAACCCAAAATAAATAAAAAAACATCTTTAAATTAGTATAAGTATAGTCTAAACGTTATGAATAAATAAATCATTTATTTTGTCAAAATTTTTTCTGGGGGAGACCCCCCGACCACCCCGTGCCCCCAGAACATAATACGCCACTGTCCATAATAATAATAATAATAATAATTGTAATATCTTATCTTATTATACTAACAAAAATTTTATATATATATATATATATTTATATTTTTGAAATATTAAAACCACTCGAAGAATTTTTTTGAAATTCACACCATAGATAATTTTCATAAAGAAAAATCGACCTATATTGGTTACATCCTCGGTAAAAATCATCTTTTTAGTTTTTTATTAATTTAAAATAGTAAATTTAAATGACGTCTGCAACTACGACAGACAGCGCTTCCTTAAATACAAAATATTATAAATATAAATAAAATCAAATTACGAAAAAATATTATATGATATATTATGTTATATCCACTTTTCTGTCTTTCAGTGCATTAATAAGTACGTTTAAGGGCTGTATGTTTTATGACTATTTATTTTAATTTGTTTAAATTAAAATTGCATTGTTGCTGGGAAACACTAAGTTTTCAATTCAAGACTTATGAAACTTTACTTCTATTTTAATCATGATGAAATATGTGATTGAGATATTGTTTTTTTTTAAAGATAATATAAAATTTAGTCCATTTAAATCAAATAATTACTTACTAGTGAATAATGATCATCTACTGGTATTTCATCATTTTCAATCTATCTATCTATCTCTCTATCTATTGGCTGTGTGCGAAGGCATGGTGGGGAGAGCTAAATCGACACCAGCGCCCTCAGCGGTTAATATAGACAATATTTGTGGGTGTTTTGTAAACAGCCCCTATAGTTCATACTTTTGGTAGCGCTTTCGTCACGCACATATATTAGGTTGGCAACTAAGTCATTGCCGTTTTTGTCGATAGATGAAATTGATCCATTTCTGAAGAGCCTAGTTACTGGCCACGAAAAGTGGATAGTCTATAACAATGTTACTCGCAAGAGATCGTGGGTGAAGCAAGATCAACCAGCCCAAACAGCATCAAAAGCAGATATTCACCAAAAAAAAAATTATGCTGTCAGTCTGGTGGGATTACAAAGGAATTTTGTATTTTGAACTCATGCCACAGAACCAAACGATAAATTCAAATGTGTATGTTGAACAACTCGACAAACTGAAGGATGCAATTGAAGAAAAGCGGCCGGTATTATCAAATCCGGAGGGTGTTGTTTTCCATCATGATAACGCAAGGCCCCACACATCTTTGGTTACTCGGCAAAAATTATTGGAACTGGGTTGGGATGTTTTGTCACACCCACCATATAGCCCTGACCTTGCACCTTCGGACTACCATTTGTTTCGTTCCATGCACAACTCTTTAAATGGTAAAATTTTAACAACGTGGATGATGTCAGATCACACCTAATTCAGTTTTTTAATAGCAAAGACCAGACATTTTACGAACGGGGAATTTTTAAGCTACCAGAACGATGGAAAAAAGTCATCGACAAGAACGGGCAATATCTAATTGAATAAAGTTATATTTTTAAACAAAAATTCTGAATTTGCTTTCTTATTTGAAATCGGCAATGACTTAGTTGCCAACCCAATATATATATATATAAAACATGAATATTTTTTTTGACTAAAATAAAATCATTTAAATTTTCATAAATTTATTATAGTGTACATATATATTCATTATATTTAGTAGAATGGTTTGGAGCTAACACTGAAAACATGATGAAATAAGTGTTCATCTGGTAATTAAGAATTTACCTTATAATTATTATTATTTATTATTTCATCTTATATATATATATATATATATATATATATTATTTTTTATTTTATTTTTAAATGCTAATAGAATGATTAAAATTTCAAAAAAAGAATGTATGTAAATATGAATGCATATGTAAATTGAATTAATTGAAAATTGCATTTGATTGAATTTTTTTTTTATTCAATTTTTGAATCGAGATCAATATAAATTAAAGATTCTAACAAATGTTGATGAATTTAAAATTGTAATCAAAGAGTTAAGTGGTTATATTTATTTTCTAATTCATAAAATAAGTTAACACACTTTCATATTCACACACAACATATATTAGTACATATACTAAATAGATGTTTCAAAGATATCACTGTAAGATAGGAGAATGTCAGTTACAGTCGTCTCATAAAAATATGAGCTGTGGCCAGGCACAGAACCGACCGATGATTTGAAATAAATTAATTTCAAAAACAAAATTATTGGTATATTATTTATATTAATTATAAAAATATTTTTAAAACTTAAATTAAAATGACTAAATTATATTATCTTAGTTTTTATTTTTAGTTTTATTACTCAATTATTAATTATTACTATATTTTAAGTGAAATATTTTCTGACAATGAATATAAACAGACATCATGCTAAAAATACTTTTTTCTGTTAACAAAATGCATGATTGGTGGAGATATGTAAATATCTATACATGTGAAATTTGGTGTGAAAACAATACCTTCCCTTCCTATCGTCGGTCGGTAAAAAAAAATGAATGTTTATTTACGATTTATTAATCTAAATATTTTAATTTTTTCTATTCATTTTATCATTTTATTTATTTAAGTACAAATATTAATAAATAGAAAGAATTATTATTTTCTTTAATCTTTTAATTTTTCAAAATGATTTTTAATCAAGAATGAATATAAGTTTGTAAAATATTAATTATTATTATAATATGGATATAAAAAAAATCAAAAAAAAAATTATAAATTTTTAATTGAAATTAAATATAAATAAATTAATAAATATATTAATAATATTTATTTTTATTTTCAAAATAATTATTATAAAAAAAACCAATTTATCTTTATATCAATATATATGATACAAATTATTGTCCATTCCATATATATATATATATATATTTAAAAAAAAACTACAGCAATTATATATATATATATATATATATATATATTAGAGTTACAATCAGGGCTTCGAACCGGAACTGAACCGAAACCGAAAACCGAAAAAAACCGGTATTTTTGTCGGAACGAAAACCGGAGCTGAACCGAAAAAAATAATATCGGTTTATTTCGGTTCAGTACGTGTTCAATCCAGAGTTGCCACAAGAGGTGTTTTGGCAACACCCAAGCCCGAATTTTTTTCAATTAGTTATGCCTCGCATTGCATGGTGTCGCTAAAAACTTCAAAAATTAGTGTCCTAGTCATACTCTCCTTTCGGTTGTGTTGGCAGCGTCTCGTAGTCGCAATACAGAATTTAATGTTTTCATCATTTGTTTAATACTGATATTTTGATTTAATGATAGTATTAATTTTTTAAATTATTTATTCCATTTGTTACAGGGTTATGTATTGATATAAAGAAAATGATTCATAAATATAAATAAAATTATTAAATAAATTTAAACAAATATTGAAAACCTTTGACCAAGTACGAAGATTAGACAGTAAAAAACTTATTTTAGAATTTTGGGAGGAAAATAAAAATACATATCCTCATTTTAACAAAATTGCAATGGTGGTTTTAGGAGATACTGCAACACAAGTTAGTGTTGAAAGAGCTTTCTCTGGTTTAAAGTTTATTTTACGAGACAATAGAAATAGTTTAAATAAAAATATATTGGAAGATATTTTAATAATTAGAGGTATAATTTTCATCTTTTATAATTCTAGTTATAATTATAAGTAAATATATCCAAGAATCCTGTATACTTTAACATTAAATATACGAATTTGTTTCGTTTGTTGAGTGTTTAAAAGTGGAAGGATGTAAAAAAATATTCATACTTATTTGTTCCGTTTAATAAATTATATTAACATCTTATATTATATACTTCTAATTATTATACCTTTAATTAATTATTATTATTTATATTATATTGTATCAATTCATGTAGTATGATTTAGGGAGGTAGCAAGAAATATTTTTATATATTTATGGCAGACTCGGCATACCCCGACCTAAATTTCTAATACAAATAAAAGGTCTTTAAAATTAATTAATCGGAGCTGAACCGAAAACCGAAAACCGAAAAAAACCGTTATTTTTGCCGGAACGAAAACCGGAACCGAACTGATATTTTTTTTTTTATTGAACCGGAACGAAAACCGAAACGAAAAAAATAACGGTTCGAAGCCCTGGTTACAATAGGTACTTTAAGATTGCAATATCAGCAGTTTTCTTTTTTTTTTTTATGTCGAGAGTGTATCTTGAAAATATTCCATTGGCTCGATTCCATTCTGGATAAAGACCATCTGTTGCTGCAGGGCAACTTTTTAGTCTCCACTTAAGAACTTAAATGATACACTTTACAAATTGATGGGTCAGTGGTAGAATTTCAATAACAATCTCCATCACCACCATCAACTACCAAGTAATTGAATCTTATATATTAAACTCATGTTACAAGCATTATTCTTTCTTTTAGATAATTTTAGTTAATATTATGTGTTTCTCTTTAGTTTAGAAAAAATAAGAATATAAGTATTTAATATTATTATTATTATTAATATTAATTGCGTATGGACCGTCTTAGATCACGCAAAGCTCCCATAAATTTTTAGAAGCGCATCACATCCTCATGGTCATGATGCGATTGCTGATGGCATTGACTTCTAGTATTGAATCGATGATCTTCTTGTTCACAATGAAGTGGTAAACCTCTTCCAATTCGCTTGGCCGTCTTGCTCTTGAATATGCGATAGTTCTTATAGTCCATTGTATTTTTCATCCGTGAATCTTGTCTCTCGAAGAGCAATTATCTGGATATTCTATCACGATTCATGGTTGCTTGTTTTGAGGTTATCCTGCCGGAGCAGGCTTATGTAGAACCAGGGCTTGTCAGTTCCTGGAGCTGGGGCAGCCGATGTTAAATTGAATTAAATTTTTTATTTTTATTAAATTAAATAAATATATAATCTTGAGTTCTATGCTGGGATTCGAACTCAGGCTTCCTGTGTAGAAATCTCGTACTCTACCCACTCAGCCATGCTGCCCCATATTTAATATTATTATATAAAAAACAAGGTATAATCTTTCAATAAGAGTTGTTGGTTTTTTGAATAATAATAAATTATATAATATTTATACAATACCTGATTCAGAGCAAGCAACATTTAGTAGGGAGTCTAGAAAATTCATATAATTGAAATATCTTATTATTTCAAAATAAAATTATTAATTAAAAATATTTGTTTTCAAATTTAATAATATTAAAAGCATGCGTGTACAATACACATATTATAATAGATATATTTTTATGGAAAATAATGTTAATAATAATACAAAAATAAATGTTGTTCTTTTTTTTAATTTGAGTTAAATTAAATAAATTGAATAATGCATTGCATCTTTTATTAGTATTAGATCAAGAGATTGAGAAAGAATCGAAATTATATAAAAAATTATCAAATGAAGTCATTTATAATCATCAAATCAGATTAATATGGGAATAAAAGGAATAATAAAATAAAACAAACCTATTTGAATATTCCTGACTGACAAAATAACAATATTAGTTAAAGTTTCTTATTAAATCTTATTAAAAAAAGACTGACAATGGGAAGATTGTATTTTATATTTAAACATGAAATTTCAAAAATAAAATAAGCTGGAGTGTCTGCACTCGACTATCTAGAATTAAATAGCATATATTATAATGGGTGGTCGAAAAAGTCTTTTCGTGTTTTGTCCATAGATGTCGTTGGAATGGTATATCTCCAGTGCTACCAATCACATTGTTGAAAAGGTGAAATTTCAAGCTTCATTTAAATTAAAGAAAATTAAATTTGGTGAAGCCGAACAAAAGTTACAGCTTTTCAAAAATGAGTGAAAATAATGAAATATATTTAAATTAAATTTAATTAATTATAAATTATAAATTAAAAAATAATATTTATTAAACCAGCGTGTGTTTGTCTCTTTGTTGATGACACCACGTCACGTGCTGGTGCGTGATTTGCAGTCGTGTTAAAAAATTAATTCCGGTACTTTCAGCGATTCAATCAAGCTGAAATTATTATACAATTTTATACAATTTTTAATCACGTGAAAAACTATCAAACATCGTATATCTATATTTTTACGCTCAGTTTAGAGGAAAAAAATGAAAACGTGGTAGGTAATGACCCTCTTGCGGTTGAGCTACATTTCTCAAAAGTTGATAGAATACTACGAATTTTGTATAATGTCTGTGTACCAAATTTCATGATTCTAGCTCCAACTATTTTTGCTTAATCGTGTTTACATACACACAGACATTTTTCTTAACCTTAGTGAAAATGACTCAGGGACCTTCAAAACTTAAAAAACATCAAAATCTCAACATCGAAAATTTTCATGATCGCAATACTATCTCTGGCGAGATATTAAAAAAAGAACAAAATTGTGTAAACGTGAAGTTTGATGTGCAGTATTCTTCCTTTTACGCTCAACTCTACTGACTGATTGCATAATTTGCAGGGGTTTTAATTAAATTTTTCAAATATGAATTGAAAATTGAAATAAACCTTTCTCATATGGACTTTTTCTAAGCACTCGAAATGTTTATTCTATATTTTAAAACAAACATATACAGTGCCTTCAACAAGACTTTATTAGTAAGGTTTTTTTTTTTAAATGGAAAAAATAAAACAAACAAAATACTTTCATTTATTTTTTTACTCAATCCACTCTCGGAAAATAAAAATAATCTTTAAATTTATAAAATATATTTATGTAAAAAAGTTTTTATTTTTTCAATATTACCTATAATATAGGCTATAATAAATAAGCTTTCTATAGTAGATACCTCGATGTTTACAATTCGCTTAATTAAAGCCCTTCGTTTGTGAGTTAAAGTAAATAAATATCTTTATATATATTATAGTGCCATATCGTACATTATGAACTTAATACTTAATACTCGCGTACACTCTCGTTAATGTTTACATTAAAGATTCTGCCTACATTCAAAAAACCAAAAAAACAAAACAAAAAAAAAAAAGAATAAAAAAAAAAATAATTAAAAAAAACAAACCAACATAGAATCTAGATATTTAATTGAGTGGAAAGAGAAATTATCAGATGAAGAGAGAGAGAGAGAGAGGTTATTTATTCATTTATTTACATTTAATTAGTAATATACTTTTAAATAAAAATATAAATATTCTATTATATATGCATACACTTTTGTAATTATATTTAATTAAAAATCTAGAACGAAATGAAATTACTACTAAGTTTCGTCGTATATGTTTTTTTGTTTTTTAATAAATATTTCTATAGTAATATCAATTAATTATTCGTTTCACTATTCATATATTATGAAGAGCTATATCGTAGCAAATCTTAAGGGCTTATTAATTAATAATTTAAAAAAAAAATTAAAAGAGAGAAAATACTGGTAAGTTTATTTCATTATTTTTTTTTTAAATTTATCTGTAAGCAAAAGAAGTATAATAAAATATATTAGTTCTTTAGGTAAATACATACTCGTCACTTAGTCAATTTAAAGAGAATAAATGAAATAAATAATAATAATAATAATAATAATAATAGTAATAATAATAATACTTCAAAAAATATGCTGGAGTGTCTCCACTCGACTATCTATCTCGCAATTTGAATTGGATTAAATAACATAAATTAAATTTAAATTAAATTTAATTAATTATAAATTATAAATTAAAATTAATAAATCATATTTATTAAACCAGCGCATGTTTGGGTCTTGGTTGATGTCACCACGTCACGTGCTGGCGCGTGATTTGCAATCGTGTTAAAAAATTAATTCTGGTATTTTCAACGATCCAATCAAGCTGAAATTCTATATATAGCAGTTTTATACAATTTCTAATCAAGTGAAAAACTATCAAACATCGTATATCTTTATTTTTACGCTCAGTTTAGAGGAAAAAAAAAGAAAACGTGGTAGGTAATGACCCTCTTGCGGATGAGCTACATTTCTCAAAAGTTGATAGAAAACTATAAATTTTGAATAATGCCCGTATACCAAATTTCATGGTTCTAGCTCAAACCGTTTTTGCGTAATCTTGTCTACACACACACACACACAGAGAGAGAGAGAGAGAGAGAGAGTGTGAGAGAGAGACATTTTTCTCAACCTTAGTGAAAATGATTCAGGAACCTTCAAAACGTAAAAAAACATCAAAATCTCACTATCGAAAATTTTTGTGAGATAGTAAAAAATGAGTTTCAATTTTCGATGGGAGTGCCAGTTAACTGGTAATGGAAATTCATATTTGCTCATTGTTGTTATATTAATAAGTAAACTTTACTTAAATTACTACAAAAAGTTCAGGATAAGGGGTGATCAACTGTTTTGATTATGAATTTCCTTATAAAAAACAAAAGATTAATGACCAAAATAACAAATATTTTACTGAATATATTAATTTATATTCATAAAAAAAATGTAATATTTATTATTCTTTAAAAATAATTTTTTTTTTAATAAATATATAAATGCTCTTTTTTTTTAACCTAAACACACTTTAAATTCAGAAAAAATTTTAAATTCTGATCAATGTCCCGACAAAAACCTTTTCTTATATTATATAGAAGAAAAAAAATATATTTAGAGAGAAATAAAATATGTTGTAATATTTAAAGAATACATATTAATTTTAATATTTGATACTTATGATGATATAATAAAAAATAATAATTTTCATTCAATTCTAAACTCTAAACAAAAATAATTTGACCTGTGGCCAGGTCCGAACCGACCGACGGTTTGAAGTAAATTAATTAGCAGCTACACAGAAACAATTTCAAATAATTTTAATATATCTATTAATGTAATAAAAAACAGATATGGATACATAAATAATAAATATAAACATTTTTAATTTTATTTTATTTATAATATATATGCAAGACCAGGCTGTGACGTCATGAATGGCTGGATGACGTCATATAATTTTAAATCAAGAAAAAACTAATAAATATGATTTTCCCGAGGATAAAACCAATACAAAGTGCATGATTCGTGGTGATATATAAAAAAATCTCCTCATGTGAAATTTGGTGTGAAAATAACCTTTCCCTTCCTATCGTCGATCGCTAATACTACCACTTCCGGTTTCCGGATTTGCACCAAAAGTTGATCAATTCATCCCACTGATGTATTAAGTAAATATACCAAATTTCATCAAAATCGGTTGAGCCGTTCAGGCTGTAGACATCTATACGGACGGACGGACGGACAGACATCATGCTAAAAATACTTTTTTCTGTTAAGAAAATGCATGATTCGTGGAGATATGTAAAAATCTCCACATGTGAAATTTGGTGTGAAAACAATACCTCCCTTACTATCGTCGGTCGGTAAAATCCAACAACAAACAATTCTTTATTTATAACGCTGCATTTATAAGGATACACTACTGACGAAAAATTAAACTGCAAATCAATCATCTTAAACTTTAATACTCAAGTTAAAGAATTTATGAATATAACTTAATAATAAAAAAAATATGGTTATTGTTTATAAAACTGGAAGCTTCAGCGATTTAGTTGAAACTTTGCCAGTGGATTCCTTTTTTAATTTCAAAGAAACTTTCGTTTTTGCAATATTTCTCGGTCTCTTCTAGTTTACGGGATAAATAAATATTTTTTAAGTTTGACAGATTAGCTGGTTATGAACGTCGAAATGTGTGTGCAGCCATTAAGTAATGTTTTATTGACTAATTCACTGATTATTCACTTATTCACTAATTTTCGGTTTTTTCAGTTCGGTTTGGATATAGAAAAAATATTTAATTAATTAATTTTCCCGTTTTATAAACAATTACCAAAAAAAAATAATATAAATATATTTCTACTAGATTTTATTAATAATTATTATCTTTGTTCGTTAGATAAATTATTTCTTATTCTCCTCAAAAATAATTGTAATTTGGGTGCCACACTAAAAATTAATTGAAGTAACAACAAAATCGATGATGTTAAACGAGGGTAGATTGAATGCAGCTTTTCTCATAAGATTTTGCCTCTTACATTATATTCATATAACAAAGATTTATTCAATTCTAAAAAAATTAGCTGGAGTGTCTCCACTCGACTATCTCGCAATTTGAATTGGATTAAATAACATAATATATTATATTTAAATTAAATTTAATTAATTATAAATTATAAATAATAAATAATAAATATTAAACCAGCGCATGTTTGGCTTTTTGTTGATGGCACCACGTCACGTGTTGACGCGTGAGATTTTCAGTGTTAAAAAATTAATTCTGGTAATTTCAGCGAATCAATCAAGCTGAAATTCTATATATAGCAGTTTTATATAATTATTAATCATGTGAAAAATTATCAAACATATATCTTTATTTTTACGGTCACTTTAGAGGAAAAAAAATCAAAACGTTGTAGGTAATGACCCTCTTCCGGTTGAGCTACATTTCTCAAAAGTTGATAGAAAACTATGAATTTTGAATAATGTCCATGTACCAAATTTCATCATTCTAGCTCAAACCGTTTTTGCGTAATCTTGCCTACATACATACACACACACATACACACATACACACATACACACACACATACACACACACAGACATTTTTCTCAACCTTAGTGAAAATGATTCAGGAACCTTCAAAACGTATAAAAACATCAAAATCTCAACATCGAAAATTTTCATGATCGCAATACTATCTCTGGCGAGATAGTAAAAATACCTTTCAAATCTCTTCTCATACCTTTTGATCATTTAACTTTTAATGATTTATTTAAAACTTTTAATATGTCCTTTTTAATATTTCTCAATTCTAATACCTGTTTCTTTATCATTTGATGAAATATATAAAATTTGAATTTCTCCATTTTTAGTACAATATTAGCATTAGTATTTATTTTAATAAATCTTTCAACAATATCATTTAATTTTTTTAATTCATTTAATTCAAGTTCTTTTAATAGCTGAATACAACAAATTTCTTATATCTGCCTAACCCAGTGTTTCTCAACCTTTTATTATTTTTTAGAAGTATATTGAAAAAAGTCGGGAATTTCTCTTGGATATGCTCACGCCCCCCTAAAATATGCGCCCCACAGGTTGAGAATCCCTGGTCTAACCTTATAAAAAATTATCTTATTAAATAATTCAAATTATGGAATCTAAACTAATAATTTATAAATAAAGTATCTAATTATTATTTTTTATATGTAAAAAATTACTGTATTTTCAATTTTAATAGTAAAAGTAGTATTAGAATACTTACTACTACATTAATTTTCTTTTCTTTTATCAATCAATCAAGTTTAAAATTGTTAATTTCTTATGAATATCTTAATATTCATTTTAGATAATTTATTTAATATGTAAACTCTTAAACAAGTCTTTTTCTATGCAACTAAATACCTATAATATATATTATAATTGATAAAAAGTAATAATTTATTTTTGAGTTTTTTAAAAAGATCTAATCTTTCTTTAATGTTCTCGAACCTATCCACCAAATTTCAATATTATTCTAAATTTTTCTAAAATATTTTCCATACATTTTCATTTTAAAATTTTTTAAAGACATTTTTTATTTATATACTTATATATATATATATATATATATATATATATATATATATACAGAGCCGGATTCAATAAGTCCGGGCCCGATTAGACTTTGTTTTACGGCGCCCTCTAGGTATTAAATATTTCAATAAAATTATATAAATATGTAAATATATCAAATATTTTAAATTATTTTTAATTATTTTTAATTATTTGAGTAATTTATACATCCTCTATCTTCAAAAGCAATTTGCTTAAAATTTTTTTTTGTTAATTGTGGTAGTGATGCGGGGCTCCTTCAAGCGCGGGTCCAGATTGGGCCCAATCGCTCCAAACGCCCTAAATCCGACCCTGTATATATATATATATATATTAAACATTTATTCAAATTCCCCGCCCCAAAATGAATAAATCTACAGTTACATATTTTACTTATTATGATTCTATTGTTTGTTTATATAATATTACAATTGATCGATATTATTTAAAATTATTTAAGTTCTAGTTAAGTCCTTTGTGTTATCCTCAATCGTATTATGTATTATTTTTGCTAAAATATCATTTAATTATAAATAAGAGATTCACTTTTTCAATTGTGATTATTCTTATTTTTTTTATTTATCTGAGTTTGTGAGTTATAATAGAAACATATGTTGTTGTCTATAGAGAAAGAAAAAAGACCGATGAGGCGATAGGTTCTCAATAAAAATCTCAATAGAAATTGAATGAAAATACAATTTTTTTTTAAATATTATTTTAATTGCAGGGAAAGCATAAATGGATTTTAAAACAATTAAAAAAAAATAAAAAGATACAGATAAAATGGATTAAAGAGAACAATCTTCTTTAAATAAATAAATAATTAATGAGACTTTTTATCAAAATTTCAATCCCATGATTGAATGAAAACATAAAATAATAATAAACATTCAAAAACATAAGGTAAACCCGAGGGACAGGACGCACAAATTAAAGCTTTATTCTTAAAATAGAAACTACTAAAATTCACAAAATAAAAATGTCAAGTTTTCGGCAATATCGCTAACAACGGAACCTGTGTGATGGATATTGCTTATGGGGAATTATATATAAAACAAAACAAAAAAACAAAAAACTCATAAAGCTGAAAAATATTTAATTAGGTAAGTTGTAAGAATTAAAAAAGTACGTAACTTAAATAATATATATATATAGGTCTGCGACTATTTACTAAATTGTTTGGGGAATTCAATTTTTCAATGTTAAGGAGAGGTAAAATGCACGCCATATCCCTCGCACATGCAATGCGTCATTTCACTCCTTCCACACAATTTTAAATAAAGACTTTTAAGTAATAAATAATGCGGGATATGTTAATCAAAAAGTCTTAATATTAATTTTAAAGAATGTGCAAAAATGTAAAATACACAAAAATACTTACAAAAAATTTCAAAACAATATAAATAACGAGCATTTGAAATAAATATGATGAAATTTCGCATGTGTTGATCTTCAAGATGATGGACAAAACAAATTCTCCTTATATATAAGGTAGACACGCAGTGGCGTACCTAGAACTTTTGCCGCCCGGCGCGATCTCCAGTTTGCCGCCCTTTCTATTATAAGTCAATCAAATAGTGGTTTTTATAAATTAATACACATAAATAAATTATTAAGTTATTTAATCAATATTAATTAATACACAGAGTAAATATTTTTACATATATTTGTATGCACTCGTAAACATATTTATATAATATTTACTATTCTAGCTTTTATACTAGAAAAATCGTGTATAATGCTCTCAAAATTTATATTATTTGTAATTTCTTGTTCTATTGACAATATTGTAAGATTTTGTAGTCTTAATTGACTCATTGTAGAATGAAGATAATTTGGACGAACAAAATCTTAAAGATGCGTTTACGAATTCAACGAATTTTAATGAATACAATAAAATAAAATTATTATCCTGTTCTTGAAATTAGAATTCAAAATTTACACTAAAATGCATTTATATACACGGAAGAATAATATTCGAAATCATATAGTTGATCATAATTTATATAAATCAAATAGTAAACTTATAATAATAATAATAATCATTTATTATTCAAGAAAGAAAAAAAATAAATATGAAATGAATAAATTGCTTTTTACAACTATAACTAAATATAAAAAATGCCGCCCCAAGATAAGTGCCGCCCGGTGCGGACCGCACCCACCGCCCCCCCTTAGGTACGCCACTGTAGACACGCTTAATTTGTGTAACACGTGTAATTTCGCAACTTACGTCCAACAATGCTTTTCCCACGGCAAATGGCATAGTTTTCGCCATGTAGAAAACACGTCATATCCCTCGGTTTTAACTTATACATTTTTTATTATTAAAATAAAGTTATAAAATTATATAAAGGTTCATCTCATTCATTTTTTTTTTGTATTTTTCAAAAGTGATGTAAAATTTAGGATCAAAATGACTAATAAAAGAATTAGATAATTCAAGGAAAGAAATCTCAATTTTTATTATCTCGCCAGAAAATAGTATTGCGATCATGAGAATTTTCGATGTCGATATTTTGATGTTTTTATACGTTTTGAAGGTCCCTGAGTCATTTTCACTAAGGTTGAGAAAAATGTCTGTCTGTGTATATATGTGTGTGTTTATGTAGACAACATTTCGCAAAAACAGTTTGACCTAAAATAATGAAATTTGGTACACGGACATTATTCAAAATTCGTAGTTTTCTATCAAATTTCCACGTTTTCATTTTTTTTTCTCTAAACTGACCGTAAAAATAAAGATATATGTTTGATGGTTTTTCACATGATTAAAAATTGTATAAAACTACTATATATAGAATTTCAGCTTGATTGAATCGCTGAATGTACAGGAATTTTTTTTTTTTAATTTTAAATTTTGACTTAAAAATGATAAATAGAATAAATTTAAATTTAATATATGTTAATTAATTAATTGAATTGAATAATAATACTATAATGTAAATTTAATATTTTAAATTAATTAATTTAATTCAAAAAATTAAAAATGTTATCAAGAATAAGAGTTTTTGGGACTTGAGCATGTGTAAGATTAGTTACTATTTGAAAGAGTTTAGCGAGCAAGCAAAGCAATATGCTTTGTAATTTTTTCTTAACATTAAATGTACATACATATATTTTGTTAAAAACAATTTAATAATAACAGATCATCTTTATCGAATAATCCTGTATATTATAATCTATTATATAATGTATATTTAAATAATTTTAGATATAATATGATATGCGAGTCAGATTTAATTACTCAAATTAGAATAAACTTAAATTCAAATGATTGTGCAAAATATTTCGCACACGTTCAGCTGACATCGTACAGGTCTCAGCTATCTTGAACTTTGAAAAATATAGCAAAAAAAAAAAAAATTTAAAAACATCGTTTTTCTTAGTCAGGCCGGAAACTTTTCACCCCACCCTCGTATTATAAAAGTAAAAATTATTTCTTTCCATAATATAAACTTTTTGAATTACCTTTAATCTTCTTGTGTAATATTAATGTATTATTGCCTGAGTAATAAGATTAATTTATAATGAAAAAATTTGCGTTTTTAATATTGCATCAAGCTAAATAAAACTTGTGTCAGACTCTTTGCTGATGTATTATATTTTCTTTAATCATTTGCTTTGGGTCTTGAACTTTTTCACTAAGGTCAAGGAACACCCGTTAGAATAAGAAATAATATTAATTAAATGGTAATAAAGCGAAGAATCGAAACAAAACTAGATTTTTATCACTCTTACAGTGTGCTTTAATGATATATAATTTTCATAAAATTTTAATTTCTTTTGCAATTTTATTTTGTTCTTTAATGTTTCCAACTGTGATCGATCTTAACTTGATCCCTTTCTAATTTGAATCGTGGTAGATACGTGGTTAGTGGTGGTGAAAAAGTTAAATATTGACAATAACAACTCTTCAGTATTTTAATTTCATCAGTTTTCTTTCAACCGTATAAGCTGACAGTTAATAAAGTGACTTAGAAGAGAGATTTCTTCAATTATCAGCTGTAATGTCCCAACAGCATTGATAATTCGAAATAATTTTATAACAATCCGGAAGCATGTTGCTTGGAAACCGCCCGACGCCAAAGGCGGATATTAAATTTGTAAATAAACTAAAAAATAACTAATAAATTACCTATGAGTTTATCTAATAAGTCCATCTAATTTATAATTTCTGGTTTTGCAAAAGTCCATGAATAATTTCTAAAGGTATATCTCATATGATAAAGTATTTTTCGGTGTATTTTTTTTAATAATTTCATTAATAGAGAATCATTATTTTCGTAACCATATCGTGAAAATGACATTTTAAAATACAAAAGATTACTATTTATTAAATGACAAAAACAGTTTGTTCCCTAGCAACAAACAAGAGGGATCTTTTCAGTGTAATTGTTCTCTTATTGGCTATTTTTGAAGAATTTGATTGGCTATTCATTTCATCAAAAAATTTTCAATAAAATTTGTTACTAAATAATTTGATAGATAATATTTAATAATTATTTAATTAAAACATAGAAGAAAATTATTCAAATTATTATTTTATTCTTATTCTTAAAAAAAAATTCTCTCTCTTTCTCATTTTCTTTTGTAATTTTCCTAGTCTTTGTTTAAAGTGAAAATCTCTTTTCGTTAATCAGCATTTTCTAAAGGAAAGTCTCTCCAACTCTTCCTTTCTCTTTCTCTCACCTACCCTTCAATCAATCTGTAACACACTTAACCCTCTGTAAAGTAACTCCATTTTAATATCAAATTCACATAAAAGAAGGATGCGGATAAAAATTATTTGAGAAAAACACTTAAACTTTCTAATAAATGTCTCTCACTAGAATCAATTAATAAAACATTTTTATGAAGACTTCAAGAAAATCGTTTTTTCTTTTTATTTAATATTTATTTTGTTCCCAAAATTGTGTTTAAATGGAACATTTAAGAATAAATAAAAGAAGACAGTTAATTCAATTATGTTAGCCCTTAGAATATAAAATTTTACAATTCTATTTATTTGGATTTAATTATTATTACTATTATTAGCGTTTGGACCATCTAGGAACACACAAAGCTCCCATTTTTCTGTAGAATTTTCTTACATTATTTCTAGTTGTTCTTATGAATGTTCCTTAGATGTTAACTTCATTCTTCATTCTTCTTTTCGTGTGCTCGAGAAGATCCGGGTTCTCCAGAATAACTCCTGGTTGCCGTCTAGTGATGGGTGGATTGTGTACCACCTGGAGTATTATTGTTCTTCTCATCACGATCCATTGTTGCGTGCGGTTGCTTATTTTTGAAGTAATCCTGCTGGTGTAGGGTTATATAGAACCAGGCTTGTCAGTTCCTGGAGCGGGAGGCAGCTGATCTTAAATTGAATTTATTAAAAAAATTTGTTTTTAGTTGAAATCGAACGCTGACTTCGTGTGTAGAAAATTGCCACTATACACTCTCGGCTAAGCTGCCTGTATTTAATTATATTACTTATGATTTTGATTTATTTTTGAAATTAATTTTATTATATTTGGTATTGGAATATTGTAATATAAAATTTTCTAAAATTCGAATGTTTCTGATACATAATAATGAAAGTTATCTGTTAATTTATCTAGCCTAGGAAGTCCATTGTAGATTAAAGAAAAAAAATAACATAATTCATACATTAGAATTTTATTTATGTAAATTCATCTTAACTACAATGGATTGTCAACATTCCTATCATTTATAAAGTTAAACGAATATTGTTATTCCTTGCATTTAAATCAAAAAAATATTTTTAAGCTAAATCTTTCATAATCTATTTTATCTCTATTCTATCTCTAATGTTCTATCCTACACCTATTCTCTCCTAACTTCCTCACATTCCATGATATAATCATCCTTGATCTAACAAGTTTCTTGCCAGTTTTTGTGTACTATCATTTATTTATAATTTTAGCTAATAGCTCTTAACTTTATTTTAAGTAAACTTTATAATGTTTAAATATACAGATCTTTCACAGGGCACAATTTAAAAAAATAAAATATTCTTCTCTTGTAAGGCCATATTTTATAATAACACAAATTTTATCATCATTTATGATGTAGTTCATCTTATTTAAATATTTTTTTCTTTTCAAAACAGTCACACTATAATTCGATTATTTTGCTTTGATTAATATACATATATATATTAGCTCTGTTGTTTTTTTAAAAATTTTTAAATTAAGAGTTCTTGGTTATCTATATTATTATTACTTTGGTTGCCTTTATCAGCAAATCTCTACTTGTTAATATATAATAGTAGTTGATCTGGTTTATATAATAACATTTACACAGTTCGCTTTTAATTTATTTTGTATTTCAGCATTGTGGTATTCTGAATTATAATCTAAACTCCTACAGTCAACTCAATTATTTATGATTGTTATTATTCGAAGGAAAACTATATTGGAATCCCAGCTTTGCAAATTCAATCCCATTTTTAGATAAGTGGTACAAAGTTCGCTGGATCATCTATCTACAAGTATTTTCTTATAAAAAGAAAATTTAAGAATCAATATCCTCATAACTTATTATTAAAAATATATTAATTAGATATTGTACAAATCATCCAATAGCGTTATATATTTAATCAACTTAAAATTAATTATTAATTACTAGAGTCAATAAGAGAATCTAAAAAAAGGAGTTTATGTTGAATAAAGTTTCATGTCTCATAGTTTAGATGTTTAGATAGATCAGCGAGCTTCCTATATTCACGCATAGACACATACACAGACAAAACAAAATATCATTATTTAATATTAATATGTTGACCTCTGGCCAGGTCTGAAGCGACCGACGGTTTGAAGTAAATTAATTTCCAGCTACCGAAACAATTTCAAATAATTTAAATGTATCTATTAATGTAATAAAAAACAGATATGGATAGAACATAAATATTTTTAATTTTATTTTATTTATAATATATAAGGAGCTGGCTGTGACGTCATATAATTTTAAATTAAGAAAAAACAAATGAAGATGATTTTTCCCGAGGATAAAACCAATACAAAGTGCATGATTCGTGGAGATATGTAAAAAATCTCTTCATGTGAAATTTGGTGTGAAAATAACACTTCCCTTCCTATTGTCGATCGCTAATACTACCACTTCCGGTTTCCGGATTTGCACCAAAAGTTGATCAATTCATCCTACTGTTGCATTAAGTAAATATACCAAATTTCATCAAAATCCGTTGAGCCGTTCAAGCTGTACACATCTATACGGACGGACGGACGGACAGACACATCATGCTAAAAATACTTTTTTACCGACCGACGATAGTAAGGGAGGTATTTTTTTCACACCAAATTTCACATGTGGAGATTTTTACATATCTCCACGAATCATGCACTTTGTATTGGTTTTATTCTCGAGAAAAATCATCTTTATTAGTTTTTTTCTTAATTTAAAATTATATGACGTCATCCAGCCATTCATGACGTCACAGCCTGGTCTGTACAGCTTGAACGGCTCAACGAATTGATAAGACAAAATAATTAGTATCAGAGAGAATAATATTTGCAAAGAATTTAAATCGAGGTTGCAATCGGGAAATTATTATCAAAGGGGATCAAAAATATATTGGTGGGAGTTCGATTGGAAAACGTCCGTTTGGAAGACCTATTGTGAACAGGGTGGACAATGTAGGAAGGAACGTGAGAGAGATAGGATAGGGTAGGAGTTAGATTGTTATAGCTCAGAATAGGGACACTCGGGGGGGGGGGGGGGTACAGGGGGCGGAGCCCCCGTCTAGGTGTGAAGAGCGCCGAAGGCGCTCTGATCAGCTAGTCAATAATATTTTTGAATACTCGAATAATTGAATCCATTTGTGGAAAAGGTCATCTTAGAAATAATAACATAAATAGTATTTGTATAAGTTCATACTTCATAACATTTTATCCTGAAAGATAAACAATCCTTTTACTACATCCTAATTGGGAAAATAAAATTAAAATTTGCATTACAGATATTAATTCTTTGATGGTTTGAAAGAGAATGACTAAGATTCCTACGAACTACAAATGTTTAGATTAATTTTTATTATCTGTAGTAAGCTTTGAATTTAAAGTTTTGAACATAAATTTTATGACAAAATTCTTTTTTAGGACATCTTTACTATTCAACTACATTTAATGAATATCTATCATCAAATTTGATTAATATTAAGTCCTAATTACAAATTAGTAGCAAACTTTTCTTTTAAAAAATATAAAACATAATTTTTCAATCATATTAACATATTATCATATTATCATTATAATAATATTATCTGTCATCAAACTCTTGAAAATTATTATTTAAATTCAAAATTTTTAATTAATTCATTTATTAACTTTTTAGATGATTACATATTCAATTATGTTATCATTGAGAACAAGAAAGTATGTGACATTTCGAGATAATCATTAAAATTGGATTTGGAATAAATAAAAGAAAATTTTATAGAAAAAAAAAGTAAATTGTGTATCATTAATATTTCAATTAGAATTATTGATTTAGTATTTGTGTTGAATTTTTACTATCTCGCCAGAATAGTATTGAGATCATGAAAATTTTCCATGTCGAGATTTTGATGGTTTTATACGTTTTGAAGGTCCCTGAGTCATTTTCACTAAGGTTGAGAAAAATGTCTGTCTGTGTGTGTGTGATTTCGCAAAAACAGTTTGAGCTAGAATAATGAAATTTGGTATACGGGCATTATTCAAAATTCGTACATTTCTATCAAATTTCCACGTTTTCATTTTTTTTCTCTAAACTGACCGTAAAAATAAAGATATATGTTTGATAGTTTTTCACATGATTAAAAATTGTATAATACTGCTATATATAAAATTTCAGCTTGATTGAATCGTTGAAAGTACCGGAATTAATTTTTTAACACAACTATCTATCTGGGAAATTGACTGAAGCGATTCCATTTAAATTTTACCAAATTATTTTTATAATATATACTCCCATTTGAACATATACTATAACTTTTATCGATATTTAATTTAAAAAAGAAAAACAAAAATAAAATACACAGAAATTTATTTAAGAGCACCGAAGGAGTATATATATATATATATAGTATAATATTATTATTATTATTATTATGGAATCGATATCTCTCAGATAAATAAATACTGCTGACACACTGGTAATGTGTTGCTAGTAGGTGGCCTGGTGTGACGCCATTTTCTTATTATATTATAAATAATATCTATTAATAAAGAAAAAGCAATAAATAATCATAATAGAAAAGTCTTCCGGTAAAATATTTTGAAAATAAAACGTATAATCATTAATTCTGTTTTTACGTATAAAAAAAAATTCTCCGTTAAAAATAAATAATGTTAAAAGTTTATTATACAAATATATTATAATGAATGGGGGAAGAAGTAAAAAAGAAAAGACCGCTTGTGATGTTGTCTTTTGTCTCTTTTCTTTCAACTCAAAGCCCACAATCGCACATTTCATCAACGATTCAGGCAATTTTTCTTTTTCATTTTACTTTTACTTACTTAGTTATAATTTTTATAAATAAAGAAACATCAGGATTCAAACAAAAATGAAATAAATTATTTATTTTAATTTGTTCTACATATATATTTCTAATCTATTACTATAAAAAAAAACCTCTGACTTTGTACGTCCTACGCAAGGACAACACCTATCAAACCGGTTATATCAATGAGGTGTCCTTTGATCCGTAGAACGGGTCCTCTCAACCTTTACCTTGATTTTCTTGATCGGAGGCGCTATCAAGTAGCTTTTCCCCAATGTTGTTCCCGGAGGCTGGGTTGTCTCCGTCCCATAGACCCCAGCTAGGGAAATTCTCTTGCCAGGCCCGGTACTTGAACCCGGGACCATGTGAATGTGAGGTAGGTTCGCTACCCGCACACCCAATGGCGTCTTCTTACTATAAGAGATAAACATTTACTAACTTATTAACCTACTACTATTTCTACTCCGATATTCCCATCCCAATCCAGTGCCCGCTCTACCATTTACGGTATTCCAGATAATAGAATAAATTGCTGCCCCTATATTCATAAATTTGAGTGAACTTGGTACTACTGGTCAGAAGTCCCATCCGATTTCCTGGGGGTTTTCAAAAATTTAATATCAAAAGATTAATCATATTTTTGCTTTTAAAAAATTATTTTTTGGTTTTTAAAGAACTCTCTTTATGAATTGTCCTAATATATATATTTACTATTATCTATATATTTAAAAGACAATTCTACCACAGCCTCGGACTAATCTATTAATAGCGTGAAATTCATTGGAAAACAATAAATACTTTTTGAGAAAAGTGAAAAAATAATTTTTTTCTTACTTTTAATTATTTTTGTCGTCATTTGTGACGTCACATCTAGTACCTCTTATATCTTACAATATTTTTCAATCTTTTGCGTTTCAATTTCTTTGCTTGTCACATTTGTCAACTAATATAATATATAATTAATTTACTGATTAAATTAAAATATATTTTAAATAAGAACACAAAAAGAAATGAATGTTTTATGTAATATACGGATTGAAACAAAATGGATGAAAACCTTTTACTACTTTCAACCAATTATTATGTACCACTCGGGGGTACAGGGGAGCCCCCGACTAGGTGTGAAGAGCTGAAGGCACTCTAAGCAGCTAGTTATATATAAATTTATATCTCCTTGAAAAAAGGAAAATGCTTAAGATAATTTTTTTTAAAGCTATTAATATCAATTCACTATTTATTTATTATTTTTATCAATTTTCTTTAAATTTATTTTTCAAATACTTGCTTATATTTTACTTTAATATATGATGATTTATTGCAAAACTTCTTTCTTCTTTTTACTTTCATTTAACATACTATTCATGATACTAGAAAGAGTTCGAAACAATAAATTATTGGTTAATAAACCTTTTTGTAGCTAATTGTAAGAGTTCATGGAACTAACATTAGTGAGACAGAAAACGGAATGCAGCGCCTAAAGAAAATAACAATTATAAGGGAATTTTGTAAATAATACCACATATTGATATTTGTTATTGTAAATGCAGAAGTAGCAATACACAAAGTTTCGATTGCTACTTCTGCAATCGAAACGTTCTGTATTTTTTGTATTTTTTGAATAAATTTACAATGCAAATAACAATTGCAGAAGTAGCAATCGAAACTTTGTGTATTGCTACTTCTGCAATCGAATCGTCTGTATTTCTTGTATTTTTTGAATAAATTTACAATAACAAATATCAATATGTGGTTTTATTTACAAAATAACAATTAATACTAATAATTTCGGCACCGATTTGTTTTCCATATTGATAAGAGATATTGCACCCTAATTGAAATTTTGTAAAAAGAGCTTTAATTAATTAAATTTTCTTTTGTATTTAATTAAAGATTAATAAATTTAATAATACATAATAGTATAGTTTATCAAATTCATACTAGTTTATCAAATGCATCAAAATACTACAATAGTTGTATAAATAAGAATTAATATTTTTATCATAGATATTATTTATGTAATGTCCTATATATATACGTATACTTAGCCTCATTTCGTTAGTCGATAATAACGCCTTATCGGATTTTGTAATCAAAGTTTATTTTAAACACACTTAGTCTAACTTTGATATAATCTATCAACACTATAAGGGTGTTCATGTCATATATTATATACAAAGGCAGGTCAATAAGTCCGTGATTTTTTGAATGAAACACAGATTTTTAAATCAAAAATTATTTTATTTTTCAACGTAGTATCCTTTGAGCTCTTCTATATCCTTCGTCCAACGTTTCTCCAATTTTTTTTATCCCTTCTAAAAAATAAGATTTATCGATGATTTGTTTGTGAGATGATTTCATCGTTGGAGTCAAATCACTTTCGGCCGAGTCATTTTGGAGTCAGGTTTGGAAAAATTGAGATAATCACTAAATCTGGAGAATAGGGAGGATGAGGGAGCAATTTGTATTCCATTTCATGAATTTTCATGGAAATTCAAATTTTTCCATTTTCTTCTATAATCATGTCTGTGATGTCAAAAAAAAACTTGAAAGACCAAGCTGGCTCACATTCCGACAGGAGTCAGCTGATAGTTGCCTGTTGACAAGAGCAGTGTTGCCATTTCATTTAAGAGACAGGAAATTCAAAAAGTCACGGGCTTATTAACCTCCCCTCGTGTTTTTATATATATGGTACATATATAAAGCAATGTATTCTTCAGTAGATACAATTGTATTAAAAAATGAATTATATAAAACACAAATAAATGAATAATCTTGTTTAATTATTTTTTAATTAATCAATTCTTTTATCTTTTTTTTGGATTATATTTATTATTACAAATTGAAAGATTTTTTTTTCTCTAATCTTTAATCATAATTTTTATTATCATCACTGAATTCTTAATTAAATCTTTTCTTAATTACTTCAAAAATATACTTTATATATATATATAAGGAGAAAGAGAGAGAGAGAGGAGACTAAAAAATATTTAAAGAATTTGTTGAAATATTGAAATAGTATTAAGAAATGAATTAAGTTTATACAAAAATAGGTGGAGATAATAACCTGAGAGATCTTTAGAAACTCTCAAATTCCAATAAATTTATTATTAAATTAATAATTCATTTAAAAAAATTGTGAGGTAAAAGAATTGAATTGTGTATTGTGATAAGATATTTTGTTTTTAAGGGTTTAATTTAGAAAGAAAAAATTTTAGAAAGTGTCACCACTCGACTATCTCGCACATTTTAATTGGATTAAATAACATATATTATATTAAAATTAAATTTAATTAATTATAAATTATTTAATTAAAATTAATAAATATATATTTATTAAACCAGTGCTTGCTTGACTCTTTGAAGATAGCACCACCCACGTCTTGTATTGGCACGTGTTCAAAAATTAATTCCGGTACTTTCAGCGATTCAATCAAGCTGAAATTCTATATATAGCAGTTTTATAAAATTTTTAATCATATAAAAATCTATCAAACATATATCTTTATTTTTAAGGTCAGTTTAGAGGGAAAAAAATGAAAACGTGGTAAGTAATGGTCCTCTTCCAAATGAGCTACATTTCTCAAAAGTTGATAGAAAACTACGAATATTGAATAATACCCGTGCACCAAATTTCATTATTCTAGCTCAAACTGTTTTTGCGTAATCTTGTAAATACACACTCAAAGATATTTTCTCAACCTTAGTGAAAATGAATCAGGGACATTCAAAACGTATAAAACCATCAAAATCTCGACATCAAAAATTTGAATGAACGCAATACTATCTCTGGCGAGAGAGTAAAAAAAGAGAAAAAAAAAGATTTCATTTTACAAATTAAGTTTTGAGACTGACTTATAATTTTAAACGAAATTTTACCTCACCTGCTACATGAATAATAACATTTTTCACAAATCTTTGTTAATCGTTTATTCACATTTAAAAAAAAACAATTTTATAATTAATTATTTATTTTATTTTTCTAAAAATAAAATAAGTTGACCTGTGGCCAGGTCCGAACCGACCGACGGTTTGAAGTAAATTAATTTCCAGCTACAGAAACAATTTCAAATAATTTTAATATATCTATTAATGTAATAAAAAACAGATATGGATACATAAATAATAAATATAAACATTTTTAATTTTATTTTATTTATAATATATATGCAAGCCCAGCCTGTGACGCCATGAATGGCTGGATGACGTCATATAATTTTAAATCAAGAAAAAACTAATAAATATGATTTTCCCGAGGATAAAACCAATACAAAGTGCATGAGATTCGTGGTGATATATAAAAAAATCTCCTCATGTGAAATTTGGTGTGAAAATAACCCTTTCCTTCCTATCGTCGATCGCTAATACTACCACTTCCGGTTTCCGGAAAAGTTGATCAATTCATCCCACTGATGCATTAAGTAAATATACCAAATTTCATCAAAATCGGTTGAGCCGTTCAGGCTGTACACATCTATACGGACGGACGGACGGACAGACGGACGGACAGACATCATGCTAAAAATACTTTTTTCTGTTAAGAAAATGCATGATTCATGGAGATATGTAAAAATCTCCAAATGTGAAATTTGGTGTGAAAACAATACCTCCCTTACTATCGTCGGTCGGTAAAAATATAAATCTCAAAGATTAATATACATAGAATGTAACACCAGTGAACTCGAAAATTCTTGATAGCAAGAACTTCATTACTCCATCACTCCACCATCATTCCATTTTAACTTTTTAATTAATTTTTATATCGTTACCTCTCTAAACTTTACGTAATTCAATCAAGCCATCCTATTATCAAATAATTTTAAAAATAAAAATATCATATTTGTTGTTCAATATTTTTTTATTTTTCAATCTTTTCTCAAAAATAAACATGAAATTTATATATAATATTATATACGAGAAGTGAATACATACTATATATTCGTATTATTTCACTATTCATATTATAATATTTATTTAATATTTTTTTTGGAATGAAACTTTACCCTTTTAAATAAAATTACATATCTTAATTAATATTTTTTTATTGTATTTTATTCAATATTGTATATAAGTATCTTCTTCTTCTATATATATATATATATACGTATATAAAGGGTTAGTCAGTCAATCAATTTTTGAATATCTTCACATGGAGAGTGACTTTAGAATTTTTCATGTTTGTCTGTATGTCCGGAAAAGTCCGAATAGCGCCAAAGATTGTCTGAAAAGATAGTTTTATTATAAATTATCTGATCATTATTCTCAAATTTGATAGATAGTGTTTTTTTTTTAAATTTTGTTAAATTTAAAATTAGCTGGAGTGTCTCCACTCGACTATCTCGCAATTTGAATTGGATAATATAATATATTTAAATTAAATTAGTTTAGAACTAATATTATAATAGAATATAATTAAATTAGAAGAGATATTCTTATAAAGAAATCATAAAATAAACCTATTTTTTAATTTGTATTTGTATTTTCTCTTGTGTATAGGTAACTATGGCTAAAAATGCAAATTAGTGTAGTTAATTGTAGTAGTATTCATTGATATTCATGATTTCTTGATGGTCGATCGATTCCTATTAATAGCCAGGCAGTACGACACACTCATTAACTCTTTTTTGTTTCATTCAATACTTACTAGGAAATAATAATAATCATTTTCTAACATGGAAGTATTTCTATTTCGTTTTTCTAAATAATGATTTGATTTCTAGAATTCTATAGTGAACACATCCCTTTGCTTTATTATTCATTATAATTTCATTACATTAATCTTTCTTACATTTGTTGTTTTTTCTTCGTTTTTGGAAGATTTTGTCCAAGATTTATTGTAAATTCTTTGAGCATAGGATATTTTATTTGTCATCGTTAGTTAACCTTAATTGAAAACTTTCATATTCAATACGCGTATAAGAATAACTTTTTAAGGTGTGTTTGATTTAAATAAACTCATCATAGTACACACAACTGAAAAATATAATTATATATAATATATTGAATTGAATTTAAAGTTCTAAAAAGCTGAAATTTCGTCAGGTGAATAAGTAGGATGTAGTATAAATATTATCTTTCTTAATAGACATTTTATCCATTTTTACTATCTCGCCTTAATAGACATTTTATCCATTTTTACCGACCGACGATAGTAAGGGAGGTATTGTTTTCACACCAAATTTCACATGTGGAGATTTTTACATATCTCCACGAATCATGCATTTTCTAAACAGAAAAAAGTATTTTTAGCATGATGTCTGTCCGTCCGTCTGTCCGTCCGTCTGTCCGTCCGTCTGTCCGTCTGTCCGTCCGTATAGATGTGTACAGCCTGAACGGCTCAACCGATTTTGATGAAATTTGGTATATTTACTTAATGCATCAGTGGGATGAATTGATCAACTTTTGGTGCAAATCCGGAAACCGGAAGTGGTAGTATTAGCGATCGACGATAGGAAGGAAAGGGTTATTTTCACACCAAAGAAGATTTTTTTATATATTACCACGAATCATACACTTTGTATTGGTTTTATCCTCGGGAAAATCATATTTATTAGTTTTTTCTTGATTTAAAATTATATGACGTCATCCAGGCATTCATGACATCACAGCCTGGTCTTGCATATATAT
The DNA here is from genome assembly GCA_963082975.1 of Labia minor. Taxonomy (NCBI): domain Eukaryota; kingdom Metazoa; phylum Arthropoda; class Insecta; order Dermaptera; family Spongiphoridae; genus Labia; species Labia minor. The sequence continues at coordinate 7,033,418 of OY720345.1, read as the reverse complement.
TATAAATAAAATAAAATTAAAAATGTTTTATTTATTATTTATGTATCCATATCTGTTTTTTATTACATTAATAGATATATTAAAATTATTTGAAATTGTTTCTGTAGCTGGAAATTAATTTATTTCAAACAGTCGGTCGGTTCGGACCTGGCCACAGGTCAACTTATTACTATCTCGCCAGAGATAGTATTGCGATGACGAAAATTTTTGATGTTGAGATTTTGATGTTTTTATACGTTTTGAAGGTTCCTGAATGATTTTCACTAAGGTTGAGAAAAATGTCTGTCTGTGTGTGTGTATGTATGTATGTAGACAAGATTACGCAAAAACGATTTTAGCTAGAATACTGAAATTTGATACATGGAAATTATTCAAAATTCGTAGTTTTCTATCAACTTTTGAGAAATGTAACTCAACTGGAAGAGGGTGTTTTGATTATTTTTCCTATAAATTGACCGTAAAAATAAAGATATAAGTTTGATATTTTTCACAGGATTAAAAATTGTATAAAACTGCTATAGATAAAATTTCAGCTTGATTGAATCGCTGAAAGTACGAGAATTAATTTTTTAACACTGCAAATCTCACTCGCCAACACGTGAAATGGTGCCATCATCAAAGAGCCAAACATGCGCTGATTTAATATTTATTATTTATAATTTATAATTAATGAAATTTAATTTAAATATAATATATTATGTTATTTAATCCAATTCAAATTGCGAGATAGTCGAGTGGAGACACTCCAGCTATAATTTCTGGCACATATTATTATATTGTATGATGTGTATACTATAATTACCTAAGTATATAATATATTATAAACAATCTTCATTTATTGAATTAAATAAAGAGTAATTCATTCAAAAAAAATAAATAATCAAGAATGTTTAACCACCACCATTTGAATATCAATTTTCAAGTTTTAAGTGTTTCTCTTATTTATCACAGCAAATGTCAAATTTACAATTACACAATTTCATCCATTTATAATTGATATGTCAATCAATTTGCCGTGTTAAGCATTGATAAATAAATAAATGATCTCTTCATATTATGAAATGTATGGTATGATATTATTCTATCAATTTTGATAGCTCTATAAAACTTGAAAAGAAATTCATTTTTAAGAAAATTTAAGTAAATTAATAAAGTACCTATTTGACATAAATGTGATTGATTGTAGGTCACCAAGACAAAAACATTTTATTTATTTTTCAGAGGAAATGATATAATAACAGGAATTTAAAATTCTATTTTATTTTCAAAGGTTAAAGATTAAATAATATATCAATACTTTCTCTCATTCTTATATTATTTATTATTTCTTTAACTAAAAAAAAAAAAAAAAAAAATGAGACTTTACATTGATTGATTATAAGATCACAAACTCTCTTTTCTTCATTCTTCTTCTTCTTCTTCTACATAATCATGTATGAATTGAAAAAATAAATCCTCTTATGGTGCATATTTAGTTCGGAAATACGTAGGTATACGTACTACTCGTATATAAAACAACTATAAAAAAAGGACAACCCCTATCAAGCCGGTGATATCAATGAGGTGTCCTATGATCCATAGAACGGGTCCTCTCAACCTTTACCTTGATTTTCTTGATCGGAGGCGCTATCAAGTAGCTTTTCCCCAATGTTGTTCCCGGAGGCTGGGTGGACTCCGTCGCATAGACCCCAGCTAGAGAAATTCCCTTGCCAGGCCAAGGACTTGAACTCGGGATCCAAGTGGATGTGAGGCAGGTTCGCTACCCACACACCCAATGGCGCCTATATTGTGGACACATTAATAAAGAAAAAAAATATCAAATATTATAACAGCTAATAATATTATAAGTATATAGTATTTTTTTAGTATAATATATTTAAATGAAAAAATCCATTTTAATTAATTTTAATAGAATTATTTCAATACTTGAATTTTAAAGTGGAACAAATAAGACAAGTAAATATCTAAAAATAGAAATAGACAGGTGATTTCTAGTGAGCGCACGGAAACTTTTTCCCTCTCTTTTTCCTTACACACCCTCTACCTAATAATAATTTAGTCTAAAAAAAAAATTCGAATATTATAGCTTTACAAACTTTAGTAATTTACTATTATTTTCAATCTTTCACCAAGGTGAAACAATCTCAATAAACTTTTGATATCAAATTAACTTTTTTCTTTTTATAATTTTGATAAAAAATGAAAATAAATTCTAATGGAATAAAAAAAAAATTCAAGATTATTCAATTTCTTTTTTTATCACACATTGTATTCAATTATTATTATATATTTCATTTGTTTAAAAAACATATTCTCTTCAAAATTTCTCTAAAACGAATTGAATTTATAATTTATAATGAGAAATGAAAATTCTTTTTTTAAAATATTCCTTTGTGTGTTATTGATGTTGTTTTAATATGTAAATTAATTTCAATCATCTTATCTAAGAAATAATTTTTTTTTTAAATTTTTCTTTCTATCTCTCTCTCTCTGCCTCATTAACAAATAATATTAATTAAATAATAAATCAAAAGCTTTTGTAAGTTATATTACATAATTGATGAGGTGTCCTTTGATAAGTAAAACGTGTACTATCAACCTTTATCTTGATTTTCTTGATCGGGGCGCTACTTTTTATAAAGTAGCTTCCCAATTTTGACCCCGGAGGTTGGGTTGACTCCTTCCCATTGACCCCAACTAGATAAATTCTCTTACCAGAGACGGGACTTGAACAAGGGAGCACGAACTACCTCCCACCATGTGACGCCTCTAAAAAATTTGAGAAAATATATTTTTATGTATATAGATAGGTATAACCTAGGACCAATTTTAAAAAAATATAAAATAAAATAAAAACCACTTAGCTGTTATTGATAAGATAGATAGTTCGGTGCATATTGAGATTCACGTGTGGATTCTTTGAGTTATTTCTTCCTGGGATCTAATAATCCATTTTCCATGGGCTTGCAACTCCTTCGTTGGCCTGTGGGATTACCCTGGTAATATCTCACTTAGGGTGATGTCTCTCTGTTCGATCTTTGGCGAAGAATGACTTAATACCTTCCTGTACATCCAGGGGAAATCTCTTCCTCTCCTCCTAAGTAGTCATTGGTTACCTTTCCAATAATTCACACCTATTTATTATTATTCAAAAGTTTAATTCACATGGCAATAGTTTCTCTTCTTCACTCGAGAACCTTTCTTTATATTGTTCATAGGACTTTGTCCCAAAACGTGAGGATGTCACAATTTGTATAAATCTAGATTTATAGCATTAGAATGCTAATTTCCCTATTGATGGGTATATCTTTTACAATAAATAATTCAGAACAGATCTTAACAGTTTAATTTTTTCACTTTTTTCTTCCCAAATTTAAGGTATAATTTGCTTTTTTCTGCCGCAACTGCTCTTCTTATCTTATCTTTTCTCAAACTTTTAATGCAATGTTTTTGGCATTGAAATCTCCAGGAGCAATGATCAAAGATTTACTAGATATTTTCATTAAAAATCTTTAATATTATTCAATTTTATTTGTAAATTATCTATGCTATTGCTTGGTGTTAAATTACAGTTTTTTTTTGGTTTTTGTTTATTTGTAAACTATATCTAGAATCGTTCATTACATTCAATTAATGTTAAGTATATGTTCATTTTATGTATTATCTTTGCACTAGTAACCAATTGTCATAAGTTGATTATATTTTCTGATCATTCCAATGTCACTCACTCTCTTTCTCTTTCTACTGTTATGTTATCTGTTATATGGTGCTTTTATTTCATTTGAATTCAAAATAAAATAGTAATAATAATAGTAATTATGAAATAACAAACTAAAAGTTCATCTTTACTTCTCTGATAAAATTATGTATAATTAACACTTGAATAACAAAATTAAAATTATTTATATGCAAAATAAAAATTATTACTATAAAAATATTATATCAAACAATAATATAATTCATTTTTAAGTTTTTTTTAAATATAAATATAATTAAATATTTTAGTTAAAATTTAGAAAAAACGAGTTTTTAAGAAAGTTTCTGAATTTTTACTATCTCGCCAGATATACATAGTATTGCGATCACAAAAATTTTCGATGTTGAGATTTTGATATTTTTATACGTTTTCAAGGTGCCTGAATCATTTTTATTAAGATTGAGAAAAATGTTTGTATGTGTGTGTGTGTGTGTGTGTGTGTGTGTGTGTATGTGTGTATGTTTGTATGTAAACAAGATTACTCAAATATGATTTGATATGAAAATATGAAATTTGGTATACGGTCATTATTCAAAATTCGTAGTTTTCTATCAACTTTTGAGAAATGTAGGTCAACCGGAAGAGGGTCATTACCTACAACGTTTTGATTTTTTATCCTCTAAAGTGACCGTAGAAATAAGATATATTTTTGATAGTTTTTCTCATGATTAAAAATTATATAAAACTGCTATATATAGAATTTCAGCTTGATTCAATCTTTGAAAGTACCAGAATTAATTTTTTAACACTGCAAATCTCACGCGCCAACACGTGACGTGGTACCATCAACAAAGAGTCAAACAAGTTCTGGATTAATAAATATTATTTAATAATTTTAATTTATAATTTATAATTAATGAAATTTAATTTAAATATAATATATTATGTTATTTAATCCAATTCAAATTGCGAGATAGTCGAGTGGAGACACTCCAGCTTATTTTACTTTTAAATCGCGATTATTTAATAATTTTCTCTCTTATCTATACGAGGTTATTTTATAACAACATTTTACATACAAAGATAGTAAAAAAAAAAAAAAAATAAAACTGACGGTGGTGAATGATAATTCCCAAAGCACTCTCATCAGTTTGGAATATATCCTTTCTTCGATCCTAACATAAGAGCAATATCAAATATGGGGGGGGGAGGGGCAAGAAGAAGAAAGAGCTTCTCCCTTGGGGAAAAGGGAATGGGAGGGATGAGAAACTCATCATCACCTTTGTGGACAGTCAGATCAAAGAATCAACCATGCTGCACTATCTAAACCACATTTGGATTTATTGATTTTATATCACGAGTATTATTATTTTAAAAATTAGAAATAAAAATAAAAAAATAACCAATTCACCTTATACGAGTATTCTCGTAATTGTTCTATTAATTTATTTGTGTTTTAGTTATGATATGTGAATGGAAATTTGAAATATAGTTAATGATGATGATAAATAGAATGATTCTATTATTTATCATGGCATATAAAGTGAATATTAATTATATTATAAACCATGTTGAGTATATACTCGTAATTATATTATTATCAATGGAGTTTATACATTATTTGATAATTCATAGTTTTATTTAAAACTCTTGAAAGAAAGAAATAAGTAAAAATATGAATGTATTTTTTTTTAAATAAATTTAGTATACCTGTTTATTTTATATACACAATTAGGAGGAATCAGATTGGTTAAATATTTCTACAAGTGATATTCTTTCCTTTTATGAAGGTCGAAAATGGATGATATTATTTTGGGAATTGCATAAAAAAACAAAAAACCTCTGACTTTGTACTTCCTACGCAAGGACAACGCCTATTAAGTCGGTTTTATCAATGATGTGTCCTATGATCAGTAGAACGGGTCCTCTCAACCTTTACCGTGATTTTGTTGATCGGAAACAAGTAGCTTTCCCCAATGTTGTTCCCGGAGGCTGGGTTGACTCCGTCACATAGACCCGAGCTAGGGAAATTCCCTTGCCAGGTCCGGGACTTGAACCCGGGACCATGTGAATGTGAGGCAGGTTCGCTACCCACACACCCAATGGCGCCTGTTGGGGAATTGCATAGATTATAATAAAAGATAAATTATTATTATTATTTCAATGAATCCCAATATATATATATATATATATATATATATATAGGGTAAACTCGAGGAATATGACGCGGCTAGGGATATGCCGCATTTTCAATATTACGAAAAGCGATCAGGTTAAGTCATACCTACCCAAGTTATAAGCGAAACGTCGATTAAAGGTACATAATTTGTTTTATTTACCATTTAGATGATCAACACAAATAAAATTTCATCTTATTTATTTCAAACGTTCATAATTTGTTTTCTTTTTTGCAATTTTTGTTGGTTTCGTATATTCTATGTTATTGCACATTCTTTAAAATTAAGAGAGTTATTTATTCACACATCTCATATTGTTTACTATCTATAGGCAATTTTTTTATCGAAAATTGAGTATAAAGGGTGATATGACGCATTGGGTGTGCGGAGAATATGATACGCGCCTTTATATATAGTAGTACTTAGTCCTCCGAGCCGCCACTCGGTACTATGAAAAAAAATATTTAATATGGACTGTGAATATTGTTTTGATATTATGATGAGTATGCTGGGAATATTAATAAATTTGTTGAGGCGTTTATCGTATTATTTTCTACTATTCTTATCCTATAATCTCATTAACCATTAACACCAAGTAGGTAGTTGGGCCTGGAAATGATTGATATTTGAGTTCAGTCAAGATTATTATTTATCTAATAGACAAGAGACAGAGCATTTATTTTTTTCAAATAATTTACGTACAGATCCCAGGTATTTTGCTTATGGCACATCATTATAAAATTATGAACTATTTTGATTGTATGTACCAGTTAAATTAGTAGAGTTTAAATTTTGGATGTTGCAAGTTCAATCAATCATATATTATCAAAAATATATACTAAAAATATAAGTACTAGAAAAATGTCTTGTAATTTATTATTGTAATTCCTTGGAGGGGGGTATATCTATATAATTAGTCTAGTTAATATATATTAATGAGGTTATAAAGTTGGAGAGAGTAATTCTTTCATATTAATGTTCAAAAAATTGTTCTACCTTTTTTTATATTTATAATAATATTTTATTATAAATGAAATAAGTTGACCTGTGGCCAGGTCCGAACCGACCGACGGTTTGAAATAAATTAATTTCCAGCTACAGAAACAATTTCAAATAATTTTAATATATCTATTAATCTAATAAAAAACAGATAGGCATACATAAATAATAAATATAAACATTTTTAATTGTATTTTATTTATAATATATATGCAAGACCAGGCTGTGACGTCATGAATGGCTGGATGACGTCATATAATTTTAAATCAAGAAAAAACTAATAAATATGATTTTTCTCGAGGATAAAACCAATACAAAGTGCATGATTCGTGGTGATATATAAAAAAATCTCCTTTGGTGTGAAAATAACCCTTTCCTTCCTATCGTCGATCGCTAATACTACCACTTCCGGTTTCCGGAATTGCACCAAAAGTTGATCAATTCATCCCACTGATGCATTAAGTAAATATACCAAATTTCATCAAAATCGGTTGAGCCGTTCAGGCTGTACACATCTATACGGACGGACGGACAGACATCATGCTAAAAATACTTTTTTCTGTTTAGAAAATGCATGATTCGTGGAGATATGTAAAAATCTCCACCTGTGAAATTTGGTGTGAAAACAATACCTCCTTTACTATCGTCGGTCGGTAAAAATTTATTTACTAAAAATTACAAATATCTATAGCATTGATTCTCATTCATATATATAAAATATATACTATATATCAGTGATTCCCAAACTGTGAGCCGCGGCGCCGTCATAGGGGAGCCGCGAAAAAACTTCCTAATACTTGAAATTTTTTGGTTCTAAAAAAAAAACAAAAAAAAGGTAAAATGATTTTGTGGGGAAACTTTTGAACATTTGCGATTATTTTTAAAAAATTTTCAATTTGTCTCTAAAAAAAAAGCTCAAACGTTTTCTGTACTAAGTTTTTGAACATTTCGTAGTTTTTTTCAAAATTTTTTCAATTTGCTTCTAAATATGGTCCCCTAATTAAGGGGAGCCGCGGAAAAAATCCGATGTATTATGGGAGCCGTATACCGAAAAAGTTTGGGAACCTCTGCTATATATTATATATATAGATATAATTTTATTGTGATATTATTAATAAAAAAACAAGTCTTTGATTCATTCTTTAACTATCTATTAATGTTTATTATAAAAGCATTAATTTTATTATGAAGATCACTTCAATCGTGATTTCATTTCAAATGAATCATCTATTTTCATTCAATATTATAAATAAAATCTCTCTAAATCCTATAATCTGCTTTCTGTTTTTTTATTTATATTTTTTTTCCATCAGTTATTATTATCTACTCTATCTATATTGTAGAGTATTGTATATATAAATGATTAAGAGAATGTTTATTTATCTGATGCACTGTAAATACACATATGTTTAAATTTGATTTTATTATCAATATTCTATCGATAAATATATGTATAATGTATTTCTTATTGTTATTTTTACTTAAAAAAAAAGTATGTAAATATTTATGTTTGATGAGTTTATATATTAATTTCAATTTGAAATTTGATTTTTGCTATTTCTATTATTGAGTGGAGTCAAAGTAGTTTTAATATCTCGCCTGAGATAGTATTGCGATCATGAAAATTTTCGATGTTGAGATTTTAATGGTTTTATACGTTTTGAAGGTCCGTGAGTCATTTTCACTAAGGTTGAGAAAAATGTATGTGTGTGTGTGTGTATGTAAACAAGATTACGCAAAAACGGTTTGAAAAAGGTTAGAATCATGAAAATTGGTACACGGGCATTATTGAAAATTGGTAGTTTTCTATCAAGTTTTAAGAAATGTAGCTCATTTGGAAGAGGACCATTACTTACTTCGTTTTCATTTTTTTCCTCTAAACTGACCGTAACAATAAAGATATATGTTTGATAGTTTTTCACATGATTAAAAATTGTATAAAACTGCTATATATAGAATTTCAGCTTGATTCAATCTTTGAAAGTACCTGAATTAATTTTTTAACACTGCAAATCACGCGCCAGCACGTGACATGGTGCCATCAACAAAGAGCCAAACACGCACTGGTTTAATAAATATTATTTATCAAGTGTAATTTATAATATATAATTAATGAAATTTAATTTAAATATAATATATTATGTTATTTAATCCAATTGAAATGGCGAGATAGTCGAGTAGAGACACTCCAGCTTATTTTTTAATTTTATTAGTTTCACATCATTTTAATAAATAAATAAATAAATCATAGTTTATATATAATTGTGATTTTTATTAAATATAAGTCTTCTCTTACTTAGAATTAATTAGAATTTAGTGATACCTTTGATGAGAAACAATAATATTAGCTGTTAATAATATGAAAGTATGATAGTAAATTAAAGTAAAAATCATCTATACTATCATGATAGTGATGATGGATAGATAGATGCATGTTTTTTTTTATTATTTGAATAATATTTAATTATATTAGAAACGAATAAGGGACAAGAAGTTATTTACTAAGTTGTCGTAAATCTCAAACGTGTCTCCCTCCCCACCACTACCCGAACTAAGGTCAACGTACCTGCGCCCTAGCCAATCGTAAGAATTACATTTATCGATTGTAAAAATAGAAAATCGAAATAAATGATACATTCAATTGATTAAATTAAATGTTGAAAATTTTTATATATTATCATTTTAAAAAATTAAAATATTTTTATGATTCTATTTATTTACCTATTAACCAAAATTTGTAAAAAATGGGAACAACAGAAAAAATCTAAATAGCGTTTGTAAACTGTTAAATTGTACACCAAATTTGTGCTAATGTAATCATGTTATAATCTAACTTTTGTTTTAAAAGTATATTTGATAACTACAACAGTTATTAGTACTTGCTCTCAAAAAAAACAAAAAAAAAATTTGAAAAATGTGTAACTTATGTAAATTCATAATAAAGTATTATTGTTTTATTATTTTTATAAATTTCATTTTATTTACTATGTAGTATAATATAATTAGTTCAAATAAATAAAAAAATTTCATTTGAAGTTTACAAAACATCAAAAAATAAATTATTTCCATTTGGTCTTTCGGCTGTTATATAAAGATTTTTATTTTATTTATTTTGGATGACATGATCAACTTATATATTTTTTTAGTTAGTCATACAAAATAAATTTAAACCTAATCAAAATAAGAAATATAAATTAAGTAATTAAGTAGAATTGAATAATAATTTCATGAAATTTGGAATATTTTCTGAAAAAATCGATGAAAAAATGGTACGATATTTTGGTCACCATTTCATGAAGCCTGTTAGATTTGTACTAAAGCAGTGGTTTATGGCTTGTACAGGATATTGTTACCAAATGGAGGTGTACGTTCCTTGAACAAAGTGGAAGAAAATTTTTTCTTTGTTTGGAAATCGGTTTTTTTTTAATTTTTTATAATTCTAAAAAATAAAAAAATAATTTGATGTTTTATAAATGCATTTCTTTATTTTACTTGCTTGAATGACCAGCGTTCCCAAATGGGAACATTTATTTTTATATTCCAAAAACCCTTTCAAAAATATTTTTTTGTAAAAATATATTTTTTTTCTATATTTATCTATATGATATCTAATGAAAAACTGAAAAAAAAAATTAAACGAAAAAATTTGGTCACCAATGGGTTTAAGTACTGTTTTTGTTTTTATACAAGTAAAATAACAAACACTTTATCAAAAATTATTATTTTTAATCAATTATATGAAATGAATTCAAGAAACAAAATTATTAATTAAGAAATTAATTTATTATAGTTGTGTTAACCTGTTTTACAATTATATTTATAGATTGCTATCATATATAAAGATGATTTATTATTATTATTATTATTATTATTCTTTCGGAGTTGGGCTATCAGCATGACTAGGATAGCCTTAGAAGTTACCCAGCCTTGATGATTTTTCGGTGATAATGCGGTGGTTTCCCGTTGGTTTCCGCATATATAGAACCAGGAACTGACAGTTTCTGTAGCCGGAGGGAGCTGATGTTAAATTGAATTTTATTAGAAAAATTTGTTCTTAGTTGGAATCGAACGCCGACTTGTGTGTGTAGAAAATTGCTACGCTACACTCTCGGCTAGCTACCTCCACATTGTTATTATTATTATCATTTATTATTTTTTTCTTGAGTTTATCTAAATAATACTGTAAATTCTATTATTAAAAAAAATCCAAGTTTAGTTTTTTAACTTTATTTATTTATCTATTTGTACCAATGTACACATAAATACATATATATGTACATAGAGCTTGATGGTCTTTATTAAATACACTTGTTTTTTGTTTTTTTTTTTGTTTTAATTGTTTATTTTATTTAATAAATTCAATGGAAAGGAAAATATTTATGTATTACTAATTTACTAATATGTATAGTAGATACGATATGTATTAAAACGAATGTTTATGTTTGCATTTGAAGAGTAATAAATCATTAAAAAAAACAAACAATTTCTTTAAAAAAACAATTTGTAATTATATTGCAATTATCTATCACCATTCCACTTTTAGATAGTAATTAAAAGAATAAATAATGAAAGACTTTTGGGGTCGTTGATGATCATGATAATCACTTAGGATATTTTTTTCCCCTTCACTCTTTCGGTCCTATACTCATATCTCCATAGATATTATGAGAGATGTAAACTTGAGTTGAGTGAATCACTTTATTTTCATCCTCTGCCTTTCCACACCTTTCGGGTCGTTTCAAAGGCAAATGGAATCTATTATCGCTGTTAAATTGTAAATGAAACGATCGTCTATTTAGATACGAAATCAATGTAACAAGTTGCTTTGACAGGCAAATGATTGATTCAGTACAAAGCCCCTCTTGCTCTCTCTCTCTCTCTCTCTCTCTTTCTCTTTCTTTTCTCCTTTTATTATTATTATTATTATTATTATTTATAATATAAAATATTGAAACTCTCTATAGATGTTTTTTTAATTTAAAAATCATCTTAAAAATCTAATACTGATTATACTTTTATACCATTTACTACCTGTTGATTTAATAATAATAAATCAGTTAAATATATTTTATCTTGTTATATAAATTTAAAATATTATTTTATATATATATCACAGACCATCTATAAGACTAGTAAACCCTATTGTTTTTGCTGAAACAAAGTTTTTGGCGCCACCATGCGAGTGCAGGCAGTAACTAATTGAAAAAAAAATCGGGCTTGTATGTGTGTGTGTTTGCCTGGTTTTTGCATGCAGAGTTCTCGGTTATGCGCATGCAACGCCTCTTAGTGCTCCCACATAGAGACATCATATTAAAAAAAAATGGTTTCACCGATTTCTAAGGAGCAGGGGGCCCCTGATATATGTATATATATTATACATATTATTTATTATACGAAATATTATAATTTGTTTATTATTTATCGACAATTAGTAGGTATACGAACAAAAATTGTTGTATGAATATATGTATGTATTAGTATATATTTATCTTTTTAATCTTGAAATTGATTTAAAAGATTTGTTTTTATCAAAATTTGAAAAAGTTGATCTTTTGAGATTTCATTTAAACAAAAATCATTTGAATTGATTTTTTTTTCTTTATTAAGTTAATTAATCACTAAATCTATTGATGATATATGAATATCAACAGGTAAAAATATTCCACAAGACTTGTGTTGTTATCTTTTTTTTTTTTTTTTTTTTTTTTTTTTTGGAAAATATAATTTGTATAGTGATGGAAAAATGTTATCGCCATGGCTGGCAATGACATTGGGTTTTCTCAACCGGTTAATTGCTCGACAACAGCGCCCGATAAATGATGCGATAACATTTTTCCATCACTTTACCTAATTACTCGTATATATACGAGGGTGGGGGGAAAAGTTTCCGGCCTGACCAAGAAAACCGATTTTTTTAATTTTTTTTTTTTGCTATATTTTTCAACATAATCTCTATCAACACTGATACATGTCACATAACGGTGTTCTAATTAATTTAATTAATTTAATTTAAGTCTGATCAACAGTTATGAATCGACGCCTAAAGCGTCAAATTGTCGGTAGAAATGGTTTTTCGAAGCAGTTTTTGTTCTAACATGAGGAAACGCGGCACCAACGTTGCACACAGCTTTTCCATTTTCAAAATGGTTGTGCAAAATATTTCGCACACGTTCAGCTGACATCGTACAGGTCTTAGCTATCTTGAATGTTGAAAAATAAAGCAAAAAAAAAAAAAAAAATTAAAAAACATCGTTTTTCTTGGTCAGGCCGGAAACTTTTCACACCACCCTCGTATATTTTGTAAATATCTTACATTTTTAACTTTAAATGTTGATATTATAATTAATATAATTAAATTATTTAAAATAAATTTTAAATAATCTAATAATATTTTTTGAAAAATTTATTAATAATTGTAATTAGTGGTATAATAATATTTTATATAAATATTATGTTTATTTTTTTTTTTTTTTTTTTTTTTTTTGAAAAAATAAATCCATTTATACAAAAATAATTATTTTTATGTAAAATATGAAATATTTAAAATACCAAGTACTCAGCCTGCATTTACCACCTAAGTATTTTTATACAATTTTATTGCAAATCTGTATGTAAGTAATTGTATTTTAATTATTTTATTTCAATAAGGGTATTAAAACCTTCATTTTCACTTTGATTTCTTATTTAGCTTTTAATTTAATTATTAAATTCTATGTATTATACGAAATATTAATTTTACTGTATTTTAATCTGATATGATATACTGTTAACCTATTCTTGAAATAATTTCTGTTTTTCTTTGATTGCTTAGATATATTTTTGTTGTGATCCGAATTGTAATGATAATGATAGTCGTGGTTCTGGTGAATCTAATTAGTAAACGAATTGGGAGTAGGTTAATCAAAATACACAAATTAATTAGATATGAAAGAGAAGTGGGAGAGAAAAGAGAGAATTGTGGGTTAGGAATGGAAAATGCTTGAAAGAATGTATTTTTAATAAAGCACATCTAAGCTTTATAAAAGAGCATCAATTTTGGTATACCCACTTCATAAAAGACGATCTAAATAACGAAAAATTCGTTTTTATCTCCATACTTAAGAAATATTTACTCTCTACTTAAGAAATATTTAGTTTTTTTTTATTAATTTCATTTTCCATTATTTGAGTGTTAAAAAAAAATTAAATTTGAAAATAGGTATCAATTGTAATTAAAATTTGGCTTCTGACAATGAGATTAATAGTACTGAATAATTTACTCGTAGCCAGTAAATAAATTATCAGAGTACATCTGAAATGCATAAATAAGAACATCCCATGTTAGATACAAAGAATTTTGAAATCAAGAATTTGATTTTCCAATTTTTGAAAAATAAAATAATAGGCGCCATTGGGTGTGTGGGTAGCGAACCTGCCTCACATTCACATGGTCCCGAGATCAAATTCCGGGCATGGCAAGGGAATTTACCTAGATGGGGTCTATTGGACGGAGTCAGCCGAGCCTCCGGGAACAACATTGGGGACAAGCTACTTGATAGCGCCTCCGATCAAGAAAATCAAGGTAAAGGTTGAGAGGACCCGTTCTACTGATCATAGAACACCTCATTGATATAACCGACTTGATAGGCGTTGTCCTTGCGTAGGACGTACAAAGTCAGAGGTTTTTAAAATAATATTAAAAGTAAGAATAATAAGTTACCTATATATAAATTGTAATAGCAATTTTTATAATAAATATTATAAATCTTTCACTTTAAGAAGTTTTATTTATTTTACATATATATTATATATTATATATATATAAATTATGTTATAGATATGTTACGTGATCAGCATTCGAAGGTCATAAGAAACCAGTAAACGTTTTATTGATGCTTAAGGAATTTTGTAGGTTTTTTGACCCTTTCAAGTGGAATTGAGGAAATCATCTTTTTCCCTTTTTTTTATTGCAACAAGTCATTCGATTCGATAAAGTTAGAGATTAATGTTGAGAGCAAAGGGGTTAGATATTTATCTCCCTTGGAGAGGACAAGATGAGGCATAGGATGAAATGATGATGATGATGATTATTATTATTATTATATACCTACATACCAAGTTTGTGACGACAACTTGAGATGTGTCAGACATTTTCCTACCCTCACCGCAAAAAAAAAAAAAAATATACCTATATGATTAAATATGATAAAATTTCAAGAAATTCATAAATATTTGAAGTATTTATTGATTTTTTTTTCTTTTTCTTTTGATAAATGATCTTCAATATTAATGATCATTAAATAAATTGAATTTTATGATAAAACTTTTACTTATAGTTTAGATATTGACTTTGTAATATTTAGAAATTTGCCAATATTTACTTTTATACCTAAGTATTTACTTTTCTTACCTTCCACTATTATTATACATACGTATATTGTAGATAGAATTGAAAATTCTTAGGTTCCCTTTTAGAAAAAAATGAATGAAATGAATAAAAATAGAAATGTATTAAAATTTTTTTATATAAATTTGAACGATTGAGTTGTTTTTTTGTTCTCGCCAGAAATAGTATTGAGATCACGAAAATATTCGATATTGAGATTTTGAAGGTTCCTAAATCATTTTCACTAAGGTTGAGAAAAATGTCCGTGTGTGTGTGTGTGTGTATGTGTTTATGTATGTAGACAAGATTACGCAAAAACGGTTTGAGCTAGAATAATGAAATTTGGTATCCGGGCATTATTCAAAATTCGTAGTTTTCTATCCACTTTTGAGAAATGTAGCTCAACCGAAAGTGGGTCATTACCTATAACGTTTTGATTTTTTTCCTCTAAAGTGACGATAAAAATAAAGATATATGTTTGATAATTTTTCACATGATTAAAAATTGTATATAACTGCTATATATAAAATTTCAGCTTGATTGAATCGCTGAAAGTACCGTAAATAATTTTATATCACGTTGGCTTGCAATTACGCACCAACACGTGACGTAGTGTCATCAACAAAGTGCCAAACATGCACTGGTTTAATAAATATTATTTATTAGTTTTAATTTATAATTTATAATTAATTCATTTTAATTTAAATATAATATATTATGTTATTTAATCCAATTCTCAAATTGCGAGATAGTCGAGTGGAGACACTCCAGCTTATTTATTATACATATTCTATAACGTATTATACAATATAATGTAATGATATTTTAAAAATATCATTAATCCTTAAAAAAAATTTATTTATTTAAAAATAAATTTATTTTTGGAAAGGATTATTATTGTAATAGGTTTAACTTGCTGAAAATACCAGCATTAATTTTTTCACTGCAAATCTCACGCGCCAACATGTGACGTGGTGCCATCAACAAAGAGTCCAA
This sequence comes from Labia minor, assembly GCA_963082975.1. NCBI lineage: Eukaryota > Metazoa > Arthropoda > Insecta > Dermaptera > Spongiphoridae > Labia > Labia minor. The sequence goes on along the minus strand of OY720345.1, from coordinate 7,017,184 downwards.
TTTAATTAAATTTAATTTAAATATAATATATTATGTTAATTAATCCAATTCAACTTTGCGAGATAGTCGAGTGGAGACACTCCAGCTTATTTTGTAATACAAACATCAAATTTACGTTGCAACGATTGCTTCATATTTTTATTTAATTCATTTTTTACTATCTCGCCAGAGATAGTATTGCGATCACGAAAATTTTCGATGTTGAGATTTTGATGTTTTTATACGTTTTGAAGGTTCCTGAATCATTTTCACTAAGGTTGAGAAAAATGTCTGTGTGTGTGTGTGTGTGTGTGTGTGTGTGTGTGTGTATGTATGTAGGCAAGATTACGCAAAAACGGTTTGAGCTAGAATGATGAAATTTGGTACATGGACATTATTCAAAATTCATAGTTTTCTATCAACTTTTGAGAAATGTAGCTCAACCGGAAGAGGGTCATTACCTACAACGTTTTGATTTTTTTTCCTCTAAAGTGACCGTAAAAATAAAGATATATGTTTGATAATTTTTCACATGATTAAAAATTGTATAAAACTGCTATAGATAAAATTTCAGCTTGATTGAATCGCTGAAAGTACGAGAATTAATTTTTTAACACTGCAAATCTCACGCGCCAACACGTGACGTGGTGTCATCAACAAAAAGCCAAATATGCGCTGGTTTAATATTTATTATTTATTATTTATAATTTATAATTAATTAAATTTAATTTAAATATAATATATTATGTTATTTAATCCAATTCAAATTGCGAGATAGTCGAGTGGAGACACTCCAGCTAATTTTTTTAAAAGCAATAACTCCAATCGAATAATGAATGATTTATATTTATATAAATAGATATTAAGTATAGATACTTGATAATATTAAAAAGAGAAAGATACCCTTTTCACAATTCACCATCTCTTTCAAATATACATTGATAGATGATCTATCAAAACGGCATTCAAAAATAAAATTATAAATAAATAAGTAAAAAGATATGAATTTGATTTGAAATATCGAAATATATAAATCAATATAAAAAAATAAAAAATAAAAAATCATCTAGAGAGATTTTAATTATAAAAATATTATATATTTATTAATTTTTGTTTTCAGAATTAAATATATTTATTATTACAATGAAATATCCAAACGTTCTAAATCTTATAATTGGACTATAAAAAAGTTGATTCGTTTTATTTATTTTAATATTATAATTAATAAATAAATATCAGGAATATTATTATTACTACACTAAAGAATTTGTATATTTTAGCCTATATTGATAAATTAGATTTAATTTCCTTAATTTTTTTTTGTTTAGTGTTTTACCGCGAATCAAAAATTCTCTTTGCTACTGTACTTCTACGAAAAAATTCGCGAGAATCATATCATTTAATATATTAGTAAAAAATGACAATTTTTTGACCATATATCATTTGTACTCGATTTAATTAATAAAATACATAAAAATATAAACTATTTATTTTTATATTTTAATCATTACATATCAATTTCTTCTGACCATTACTAAAATTAATTTAGTATTCATTAAATACATATTTAACTAAATTTTTCTTATATTGTTATAAGATACGTATTTTTATGTTTTCAAAGTGATTATTATTAATAAATTAATAGAGAATTTATTATTTGAATATTAATTACACAATAAAATTTTACAATTATTATAATTATTATCTCTCTCCTTTAATTTATAAATATATGATTAATTATTAAATATATAATTAATGAAAAACTTGAAACCTCTAGTCAGATAGATTATCAAACTTTCACATCTGCTGTGCAGGTTGCAGCAACTGTTGAGAAAGGGGCATTGTCCAACAACAGCGTCAGACTGGGGATTTTTTTCTTTTTCCCCACCACTGTACATGTTTTGAAGCTAATTTCTAAATCTAGAATAAATAGTTTTATGTATATATACATGTATTATCAAAAAATAACTAAATTATATTAAAACTTTTTATTTCAATTATATCTGTTATTGATTTATTAATTTTTTTTTACTTGAGAAATTTTATTTAAAAATTATATATTTAATTTTTTTTGTTTCAAAGTTAAAAAACTTTACCATATTTAAACCTATATATTTGTTATTATTATTAAAATTATTTATGTCTTTCTAATATATATTTTTCAAAAAAGTATTTGATCTTGTTAATTAACTTTTTAAAGTTTTTCCTTTTTTTGTTTAATCTGTTTTTCTCTTTGATTTTGTCTCTGTTATATATACGGGATATATATATATATATATATATATATATATATATATATATCAATTGTGGGGGGAATCTAAAAATTGCTATTCATTGAATTATATACAGGTAAATATTATATAACAAAAAAAGAAAACAAAATTTAGTATAAATTAGTAGTAGTAATTTTCCCTTATATATATATTTGGAATGATTATCGATTTTGTTGAAAAAGTTGGGTGGTGTTTGGATGATGGAGTGTTCATCAAAGGGTAAATAAAAGATGAAAAAATGAAGAGAATGCCCAGTATTTGGAATGTATCATCATGACATTCAATTTCAAAAGGGTTCTAATTCAAAAAGATAAAAAAAGAAAAGAAAAGAAAAATTAATTCTAATTAAAAATAAATATATATTATTTTAATATTTATTATATTATATTTTCTTCTCGCAGTTTTTAAAAAGTCGTTCACCACAATAATGTTATAAATATATATATATTTATGTTGCCACCTCCATTCAAATTATACTCAATTCTAATTTCCTGAATCTATTTATCAATTTATTTTTTCCATTATTTCTACCATACATAATTTGCATCTAATAGTTATTTATATTTATATTCATTTAATGTTATGTCTTGCTTGCTAATGTTATTTCTTTTTTCTTTTTATAATTACATTCTATGATTTGTTTTTTAATTAAACTAAAAGACTTATTTATAGGGAGCTGAGATTTAATCTTGGAGACAAATGACAACATATGTTCCAGTGAAGAAGTTTTTTTTTTTTTTAATTTTTAATTAATAATTCATGTTTTTGTTTACGTTTATTAAAATAAAAAAATAGAAAAATAAATAAATAAAAAAAAAAAAAAATTATAACGAACAAGAATAATATTAAAATTCATTTTAGTAATATTTTTATATAAAATAATAATTAAATTAAAGTTTTTATCTGTATGGTTTTTTTTTGTTTAAAAAATAAACAAAAATAAATTAAAATATAATATTAATATCTTATTTAATTAATATATCAAAAGACCTAAAAAGAGATGACAAACAGTTTAATGAATGAAAGGTTGACTATCATCATGCATGTCCAAATATAATTCAATTGAAACTGCGTGTTTGGAAAAAAGTTTGAAGGAAAAATCAATTGTGAATATCTTTACAATTATTTTAATAAAAAATGCGAGTTGCTAGGTGATAGGATATTTGCCAAGTTTGTGTCAAGTAATCTTATTATCTTGTAAATATACATTTATGTTTCTGTACTTGTATAAAGTATTATGAAAGAGTGCAGCTTTGATTTGAAAAATCAATTCGATTTCGAATTTCCAACCTCCTTTTTACCGACCGACGATAGTAAGGGAGGTATTGTTTTCACACCAAATTTCACAATTTTTAGCATCATGTCTGTCCGTCTGTCCGTCCGTCTGTATAGATGCGTACTGCTGGAACGGCTCAACGGATTTTGATAAAATTTGGTATATTTACTTAATGCATCAGTATGATGAATTGATCAATTTTTGGTGCAGATCCGGAAACCGGAAATGGTAGTATTAGCGATCGACATAAGGAAGGGAAGAGTTATTTTTATACCAAATGTCACATGATTTACATATCTCCACAAATCATTCACTTTGTATTGGTTTTATCCTCGGGAAAAATCATCTTCATTAGTTTTTTCATAACTTAAAATTATAGGACGTCACCCAGCCCTTCATGACGTCTTATTTTTACGTTTTATTAGAATCAAAAAAAAAAAAAAATAATAATAGAAAAATAGAAACGATAGAGATAGTTGGTGCACATAGATTGCTTGGATAGTTATTACTACCACATTATATATTTAATATTCTAGATTTATGAGATTAGTTGAATTTATGTTTACTTTTATTGAATGAATTATAAAAGTAGATTTTTTATTGCAAATGGGACAGTAATAAGAGAAAATGAAAACAATATAATCATGTTTTTATTATAATTTTAAACAAACTATTTTATTTATGTATACTAACGTAAGAGTACTATGAAATGTCAATATTGACATATAATCTAGAGAGAGATCAATAGATTGTAGGTAGTCACAAAGATTGAAGTCATTCAGTCGGTTTATTTGAAAAAATACTTACTCAGTTTGTAATAATTAATATATATATATATATATATATCGTTAAAAGAGCAAAATTACAAAGATATACCTAATGTCTCTTTATATTTTATTTGATGTAAAAGAAGATAAAAGAAATTTTTTTCCAATTTTTACCATCTCTCAAGAAATTTGGATGTTTTTACAAGTTTTGAAGGTCCCTGAGTCATTTTCACAAAGGTTGAGAAAAATGCCTGTCTGTGTGTGTGTGTGTATGTGTGTATGTATGTAGACAAGATTACTCAAAAACGGTTTGAGCTAGAATCATGAAATTTGGTACATGGGCATTATTCAAAATTCGTAGTTTTCTATCAACTTTTGAGAAATGTAGCTCAACCTACAACATTTTGATTTTTTTTCTATAAAGTGACCGTAAAAATAAAGATATATGTTGGATAGTTTGTCACATGTTTAACAATTGTATAAAACTGCTATATATAGAATTTCAGCTTGATTGAATTAAATTAAATTAAGTAGCAGAATTAATTTTTTAACACTGCAAATCTCACGCGCCAACACGTGACGTGGTGCCATCAACAAAAAGCCAAACATGGGCTGATTTAATAAATATTATTTATTAATTTTAATTTATAATTAATTAAATTTAATTTAAATATATTAATATATTATGTTATTGAATCCAATTCAAATTGCCAGATAATCGAGTTGAGATACTCCAGCTAATTTAATTTTTAATTTTTAACATCTAATAATGACGCATATTTGGTTCAAATAAATTCAAAAAAAGGTCGCAAACTTTTTTACCAGAGACAATATTTAAGTGCCGTAAGGGAAATTGAAAATTCTTGACCCTATCGTCTACATTCTTCCAACTGTGTCTCTATCAAGAACCACCTCCATCCAATTCCTTTACGTTTCACGTTCCTTTATATTGCCTGTCCACATTGGATGAATCTTTATTCAATCAACTGAACATTTCTCATTTCATCTCCCATCAAACAAGTTTTCAATTAGTTTACTCACACTAAATTCTTATTTTGTCTGGTATTCCGATAAAACGAAAACTTGTATATTTTATTTATTTTCATTTACATTATTTCTATTAAAATTGAAACATATTTTGCAGAAATAATAATTTTCTCATTTAATATTTTTGAATATATGAAATTTTTATAAATGTAAACAACAACAAGAGATTGTAATGAATTTTCATTAAAATTAAAATTTATTAAATTAAAATTCGCAATTGGTATGTATGTATTGAGTTATATCGTAAGCCATTGGGCTCTTGGTAGTATATTTTAAATAAATAAATGTTAGTTCTGAAAGAAAAAAAGAAGCAAATTAATTAATTACTTATTATTTTTTATAATTAATATTTGTTAATAAATAAATAAATAAAAAATAAAATAAATTTAATATTATTATATGTTTATCACAGGTCAAAGAACAACACACACACACACACACACGTCTTTGATCTCGAATGAGTTAACAAATAATATTTCTATGATTTCATGTTTTTCGATTTGATCAGAATTCACAGGGACATTCACTTGATATTAGAAGATACGCATTCCCCCCCCCCCCCCAACATGATTGAGTTTCCATAAACAACTCAAAGCTTAGTAGCCAAATGACTAAAACTTGACCCTATGTTTTTGCTATCTCGCCAGAGATAGTATTGCGATCATGAAAATTTTCGATGTTGAGATTTTGATGTTTTTATACGTTTTCAAGGTTCCTGAGTCATTTTCATTAAGGTTGAGAAAAATGTCTCTGTGTGTGTGTGTGTATGTGTATATGTAGACAAGATTACACAAAAACGGTTTGAGCTGGAAATTTGAAATTTGGAACATGGGCATTATTAAAAATTCGTAGTTTTCTATCAACTTTTGATAGCTCAACCGAAAGAGGGTCATTACCTACAACATTTTTATTTTTTTTCCTCTAAAGTGACCGTAAAAATAAAGATATATGTTTGATAATTTTTCACATGATTAAAAATTGTATAAAACTGCTATATATAGAATTTCAGCTTGATTAACTCGCTGAAAGTACCAGAATTAATTTTTTAACACTGCAAATCTCACGCGCCAACACGTGACGTGGTTTGTTTAAAATTATAAACAAAAAGCCAAACATGCGCTGATTTAATAAATATTATTTATTAATTTTAATTTATAATTTATAATTAATTAAATTTAATTTAAATATAATATATTATGTTATTTAATCCAATTCAAATTGCGAGATAGTCGAGTGGAGACACTCCAGCTAATTTTATATTTATTCGAAAGATTATAATTAAATACACCTATAGAAAAAAAAAAGATTTTTTTAAGACACGTTTAAAAGATATAATTAATTAAAGTTATTCAGAAATACATGAACTCTTATGAGTGTTCTTGTTCAAAAATCCGGAAATCGTGGGTTTGTAAGAAATTGACAAACTTGACCCCTCAAAAAAAAACTTTCTAATAAATAAAACGGTTATAAAACATATACTGTAAAAATTTTAAAACGATGTATCACATAGTTTTAATTTAATTAATTTTTTAATATTCTATCTCTGTTGTTTACTCTCTCTCCTCCATTTTTAAATGGCGGCTCCATCACTTCTGCTAAGTTCCAATAATAACTTTAAATTTTTAATATACTTATAAATGGTATGTGAAAATTAAAGAATAAATATAAAAGATATTTGTTATACTTCATTTATTCGAATATATAAATATAAATAATAATATAGCTGGGCTCTATGCAATTAATATTTTATTTATTACATCATTAATTTAATTATAACTCGTATTAAATTGAATCAAATAAATTCGTATATGAATTTTCATTAATTATTATAGCATGCGTTGGATACTTATTTGTAAAAAAAAAAAATAAAGTTATTTTTTTGACTTCGGATTACGGCTCCTAAACTACCTTAATATAAATTTAAAATAAAAATTACGTATAGATATTTTTTTTATTAAATACAATTACTTAAAAATATTTATAGTCAATATTGAAATAAAAATATTCTGATAAAATTTCATTGTAATCGGTTTAGTCAATTTTCGGTCTATATATAATGACCTAATTTCAGATATAATTACAGACAGCCTTGAAAAAAAATGTAAAGTTAACATTTTTATAGTAGTTTTCGGCATACCAGGTACTTTTAAATTAATATAATATATTAGAGTGGGTATTATTTTCTTTGGCAATCCTCATGCTATTCCTCTCTTTTCACCTCCTTCCCTTTAAATGCTCCTATATTTGGATATTCGATTACATAAATAATCCTTTTAGAGGATCATCATCTTTATTAAAATGTAAAATGAAGAATTACATTGGCTAATATCAAAATAAGATCCTCCTTGTCCGATGGTAATCCTTGAAAGGTTTAATTTTGACATCGGATGGGGCGCTTTAAACCAAAAACAATTTAATTTCCTTTTATTTGTATTAAATTCAAGCTTCTCCATTTACAATCTCAACCGGTGGGTGGGGGAAGTTAAAAAGGAAGCGAGAAATTCAGTTTCTTAAAACAACGAATAAAAAGAAAGAAAGAAAAAAAAAGAAAGAAAAGTGAAATGGAAATTTTAAAATTTATATTTAAAACGAAATATTGCATTGCATTTTTTTTTTTTTTTTTTAAAGTAAAGTGTAGAATTTATAATTTAAAATTAACTTGCTCCACTTAAGCCTATTTTACACAGGCTTAGTACTTGTCATAAGTTCAGGGGTGGGCAAATACTTTTAAGCACGGGCCAAAATGAATTTTTAAAATGTCTTCCGGACCGGAGGACCATATTTCGAAAACACTAATAAAAAAAATATTTATCTTTTTTTTAGAGACATATTGAACGAAAAATCAAAATAAGAGCCAACTTTTTTAACTTTTCTAAAAGCCCGCGCTTAAAAGTATTTGCCCACCCCCGAACTAATGACAACTACTAAGCCCGTGTAAACTAGGCTTTATGCAATGTCAAAGTTTGCCCATTTAAACATTTTTATTTATTTGCTTATTTACAAAGTATTTTTTCAAGTTAATAAGTACATATTTCCAGTGGTGTATTGGAAGGGGAACGCGGGGGAACGACGTTCCCTTACCTTTTTTCTCCTTTTAACTCCCACATAAATCTACTGTTAGAATTTCTTTTTTTGTGTTGTTAAAATATTTTGTATAGTAAGAATAAGGAAAAATAAAAATTTATATGAAAATAAGCAGGAGTGTCTCCACTCGACTATCTCGCAATTTGAATTGGATTAAATAACATAATATATTATATTTAAATTAAATTTAATTAATTATAAATTATAAATAATAAATATTAAACCAGCGCATGTTTGGTTTTTTATTGATGGCACCATGGCACGTGTTGGCGCGTGAGATTTGCAGTGTTAAAAAATTAATTCTGGTACTTTCAGCGATTCAATCAAGCTGAAATTCTATATATAGCAGTTTTATACAATTATTAATCATGTGAAAAATTATCAAACATATATCTTTATTTTTACGGTCACTTTAGAGGAAAAAAAATCAAAACGTTGTAGGTAATGACCCTCTTCCGGTTGAGCTACATTTCTCAAAAGTTGATAGATAACTATGAATTTTGAATAATGTCCATGTACCAAATTTCATCATTCTAGCTCAAACCGTTTTTGCGTAATCTTGCCTACATACATACACACACACATACACACACACACACACACACAGACATTTTTCTCAACCTTAGTGAAAATGATTCAAGAACCTTCAAAACGTATAAAAACATCAAAATCTCAACATCGAAAATTTTCGTGATCGCAATACTATCTCTGGCGAGATAGTAAAAATAGTTTGCTGAAAATAGGACTTTTTTTTGCTCCCACTATGCGTTTCCTTACTTCTTATTTTACCAATACATCAGTGCATATTCCATCTCAAAAAATAAAATAGATTATAATTATTTTTTAAATTTTTTTGTGTATGATTTCTTTACATTATAATTTTTTTTTTTTTTAATTTAATAAATAATAGTATTCTATTTAAAAAAAGTATTTCTTTTTCAATTGAAATTCTCATTACTTATTTATGAAAATCTTTATGAAAAATTTGAAAATGCCAAAAATTGTTTACCCATGTTCATAATAGCTTGCAAACTATATTTTTCAGAATAAGAATTTTTGCCTAAAGAATAAAAGTTTGGACACCCATGCAATATTGTAATCTAATATAAATCTCGATTAAATCTAAATTAATTCTAGTAAACAAACTTAAATATTATCAATTTTGAATTTGAAATCTTGTAAATATACTTAATTCAAACAAGAAATTTAATCCCAACTAAATTATAAATTTAATCATAGTAGATAATACTATAGTCAAGACAACTTTAGGTGTCAAACAAATAAAAATAATTTTATAATGAAAATGCTTAAATCACTGAATGCATCTCTATATAATTACATATATTTTATTTATTAATAATCAAAATAAACTGCCCCGCAAAAAAAGTGACGAACCAGGAAAATTAAAATTTTTCCCCTTCGTTCTTTTTTTACTATCTCGCCAGATCTATATTTCTACTTATAAATTTCAAGAATAATACACATTACAAAAAATATTTATTATCAATTGATTAAAATTAATAATCAGAGTTATCAAAAAAAAAAAAAAAAAAAAAAAGCTGAAATTTCGTCAGGTGAATAAGTAGGATGTAGTATAAATAATATCTTTCTTAATAGACATTTTATCTATTTTTACTATCTCGCCAGAGATAGTATTGCGATCACGAAAATTTTCGATGTCGTGATTTTGATGTTTTTATACGTTTTGAAGAATCCTGAATCATTTTCACTAAGGTTGAGAAAAATACCTCTGTGTGTATGTGTGTATGTAGACATAATTACTCAAAAACGGTTTGAGCTAGAATCATGAAATTTGGTACATGGGCATTATTCAAAATTCGTAGTTTTCTATCAACTTTTGAGAAATGTAGCTCAATCTACAACGTTTTGATTTTTTTTCCTCTAAAGTGACCGTAAAAATAAAGATATATGTTGGATAGTTTTTCAAATGAAAATAAGTTTGCCACTTATAATTAATTAAATTTAATATATATAATTCAAAACTTAGGCTTTAAAATATCATAATATAAAATAAAATTGTTTATAATCTAATTATAAAAGAAAATATTTATATATTTATAAATTATATATATTATATAAATATATAAATTATCTTTTTGAAATGGAAAAAAAATAGAAAATACTTTTTTCTTTATCAATTTAATTATTAAAATAAATAAAAAAATAAAAACTATTATATATTTTCTAAATGCACCAGGCAAACGGGCACAACCAGAATAATTCGATTGTTTATATTATTTATTTCATTGAAAAGCGATAAGCAACTCGGCCAATTCTTTGAAAAAGAATATTTTAAAATATTAAAATAAAACACAAAATTATTTAAAATAATCTAAAAGAATTTCATTTTTAGTATCCATTGAACAGTGAATAGGAGAAGACGCCACCAAAATGGCTGAGTAACCGTTCTACCAGGTAATGAACAACGATTCTATTGGATATACCCACTAATAATCCCTTTTTAATTATAAATATTAATTAATCATAGTTATTCGTTTAAGAATCTTTCTCAATGAATATATTAATTTCTTAATTATGATTATAATAAAACATTTTTCATATTCATAAAAATTTATAGTTATTTAAATTCTTTATATACTTACATTCTGACTCCTTGACTTACCTAATCGATTCATTTATATTAAATTTGATTATTATATATTTATTTATTTATTTATAACCTTTATTATGGTTCATTTATACATATATTTACAATTATTTACATTTATATTTACATTTATAATTTTTTAAAATTGTGTAACCATTCCCCTTTAGGGCATAGGTCTCTTCCAAATCAAAATACATAATAATTAATTATTAATGAATTTAATTAAAATGAAATCAACAAAATATTAATAAAAGATAATAATGACCGACTCTAATAAAAGTTGATTTAAAGGAAGAATAAATTAAAATTAAAAGTTGAAGTAGTGGATTATGAGAAATTTGCATATTTTTTTTCTAAATTAGTTCTTCTTTTTAGGATTAATTTGTTGTTTTGTTTGTTTTTTGTTTTATATAAAATCTTCAAATATAATCAACCATTATGACAAATGAAAAAAACTGGAGTGTCTCCATTCGATTATCTCGCAATTTCAATTGAATTAAGTAACATAATATATTATATTTAAATTAAATTTAATTAATTATAAATTATAAATCAAAATTAATAAACAATATTTATTAAATCAGCGCATGTTTGACTTTTTGTTGATGGCACCACGTCACGTGTTGGCGCGTGAGATTTGCAGTGTTAAAAAATGAATTCTGGTACTTTCAGCGATTCAACCAAGCTGAAATTCTATATATAGCAGTTTTATACAATTTTTAATCATGTGAAAAATTATCAAACCTATATCTTTATTTTTACGGTCACTTTAGAGGAAAATAAATCATAACCTTCTAGGTAATGACCCTCTTCCGGATGAGCTACATTTCTCAAAAGTTGATAGAAAACTACGAATTTTGAATTTTTTGTACCAAATTTCATGATTCTAGCTCAAACTGTTTTTGCGTAATCTTGTCTACATACATACACACATAAACATACAGACATTTTTTTCAACCTTAGTGAAAATGATTCAGGGACCTTCAAAACGTATAAAAGCATCAAAATATCGACATCGAAAATTTTTGTGATCGCAATACTATCTCTGTCGAAATAGTAAAAAATAGTAAATAAGGGCCGTACACTTTAAAATGACTGACCACACAAAAAACGTTTACTTTTGGACTTTCACGAACGTGTACAATATTTGCATTTGGATTCTTGCTACACCAAATTCTTCAATTGTGAGTGTAAATGGTAATATGTTTTTTTGCGGCCCGCCTAAAGTTAAACCTTGTTTGATTGGCCCAAGTGTACCTATGAGTTTGACACCCCTGGATTAGATTAAAATGTTAAAACATTAATTGCAAACTTTCAAACATCATCATCATCATCATCATCATCATCATCAATACAGGAGGGTAGGCAACCAGCCAAGCAATCAGAGCTTATAGAAATTTGATATTCTCTTTCCCAGGGGTTATTGATATTTTAAGCTTTACATTCACCTCAGAAATATATAATAACATTTGATTATATTTACATTAATTTAATATATTCAAAGTACATATAGATTGATTGATTTGATTGAAATGATATAATAAATAATACTTATAATAATATTAACTTATAACTAACTCTATAAAGAAAAATAATAAATTTCTGCAAATAAAAAAAATTTAATAAATTCATTGAAATAATTTATTTGAAATGTGTACCTATAATGCTGTAAATTATCTCATAGGAGGTGACATCTTAAAAAATATCGGTACGCCTTGGATTTAATCAAACTTGATTTGTTAAGATATATCGTCTTTTTTTCACCCACAACCTCCAACCAAGTCTTATCTATTAAACACACACTAAGTCACTTTCATACACCCTTTATTAATACTATAAATCATTTATATAATTAAATACAATGTATTATGTTGTTGTTTGTTTGTTTTTTTTCTATTTTCTGTTTTATTTTATATTATTAATTCTCATTATTCTTTGTTAATTTTAATTTTATCTTATTTTTTTAATACTTTTTACTATCTCGCCAGAGAAAATTTTCGATGATGAGATTTTGATGTTTTTATACGTTTTGAAGATTCCTGAATCATTTTCACTAAAGTTGAGAAAAATGTCTATGTGTGTGTGTGTTTGTGTTTATGTATGTAGACAAGATTACGCAAAAACGGTTTGAGCTAGAATCCTGAAATTTGGTACATGAGCATTATTCAAAATTCGTAGTTTTCTATCCACTTTTGAGAAATGTAGCTCAGCCGAAAGAGGGTCATTACCTACAACGTTTTGATTTTTTTCCTCTGAAGTGACCATAAAAATAAAGATATAGGTTTGATAATTTTTCACATGATTAAAAATTGTATATAACTGCTATATATAAAATTTCAGCTTGATTGAATCGCTGAAAGTACCGTAAATAATTTTATATCACGTTGGCTTGCAATTACGCACCAGCACGTGACGTAGTGTCATCAACAAAGTGCCAAACACACGCTGGTTTAATAAATATTATTTATTAGTTTTAATTTATAATTTATAATTAATTAATTTTAATTTAAATATAATATATTATGTTATTTAATCCAATCTAAATTGCGAGATAATCGAGTGGAGACACTCCAGCTTATTTATTATACATATCCTATAACGTATATTATACAATATAATGTAATGATATTTTAAAAATATCATTAATCCTTAAAAAAAAAAAAAAAAAATTATTTATTTAAAAATAAAATTTATTTTTCGAAAGGATTATTATTGTAATACGTTTCCCCAATAGAGACTAGTTGTTGAAAAGAGACAATGGCAGTCGTTCGTGGGCTACCGTGGAGAGCAGATGGACTGTATTAGAAGAAAATAAGAGATAGTCGAGTGGAGACATAATAATAAATTTCTCAAATATTACATTTATTAAAAAAAAAATAAATCAATTTCTCTGTCTCTCTCTCTCTCTTTCTCTATCTCATTATATATTATATATATAATATATTATGAAAATAAGTAAACCTTGAAAAGTTCAATCATAGTTTAATAAACAAAAAAAAAAAAAAAAAAAAAAGACTACTTTTAATACGTTCCCCTCGGCTCAATAAATTGTAGATTTCTCCATGAGGCGGCGCTCTAACTTATGCATTTATTTACGTACATATCTGGTGAAAACAATTTTCATGTTTTTTCCTACGGGATAGCGAACTTATTTATGTTTTAATCCAAATAATATGAACATGCATGTCGAAATAAAATAGTACAACTAAAAATAGAAACAAAATAACAAATAATTGTTATATAAAAAAACAAATATATGAATAAATCGAATATTTAATTATACGTATATATATATTTAAATATTCATGAAAAGGTATTTCTAGGATGTTTTACAAGCTCTATTTATCTAGAAAATTGGCACATTTGGGGTTCCGAAAATCACGAGTAATTTTTGAGAAACATATATTAATTAATAGGTCTAAAAGGAGAGACTCCTGTTTGTTTGGTTTGCATTTTACGGCCATTTTTTCTTGAAAAATGTAATTGGTCAAGTAATAACAATGTATGGTTTTTTGTGATAAAATTACAAAATAGGGTGACTAAACGTCCCGTTTTTAGTTGCTCTGTCCCGAAAAATGTCTGCGGGACACCCTATTGACCCGTTTTTTAAACATTTAGGACATTTCGTACTTTTTTCAAAATTTTTCTCAATTTGGATCTAAAAAAAAAGTTTGGTGTTTTCAAAATATGGTCTTCCTATATCTACATGACAGCGATTTAACGCCTTTAGAATTTTTTCTTTGAGACTTTAAAGTTAATGTGGACAAACCCTAAAAGGATTAATGTCTTTAAAGATGAAATTCAACGTTGTATCACTAAAATACCCCAAAATTCATGCTCAACAATCCTTGAAAATTTCATAAAAAGAACACATCTGTGCCGTCGCGGTTATTTCTTCGATAAATTATTCAATTATTAACCCTCATGATGTTTACTTATTAAATAAATAAATTCGAACTTAGGTGACAAATATTAGTATATATGTTTTATTTAAACCTCTAAGCCGCGTGATCAAAATTGGGAAGCTTCTCGAGATAAGAAATAGCTGATGCTTTTGAGCATAATAAATCAAGATAAAGGTTGATAGGAGGAGTTGTACTGATCATACAACATCTTTACCCTGATTAGACAGTTACAAACGTGTTAAGTTAGTATACAGGTACTAAAAACGATATGCTGCGTGGTTGATAAATAGACAGACTTATTCATTATAAAATTAATTTTTACAAAAAAGAGTAATATTATATTAAATGAATATCAGGTTATAAATAAACAAATTTTTACAAATTATAAGTTTTATAAACATATCTTTTATAATTTTTGATAGTGTAATATTGAACTAATATATTATAGATATATACACCTATGAAGGGAGGGAGAGAGAGAGAGAGAGAAATGGAAATTGAAATTATTTGAAAATAAGAAAAGTTGTCATTACTCTCTTTTATTGGAATAGAAAGTTCAATTTTGTTTCAAATCGCTAGCGATTGTTCTTAAAGAGGTTTATAACTTACCAATCGAATTGGAACTCAACTCACTCGGATTCAATTCACCGTCTCCAGTCTCTTTTCCCATATAATATAATACATATACTCAGTCATACTTACAAAATAAAAATGAAAAATTCTTGTATTTTTTTAACATTATATATCTATTTTAATGTGTACATATATAATTGATTATAAGGAGTATTTTAATAGTTTTTTTTTCATTAAACTTTATTTTTATTGTGACCGGTCCGCCGAATCGAGTTCGAGGGTTCAAACCTCGCCGAGTGCATCGATATATAAATAAAAATAAAAATAATAAACAAATCTGAGAAAGCTGGCTAAATGGAGATATATTCCGAAAAAGCCAAAAACAAAAAAAAAAACTTTATTTTTATTTTCTTTTTAAATTGTTCTAAGAATTTTTGAAATAATAGTAGTACTGGTACAATTCCTCAAAAATGTTCGACACCACCGTCCGTTTTTACATATCTCCACGAATCATGCATTTTGTTAACAGAAAAAAGTATTTTTAGCATGATAACTGTCCGTCCGTCCGTTTGTCCATTGTGTGTCCGTATAGACGTGTATAGTTTGAACGGCTCAACGGATTTTGATAAAATTTGATTTATTTACTTAATGCATCAATAGCATGAATTCATCATCTTTTGGTGTAAATCCAGAAACCGGAAGTCGTAGTTTAAAAAGTATTAATTTTATATTCATTGTCGGAAATGTTTCTCTTATAATATAGTAGTAATTAATAATTGAGTAATTAAACTAAAAATAAAAACTCAAGATAATATAATTTAGTCATTTTAATTGGTGTTTTTAAAATTTTTTTTTTTGTTACTTTATATATTTATATACGCATATAATGTTGTTTGGAAAATTATTTATTTCATATCGTCGGTTGGTTTTGTGCCTAGTTACACCTCTTTTTTGTGTGAATAAAATTATATTCTTAAAAATCTTCTGTTCTTTAATCTTATGCATAAAATTATTAGATGAAATGACATTTTTTTTTAATCTTAAATCAAAGTAATAAAATACTCAAGCTTATATATATCTATATATACGAGGTGTGTCTAAAAAGTTCGGTGACTGGTATGATAAAAACATTAAAAAGAGAATGTTAATTGTAAATAAATTTATTAATCTTAAATACTCTCCACTAGCCACAACACACTTGTGACAAAGTTCGTATAACGCTTGAAAACTGTTGGAGAAGTGAAGTGTTGATGTGGAATCGTTCTCTGAATAGCCGTCACAACGTTCAGGCCGGCAATCCACAAGCAGGACACCAGAAAACACTGAACGTGTATGAGAGAACAAAAGATCGGCGATTGACTCTGCAAATAATAGCCGAAGAATTGGTATTAGTAAGAGAACAAAAGATCGGCGATTGACTCTGCAAATAATAGCCGAAGAATTGGTATTAGTAAAGACACAGTAAGTAGTGTTTTCTGGTGTCCTGCTTGTGGATTGCCGGCCTGAACGTTGTGACGGCTACTCTGAGAACGATTCCACATTTCTCCACACTTCTCCAACAGTTTTCAAGCGTTATACGAACGTTGTCTGAAGTGGGTTGTGGCAAGTGGAGAGTATTAATAAAGGTATTTACAATTAATATTTTCTTTTTATGTGTTTTTATCATACCAGTCACCGAACTTCTTAGACACACCTCGTATATATATATATAGAGGGAGTATTAAATTTATTATAATAAATTTAGATTTTGAATAGAATGTGGCTAGCTAGATATAAGTAAATAGGAGTATAGAAATTAGACACAGAGGGCTTTTAATATTAAAATTTTCCATTTGATTGGGAGGGAAGAGAATGTATAAATGGTTATTCTGTTTATTTGTATTTTATGTTTATATATATATATATATATTTGTAGAGGGTATGCACGAGGCACGCCCCGTGGCGTTGCTATGGAAACAGGGGGCACGCAGTCACGCCAGCCAGGTGCGCTGCACTGAAATGGACGGGCGACCTCTCAATTCTCTTTTCTCTCCCTCCATCCTCATCCCCATCCAATTCTATCCATCTTTAATTCTTATAATGTCAACTCTTCTTTATTTATTTAATTCATTTATTTTATTGAATACTAAAATACTTCCAGATTATAATTTATATACCTAAGCAACTGTCAAGATTTCTATTTAAATTACTTATCACGAATAAATTTAAATTCTATTTAATGGACCAACACATTTATATAATATATATTTTTCATTTTTTTTATTTTACTTTTTTTATATATATTATTTTATACTCACTAGCACTTTTGTTATTTTAACTTTAGTTTTATATATATATATATAATTAAATTTATTTGATTAAATAAATCAAATTATATATGAAATAGTTAATGTTTTTTGATTCACAAATGGATATCCATTAAAATGAAATATTTTCTTTTTTTTAGAAATCCCTTTATAATAATTAATTGTGGAACAAAATTAAAAAAAAAATGAGAAATGAAAAGTTAGTGTGCCCTACGAGGACTGCTATTGTATTGAGAATAGAAAAAATAAATAAGTCAATTTGATGAAAGATATTTTTATTCCTTTGTAAAATAATCACCTTTAAGATCTTTGCATACAATTGAAACATGCTTGTTTTCTAGTAGTTCTAAATCATCCATTCTGACTGCCTCAACTGCTTCTTCATTTTAATTACTGTGAATAGAAAGAAGTCATTAGGTGCCAGTTCGGGGTTGTAAGGCGGATGACGCATCAATTCGATTTATTTTATCTGTCCAAATACACTATTTCGTCAATTTCAGCCCACCAGCGTTATACAGTGGTCATAGATAGTGCTTCATCACTAAAAGTGGAATGCATTGTTCTTGAGTTTGACCACATCGAAAGTCATAATATATCATAGTTTGAAAGTGTTCACGAGTTAATTCCATATTTTGACAGATATATGAAATTTTCAATTTAGTGTAAACAACACCAATTGTGCTCGTAGTCAAAACATTACTAGTACGTATAACCTCAAAAATGTTAAATTTTATGATGACAATGTGATATTTCACCTGTCAATATCAGTGTTGCCAATTCTCAATACATAAATAATAGCCCTCGTATACCCTTTGAGTTGCATTAAACCAACTTACCCCTATTAAAATACATAAATTATTTCCACTTTCCATTCTATTCTATATTAATTCATGTTAGAGAAGAATTAATCATAGGCAGGTAAAACATTAAACTCCTTAACGAAATAAATTGTACATAATAGATAATAGAAAATTATCTAGAGGTGACTAAAGAGAATATGATTGTATAGATATTATGTTAATAAATGATCAGAAAGTAGAAATTAAATTAAAATCAATAACTTGTGTGTGTGTTTAAAAAAATTATATATATATATTATTCAATCTATATATATAAAGGAGACTGTTTGTATGTATGTATGTAATTCGTTTACTTTTTTGCTGTCATAGTTTAATATGTTAAAATGTAAGTTATTTACATTTTAACATAAAATAGAAAATATATTATTTAAGGATTAAAGAATAAAAATAGAAAGTAAATTAGTGAATATTTTAAAAATTAGACAATTTGTGGAAATTGAAATAACTAAGAAATGAGAGGTGGAGGGGATGAGGAGAGAGGTGAGAGTGTGTGTGAGCGGGAGAGAGAGAGATTTAAAGTTTATATATAGTTCTCCGTGTTGTTCATTCAAGAGCCAGGCGTGGCCCACTGACTGGCGGACTCATTTTACACAATGTATATAACTAGCAATCAAAGAATTATTATAAATTTTTATTTTAAATTCTAATATTCAAATATCATTTCAATTAAATAATTTATTCTAAAAGTTCTCATTTTAATTAATATAATAAAATATTTAAATCATATTTAACTTAAATTATTTTGTATTTATTCTTTCCATATTTGAATAGGTACTTCTTTTATTTTAAGGGAGGGAATTAACTATGATCTAAAAAAATTAATAAATGAACTTAATAATAAAAAATCAAATAAATCCATTAATTTAAATTAATACTATTAATGAATGTATAGATTATTAATTTATCTTTAGTTTTAATCAATACTTTTATACCGTTAATTTTTATAAATTGTCTCAAGTCTCTAACTTTGCATTTTCTCAAATTTTATTATAATTAAAAATATTCAATAAAAATCAAGCAATGAAATTAAAATATCAAAATGAAATGATCAAGAAATATTATACTCTATTATAACATATACAATACTTATAACTATAGGCTGAGGAAATATTAGACGATATCATTGCGGGTTCATGCCAAATCGATCAACATTAATTAAGATATTTTCATTATGACAGATATTAAAAAAACCGCGAATTCAATATCTCTGTTCACTAATTATTTGTAGACTTTAGTAAAACCTACGCATGACTCAATAGATCCGGATAAACTTTTTCAAATTTTGATCTTAAAATTTCTCTTGAAGGTAGTAAAGAAAGAGTAAGATGTGGAAATCAATTGTAAAATATTAGGTGACCCAGACGACTTAAATATAATAGGAGATTCGGCAATTGCAATTACAGATAGCGAGGAAAAATTAATCGAGGTAGGAAAAGAGATGAGGTTTGAAATGAATAATGATAAATAAATATATTTAGAAACAAACAGGAGCAGTATTAACATACAAAATGTAGAATTTGAATATGTAGAAAAATTGAATGTAATCACGAAGGATAATAATATTTGAGAAGAATTTAAATCGAAGTTGCAATCGGGAAACGCCTGTTATCATGCAGTAAAGAGGCTTATCTCATCAAAATTATTATAAAAGGGAATGAAAATTAAAATATATAAAACAATTATTTTGTCTGTTGTATTATATGAGTGTTAGACATGGTCTATTATCTTTGGAGATGAGAGTGGATTCAGAGAATAGGATTCTCCCCAGCATTTATGGGCCAAAGAAAGATGAGTACATCAGGGAATGACGTACGAGAGATGGAACAGAGGCTCAGGATAAGGACACTTGGAGAAATGTGGTTGTAGCTGCCAAGAACTTTCGAGTACCGTTGAGCCACGCATGGTCTATGACCCTGGGAGATGAGAGTAGATTCAGATTATTCTTTCCAGCATTTATTGGCCAAAGAAAGATGAGGTCACCGGGGACACTTGGAGAAATGTGGTTGTAGCTGCCAAGAACTTTCGAGTAGATAGATATAACATATTCAATAATAATATATATAATTAATTTACTAAATAAATTAAAATATATTTTAAATAATCACACAATAAGAAATGAATGTTTTATGTTATACATTGTTTGAAACAAAATGGATGAAAACCTTTTACTACTTTCAACCAAATACTATGTACCACTCGGGGGTACAGGGGGCGGAGCCCCCGTCTAGATGTGAAGAGCGACGAAGGAGCTCTGAGCAGCTAGTAATAAATAAATAAATAAAATATCGTGTATTATTTTACTATCTCGCCAGTATTGCGATTAGGAAAATTTTCGATGCCGAGATTGTTTATATACATTTGAAGGTTCCTGAATCATTTTCACTAAGGTTACGAAAAATGTCTGTCTGTGTATATCTGTCTGTCTGTGTGTGTGTGTGAGTGTGTGTGTATGTAGACAAGATTACACAAAAACGGTTTGAGCTAGAATCATGAAATTTGATATATGGGAATTATTCAAAATTCGTAGATTTCTATCAGCTTTTGAGAAATGTAGCTCATCCGAAAGAAGGTCATTACCTACAACGTTTTGATTTTTTTTCCTCTAAAATAAGCGTAAAAATAAAGTTATAGGTTTGATAGTTTTTCACATGATTAAATATTTTATAAAACTGATATATATAGAATTTCAGCTTGATTCAATCGCTGAAAGTACGAGAATTAATTTTTTAACACTGCAAATCTCACTCGCCAACACGTGACGTGATGCCATCAACAAAGAGCCAAACATGCGCTGGTTTAATAAATATTATTTGTAAATTTTAATTTATAATTAATTTAATTTAATTTAAATATAATATACGTGTTAATTAATCTAATTCAAATTCGCGAGATAGTCGAGTGGAGACACTCCAGATTTTTTTCTTTCTATTTAAGAATGTTTCTCTGTAAAGTTTTATAACTGTTGTGAATTTATTATAATCACACTTTCTGTAGGAAAATTATAGATTGAAATTGCACATAGCTCATTTTATATAAACGGTTTATTTATCTTTGTTAATAAAATTACATATGAATTGTTAGTAACAATTATTCATGTGGCCGTTACTTGGAGACATAATATTCTCCCCTACTTTGATTAGAACATTTTGAATTAGTTTGATTAGAAATTGTTGAAATTAAATTGTTTTAAACAGAGAATAAACAAATAGTCATGTTGATTACAAAAAAAACATATTAAGAATAATAAAAAATCAAATATAGTCTTTTAAATAACTGGGTGGTTTTCTCACTCTCACCGGTCTTGATCTCACTGGAGGTTGTTGGATTGTTTCATTTGTATTAAAATTTCGAGTAGGTTCTTTATTGTTTTTTGTATATATAGGTATTTGCAAATGTTTTTCTTCGATACTATTTGGTTTTACTTCATCATCAAAAGTTACAGTCTTCTTAATTTCTGTCTTCTTTAGCTGGTTTATGTGTCGTTTTAGTTTTCTCCCTTCGTCCAATTTAACAATATAATGTAATTTTCCTAGTTTCCTTTCCACCACTCCTGGTTTCCATACTGTTTGATTGTTGATGTAAAATGATGCCAGAACTCTCTCCCCTTCTAACATCTCTCTAGTCCTTGGAAGAACTTGTTGATTATTTCTACTTATAACGTTCGGTTTAATGGCATCTAGTCTAATTCGGATTTTCCTTTTCAAGTATAATTCTGATGGAGATTTTCCATTTGCTAGAGGAGTTGCCCTATATCTGAATAAAATTTTCTGTACTTTTTGATAGATTGGAATATTTTCATTTCCCATGGCCTTCAATTTGATTTTAACTGTTAGTACATTTCGCTCAGCCAATCCGTTTGTCGCCGGATGTCCTGGAGCTATGAATCGTTGCACTATTCCATGATTTTTACAAAATGTCATGAAGTTTTCGCTTTTGAAAATAGTAGCATTATCTGAAACCATCATTTTTGGATATCCATGGGTAAAAAAAATTGATTGCAAAAGTTCGATTGTTGAGCTTGTCGTAGGTGGGCTTTTTGAAAGTTTTATTTCCAACCATTTTGATTTTGCGTCTACCAGAATCAAATAATAATATCCTTCATAAGGTCCTGCATAATCAATATTAACTCTATCAAAGTTTTCTTCTGGTAGATCCCATGCGTGAACTGGAACCTTTGCCACTGCATTCTTTAATAGTGCACAATCAGCACAAGCTTTTACCATGTGTTCAATGTCTTTATCTATATTTTTCCAGTAGACATATCTTCTAGACAATTGTTTCATTTTAACAATGCCTAAATGGGTTTCGTGAAGCTCTGTTAAAATTTGTTGTTGTAAAGCTTTGGGTATTACAACTCGATCATTTCTAAATAATATATTATTATTTAAAGTGTATTCACTATTTGTTGATTTTGATTTAATCTCCTGTACAATTTTATTTAATTCTTTGTCTCTAAGTGTTTCTTGGGCAATTGTTTCTGCTGTTATAAATTCTGTAGATATTATAAAAAGTTTTGATGTACAAATTCTATTAACCTCTTCATTGATTGATGTTTCACTTAATTTTATATTTTCTTGTTTGATAGGAGCTCTTGAAAGACAATCCACGTTAGTATTATCCACTCCTTTCCGAAATTTAACTTCATAATCAAATCCTGAAAGGAAAGAAGCGTATCTCAAAAGACGAGCTGATGTCATTCTGGGAAGGCTGGATTTTTGATGAAATATTCTTGTTAATGGTTGATTATCTGTAATCAGGATAAAATGTTTTCCATAAAGGTAATCAAAAAAATAATTTACACCAAATATAATTGCAAGTGCCTCTCTATCTAGTTGAGAGTAGTTTTGTTCAGAAATTGTTAATGACCTTGATGCAAATGCAATAGGTTGTTCATTTCCATTGATAAAATGAGAAATTACTGCTGCTATGCCACTCGGGCTGGCATCCGTAGCTAACGATACTGGTAGTGAGGGATCAAATGGTATTACTACCCGATCACTTGCTATCTCATTCTTTAGTTTCATAAAAGAAACCTCACACTCTCTTGACCAGAAGAATTTTTGATTTTTCCTTAACAGTTTACGCATTGGATAAGTTATGGTAGCAATATCTGGTAATAAACGTGAATAATATGTTATCATACCGAGAAAACGTCGGACGTCTTTTACACTTTTAGGTCTTGGCATATCTATAATTGATTTAATTTTCGATTCCGATTTTGTTATTTTATTATGTTCGATTGTATACCCAAGATATTCAACTTTTGTCTGGAAAAAATGGCATTTGTTTTTATTTAGATGAAGATCAAATTTTTGAAGTCTTGTTAGACATGCTATTAGATTTTCATAGCATTCGTTTAATGTCTCTCCATGGCATAAAATATCATCAAAAAAGGAAATGGTTTTGTTCAACCCACATAAAATCTGATCGATAATCCGATTAAATTCTGAAGGTGCTGGTTTTGTTCCAAAACTTAGTCTATTCATAGTGTAAGTACCTCGATGAGTGGAGATGGATGTCACTACTTTCTTTATCAGTTTTTACATGAAGGTAAGCTTTATATAGATCCAGTTTACAAAAATATTTTGATCCTTTTAAACTATTTAAAATGTCGTCTACTTTTTTGATAGGATGATTCGAATTTACAAGTTTCTCATTAACTGCCACTTTGTAATCAACACACAATCTTACTGTGCCATCTTCTTTTGGAATGACTACTAATGGCGAGCCCCAATCACTGTTGTGAACCTTCGTAATTATCCCTGCTGTCTCTAAATTATCAAGCTCCCGTTCCACTTGTTCTTTCAAAGCGAATGGTACGTTTCTGGCTGGAGTGTAACAGGGTTTTGCCCCTTCTCTCAATTGAAATTTTACTTCATATCCAGGAACACATCCTATTCTTTGTTCAAAAATAATTGGGAATTGTTTTTCGATTGTTGATATGTCCGTGATAGCTAAAATTTTATTTTCATCGATTGATTCTATGTTATTCTCTTCCTTGTCTATTTGTTCAAGATTTATTTTTAGATGTCTTAGCCATTCACGGCCTAATAATGGCTCAAACCCGTCAGGTAATATATACATTTCTTCATTTGATATTTTATTTTTATATTGCACTTTCACGTACGTTTTCCCAATAGGATAAAATATGTTTCCAGTATATGATCTGAATACAAGTTTTGTTGTTTTAAGTTTCTTATTTATGTTCATTTTTTTGAAAATTGATTGAGGAACTAGAGTGTAGCCTGCGCCCGTGTCTATTTCGAATTTTTGTAAATAATTTTCTATTTTTAAGGTGACATGAAATTTTTTTGTATCTTTTTGAATATGGTTTATAGAATGTAAGTTGACTATTTGATGAATTCCGAATTTCTTGAAATTATCATTTTGGATTTGTTTGACTGGTGAATTCGAATAACCGATTTTAAATGTCTTATTTTTCGAATCAGAGATAAGAGTTTTGATACATACCTTGGAAACATGACCTTTATTTGAACATGACTCACAATATAATTTATGTTTTGGGATTCGACATTCATTTGATCGATGATTATTTCTTCCACACCTTAGGCATAAGTTATTTATTCCTAATTTTTTATAATCCAAGTTGTATTTATAATCAGTTGTGCGCCCTCTTGATAATGATCGTTGTTTTGATGAGTTTCTATTTTCATTTGATCTGGAATCTAAATGTCCTTGTTTTAAGTCGCTACTTTTTGTTTTTCTTTTATCTGCTGAAAATTTTGAAACTTTATTAATTTGTTGATTAAGTTGTGTAATATTTTTCGATAGTTCTTGTGTATCTGACTTAGAAACCTCTTGAGCAATAGCTTCCTTTACTATCTCTTCAAAAACTGTAGTTTTTGACTTAATTAACATTGCCTTAATTTGATCATCTTTAATACCTCTGATGAATTGAGTTCTAAGGAATAAGTCTGCTGCAGAAACAATTTTTTTACATGTGCATTCTACATTAAATTCACATTCTGCTATGTCCCGTCGTAATTAAGCGACATAATCAGCAATAGATTGTTGGTCAGTTTGGAATTTTGACAAGAATATGTGTTGAAATACTAGTACATTTTTCTTTGGTGCTAAGTGATTTTGTAATAATATAATTAGTTCATCGTATGACAATGTTGATGGAATTCTTGGTGCAACTAATGCAGCCAGTGTATTGTGATTTGAGCGACCTATCGAATTTAATAAAATTTTAGCAGCCTGATCATCTATTTTTACATTGATTGAGTGCATGGATAAATAATTTTCAAACCGTTGTTTATAATTTTTAAAGCTTTCTTTTGATAAGTCAAAAGCATCAAAAGCTGGAATGTGTGTAATTTGTGAAGTAGGCTCACGTAACATCATCTTCGACATGGCTTCCATAAATATTTCAAATTGTTCTTTATTCATGTTTATTTTTTTGTTTTTGATATATTGATAAAATATAGTTAATACTTACAATTTCTATGTTTAAATATCGTATTATCTTATCCTGTTTATGTTGTGGATGCGTGAAAAAAAAACAACGAGCTATTGTTGATCCAAGGGAATTTTTGAATATTATATTTTATTTGATATTTTCTTTTTCTTCTGAATATTTGATAATAAATAATAGTTTTACCTCGTCGCCAATCTGTTGTGAATTTATTATAATCACACTTTCTGTAGGAAAATTATAGATTGAAATTGCACATAGCTCATTTTATATAAACGGTTTATTTATCTTTGTTAATAAAATTACATATGAATTGTTAGTAACAATTATTCATGTGGCCGTTACTTGGAGACATAATAATAACTTTATTGAATTGATTTTTTTTTCTAATTTATATCAAATTTATGATTTAAAAAATATCTTTTCTAATTTTCTAGTTTGTTTGTTTGTTTTTAAGGGCATGTTATTTGAATTTACCCAATGTTGATCATTTTTATAGTCATATAAATATACAAAAGAGACAGATAAGATATAAATCTTGAAAAGAGCAGACAATAAAAATATTTCTACAAGTAGGTAATTATGAAGAAATTACTAAGTTAATTACGTAGACAAAAAAACATAATTAAAAAATAAATATGAAGAAGAGAAAGGAATTTTATTGGAGATGATTGACGATATTGACAGATGTTTCACAAATAATTTTCAAGTTCAGAAATGTCACACAGAGAGATAATTATGATTGATTCTTTTACTTCTATTAACCTCATAAATTACATGAATTTATCCTTGATAGGATATTTATTTTACAATTTTAATAATATAGAGATATAAATGAATTTAGATAGTTCGAAAAAAATGGCAAGACTTTGAGACATTTTATATACATTGTACCTATGTTTTATATTTTATACAGGTAATGGTTTACAAACCGGGAAGCTTCAGGGATTTGATGAAACTGCCAGTGGATTCCTTTTTTAATTTCAAAAAACTTTCCTTATGCAATATTTCTCGGACTCTTCTAGTTTAAGAGATAAAAATTATTAAAGTTTGACAGATAAACTACATAGTTATAAATGAGCAGCCATTTAATAAGGTTTTATTGAATAATTCACTAAATATTCACTTATTCACTAATTTTCGTTGTTTTTTTTTCAGTTCGGTTATTATATATAATTATTTTTTTTAATTTTCATATATAAATAAAATATATATATAAACATAAACCTAACTGAAAATTAGTGAAGGCATCTGCTGGCCAAATGAATTGAACATGTTAGCTAAATAGAATATCAATGGATTTATATGCAAATTTTAATAATTTTTATTTAGAAACTAGAAGCGACCGAGAAATATTACATAAGGATAGTTTCTTTAGAATTAAAAAAGGAATCCACTGGCAAAGTTTCATCAAAGCTCTGTAGCTTCCCGGTTCGTAAACAATTACCTTTATACAATATAATAGGAATTGAAAGGACATATAATATATATGAAAATAGGTTAGTATATTTATAAATTTATAAAAAAAGAAAAAAAAAATCTTTAATTAAACTAAAACATAATACAGTTGCGTGAAATAATTTATATAATTTAATTAATTAAATTATTATACTCATCCATATGGCTTTAATTTTTTTATATAATTTCACTCATTCACTTTTTGTTGTTTTTTTAATTAATAAATATTAATATAATATTACAAAATTAATAATTTATTATATATACTTATATTACATTTAATCATTTGACATTATTTAAGTATATCTTTTATTATATAAATATTATTATAATTAATTATTCACAAAGACTATCAAATCATAGATCACAAATTATATTATAAATTATAAAATAATAAACTTAGAAAAGGTTAGTAAAAAAAAACGCACACATTTTTTCTGAAATTGAGTTTTTAGTATAAAAAACTGTTTGAATTATTACTCTAATAATCTAACGAGTTATTTAATAGCACCATTTAAAAATATAAAGCCATTTAAAAGTTAGAAATATGAGCTTTTCCTCTAAACTCATTTGAAATAGATTAAAATTCTGTTTCCAAAATTACATGATATAGGAAAATCAAAAAAAAAAAAAAATGCAATCTAAGTAATTTTTGTTGTTGAAGAAATAACCAGATTTTACGTTGAGTAGTGCAATATAATTGGATCAACTCTTCTCAAATTGTATAAATTTTGAGAAATATTTAATCACAAATTCAATATTGGGTTCAAATTACCTTGAAGTGATACATGCAAACTGTGTGATAAAGTCCGGACTAATATTGATTTAGTGGATTGGCCATTAAGCCCAACAGATTAAACCTGGAAAAAAAAATGCTGACATTGATAGACACGATACATGATTTCTCACTAATTTGGCTTTTTATTAATGAATAAATAATTAAGTGTTCAATATCATTATTTGTAAAAAGATTCCTTCATTTGGACTAATAAGTAATACAAAGCGGTTTACAGATTTTTAATTAACATATGTATTATATGGGTGTGAGGCATGGTCTATGACCTTAGGTGACGAGAGTAGATTTAGAGTATTTGAGAATAGGATTCTGCGAAGCATTTATGGGCCAAAGAAAGATGAGGTCACCGGGGAATGGCGAAGACTGCATAACGAGGAATTGTATGTCCTCTATGCGTCTCCAGATATAGTTAAGGTTATAAAATCGAGAAGGCTGCTATGGGCAAGGCACGCGGGTAGAATGGAAAGAGAAAGAATGGCGAAAAATATATTGATGGGGAGTCCGAGTGGGAAACACCCGCTTGGAAGACCAAGGACGCAGTGGTTAGACAATATAGGAAAGAGAGAGATTGAAGAGGGTAGGAGTTGGATGGTTGTAGCTCAGGATAGGGACACTTGAAAAAATGTGGTTCCTGCGGTCAAGAACTTTCGAGTTCCGTAGAGCCTCAGAGATAGATATATAGATAGATAAATAGATTATTAAAACTTTTAATAATTCAAATAATCAAAAATTCTTTTAAATTTTGATACATACTTTGATATGAGTATATTACTGTGAAAAATAATAAAAGATTAATTTCTTAGCTCTTAAACTATCAATTTTATTGCATGATGAAAAAATTTCTCAGTTTATGTGTTTAATAAAATTTTTATTATTACAAAAATTTGACTTGATTGTTCATATAAATGAATTAAACTAAATGCGCCCAACGTTTTTCGTTGAATATGAAGCAATTCATCCATAAACTTTGTCAGGCTTATAGAAAAATTATTTTATTCATTTTAGTCCAAGAGAAAAACGTTATTTTATAAAATTTTCATGATTCTAGCTCAAATCGTTTATGCGTAATCTTATCTACATAAACTACCTTCAAAACGTATAAAAACATCAAAATCTCGGCATCGAAAATTTTCATGATCGCAATACTATCTCTAGCGAATTTAAATATAATATATTATGTTATTTAATCCAATTCAAATTGCGAGATAGTCGAGTGGAGACACTCCAGCTTCTTCTACTATGAACTTTGTTTTTTTTTATAAATAAAAAATAAATGAATTATATAAGTTGAAATAAAATTTAAATATTATATACAATTTCGAATTGAAAACAAAAACCATCACGAAAATGAATTTAGTAGATTTTAAAGAAGAAAGTTTTAATAAATTTTTGAAACGGATTTATTGAACGACATAAAATGCTACTTAGATTAATTACTTATTTTAATATCAAAAGAAGTAACTTTTTTAAATATTTTTAAATAAATCTTTATGTATTTATCAGCAAAAAAAAAAACAAAAATAATATTTTTTATTATTTTTTAATTTCTTCCCTTGTCCCAGGACGATTCGAGAGTTGGATTCAGTTCGATTTCCCTATCTTTTTCCAGAGTGCTACATCAATTCAATCCATTACACCGAACTAAACCAAAATTTCTCTTCTCGCCACTTTAAAATTTCGTTTTTTTCTCCCTGGACCCACCTTTAATAAAAAATCTCTACAAGATTATTATTATTATTGGTAATTGTTTAAAAAAAGTGAAGCTTCAGGGATTTGGATGAAATTTCTAAATTTCTAAATTCCTTTTCTAATTCCAAATAAACTTTCCTTATGAAATATTTCTCGGTCTCTTCTAGTTTACGAGATAAAAATTATTAAAGTTTGACAGATGAACTACTGTAGTTATGAGTGAGCAACCATTTAATAATGTTTTATTGACTAAAGCCTTAGTTCTTGCCATTAGTTACTAGTCCACTTTCTTCTTGCTTAGCTAACTAAGTCATTAGTAGTCGTTTACACGTACCCTACATGTAACCAGGTTATAATTCACTAATTATTAGGTTATATACTAATTTTCGGTTTTTTTCGGTTCGGTTTGGAAATAGAAAAATGATTTATTTCAATAATTTTATCATTTATATATAACCAAACCGAACTGAAAAAAAAATCTAGACAATTAGTGGAGCCCTCTGCTAGTCAAATGAATAAAACATGGTAACTAAATAGAATATCAATGGATTTATATGCAAATTTTAATAATGTTTATCTCGTAAACTCGAAAAGACCGAGGGACATTTTATACGAAAAGTTTCTTTGGAATTAAACAAAGAACTCACCGGTAATGTTTCATCCAATACCCTGAAGCTTCACGTTTTGTAATAATAATAATAATAATATTATTATTAAAATTATATCAATTTGAAAAATAAATAAAATATAAATATATATATATATATATAAAACAAAAAATGATTTAAATAAACTGCATAACTCTCCAATATTATAAACTAAAAGGTTAATTCAGTTTCTATTAGAAATTTCTTACCATATTATTCATTAAAATCAATCTACAATCTATTTGTATTTTTTTTTTTGTTTCAGATTTCCGAATAAAATGATGGATGGATATATAAAACATATTATAATCACAGTATTCTGAATGAGTATTGAAGATTTTAATCCAATTGGGAAAAGATAAATAAAAAAAAGTAAATTATACAGAGAGAGAGAGAAAGAGACAGCAATGAAGAAGACATTTGATTAATTAATTTAAGAAATTGAAGAAAAAAAAAATAACATGACTTAAATTAAAATAAATAATTAAAATCAATTTTACAAACAGAAAATATTGAATATAATATTCATATTTTTTTCTCTTTCTCTATCTTTTTCACATGATTTTGTGATTAACAAGATTTAAATAATCTTTGTGTGTGAGAGCGGGTATATATATATGTGTGTGTGTGTGTGTGTGTGAGTGAGAGAGAGAAAAGTAAAATCTCTTCAAGTGACATTTTTTATCATTTTTTTCTTTTTTTTGTTTTATTTTGTATTATAAATGCATAATTCAAAAAAGTCAATTAACGACAATCACTAAAAAACCGTCCGGAATAATTGACTGTCAAAAGTGAATGAATGCTTTATCATAAAAAAAAAAAAAATAATAAATAAATAAAATAAAATATAATAATAAATTGAATACCTGACTTGAAAGAACGAAATTTCATTAAGGAGACAATTTGGGATGAAAACGTCAGCGTAGAAAAATTATAATCTATATCTACGTATATAAATAAAACTAGAATAAAGTTTTAAAATATATATTCTCTTCTTCAGTAAAAATAAAAATTAATACTATAATCAAACATAACCAAAAAAAAAAAAAAATTGCAATTATTACTTCAATACAGAAACTATCAAAAAATTATATATCTTTATCCCATCACATAATTATATATTTTACTTCTAATAGAGTTACTTAAAAGTAATTGTGAAAATCTATATATATATTTTTTGGTTATATATATATATATATACCTACTTATAAAGGAATTATTGGTTATCTGATAACCATTTAAATCATATAAAAATAAAAGAAAGTAAAAATAAAAAAAAAATCTATTTTTCTCAATCTTATTCTTCGAAAATATATATACCTACATATAATATATATTTATTTATAAATCCGTGTTAAATTAATATTATAACTTTTATGGTGTGTGTGTGTGTGTGGATGTGGATGTGTGTGGTGACATTGTGAACAATGTTTACCCTCTAATAAAGAATTATTAAATACAAAAATTTACCCAGTGGGATCAATTTCGATAAAATAAGTGAACAAAAAAAAAAAAAAAAAAAAAAAAGAAATATTAATTAATAAAATATAAAAAGAAGAACAAGAAGGAAATGACAATGGCAGCCGCCTCTTGTAGTGAAACACGACGATCATCTGCCCTCTCGTCAACGACAGCGGGACTTGATATTGAACAATTGAGACGGGAGATTTTGCTTGGTGGAAGAGGGAGACGTGCACGTAGTGAACAAAGTCCCACTGGACATCTTTGGGGTCATGGTGGACGACGTGGGCCATGGTCCCGTAAAAGGACATCAGCACCACAGATGGGACAACATAATCAACAACAAACAATTGCGCTTGTGTTACGTTCGAGAAGAAGTTGGCCGGTAGCACCCCGACAAGAAAGGTAAATCAAAAATAAAACATATATAATACAACAAATAAATAAATAAATAAATATTAAAACATTAAAACAAAGAAACGAATGTACACAATTTTCATTTTTTATTTATTATTATACCTGGTATATTTCGACACTTAAACAAATATTTTTGTTTTATTTTTTAAGCATGAGTTTTTTTTTATTTTTATTTTTATTTTTATATTCCATATAAATTATTTACTCTCTTATCAAGATCATTTTCATTTCATCTAACATTTTTCCCCTCCAAAAAAATGATTTTTTACAAATAAAATATCTTATTATAACGTTTTTCTTAACTTGACTTGACGTCTGTCTCTCTGTCTGTTCGTTCTTTTGACAAATTGAAATCGATTTTTCATCGACATTAGATTTAGATAGATTTTTGAAAATTTTTATAGATATTTCAATCGATCCCTAGAAGGTATAGAATAAATATAATTGAATTATAATTAATTAATTGTAATTAATTAGCGATTAATTACTTTTAGTAACTAACTCCTTTTGTATTGATCCGATTAATTTTTTGTCAACAGATTCTGAAGCATAGATATTGATTTCAGGATAGATTTTCATTTTGAATATAATTAATAATATTTTATAGCATTAAAATTAATGATGAATTCTTATTAATCAGCACTAGCGTCGATGAAATAGGGAGAGTTTTCCCCTTAAATGGCATAGAGAAAAGATTCTTTTTTGTCCCGGAGAGAAAAATAAACCAAGGAATAAAATAAAACCTTTTTTTTTATGAAGACAATATGACTATACCTATCAACGATTTTGGATTTAATTGATAATATGTAAATTTAATAAAAAAATTCTTTTAAATTTTTGATACATACTTTGATATAAGTATATTTTACATTGAAAAATAATAAAAGATTTCTTAGCTCTTAACTCTTAACCTATCAATTTTTTTGCATGATAAAATAATTTGTCAATTTATGTGTTTAATAAAATTTTTATGATTACAAAAATTCGACTTGATTTTTCATATGAATAAATAAAACTAAATGCGCCCAACGTTTTTCGTTGAATATGAAGCAATTCATCCATAAACTTTGTCAGGCTTATAGAAAAATTATTTTATTCTTTTTAGTCCATGAGAAAAACGTAATTTTTTCTATATTTATATTTTTCAAAATTTATTTATTATTATTATTATTATTATTATTATGGAAGGAATGATAAAATATGAAAGGGTTGCATTATGAGGTACATTTTTGATATTTTTTCCTGTT
This sequence comes from Labia minor, assembly GCA_963082975.1. NCBI lineage: Eukaryota > Metazoa > Arthropoda > Insecta > Dermaptera > Spongiphoridae > Labia > Labia minor. Next base: position 6,983,332 of record OY720345.1, on the reverse strand, counting down.
CGGGATTGAAAAATTCTCCAAAGATGTTAATGTTTTCATTGAGATAACTTTTTATGAAAACATGATAATAGCGTAGACTGAAACATTTTCCAACTTTCATTTTTATGAACACTCTGATCAATGATTTACTTTTCTTTCCTTCATACATTATTATTTGGATAATCCTCGACATTCTGGATTCATTTTTAACCTTTTTTGTATGATATAACAGATAATGCTCTAATAGAATCGGAAAATTTCGAAGTTTTCTTTCTGGTATTCGTGTTTTACTCTGTTCTTTTGTTTTTCTTCTTCTAATTACCTGTATAAATATTTCCTGTTATTATCAAAGTTATTGTCTTTTTGTTTCGTCAGTCCGTTTGTTTTTACTTTTTGTCTTTTAGTATCTTTTAGATTTAAATCAAAATATTGTTGGACGTTTTCAGGGCATTTCATGTTTATGTCAGCTGCTCCAACTAATTTGGTCACTTTTTTCGACGGATTGTTGTTTAGATACATTACTAAAAAGATCTGTCTTTGCCCGAAAATCATCTATGCTTTTCTCAAACCTTCATGGGGTAGTATTTTTACCGACCGACGATAGTAAGGGAGGTATTGTTTTCACACCAAATTTCACATGTGGAGATTTTTACATATCTCCACGAATCATGCATTTTCTAAACAGAAAAAAGTATTTTTAGCATGATGTCTGTCCGTCCGTCTGTCCGTCTGTCCGTCCGTCTGTCCGTCCGTCTGTCCGTCCGTCTGTCCGTCCGTATAGATGTGTACAGCCTGAACGGCTCAACCGATTTTGATGAAATTTGGTATATTTACTTAATGCATCAGTGGGATGAATTGATCAACTTTTGGTGCAATTCCGGAAACCGGAAGTGGTAGTATTAATAATCGACGATAGGAAGGAAAGGGTTATTTTCACACCAAAGGAGATTTTTTTATATATCACCACGAATCATGCACTTTGTATTGGTTTTATCCTCGAGAAAAATCATATTTATTAGTTTTTTCTTGATTTAAAATTATATGACGTCATCTAGCCATTCATGACGTCACAGCCTGGTCTTGCATATATATTATAAATAAAATAAAATTAAAAATGTTTATATTTATTATTTATGTATCCATATCTGTTTTTTATTACATTAATAGATATATTAAAATTATTTGAAATTGTTTCTGTAGCTGGAAATTAATTTATTTCAAACCGGCGGTCGGTTCGGACCTGGCCACAGGTCAACTTATTTGTTAAATGTTATTCATTCTATTTAAGTTCCCAGGTGTTGGCGCGTGAGATTTGCAGTGTTAAAAATTAATTCTGGTACTTTCAGCAATTCAATCAATATGAAATTCTATATATAGCAGTTTTATACAATTATTAATCATGTGAAAAATTATCAAACATATTTTTATTTTTACGGTCACGTTAGAGGAAAAAAAATCAAAACGTTGTAGATAATGACCCTCTTCCGGTTGAGCTACATTTCTCAAAAGTTGTTAGAAAACTACAAATTTTGAATAATGTCCATGTACCATATTTCGTGATTCTAGCTCAAACCGTTTTTGCGTAATCTTGTCTACATTCATACACACATACAAACACACACAGACATTTTTCGTAACCTTAGTAAAAATGATTCAGGAACCTTCAAAACGGCGAGATAGTAAAAAGTTGATAGTTTGTAAAATAGGTGTATGATTTATATATATGACTAGTTGAACCCGTTTGCAATCTAAGTTTAAAATTAATTTATCGTGGCTTGTAGCAATTAATTAAATAGTTCTTTGAAAACAATATTTTTCGTATACCTAATGATCATTTTTTAGTAATCTGCCTTGAGCGGAGTTTTCTTTAAATTTTGTTTTGATGTTGTTCTGGTCGTGGATATTAATAAATTAAATAAGTTGACCTGTGGCCAGGTGCGAACCGACCGACGGTTTGAAGTAAATTAATTTCCAGCTACAGAAACAATTTCAAATAATTTTAATAAATCTATTAATGTAATAAAAAACAGATATGGATACATAAATAATAAATATAAACATTTTTAATTTTATTTTATTTATAATATATATGCAAGACCAGGCTGTGACGTCATGAATGGCTGGATGACGTCATATAATTTTAAATCAAGAAAAAACTAATAAATATGATTTTCCCGAGGATAAAACCAATACAAAGTGCATGATTCGTGGTGATATATAAAAAAATCTCCTCATGTGAAATTTGGTGTGAAAATAACCTTTCCTTTCCTATCGTCGATCGCTAATACTACCACTTCCGGTTTCCGGATTTGCACCAAAAGTTGATCAATTCATCCCACTGATGCATTAAGTAAATAGTACCGGGACCCCGAGCCTCGGCTCGGTACTTAAGTTAAAAAAAAATGATTCATTATTATTGGGTTTGGCTGATAATATTAATACCGGGACCCCGAGCCTCGGCTCGGTACTTAAGTTAAAATTAGCTGGAGTGTCTCCACTCGACTATCTCGCAATTTGAATTGGATTAAATAACATAATATATTATATTTAAATTAAATTTAATTAATTATAAATTATAAATAATAAATAATAAATATTAAACCAGCGCATGTTTGGCTTTTTGTTGATGGCACCACGTCACGTGTTGGCGCGTGAGATTTGCAGTGTTAAAAAATAATTCTGGTAATTTCAGCGAATCAATCAAGCTGAAATTCTATATATAGCAGTTTTATACAATTATTAATCATGTGAAAAATTATCAAACATATATCTTTATTTTTACGGTCACTTTAGAGGAAAAAAAATCAAAACGTTGTAGGTAATGACCCTCTTCCGGTTGAGCTACATTTCTCAAAAGTTGATAGAAAACTATGAATTTTGAATAATGTCCATGTACCAAATTTCATCATTCTAGCTCAAACCGTTTTTGCGTAATCTTGCCTACATACACACACACACACACACAGACATTTTTCTCAACCTTAGTGAAAATGATTCAGGAACCTTCAAAACGTATAAAAACATCAAAATCTCAACATCGAAAATTTTCGTGATCGCAATACTATCTCTGGCGAGATAGTAAAAAATGATTCATTATTATTGAATTTGGCTGGTAATATTAATACCTGGGACACCGAGCTATTGCTCGACCCTTTAAAAAATATTGATATACAATTTTTATAATAAAATCTCATATCAAAAAAGAAAATTTATTAAAAATTAAAAATAAAAAAATATAAACATCTCCTTTTTATTATTTATCTAAAAATTCATATTTTAATTTTTATATAACCTACAAATCATTTTTTTTCTTAAAATATAGTTGTAATAAATAATTTTAACAAAAACAAAAAATAATATAATTTAGTCATTTTAATTGACATTTTGAAAATATTTTATTATTCATAAAAAATTTAAAATAATATATTCTGTTTTTTTATTTTAGACAATGATAAAATTGGATTTCTTAAAATGACCCATTAAAAATTTGTTTCCTAAAATGTTTCAAATAAATTAAAATAAATTGATTTTCATTTCAATATATAAAAACCTTTTCAAATTTACTTGATCAAATAAAATAATTTTTCCTATATTATATATACATCGAACACCGAGCTATCGCTCGACCCTTTCATAAATAAATAACAAAATTGTATCAAATACCATTTATTATTCAATATTATTACAATCATTCACACCAATATTAATATTAGATCATTACATCAATCTAATTAAAATTAATATAACTTAAATATAATTTTTTTTTTTTTTTTTTTTATTTATAGTGTGTTAGGGGAAAGCTAATCTTAAACAATTTTTAAAAAGTTTAATGTATAGATATATGTGTTCATGCAATGAAAACAGATATCGGTATAACAAATATTTTTAATTTTATTTAATAATTATAATATAAATAATAAGATATAAGAAGCGGTGGCTTGATTGAATAAATGTGTTAAAATTTAAACAAATTCAAATATTCTTTTATATACAATTGTAATAATAAATAATAATGATTTGATAAAGGATATAACTTTAATTTGGGCGCCAAGATAATAAGGGTTGATAAAAAAAACTTTCACAAAATATTTGTATATTGTTAACGGGTTTAATAGAAAGAAAGAAAACAAAAATAAAGATAAATTTACCAAATATTTCAGAACATGGAACATATAAACATAAATTTAAGGATTGAGTACCATGCCCTATCTCATCAGCTCAATGGTTTCACAACGACTCCAACGACTGTCTATCAAGGGCTGCTAAGATCTTTAGGGGAATCCCTTTTAGTTTGGGCCGGCTCCATCTGAGCAGCACCTCCTGGGAGCCAATTCCAGTGGATGAGTTCACCAGGTTTAAATATAATTACAAATAAAATAAATGGTCCGCCCGTTTCACACACATATTATATACAATTTAATATTATTTTATATATATTTATATTATTGAATATATGTGTTAAAATTTAAACAAATTCAATTTTAAGAATATATATATATATATATATTAAAGAAAGAAATTGTTTTTAAAATATCCTAAATAATATGTAACAATTTTCCAGATAGAAATTTATTACAATATTACTATTATTAAATGTTGCATCATTGCATCAATCTGATTAAAATGAATGGAACTTCGGGTACTCAATAATAATAAATAAATAATATTAATAAATATTAAATGATATTTTAGTGAAGAAATATTAAAAATTATAAAACTATCTAAAACTTAATTAATAAAATAAAATAAAAGAACAATGAATAAATAAATATAAAATAGTAATTTATTAAAAAATAATAGATTAAAAAAAAAAAAAACTATTTTCCGCCGGTTTCGATCCTGCGAAGTTGAATTGTCAGACAGTCGCTCTACCCATTAGACTAATAATACTTAGATGATGAAAACGACATTTTTTAATCTCTTAGCAGACGTAGATGTTTTTTTGTTTTTGTTTTTGTTTTTTTTTTTTGAGAGAGATTAATAAATATCTATATATATTTTATTAAAAATAAATATTTTTAATTTTATTTCGAAATTAAATAATAAATTTTAAAATATTTTAAATAAAAAAAAATATTAATACAATTTCAGTTAAAAAATGGATGCCAATTTTGACGTTTTCCATATATAATTTTTAATTAAGAAATTAATAATGAAAATGAATTTTTCAAGAGATGTGATCAATAAAACTCAATTTTTCTTTATAGATACTATATCTAGTGTAAATTTGAAAAAAATCGTTAAAGCGGTTTTTGAGAACCAATGGCTATATATATATACAATTTTAGCTAGCATAATAAGATAAGATACCAAATTTCATCAAAATCGGTTGAGCCGTTCAGGCTGTACACATCTATACGGACGGACGGACGGACAGACATCATGCTAAAAATACTTTTTTCTGTTAAGAAAATGCATGATTCGTGGAGATATGTAAAAATCTCCACATGTGAAATTTGGTGTGAAAACAATACCTCCCTTACTATCGCCAGTCGGTAAAAAACGATCTCTTTTGTCGATAATGTTCATGTTTATTATTGACCTTTGTTGGTTGCGCTAATCTTTGGGCTGTTGTCTGTGTATATATATAAATATATAATTTAAATAATAATTTAAATATTTAAATAAAAATCAAATAATTTAATACTCGGTGCAGCTAGTTGTTAAATAAGATATTTAAGTTATTTTCATCACTGTCTATATCAGAGATGCCAAATTTTGGAGCGCCCGAGATTATGCAAGGACTACGATTATTACTTTACTTAAATTTGATTTATTCAGTGGCATTCTGGAAAACAAATTTCTAACTAAAATGTAGAGTCAAATTTGAAATTCGTTGTTATCGGTTGCCATGGTAACACTTGAGTTTCCCGGACATGTCTATATAATTTTATTATATTAAAAAATAATATATATATGTATATTATTGTAATGAAAAATATAAGTATTTAAAAAAATTAAGAAGATATTGATATAAACAATGAATGAAGAAATGTCAAAAGACGGTCCCAGGGTCTCTCCAAAGTAATAAATAGAAAGGAGGTTTTTTAGTGGGTAGGGGAGGTAGGAGTCTCACAAAGTAGCCAATCACAGAGTTAGCTGTGTCCATGATTCATGTCTATCCTCCTTCATTATTAAAAAAAGGTAACATTTATTTAATTTATCCTTTCATTTTTAATATTTTCTGCTCATTAATCCAATTTCATTTTTATCTTTTTTTTTCTCTCTATAAAATTTATGAGAATTTTAATTTCAAATAAAAATCTTATATATAAACCTCTTTAATTTACAAAACCCATTTGGCAAAATGTTAGTTTGATATTTTTATTTTAATATCCCCAAATAAAACTATATATTATTATTTGGATAATTAATAAGTGATTATAGAGAAAAAGTATAAAAAAGGATTCATCAAGTTTTAATTACAATAAATTTAGGTATAATATAGTATTTTTCCTACACCTTTTCATTCAATCATTTTAATAACATAATCATGTCCAATTTATTCGCTTTATTTCGTTTGGTCTTATAGTTATATCATTATTAACAACGTTAAAAATATTATTCTCTTGAAATGTGTGTATGTACGAGTAAGTATATATATACGAGGGTGGGGTGAGAGAAAAGTTTCCAGCCTGACCAAGAAAAACGATGTTTTTAAAGTTTTTTTTTGCTTTATTTTTCAACATTCAAGATAGCTGAAACCTGTACGATGTCAGCTGAACATGTGCGAAATATTTTGCACAACTATTTGAATATGGAAAGCTGTGTGCAACGTGGGTGCCGCGTTTGCTAACGTTACACCAAAAACTGCTTCGAAAAACCATTTCTACCGACAATTTGGTGCTGTAGGTGTAATCTAAACGAATTTTTGCGAGGATTCAAAATTGTTGATGAGACTTAAATTAAATTAAATCAAAATTAATTAATTAATTAAATTAATTAGAACACCGTTATTAGAAATGTATGTCAGTGTTGATGGAGATTATGTTGAAAAATATAGCAAAAAAAAAAAAATTTAATAACATCGTTTTTCTTGGTCAGGCCGGAAACTTTTCACCTCACCCTCATATATATATATATATATATAGATATATGTGAGAGAGAGAGAGTGTACGAAACAGAGAGAGAGAGCCTTTCAAACTGTCAAAACAACTTAAATGAATTCTCAAGCCACCCTTGATGATCATCTTCATTTTGATAACCCCCACACGTATTCTCTTCTATACCCACCCTCAATATTTCTCAAGCTTCACGGTCATCGTTAATGAGTGTCTTTAAATTTGAATGAAAGTTTTTTAAATCTTTATCTTTTTACTATCTCGCCAGAGATAGTATTGCGATCGTGAAAATTTTCGATGTTGAGATTTTGATGTTTTATACATTTTGAAGGTCCCTGAGTCATTTTCACTAAGGTTAAGAAAAATGTCTGTATGTGTGTGTGTGTATGTAAACAAGATTACGCAAAAACGGTTTGAGCTAGAATGATGAAATTTGGCATACGGGCATTATTCAAAATTCGAAGTTTTCTATCAACTTTTGAGAAATGTAGCTCAACCTGAAGAGGGTCATTACCTACCACATTTTGATTTTTTTCCTCTAAAGTGACCGTAAAAATAAAGATATATGTTTAATAATTTTTCATATGATTAAAGTTTGTATCAAACTGCTATATATAGAATTCCAGCTTGATTGAATCGCTGAAAGTACCAGAATTAATTTTTTAACACTGCAAATCTCACGCGCCAACACGTGACGTGGTGCCATCAACAAAGAGCCAAACATGCGCTGGTTTAATAAATATTATTTATTAATTTTAATTGATAATTTATAATTAATTAAATTTAATTTAAATATAATATATTATGTTATTTAATCCAATTCCAATAGTCAGATAGCCGATTGGAGACACTCCAGCCAATTTAATATATTAAAACTTTGGTTTTGAATATAAAATTTAAAATTAAAGATTTAATTTTAATAAATTTTAATTTACAATTATCTAATCATTTTATATGGTAATTTTAAAATATAAAATATTAAAAATATTTAAAAAATAAAATCAATAAATATATATATATATCTACTATAATATTTTTAAAAGATATCTTTTAAATAATTTTAGAAATTTTACAATTTTTTATACAATCTCGGTAAATCCAATATTTATTAAAATAATTTCAAATTAAACTAAGATTTCAATCGAAATTTGTGAATGTGTTATGGTAAAATAGAATGGTTTCTTCTATCAAAGGCAAGCTTAGCTCAATCTGGCTCAATATCCCTATTTCTTTCTCCCCCCCCCCCCCACGGTACATTCTTGTTCTCCAATTGAAACGACCAATCTGTTCCAGTAAAGTTCGGTAATAAATCATTATGACAGTATTTTTTGCAGATCAGTCATTTTAGATCATTCAATTGAAACAATAATTCATTACATTAATGACAATTAAATATAATGGTCTACTATAATATGGTTATATTATCGAAATAAACATTGGTAAAGGATTTTAATACACTATTATGCACAAACGTTATTCGATTGAATTTCATCTAATATTATTTTTAAATTTCTTTAATTATTCAAATACAACATTTTTTTAATTTTATTCCTTTCATTCTTATTAAATATTTTTTATCATCACACTAATTATTTTTTCATATACGAGGTAGGGTCAAAAAGTTCGCGGAATGGTCGCTTATAGTCAAGTATTTCTTAGCTGAAAGGGAAATTTTTGTTTGTGAGGTTAGCATAACTGGTAGTGAATGTGCTTTTGAGGTTAGCAGGCAGTTGTAGTTGGTTCCATGCGTTCGGTGTTTAATATTGTAGATCGTAGTTTCTTTCTTTCGTCGGATTGTGCAATGTCGTCATTAGAGCAGCGTGGCAATATTAAATTCTGTGTGTTGCTGGAGAAATCACCTTCGGAGACTCTTGAGATGCTAAAAAAAGCATACGGAAATTCTGCGATGAAGAAAACAGCAGTTTACGAGTAGCATAAACGTTTTCGCGACGGTCGCACAACAATTGATGATGACGTTCGGACTGGGCGGGTGATTGAAAATGCGACGGAGCGGCTGAAGGAACTTTCAAAAAATGGCTTTCAAGAGTGTTTCCAACAATTATATGAACGGTGGAATAAATGTGTAGATGCAGGAGGAGAGTATTTTGAAGGGAAATAATGTAAGAATGTTATAAATATTTTTAATAAATTTTTAATAACCAATTCCGCGAACTTTTTGACCCTACCTCGTATATAGTTAACATAAGTACAATATAATATTAAAGTAATTGGGACACCGAGCTATCGCTCGACCATTTAACAAATTTATACAATTTATTATTATAAACTTTATTAATTTTTCCAATTTTTTAATTAATTATTTATTACAACTAATAAATTGTTTTTTTTTAAAAATGACCCATCAAAAATTTGTTTTCTAAAATGATACAAATTAATTAAAATGACTTGATTTTCATTTCAAGATGAAAAATATATTGAAATTTACTTGATGAAATATTTGATCCTATATTATAAATATATGTTGTTATAATTAGATGGCTTCACTTTTATATTTTTCAAAGTAGCAATAACTTATAGACTCTTTCAACCAAGAATTACTACTGATAATAACATAAATTCTAAAATTATATTGACACCTGTACATGTCTATATTTTAATTAAGAAAATTGGTTATATTTTTTCTTTTTATTTATAATAATCAAATATCATTTATATTATTTATAATTTAATCTAAAAAACATTTTAATTAATATAATATAATTTATTTATTTATTATTAGATCAAATTTATTCATCAATTTATTTAAACTTTCTTCATTTATAATTGTTCATGTGTATTGTTATGTTGCTAACTTCATGAATATTTTTTTTTGTGAGAGATTAATAAATATATTTCGTAATTTTATTATTTATTTCTTATTAACTTATTATTAAAATAAATATTTTAATTTTATTTCGAAATTAAATAAAATATTTTAATTATAAAAAAATATAGGGTTTTTTATTAAATAAAAAACAGAGTGTATCTAATATTAAGTTTATTTAAAAAAAATGTCAGAAAAAGGTACAAGTTAGTATTTGCTGAGCACTAGAAGCCGACTGACTGCTAGGCAAAATGGCGGTTGTCTCTAGCAGGAGATGGCGTCGCTCAACACCACGTGATTCTCCTGACTGTTCTGATTGGCGCTGCTTAGCAACGGGGCAGACGGGTGGGGATAGTCATGGGCTTTAAATTCCTCTCCTACAATATTAATATAATATCAATTAAAAAAATGACGGGAGGCAAATTTCAATATGGTTAACATAGTGACGTAATTTAAATTTTCTATTTTAAATTAAGCAAAATACTAGTTAAGTTGATTTTTCTCGAGGCTGAAATCGGTACAGATCCACTTTTCATTATGAATATTATCTATGGTGAGAATTTCAAAAAAATTTCTTGAGCGGTTTAATATCTCAAAAATATACAAATATATATGCAAATTTATATATATATATATGTATATATATATATATATATAATTTTTGCTAGTATAATAAGATAAGATATATTTTATTTATACTTTATTTTCTATATTTTTCTTTTACAAAAAAAAAAAAAAAAAAAAAGAAAGAAAGAGAAATTTAACAGAGAATATAAAAACTTTTCCGGTTTACTTTCAAGATAACTTATTTCTAAAGAATTGTAAAAACGAATTTCAAAATGATTATTAAAATACATATAGGTAATTCAAATTATTTATAAATATTGGAGGAATGATGAATAAACAAATTTAAAATGATTCGTTGATCACTCAAAAAAAAAAAAAAAAAAAAAAAAAAAAAAAAAAAAAAAAAAAAAAAAAAAAAAAAAAAAAAAAAAAAAATTAATACTTATATATATCGTGAATTTTGTTAATCAACACATGAAATGTATAAAATGTATTTTTTCCGAAGTTTAAATTAAAAGAGATGGGAATAATCACATGAAAAATGATACTAACAATCGTCTATGACGTTTACTTATTATGTAATGTAAATTATGTAATTAATTAATATTTTTTTTAATGACATTTCTCTGAAACTAAATAATAATAAATAATTTTTAATTAGTTTTATTTTAGAAAAAAGTTTTTACTCCTAATGTGTGTGTGTGTGTGTCATTTAATATTTCTTTTATAAGTTATTAATTCTATTTGATTTTGTGTTTCTGATGTTGGTAACTAAAGTCAGTCTGAACCATGATGCCAATTCATTTTTTAAAGAAAAAGTTTTTCTTCTATTTAAAAAAAAAAAAATTCAATTATAATTAATATTTAATATATTATTTAAACCATATTAATTTGTGTTAGATATTAATAGTTAATGAGAACAATTTATTTTAACTATACACCCAAGCCTCGCTATACGGCCGCTCTTTATACGGCCTTTCGCTATAACGGCCCTCTTTAATTAAGGTACGTTTTCGATATACGGCCTAAAATGTTTTGCTATAACGGCTTTTTTTTCTATGTCGATATATTGCGCAAGCGCAATCTTTATTTCTTTGTGTTTCCCTTGTTTACGAGTGTTATTCAGTGTGTACCAACGGGTGGACACGGCCCCATATCTCGTGAAAACATGTTAAATGGATTTTAAAAATGGTGCCAGGCCGGTTTTTTTACATCAATTAGTTAATATAGGGGCCACTTTTTAGCAGCGCCAAACGCCAAAACCGAAAAATCTGCGCCTGGTTATAAGGTGTCCAAAGAACGTTTAACGTTGCTACTTGGTGCAAATGCTACGGGTGATTTTAAGCTAAAACCACTTTTGATATATTTGTCCGAAAATTCAAGGCCTTTTAAAAGATTAAATAAAAATCAATTACCCGTCATATGGAGATCCAACAAAAAAGCTTGGATGACTAAAGCTATTTTTGAGGATTGGTTCAAAAATCACTTTTGTACAGAAGTCAAAAAATATTTACGAGACAATAACTTAAGCAACAAGGCTTTGCTAATTTTAGATAATGCACCAGGGCATCCTACTAATTTATCGTTTAATTGTTAAATATGTTTATAATTTAAACAAAATAAAAAAATAAAATGCATTTTGAATGATAAACCATATTATATATTTATCAAATTTGGAACCGATCCCATTGAATTTGTATGAATACGTATTAGAATAATTGATTCGTTATACGGCTTTTCGCTTTACGGCCAAGTTTCGCGGAACGTATCTAGGCCGTAAAGCGAGGTTTGGGTGTATTTATTTAAAAAAAAAAAAAAAACCCTCTGACTTTGTACGCCTATCAAGCCGGTTATATCAATGAGGTGTCCTATGATCCGTAGAACGGGTCTTCTCAACCATTACCTTGATTTTCTTGATCGGAGGCGCTACTTTTTACCAAGTAGCTATTCCCCAATGTTGATCCCAGAGGCTGGGTTGACTCCGTCCGTTAGACCCCAGCTAGAGATATTCCCTTGCCAGGCCCGGGACTTGAACCCGGGACCATGTGAATGTGAGAGGTTTGCTACTCACACACCCAATGGCGCCTTCATATTTATTTTAAACTAATTGGAAATCTATATACAGAAATTGCTTAAAAAAATATTCAATTTATATGATGGTTGAAAATTTGGAAAATAAAAATTAGCCTGTGCATGCGATTCATCACTTATTGTTAGAATTACCCTAAACATACTCGTATATTTGTCAAATTTCATTCTATTACTTTTCCTAGATATGTAATATGTATTATAATCATTTAATAATTTCCTTATTCTTATTAGTAAATAAACGATTGCTATTGGCTGTGTGCGAAGGCATGGTGGGGAGAGCTAAATCGACACCAGCGCCCGAAGCGGTTAATATAGAAAATATTCGTGGGTGTTTTTAAATGTCTATCGAATAAATACACGTGAACATTTTTAATTTATTGTTATTAACAATATTTAAAATTATATTAACAACATTTAAATATTTCAGTTTATTATTTATTTATCACTGATGATTTTTTTACATTAATAAATTTTTATTGCTAGGGCACTGAGTGTAAACAGCCTCCTATAGTTCATACTTCTAGTGGCGCTACCGTCACGCACAGAGCGAATAGCTTTTAATATTAATGTATTTATGTATTGACACTATCGATTACTTTTATTAAAAACTAGCTTATCAGAGCGTCTTCACACCTAGATGGGGGCTCCGCCCCCTGTACTCCCGATTGGTAGATAGTATTTGGTTGAAAGTAGTATAAGGTTTTCATCCATTTTGTTTCAATCCGTATATTACATAAAACATTCATTTCTTTTTGTGTTCTTTTTGAAATATATTTTAATTTAATCAGTAAATTATATATATAATTATATATTATTATTATTGTATATGTTTTATCTATCTATCTATGTGACTCAAAGATACTCGAAAGTTCTTGGCCACAACAACCACATTTCTCCAAGTGTCTCTATCCTGAGCCCTTGTCTCATATCTCTTATGTCCCTTCCTACGCGTCCTTGGTCTTCCAAGCGGACGTTTTCCAATCGGTCTGAATATAGGAGAAATGGCTACACATTTCGATATTCATTATCAGCTAATCTGTCATCCTTAAAACATTTTTATCTCATAAACTAGAAGAGACCGAGTAATATTGCATAAGGAAAGTTTCTTTGGAATTAAAAAAGGAATCCACTGGCAAAGTTTCATCCAAATCCCTCAAGCTCCCCGTTTTGTAAACAAATACCAAAAAATATTACTATATAATAAATTGATTTCAATAAAAAATATGAGATTCCAAAAATGACGAAATGTCCGCATTTGTAGTATCTCAACTTTTTTTTGTTCACTCATTCATTATCTGCCGTAGACTTCAATTAGAACTTAAATGATGTTAATTATTAAAGTAATTTGTTTCAAATTTTATAAACGTGTATAAAGATAGATAGATAGAAAAGAGAAAGTGAGAGAGTTGTTTGATTAAATACAGTTTGTCGAAAATAAAATTTGTCATTGGTTAAATTTTAGCAATTAATAATTTATACCATGGCTCGAGGCTTTTATCTTATTTTTAGATTGACATCGATCTCACTCATTTAAAGCTGATTCGATTATCAACATTTCCAATTAACAAATGACTTAAAAAAAAATCCATTTTTTTAATTGAGATGAAATTTAGAGATATATGCCAATATTAAAATATGTGTGTATTATTATAGAGGTTTTGGGGTTGACATACTACCTATTTATTATATACCGTATCATAAATCAAAAGTCAATAAATCCAAATATCAATAAATTTTTTTTAATTTTACAGATATATGGTTATAAATCATCAATTAGAATCCATATCTTTAAATAATTAAAAAAATACAATCAAAAGTATAATATCTATTATACTAGCATAAATTATATTTATTATATATAGTAACATAGGCTATAAATTTTATTATATTTTTCTCTTTCAGATTGACTTAATAAATTTCCAATTTATTGTGATTAAAAATCAATCTAAGAAAAATAATATAATAATAATAATAATAATATGAATCTATTGATTTATTTAATTAATAGTCTATATATATATAAAAAAGGTTTTTGTCTGCACATTGCTCAGAATTTAAAATTTTTTGCATATCTTCGCGTTTCATGACCTCTAGAATCCAAAAGTGACTTTCATGTCTGTCTGTCTGTCTGTCCGGAAAATAACTATTTTATAGACTCAGAATTGGCTGAACCGATTTCTATGAAATTACATCACAATATTCTTATATACCTCTAGAGTAACATAGGCTTTACATTTTATTAATATCTAATCAATAACCGAAGAAATTAATATTTTAAAGTTTATATAATGCACCGTGTTGATCATTCAAGAGCCTGGAGTGGCCCACTGGGTCAGTGGCGAAATCATATAACACAACGAATATAAATTTCTTTAGCAATTTCCAATCAAAGAATTATTATAATATCTAACTTGTTTTTTTAAATTTTAATATTCAGATATCATTTCAAAATAATTTATTCTACAAGTTCTCATTTTAATTAATTTAATAAAATATTTTTATCATATTTAACTTTATTTTTATTTATTCTTTCTCTATATATTTGAATATTTCTTCTTTTATATTTGCAAGTGAAAGGTTAAAAAAACACAGAATATATTATTTTTAATGTTTTATGAATACAAAAATATTTTCAAAACGTCAATTAAAATGACTTAAGTTATATTATTTTTGATTTTGTTTCAATTATTATTTACATCTATATCTGGTTTGAATATAGGAAAATTATTTAATTAATTAATTTTTTAATTTTCATGTATCTTAACCGAACTGAAAAAACACACACAGAGAAAATTAGTGGAGCCCTCTGCTAGTCAAATAAATAAAATATGATAGCTAATTAGAATATCAATGGATTTATATGCAAGTTTTAATAATTTTAATCTCGTCATATCTAGAAGAGACCGAGAAATATTGCATAAGGAAAGTTTCTTTGGAATAAAAATGGAATCCACTGGCAAAGTTTGATCCAAATCAGTGAAGCTTGGCATTTTGTAAGATCCCTCACCCATTTTCGTTATGTTCTCGTTTTAATTTAGTTTAATTATAACATGATTATTTAATATTTTATTAGGAATAAATAATTATGTTAATGTTTGTTTGTTTATTTATTCTTTTAAAAGTTTTAAAGAAATAAGAAGAGTAAACTTTCTTTTTCGCTTTATAAGTTCAGTGAATTTCTAAAAGATTTTCTTTTCCGACAGTATAAAAAAAATATAAAATAATAATTAAATTATAGTATTTTTATGTTTCGATAAAATATTAAATGTTATATCAGTAATTTTTTACTGAACATCAAATATAAATTAAATAATATATATTTGACACATTTCTAATTCTGAAAACAAACATCTTAATTAATTTATCATCAAGTTCTTTGTTTGGCCTAAATCTCAACTTCTTAAACGTGTAACTTATACAATGTTAAGAATCATTTCAGAAAATATCGTATTTTTTTACATTTTCGTTATTACAATTTTCGCATTTATATTTTATTTTTTTATTGATAGACTCTTTCTTTTTCTTTTCTTTTGTTTTAATTAATAGTAACTGAACTGTTTATAATATTAAATCAGTGAAATAGAGATTTTGATTAATAAAATTTAATTTGTATTATTTGAAATTTAACTGTAAATTATAACAACATTTAAATATTTTTCATATATTAAATATAAATTGAAATTATTGTTTTTACTTGATATTAAGTGATTAATAGTTTTTATATGATGTTGCTTATTTTTTTTGAATGTGTCTTTGGCTTCAAAGTTAATGAGTTATTTTACTGGTGGAAGTATAATAGTGTTGTTAATTGATGCTTTCATATATGAATGCCACATTTAATTAATATTTTTAAAGTTCGTATAGTAGTTCTTGTAGATAGATATTTTTTCAACACAATATTAACCTTGTGAAGTATAGAATTGGTATATTTCCCAAAGATTTAGATTATAACAAAATAAAAATGTATACATTTAATTGATTTAACACACATTTTCAAATATTTGATCTAATAATTAAGCTATCAGTTAAATCTAATTCATTTATGTTTTAATAGAAAAAAAAAACTTATTTAGTCGTATAAAAAGTTATAGAAGAATGAATTAGATATGAATTAGTCAGTCAAATGGACAACTAACTTTCAAACTACATAAATAGAATAGTAAACAAATAACAGGAATAATTTGTAGTTGTTAAGCATAACTACTAAACTATTATTTTTAAAATTATCTTTTCTTATATTTTCAATGTGAATTTATCTTTTATATTAGATTTATATATATTTAAATTAAAATTAATTTATAGTCTTTGTGTATTATTAAAATTATAGGCACCACATGATGTGATGGCTAGCGTTGCTGAGTCATATTCTCGTGGTCCCGGGTTCAAACCCCGGGCCTGGCAAGGGAATTCTCTAGTTGGGGTCTATGGGTCGGAGTCAACCCAGCCTCCGGGATCAACATTGGGAAGCTACTTGATAAATTAGCTGGAGTGTCTCCAGCTCGTAATTTGAATTGGATTAAATAACATAATATATTATATTGAAATTACATTTAATTAATTATAAATTAAAATTAATAAATAATATTTAGCTCATGTTTGGCTCTTTGTTGATGGCACTACGTCACGTGTTGGCGCGTGAGATTTGCAGTGTTGAAAAATTAATTCTGGTACTTTCGGCGATTCAATCAAGCTGAAATTCTATATATAGCAGTTTTATACAATTATTAATCATGTGAAAAATTATAAAACATATATCTTTATTTTTACGGTCACTTTAGAGGAAAAAAAACAAAACGTTGTAGGTAATGACCCTTTTCCGGTTGAGCTACATTTCTCAAAAGTTGATAGAAAACTACTAACTTTCATGATTCTACTTCAAACCGTTTTTGCGTAATCTTGTTTACACACACACACACACACAGACATTTTTCTTAACCTTAGTGAAAATGACTCAGGGACCTTCAAAACGTAAAAAACATCAAAATCTCACTGGCGAGATAGTAAAATGTAGCGCCTCCGATCAAGAAAATCAAGGTAAAAGTTGATAGGACCCATTCTACTGATCATAGGACACCTCATCATTTATATACATTGGTAGGCCCTGTCATAGCTTAGAACGTACAAAAGTCAGAGGTTTTTTTTATTTATTATTAAAATATTGTTCTCATAATTTTTGATAGTATATAGATTGATTAAAAATAGAAATATATAAATTAATTTGTGTCAGTAGGTGCTACTTTTATCTTATGTCTGAATATCAAATTTGTTTGAAATTAACTTAATAAAAAAATTAAAAAAAAAAGTCTGAATGCTCCGTAAGTATGATTGTCTATCTCACAGGTGTGAGTAATTTTACAATTTATCAATGATAAAATATATTTCAAAATTTAAATCGAACATTTTTCTAACAAAATATACCATTTTTTTTAAGAATCTTAGTGTCTCACTGGAAAGAGTTTAAGTGTGCAGATAGAAGAGACTATTATGTTTCTCTAGGAACACTCCTGACGCTGTTGTTCGACTCGAAACAGAATTGGTAATGATTGTGTTGACGATTCTAAAAGTTGCGTTGAATAACATGGCCAAGGTTTTGAAAATGACGAGCATCAGATATCCAAGTAATATTTTAACACGTCTTGTTGATTTTAGTTTGACAGTTTCTGTCAGATTTAATTGGGCCCCTCGAATACTCTTGAGTGAAATCTATTGCCTGTTTTGAGAATGTGCACTGAGAAAATCCCACCAATTTCATAGATCATTTATTAAGCAAGAAAGTAGTTATTTCTAAGTATTAATTGATTAATAAGGAGTTCCAACTCTTTATATAGGTCAGATTTTTACAATATGTATTGGGAGGAGATTTAATTTCAAGTTTCTTAAGCTGATTAAACTAACAACAGAACAATTAACAGTGCGAAGAACAAAGAATGAGATTCCGAGCTACTTATCGTGAACTCTTGGAAGAACTTTACTTCAAAGATTATAAATAAATTAAACTTTTTTTTATTAATATCATAAAAAAAGAGAGAAAGATGTATCAAATTGCCAATGGATCCAGATATCAATTGGCTTTGGAAACCCTTCGAGTTTCCACCAGATTAACTGGACCCCAACGGATCCAACGTGGCAGAAATGGTCCCCCTCAGGAACCAATGGGTTTGCCCTCTCGGAACAAACTCGGGAGCACAGGGCCGGCAGCTGAAGTCTCTGGAGCAGCGACGACGATCCCAAATTGCACCGCGTTCAAGTTGTAAATTTGAACGGGCCAAATGCGAGCGAAACTGGTCGAGCAAGGCGTCGGTGGGCGGGGAAAGACAACAAGACAGACAGAACAACAAGAAGGGGGTATTTAAATTCCTAAATCTTAAATAATTTTATTTAATTAAAATTATTTGTTTAAATTTGGAAATTTGTGTGAATTATATAGAAAACCAATTTAATAATTAGATAATATCTAGAATCTAGAACACACTCTAAAAAATGAATAAATAGCAAATTGAAAATTAATATAACTAGCTGCTCCGAGTGCCTTCGGCGCTCTCCACACCTAGACGGGGGCTCCGCCCCCTGTACCCCCGAAAGATACATAGTATTTGGTTGAAAGTCTGTATGTAAAAGGTTTTCATCCATTTTCTTTCAAACAGTATAAGTAGATAAGACATGTATTTGTTTTCTTGTAAATATATTTTCATTTAATCAGTAAATTAATTATATATTATTATTATATATGCTATATATTTATCTAACTCTGTGTCTCTACAGTTTTCGAAAGTTCTTAACCGCAGCATCCACATTTTTCTAAGCGTCCCTATCCTGAGCTACAACCAAATCCTACCCTGTCCCATCTCTCCCATGTCCCTTCCTTCATTGTCCACCCACCTTGGTCCTTGGTCTTCCACCTGATGTTTCCCAATCGGTTTCTCCCAATTTCTAGTTTCTCCAATTCCGACCACGTCCCCTTCCCATCCCAGCCTTCTCGATTTTATAACCTTAACTATATCTGGACATTATTTCTCGTTATGCCATCTCCGCCATCCCCCTGTGACCTCATCTTCCTTTGGCCTACAAATGCTGCGAACAATATTAATCTAACAAATACTCTAAATCTACTCTCGTCTCCCAGAGTCATCAATAGGGTGACCAAACGTCCCGTCTTTAGGTACTCTGTAGCATAATTCTTGAATTTTTTTTGACTAATTACACATTTCGGTTGATTTTTCCCCAATTTCTCTAATCACATGTCTCCTCTTCCAATCCGATACATTTACCTAGCTAGAACACTCCATTTTTTAAAATTTTAAATAGAGGGAGAAAGAGAGGTACTAATTATATATATATCTGTTTCTATGACAACAAAATGGTAAACAAATTACATACATACAAACACTCTCCTTTATATATATTTCTGGAAAATGGAACACCCGCAGCTCAGCTCAGGAGTTACCTAAGATTCTAATTTCTTTTTTATTTTTCATCATTTGAGGTACCCTTCACTTCAGAAAAATTTGGTTACCTTACTCCTTGTAGTTTAGGCTCTGGAGTTTTTTGCGTACAGACGGACACTATCGTATTAAATATATAGATATAAAATTTAAATTAGAATTATAAAATCGAGAAGGCTGCAGTGGGCAGGACACGTGGCTAGAATGGGAGAGGAAAGAATGGCGAAAAATATAAAACTGCTATATATAGAATTTCAGCTTGATTGAATCGCTGAAAGTACCTGAATTAATTTTTTAACACTGCAAATCTCACGCGCCAACACGTGACGTGGTGCTTTCAACAAGTAGCCAAACATGCGCTGGTTTAATAAATATTATTTATTAATTTTAATTTATAATTAATTAAATTTATTTTATAAATATAATATATGTTACTTAATCCAACACAAATTGCGAGATCGTCGAGTGGAGACACTCCAGCTTTTTTAAAATAATATATTGATCTTATTTAATCTACCTATACATGCTCTTTTTTTTAAAAACCATAAATCATATAGGTAATGTAGTATTAGTACTATTCCATATAATAATTAATTATATTTTTGGTTAAATAATGAAAAAGTTTCAAGTTTATATTTATCTTATATTTCTTACTATAGAATCAAAATTTTTTAAAGAATACTGAATGACGAAAGTCATTCATTATAAATGTATAAAGTTAAAAATATTAAAAAAAAACATTTAAATAAGTAAAGAGAATGGTATGTACTTAATATATATGAAATAAATAATAAAATAGAATCAAGAATAATTTAATTAATAAAACACTGGAAAATTACTTTTGTTCAAATTAAAAATAATAAAAATTTAGAAAAATGATTGAATATATATTAGATATAGGTGTGGCAACAAGCACAAAACATTTTTAGGATGTCACGTGAGTCGTCATAGGTGGTCTATGTCGTGTGTCTGTCCCTATATAGGTATATCATAAAAAAAGGGTATATTTTCAATTTAAATATAATTCTTTTTTACCGACCGACGATAGTAAGGGAGGTATTATAAGAAGGGAAGGGTTATTTTCACACCAAATTTCACATGAGGAGATTTTTTTATATATCACCACGAATCATGCACTTTGTATTGGTTTTATCCTCGAGAAAAATCATATTTATTAGTTTTTTCTTGATTTAAAATTATATGACGTCATCCAGCCATTCATGACGTCACAGCCTGGTCTTACATATATATTATAAATAAAATAAAATTAAAAATATTTATGTTATATTCATATCTGATTTTTATTACATTAATAGATATATTAAAATTATTTGAAATTGTTTCTGTAGCTGGAAATTAATTTTTCAAACCGTCGGTCGGTTCGGACCTGGCCACAGGTCAACTTATTTTTCACTATACTAGCGTGGGGTGAAAAGTTTCCGGCCTGACAAAGAAAAACGATGTTATAAATTTTGTTTATTTTTGCTTTATTTTTCAACATTAAAGATAGAACTGTACGATGTCAGCTGGACGTGTGCGAAATATTTTGCACAACCATTTGAACATGGAAAGTTGTGTGCATCGTTGGACCAAAAACTTCTTCTAAAAACCATTTCTACCGACAATTTGGAGGTGTGAAATGAATTTTTGCGTCGATTCATAACTGTTAATGAGACTTATGTAAATTAAATTAAAATTAATTAATTAATTAATTTATTAAGTAAATTAGAACACCGTAATGAGAAATGTATCAGTGTTGATGGAGATGTTGAAAAATAAAGCAAAAAAAAAAAAATTTAAAACATCGTTTTTCTTGGTCATGCCGGAAACTTTTCACCCCACCCTCGTATAATATATTTTTGGGATACTTATAATTTATTATAGTTTATATATATGTAAATATTTAATTGATAAAAAATAGTAAATTATTAGTTTCTAAAATCTAACTATTTAAGTAGATTTTAATACTTGGATCAAGTTTGTATAACGTAGGTATAACCTTCGAGTTTGATTTGCCCCTTGTAATCATATTTTCTAATCTTATTAAACATGGGCTCCAGAAACTTAAAGATATTTACACAACTTGTATTAAATATAAACTAACACACACATATATATCTAACATCAATTAAATTAATATTAAAATAAAAAACAAATCAAATCTTATCTACATAATTATTGAAATGAAAAAAATTATATATAGTTTTATAAAATTAAATTATATCAAATTATTTATCTATTTTTTTCTAATTACTATTGAATTTTCTAATGATTGAATTATTGAATTAAATTTCTCTTAATTGGAAATATTATTATCCAAACATTAATTACTATCTCGCCAGGTTGAGAAAAATGTGTGTATGTATGTAGACAAGATTACGGTTTGAGCTAGAATCGGTACATGGGCATTATTCAAAGTTCGTAGTTTTCTTTCAACTTTTGAGAAATGTAGCTCAGCCGGAAGAGGGTCATTACCTACAACGTTTTGATTTTTTACCGACCGACGATAGTAAGGGAGGTATTGTTTTCACACCAAATTTCACATGTGGAGATTTTTACATATCTCCACGAATCATGCATTTTCTTAACAGAAAAAAGTATTTTTAGCATGATGTCTCTCCGTCCGTCCGTCCGTCCGTCCGTATAGATGTGTACAGCCTGAACGGCTAAACAGATTTTGATGAAATTTGGTATATTTACTTAATGCATCAGTGGGATGAATTGATCAACTTTTGGTGCAAATCCGGAAACCGGAAGTGGTAGTATTAGCGATCGACGATAGGAAGGGAAGGGTTATTTTCATACCAAATTTCACATGAGGAGATTTTTTACATATTATCACGAATCATTTACTTTGCATTGGTTATATACTCGAGAAAAATCATCTTTATTAGTTTTTTCTTAATTAAAATTATATGACGTCATCCAGCCATTCATGACGTCACAGCCTGGTCTTACATATATATTATAAATAAAATAAAATTAAAAATATTTATGTTATATCCATATCAGTTTTTTATTACATTAATAGATATATTAAAATTATTTCAAATTGTTTCTGTAGCTGGAAATTAATTTATTTCAAACCGACGGTCGGTTCGGACCTGGCCACAGGTCAACTTATTTTCCTTTAAACTTACCGTAAAAATAAAGATATATGTTTTTCACATGATTAAAAATTGTATAAAACTGCTATATATAGAATTTCATCTTGATTGAATCGCTGAAAGTACCGGAAATAATTTTATATCACGAGATGGCTTGCAATTACCCGCCACCACGTGACGTACTGTCATCAACAAAGAGCCAAACACACGCTGGTTTAATAAATATTATTTATTAGTTTTAATTTATAATTTATAATTAATTAATTTTAATTTAAATATAATATATTATGTTATTTAATCCAATTCAAATTGCGAGATAGTCGAGTGAAGACACTCCAGCTTATTTATTATACATATCCTATAACGTATATTATACAATATAATGTAATGAGATTTTAAAAATATCATTAAACATTAAAAAAAAAAAAAAAATTATTTAAAAATAAATTTATTTTTGGAAAGGATTATTATTGTAATACGTCTGTTGAAAAGAGACAAGGGCAGTCGTTCGTGGGCTACCGTCGAGAGCAGACGGACTGTATTAGAAGATAAAAAGGACCACTATTACACTCGGTCGTCCACGTACTATCGCTTACAAAAGGACCGGCTACATTATTAACAAAAAATATTGTTTTCCAAGATGGATTGTTTTTTTTTAATTTTATAATTCAAAAATTAACAAAATTGTTTACCCACAAATATTGGTTTACTTATAACTTTTATAAAACGTCTTTATATATTTTTTTATGTTAAACAATAAAAACAAAATTTACTATACATAATTTTATAATTTAAAATCTTTACATTTAAATCTTTAAAGATTTTTAAAATTTATATTTAAACATTAAATATAATAAATTTTATTATAAATTTTATGCTTAATGATAAATTTAATTTTTTTTTCTCTTTTTTTTTGTAGTCCAGATCTCCAGGACAGTTCACGCAGATTCAAAGTCCACCCTTTTCCATTACACATACGAGACCAACCCTTCTTTTTCTTAGATTTTCCCCTTCGATATCCACCCCTATACAAAAAAATCTCTCTCATTACCATAACTATACTTATACAATCAATTTCCATTAGACTTACAACAAAATAAAACTATACCTGATCTTTCTTTTACTATCGATTCGATTACCTTATCTTCACATTATCTCTTCATACATATCAATTATAATTCAAAAATGATCATTTATATTATAAATGATCATAATATACCATAATTATGTGTGTATATTAAACAATTTCATTATAATTATGACAGATATTAAAAAAAAACATTGAAAAAATACAGAAAAAATATTAAATCTATTATTTAATCTTATTAATTGGTTTATTTTCTTACTTTCTTATTTTTGATTTGTTCCCCTGTAAACAAACTTCTCAACAAATTTTCTTTCCTCTTTAATATTATTATTATTATTATTAATATTTCTCGATAAACACTTCAACATAAGTAAATTATAATTTAAGCTTTTATTTTATAATTGTATTATTTTAAATAAAAGTCTGATAAAATTATTAAAAAAAAAATTATTTTAAATGAGCGGTTATTTAAAGAGATTCGTATTAAAGAGAGATAGAGAAAGAGAGAATATTTAGTTTGATATTAGTTAATTAATTAAAAATATTGAATTTTGACAGATCAATGCTTCTTAGTTTAAGACACAGTTTTAAATAAGTTTATGTTGATTATTATGGTGCAATCAATAGAAAAAACAAATATAAAATTTTTTTAGAAAAATAACGTTTTTCTCTTGGATTAAAAAGAATAAAATAATATTTCTACAAGTCTGACAAAGTTTATGGATGAATTGCTTCATATTCAACGAAAAAAGTTGGACGCATTTAGTTTTATTTATTCATATGAAAAATCAAGTCGAATTTTTATAATCATAAAAATTTTATTAAACACATAAACTGACAAATTATTTTATCATGCAATAAAATTGATAGGTTAAGAGTTAAGAGTTAAGAAATTAAACTTTTATTATTTTTCACTGTAATATACTTATATCAAAGTAAGTATCAAAATTTAAAAGAATTTTTATTAAATTTACATATTATCAATCAAATCGAAAATGGTTGATTATATTAGAAGAAATAGTGTTACTTGTTAATGAAGTGTTTTAGTGTGCTATGTATGTATATATATGAATAATAGCTCTATAAAGGAAGTTAATTGCATACAAATTAAATGAAAACTAAAAGTGCCCAACGTTTTTAGTCGAATATGAAGCAATTCATCCATTAACTTTGTTAGGCTTATAGAAATATTATTTTATTCTTTTTCGTCCAAGAGAAAAACGTTATTTTTATAAAATATTTTTATATTTATATTATTTTATTCTTTTTAGTGCAATTTTAATTTGATAAATTTATTTAATATAACAGGAGAAATAGAAAAGATGAAGTTATACGAAAATTTGCAAATTGAATAAAACAAAAATATATATTATATATATTCCCTCCTTTATTTATTATTATATTATTATATTATTATATTAACCCGAATACTTAAGTAATCAACCACCCCCGGTCAATTTCTAAATTAAATGTGATATTTGTTTCAGAAAAGGACCACCCCCTTGATAATTGTTAATGTTTCCATTAAGAAAATATATTCAAAATATAATTTGTAGTATCAACTATTGAATTGAACTTTGGTCTGAAATTATTATTAAATAAAACATAATCTATTGAAAATAAAGTGAAGCATATCCTTAACGTTTTGCATAAGAAACTAAACTTAAAATGCGAGAACGCATGCCTCGTGTTTTAAAAAAATTCTCAATTCAATTCTAAATACAGCGATTGGTCTCTGTTTCATTTTGAAGCAACCCGGAAGAGGCTCTTCATGATATTTATCAATTACTCGAGTTTAATTTAAAATTAAAAAGCTTATTTTGATAAAAAAAATCTATCAAATAGACAATTACTGGCACAATGGTCCACCACTGGTACTTTTACCTTATATATATATATTTTTTTTCTTTATATTCAACATTTTATTTAATTAATTTGCGATTCTTTCAGTAATATTATAATATACTCAAAAATAGATGGACTCTTTAAGGATGGTTGTATCATAGTAAATGATGAATTATTCATTCCGTTAGTAGTTGTCTTTTGATTTCTCTGGCTTGTTTCCTTTTCCCCTTCAAAGGGAAAGATTCATTTTGGAAATGTCATTTTCAATGTTATTTCAATAAGGTACCTCCTACCTATCTACATGTCCTCCCTCCTATCAAAGTCATTTGATAAACAAAGGAGATATTCCAATTGATTAACAAATATAAACACAAGAGGGAGAGAGAGAGAGAGAGAGTGAAAGAGAGAGAGATACATACAGATTTATATTTATATACGATACGTAAAAACGACAGATATTTTTGTATGATTTTAAAACATGATTTTTACTATCTCGCCAGAGATAGTATTGCGATCACGAAAATTTTCGATGTTGAGATTTTAATGTATTTATACGTTTCGAAGGTTCCTGAATCATTTTCACTAAAGTTGAGAAAAATGTCTGTGTGTGTATGTATTTAGACAAGATTACGCAAAAAGGGTTTGAGCTAGAATAATGAAATTTGGTATACCTGAATTATTCAAAATTCGTAGTTTTCTATCAACTTTTGAGAAATGTAGCACAACCGGAAGAGGGTCATTACCTACCACGTTTTGATTTTTTTTCCTCTAAGGTGATCGTAAAAATAAAGATATATGTTTGATAGTTTTTCACATGATTAAAAATTGTATAAAACTGCTATATATAGAATTTCAGCTTGATTGAATCGCTGAAAGTACCGAAATTAATTTTTTAACACTGCAAATCACGCGCCAACACGTGACATGGTGCCATCAACAAAGAGCCAACCATTCGCTGATTTAATAAATATTATTTATTAATTTTAATTTATCATTAATTAAATTTAATTTAAATATAATATATTATATTATTTAATCCAATTGAAATTGCGAGATAGTCGAATGGAGACACTCCAGCTTATTTTTTTCTAAAAATTTATTGTAAAATAAAACGGATAGTTTTTACCGACCGACGATAGTAAGGGAGGTATTGTTTTCACACCAAATTTCACATGTGGAGATTTTTACATATCTCCACGAATCATGCATTTTCTAAACAGAAAAAAGTATTTTTAGCATGATGTCTGTCCGTCCGTCTGTCCGTCCGTCTGTCCGTCTGTCCGTCCGTCCGTATAGATGTGTACAGCCTGAACGGCTCAACCGATTTTGATGAAATTTGGTATATTTACTTAATGCATCAGTGGGATGAATTGATCAACTTTTGGTGCAATTCCGGAAACCGGAAGTGGTAGTATTAGCGATCGACGATAGGAAGGAAAGGGTTATTTTCACACCAAAGGAGATTTTTTTATATATCACCACGAATCATGCACTTTGTATTGGTTTTATCCTCGAGAAAAATCATATTTATTAGTTTTTTCTTGATTTAAAATTATATGACGTCATCCAGCCATTCATGACGTCACAGCCTGGTCTTGCATATATATTATAAATAAAATAAAATTAAAAATGTTTATATTTATTATTTATGTATCCATATCTGTTTTTTATTACATTAATAGATATATTAAAATTATTTGAAATTGTTTCTGTAGCTGGAAATTAATTTATTTCAAACCGTCGGTCGGTTCGGACCTGGCCCCAGGTCAACTTATTTTATTTGTGTAAAAGGAAGGTTGCTATCATATTAATTATTATATTATCATAAATATTCGAATTTCTATTTAATTTATAATATAAATTATAAACTCTCCACTGTGTTATGTTTAATTATTGAATCCCTCTATACAGCCTCTCCATATTGGAGCTCTTATCTCCACTGCACTTCTCTCTCTCTCTCTTACTCTCTCCAAGGGCCAATTCTATCGATGACAAGGCATATGAAATGGAAAGCTTAACTCTAATTCTATTCCACTTAACATCACAATCCATTTAATGGAATAATTTTTTTTACAATAATCTCAAATTGTATAATATTTATTTATATATTTTTAATATAAACAAAAAAACAAAAAACAAAATTAAGATTTAAATTTATTATTATGGTATTTGTGATATGATGATATATACAATCAAGAGTTTTTGGTTTCAAAGTTCGTTATTTAGTTATCCATTACAAATGCCATAATAGTTGTAGGGAATTTAGTTGTCTAGGAGTTGTTTTAGCAAAAAATATCGTTTTTATTTAAAGAAAATGAACAAGATAAAAAAAGTATAAAAATAAATAAATGAAAATATTACTTGTTCGGTTCTTGAATATAATAATACTTCTTAAATCTTCGTAACGATGCGATATACTGATGACGTGAATATACTGACGATGAACACTGGTAAATTGGTATACTCTGATAAACTGAATAGAATCGTGTCGGGGTTCTTTTTATAAAGAAGTCCAAACGATTGGAACTCGGTTGCTATTGGTCGTTGAATTGGCGTGCTTAGCGTGGAGTGGGGGAATGCGGCCACGGCGGCGGTAGCGCTTGGGGCGCACGCTGCTTGGAGCGGCGTAGAGAGGAAACACGCGCTGCGATGATTTCGTGATTGTGTTTGGCCGAGTCTGAAGATGCGCCAGGCTATGAATGTCTCGGTCAGTCGGTCGCTCGAGTTGTCTTGGTGGTCTTGATGAGCCCAAATGCTCCATTCCCACATAGATTATTTATAAATTTTATATCAAATAAATTATTATTATTATTAATATTATAATTAGAGAACAAATATTTGTGAAATACAATACAATACAATACAAAAACGAATTCAATCTTTCATTACATCAAATATTTGTAGATTTTAACAAAGTTTATTATTCCGAAACTCGAGAAAAACCTACTCAATGAAATAGTAGTTTATTTTAATGAATTAAAAAAAAATGATCATAGGTATAATTCACATTTGTTTCGATGATATTAAAAAAATTAAT
Source organism: Labia minor (assembly GCA_963082975.1). Lineage (NCBI taxonomy): Eukaryota > Metazoa > Arthropoda > Insecta > Dermaptera > Spongiphoridae > Labia > Labia minor. The sequence goes on along the minus strand of OY720345.1, from coordinate 6,954,292 downwards.
TTTTTTTTATTAAATTGAAATATGTTGTTAGGTAAATTGGAGAGAAATCAAATAAAATTTAATTAAATAAAAAAATAAAATACTTGGATGAATAATAATGTATCATTTCATCTAACTAATGGATCAATATTTGAATTTATTTGAATTTTTATTTTTACAATAAATTTAATAAATGTATTATAACTGTAATATAAGAAATTATTTAATCTCTACGCTTCATTGATAATTCTATTATTTGATATGATATTATAAAAGTAATATTTTTAAAAGTAAAATTGAAATATAATCTCTCTCTCTCTCTTTTTCTCTTCAAATCCAACTTTACTGTAAATAGTATGTATTTTTGTTATTTTTAGCAATGTCAATTGCAATAAAAGATAATTAGAAAGTTTGTTTTAATAATTAAAATGAAAGAATTTGTATTTCAATCAATATAAAATTTAATTGTAAGTTATAATTTATAATACAAAAAAATGTACATATTTGATGTTTTTGTTTATGAATATTTAAGATCAAGCGTGTATTTATTATATACTAAGAGTTGAATATTACCAACCTTTTCAATTATGGGTAAATTAACGAATAATTAACATATATTTAAAAAATTAATACATCTTTTGTGAATAAAATCTTAATTCATAAAAATTAATTCAGGCAAATTAAAGTATAGGTTTAGTATTATTATTTTACGTCTAAAATTGAATTAAAGTATTTAAATAAAATTCAATATATACCTTATATTTATTAAATGTACAGTTTGTTAGATCGAGACAGACAAAATATCGAATTTATTCAAAAATTTAATTCATTTAAGTATCATATATATATTTTAATTCATATTTATAATAATAATAAAAAAAAAATAGAAAAAACGAAAACGATAATTAATTATTCATTAAAAGTTTTACTTAAATATAATGTATATTGGTTCAATATGTTGAGCAATAAATATAGTATACTATATATATATCATACATACACAACTTTTCTAAATCTGGCTATTAATTAATTTATTATTTAAAGAGAGAAAATAATAATATATTTTAACATTTTTTATTTCAATATCACACACACACACACATTATGAGTAAAAACTTTTTTCTAAAATAAAACTAATTAAAAATTATTTATTATTATTTAGTTTCAGAGAAATGTCATTAAAAAAAATATTAATTAATTACATAATTTCAGATTTGTCTAAGATCCCACAAAAACTATACTTTAAAAGATTTATTAAGAACTTGAGTACAAAAATAATGACAAGTTTGATTTTTTTTTATTTTTATTTTTTTTTTTACAAAAAAATGTGAAATAATTTCGATATATTTTTATTACAAGGTGAATAAAAAAAACGAGTAATTATGAAAATGAAATAATTTAATGAAAATAAATTTTTAAAAAAATGTATTTAAATCGTTTTATAGTAATAATAATACCATTTGGGAATACACATAATAGAATTAATTTTTTAAAGATGACACATCTTCCGGGTGAACTCCTTTTCTACGTAAACTTTTCTACAATCTCATCGATACATTGTTTTATTGTTCATGGTTTTACTTAACATTTCAACTGGAATTTCGACTATTGACTTCCGGATCTTGGCTTTCAATTCTTCAGTTGTGGCATATCGACTAAGAAACACTTTGCATTTAAAATGTCCCGACAAAAAGAAATCACAAAATGACAAATCAGGGGATCTTGGAGCTTATTGAATGCCACCGTTTTTCAAAATGTTGAAACCAAACTGTGTTCATAATGCGTTGAAATCTTCTCAGTTGTTTTACAAAAAACGTTTCAAGAATGGCGACATCACAATTCGCTGTGAATGGAATCGCATGATCATTCTCGTCCTCAAAAAAATAAGGATGGGACATGGGACAAGAGGATAGCGTCCTAAATTGTGATGGAATGACGATCCCCTCAACCCTGTCATTGTTCTTTTAAAAAAATTTAAAAATGCACTTTGCGCACCACTCCAATTACCCATGGTTACTAAATGTTACGGTATCCTTAAAAATCTGGTTACCAATCGTCCCAAGTTGCCTGTACATCTTTCAAAATTTCCCGTTTCTTTGGATCATCCTGTACTAGCAATTTATATTTTAAATTAAAAGTTGTAGTTTCTCTTAATTCAGAATTTGAATATGATTTTTCTGTGGAAGGTGATATGTTGTTTGATAAATTTATTGAAGACAGGACCCTATTCTCTCTTTGCGATGAACCTAGTAATTATCTGGTGTTTCTATTGGATCAATAAATTTTTGATGAAATGGGCATACAAACAAATAAATTATTTGGAATATTTGTTTATAAATATAAATTAACGTTTATATATAATGTATGTATATATATACGAGGGTGGGGTGAAACGTTTCCGGCCTGACCAAGAAATGGCGCCATTAGGTCTACTTTTGGAGCGGCGTCCTACAGTATCATTCCTACAGAGCTTGTATGTACAGTTTCAGCACAATCGCTACGTTAGTTTGCGTTTGAGAGCACATTGCGCGAGACGCTTCCGTTGTTTTCGTGAAAATTGGAAAAACGTGCTGTCATCAAATACTTCTACACTAAAACAAATAAAAGGAGAGATGGATTCAACACTAGGAGACTCCTCCCCATCATATTCAACTATTAAGCAGTGGGTTTCGAATTTAAAATGGGTCGTGTGAGCACCTCTGACGAGCCTCGCTTAGGACGGCCTGTTGAGGTCACAACTTCAGAAATGATTGAGAAAATCCATAAAATAGTGTTGGAAGACTGCGGATTGAAAGTGCATGAGATAGCTGAGACCTGTACGATGTTAGCTGAACGTGTGCGAAATATTTTGCACAACTATTTGAACATGGAAAAGCTGTGTGCAAGGTTGGCGCCGTGTTTGGTAACGGTAGACCAAAAACTGCTTCGAAAAACCATTTCTACTGACAATTTGGCGCTGTATAGGCGTAATACGAATTTTTGCGTCGATTCATAACTGTTGATGAGACTTGAGTCCACCACTACACTCCTGAAAATAAAGAACAGTCAAAACATGGGTTGGAAGCTGTAAATCAGTATTTTGAGGAGCTTACTAAATTAGAACACAGTTATGAGAAATGTATCAGTGTTGATGAAGATTATGTTGAAAAATAAAGCAAAAAAAAATTTTAAAACATCGTTTTTCTTGGTCAGGCCAGAATCTTTTCACCCCACTCTCGTATATATATATAAGTTACATCCTCCACCTGGATGGCTCAGTTCGGATAGGATTGAAAGGAGGAATGTATTGATGTTAAATGTTTGTTATCAAATTTATTTTATCTATAAGGGTTGGGACACAGGAAACAAGTTTCAAAAGGACAGTACAAAATTATTATTTATAATTTTCTTTATTTGCATTAATTATACCATTGACATAATTTGTATTATAATTATTTGCAATAAAGTATTTGTAGAAGCAAATATACGAATGGGGGATTGGGGAGTTGTTCGTTTTGATGTCTGGCTACATTAACATGTCGACCCGCTTTGGGAGGTTGATAGACTTGACCACAATGGTCTATCAGGAGGAGTGTGAACTCTGGTAGGCGGCTATTACCAGTGTATCGCGATTACGATACCTATTCACCTCTAGACGAGGAATTTCACCTCGGAGCCACCAGACATTAATAGCACAGGACACGAACGGGGTTTAGAAGAGATTATGCGCCGATGAGATTGAGAGCGAGCCGTTTGTTGGTTTAACGACTAAATACTGGAAATTAGCCGGAGTTGAGGGTCAATTTGATGTTGATGAAACCGTGATCAAAGTGACGTGGACACGGGGTCGATGAAGCTTCAACTAACTCGATTTGAGTGAGAAGTCGATATTTAAAGGGGTCTCAGCATCTTAGTGTTGGTGTAATGAGTTTAGCCATGTGTGGGAAAGTTTACATTATTCCAATTTTGCCTTCCAGGTTTGTTTATCTTATCGCTTAATGGGCTAACGGTCCAGATGGCTCGGGTGGACCGTGCGAAGACACCGTGGGAAAGCTTAGATTATCTGAGTGTTGGGGTATCTTTGGAATCTATTCGAGATGTTGATAATATAATCTTATCTTATCTCGACTCGTTGCAGGCGCTCATAGGAACGTATCTGTTTCATGTCATGGGATGACATAACTTATATATATATATATATATAAATGTTTAGTTGATATAGTTTTTCACTTTTCTTAAATTTATTTATGTTTATATTGAAAACTCTATAATTGCGATTTTTATCAAATTTCCTTTTGGTGATTGATTGATTGATTTATTATTCCAAGTTACTTCGACGCGCCGCTCTGGTCATCTAATTGTACATTCAATTAAAGCCATTATTGATTCTGTTCGTTATTGTGGAAACAACATTAGATTCAAGTTAAAATCAAATTAAATGTATTGAAAATAAACTATTGAAAAGCGTTATTTTCTTACTCAAAATCTACAACAAATATTTACTTACATAGTTAGTTACTAGAAATAAAATTATTTATAAATATTTTAGTTGATAATAATAAAATAATGCATAATTTTGTAAGTATTGAGATAGGAAATCTATCTATGTTTGTTATAAATAGGAATGTAGTGGTTTTAATTGTTTGCTGGTAAAAACAAAAAAAAAAAAAAAAAAAAAAAAAAAATTCATTTTTTGATTTCTAAAAAAGTTAAACATTAAGTGAAAAAAGTAATATATTTTTTATTCTAAAAAATAAAAATATAAAATGAAGAACTGAAGAAATGAAATATTTTTGAATGTTTTGTTCAACTCTTCACACAACCGTTTTTATGTTTGTGCATCGTAGTGCATGTATCCATGGCCACGATACTGAAACATTGTAAAATTATTATCTAGGATGCTTATCTCCCAATGCGTTTACTCGTTTCGCGAAACAAGTAGTTAACACTTTAATGAATAGTAAATAAAGTTGTGACGTTGAACAGTTTAATGCTGCTTCACCAAGCATATTATCCCAATTCAATCAAGCCTAGGTAAGGCATGCATCTTAATCTGTTGGCTAGTATGGTCCATTCATTTTGCTTATATCTTGGAATAACAATATACAGGTGACATTAATCAAAAACATTCGCAGATAGAAGCACTTCATCTTCTTTGGATTGATTGTATCGACCCAAAGGCGCGCATCAATTGGTATGCTATTGTGAACGACGGCGAAGCGACTTTACCGGGCTCACTTTCACATTGTCTTGCACTACCGCAATGTTTTGTTGCGTTCAAACATTTTTCTGGTTGCAACTGACCAAGATTCTTTGAATTTCTGTACCAACCTCGAAACTGTTGTTGCGATCGGGGCATTGTCACGTCCAAAGATCGCGCGAAGTTTACGGACAGTCTCTGCATAGCACTCCCCTGTCTGTTTACTTAAATGAAAATTGCAATCGATTTTGCATTAACTTTAAATTGAGCTAGGCTTCTGAATATTTTCGTAAATATCTAACCGAGTTTCTAGAAGGTATGGAAGAAATATATATTTGAATTATAATTAATCAATTAAATGTAATTAGCGAATAAGGATAACTCCTTTAATTTTGGTGCATTTAATATTTTTTCAACGCATCTGAAGAATAAATATTGATTTCAGGATAGATTTTCAATTTGAAAATAATTAAAAATAATAAAACTCACACATGATTGAGTTTCTATGAACATCATAAACCCTTGTTAAGTTTGATATGAATTTAAAAAAGATAATTTTTCGGTTTTTTTTTTATTACATATTCATACAATTCATATTGTATTCTATTCTTATACAGGGTGGTGCAGATGGATCGGGTGGTTTGAAACTACTTGTCCAGCTGTCAATTTTAAAGATATTGGATTGAAATAAAGTGCAAAACGTGTAGTTACAATGGAAGTTTATTAAAAAAAAATCCCGTAATGGATGTAATTTTTAAAAACTAACTTTACTAATTTTTTGTTAATAAACTTCCATTGTAACTACACGTTTTGCACTTTATTTCAATCCAATATCTTTAAAATTGACAGTTGGACAAGTAGTTTCAAACCACCCGATCCATCTGTGCCACCCTGTACCAACTAAAATTTCATTAAAATCGGTTAGCCGTCTCTAAAACTGACATGAGGATTTTATACGTATGAAAGATGCATATCAAATTGCTTCACTATTAATATTGATTAATTTATAATAAAAAAAAGAAGATGTTACTTATATAATAATTTAATTCAATCGAATTAAAATGTTTTTTGATATTTATTTTTTTTTGTTCACTTTTCTGTTTAATTCTTTGAATATGTATACTAACACATATGTTCTTGCTTTTGTTTAGAACAGTTGTAAACATTTCGATTTTATTGGAAAAATTGACATAAAAAAAAAAAGAAATGAAATATAAAGCAATAAGTTATAATACATTTATGCCTAGAATTATTAACTTTTTTAGTTTAATTGATGGCCTACTTTTATCATTTTAGTTTTCAAATCTAAATATTTTATATATATATATATATGTTATACTAGTGATTCTCAACCTGGGCGATCGACATTTTAAAGGGGACAATTATTTGACTATACAATTTTTATTTTTATTTTTTTTTTTTGGGGGGGGCGAAATCATTTCCAACTCTAAAAAAAAGGTAAGATGATTTTGCGAACAGGTTCTGAAACTCGATTTTTCAATACGACTCTAAATATCACCAAGTAGGTATATTAGGGATTATCATGCAAATTTTATCTGTTAAAATTTATAGGGGGGCGAATTATGAAGCTGGCCTTACGAAGTGGGCGTTTGGCCCAAAAGGGTTGAGAAATGCTATGTTTTATGGTTTAAGTAAAAATTGCAGTGAGTAATAAAGTTGATGCATACTTTTACTTGTTTTATTGAAAGTAGAGGCACTTTATTTTAAATGATACATACTTTATTTTGAGATTTTCTAAAATAATTTATGCAATTTCGAAAAAAAAAAAATTTTATGATATTTTCATCCGATAAATTATCATTAATAAATCAATTCTTGAGAAAGTTTGTGATTAGAACTATTAGTATAAATAATGCGATCAGAATCAAAATTAATTGTTTTTTACCAAAATAATTATATTATTTGAGAAAACTATCAAACAACTAGGCTCGATTCGATATTTTCTCTTTTAAATTAAAATAAAATTATTAATTATTATTTCTCTGGTCACTTAAAATAATTGAGATTGATATAATTCTCTCTGGCCATATTTATATATTGACTAGTAAATGTATAATTGAGTTATTATTATTATAATATCTCTAAGTACTCTTTAAAATTACGATAATAAAGATTCTTCTCTTAATTGTAAAGATTCATAGCTTATATATATTAATTAACAGCAATATATACTGATGGGATTTTATATACATATTTATTAATATTAAATGCTCACAACATCTAATGTTCATATATAAAAGAATTGTAGTGAAAAATATATGTATTAATAAATATATTGTAAATGACAATAAATAATAAACAAATCTTATTGTTAAACACATTAACTAATCTATAATAGAAAATGTATTCATTAACTAGTGAAAGTCTTCATAAATTTTTTGTGTATGCTTTTTCTGATTTTTTAGTTAAAGTATAATTTAGTGGGAAAATACATATATATTAATATATATATATATATATATGCTAGAATGGAAGAGAAAATAAGTTGACCTGTGGCCAGGCCCGAACCGACCGACTGTTTGAAATAAATTAATTTCCAGCTACAGAAACAATTTCAAATAATTTTAATATATCTATTAATGTAATAAAAAACAGATAGGGATACATAAATAATAAATATAAACATTTTTAATTTTATTTTATTTATAATATATGTATATGCAAGATCAGGCTGTGACGTCATGAATGGCTGGATGACGTCATATAATTTTAAATCAAGAAAAAACTAATAAATATGATTTTTCTCGAGGATAAAACCAATACAAAGTGCATGATTCGTGGTGATATATAAAAAAATCTCCTTTGGTGTGAAAATAACCCTTTCCTTCCTATCGTCGATCGCTAATACTACCACTTCCGGTTTCCGGAATTGCACCAAAAGTTGATCAATTCATCCCACTGATGCATTAAGTAAATATACCAAATTTCATCAAAATCGGTTGAGCCGTTCAGGCTGTACACATCTATACGGACGGACGGACGGACAGACGGACGGACAGAAGGACGGACGGACAGACATCATGCTAAAAATACTTTTTTCTGTTTAGAAAATGCATGATTCGTGGAGATATGTAAAAATCTCCACATGTGAAATTTGGTGTGAAAAAAATACCTCCCTTACTATCGTCGGTCGGTAAAAATGTCGAAAAATATATTGGTGGGGGGACCGAATGGGAAACGTCCGCTTGGAAGACCAAGGACGCGGTGACTGGACAATGTAAGAAGGGATGTGAGAGAGTTGGGAGAGGGTTGGGGTTGGGTAGTTATAGCTCAGATTAAGGACTTTTGGAAACATGAGATGCTGCGGCCAAGAACTTTCGAGTTCCGTAGAGATTTAGTTAGATAGATAGATATATAAATTGAAATGTAATGTTTTGAATTGTAATACTTTAAAGATGGTATTAAACATAATTATTACTATACAAAGTTTTAAGATATTTTCGTTGTGCTTAAAATTGTTCATAAAAACATTTACCAATTTTGATTTTATATTATAAAAAAAACCTCTGACTTAGTACGTCCTACGCAAGGACAACGCTTATCAAGCCGGTTATATCAATGAGGTGTCCTATGATCAGTAGAACGGGTCCTCTCAACCTTTACCTTGATTTTCTTGATCGGAGGCGCTATCAAGTAGCTTTTCCCCAATGTTGTTCCCGGAGGCTGGGTTGACTCCGTCCCATAGATCCCAGCTAGGGAAATTCCCTTGCCAGGCCCGGGACTTGAACCCGGGACCATGTGAATGTGAGGCAGGTTCGCTACCCACACACCCAATGGCGCCTTAATTTATATTATAAAAATAAATTATATTATATAGTCAAAATTAAAAATTATTAAAAAATAGTAGAAAAACAAGATTTTTTTTATTTTTCAAAATAAACTGATTATGTTATTTATTAGATTTTTTTAAAGAATACATTCACTACCTCCAATTTATTTATATTATACACAAAAGAAAAAGAAAAAAATGAAATTAAAACTTTTCTTTGTTTTATTTTTATTTTTAATACATAAATTCACTTCAGATTAAATTTGTTGTTTCATAATTAAATTACAAAACAAAAAACCAAAAAAAAAAAAAAAAAAAAAATTGAAATTCTTTTTTAATGATTAATTAAATTTTATTTTTCCTTTAAAGAATTTATACTCGAAGAGTATATAGACAATATACAGCCATTATTATAATTATGTATCTGGAGATGTTTTTTTTTAGTGAAATTAAAGTGTAATGAAGGTCAATTTGGTTTGATTCCTCGTGGGGATGTTTGTTGTTGTTGTTTTCTCCCTCGTGGCCTGACATAAACGGGGTTAAACATATATATATATATATATATATATATATATAGGAGAGTGAAAGAGATAGAGATGGGTATTTGACAGTGAAACATCGACCCACCCACACACTTTGAGCGACATTAGCCGCTTACGCCATCGACCGACAACGTCGTGCACTTCTTCATCTTCAAACACTTCCACAAACGGCCGACAGAGTATACCAGCATTTTACAATCAACCCTTTTATTTTCTTGCTTGACATCAACTTCTCCTCCTCCATTTTTCACGGAGCCATTTTTCAATTTCTTTTTCGTTCTATAAAATGTGTTCTGAAAATATTACCAAATATAAGATTAAATTATTTTAATAAAATAATAAATTATCTTAAATTAATTCATTAATCATCCTAATAGATAGATTAAATAAGCTGGAGTGTCTCCACTCGACTATCTCGCAAATTTGAATTGGATTAATTAACATATATTATATATAAATTAAAATTAATAAATAATATTTATTAAAACAGCGCGTGTTTGGCTCTTTGTTGAAGACACCACGTCACGTGCTGGTGCGTGATTTGCAGTCAATGTGTTAAAAAATTAATTCCGGTATTTTCAACAATTCAATCAGGCTGAAATTCTATATATTACAGTTTTATACAATTTTTAATCATGTGAAAAATTATCAAATATATATCTTTATTTTTACGGTCACTTTAGAGGAAAAAAACGAAAACGTGGTAGGTAATGACCCACTTCCAGTCTAGTTACATTTCTCAAAAGTTGATAGAAAACTACAAATTTTGAATCATGCTCGTATACCAAATTTAATGATCCTAGCTCAAACCGTTTTTGCGTACTCTTGTCTGCATAGATAGTAAAAAATATTTGGATAATAATATTTCAAATTAAGAGAAATATAATTCAATAATTCAATCATTAGAAAATTCAATAGTTATTAGAAAAAAAATCATACTAAAAATACTTTTTTCTGTAGAAAGAAAATGCATGATTCATGGAGATATATAAAAATTCCACATGTGAAATTTGGTGTCTTCCTTACTATCGTCGGTCGGTCAAACTCAAAGGGGACGAGATTATCTACGGACATTGCTCAGAATTTAAAATGCCCTTTAAAATCCAAACATGACGACTATTTTTTTTTTTTTGATAAATTTGTCTGTATGTATGTGTATATTATATACCACTATTCTGAGCAGTTAGTAAAAATTAATTTTTTTTAGTTGTTTTATATTTTTTGGTTAATCTTACAATTATATTAGATATAAATTTGTTATAAATCTAAATATTATATTCGATAAAGGAAATATTTACAAACACCTTCTGCTTATATACTGCTAGTATACCTCATCTATTCAGTAATTCGTAGCTCAGTTTTCAATCATAATTTTCATCCCCCACCAAAGAGATTTCCTCCGTTTACAATAAAATGTATATTGATTTTTTTGGTTTCTGTTTTTAAATTATTTTTAACAAAGTGTAAAAACAATTTTCTCTAATACTCTCTATGTTGTGTTTTCTACTTTTCATTCACAATCAGTCACACATTTACTAGTACATATTTTACACATTAATAATTTTAAATATTTTCTCTGGGGCACATATTCTCTGCGCCTCACTGGTGATAATACAAGGGAATAAGTTATTATTAATTATTTTTTATTTAGAAAAAAATTTGTTATAAATATACTTATTTTATATATTTATGTGGTTATATTTAAATATAATATCAAAATATAACATTATTACATGCACACACACAGATATTTTTCTTAATCTCAGTGAAAATGGCACAGGGACCTTCAAAACGTATAAAAACATCAAAATTTCGATAAAGAAAATTTTTGTGATAGGTAGTAAAAAGGTGTTTTGTTTTTAAATAAGAATCATTTCTAAATTCCTGAAATATACCTATTCGTCATAGTCGATTAGTAAAAAAAACAACTATTGATTGTTCTTATCTCTTTTAATTTAAAGTTTGGAAAAAGTACATTTCATAAATTATATGATGATTAACAAAAAATTCTCGACATATATATTAAATTAGTTTTGAGTGATTAACGAATCATTTTAAATTTGTTTATACATTATTCCTTCAATATTTGTAAATAATTTGAATTACCTATATATTAATAATCATCTTGAAATTCGTTTTTAAGAGCCCTTTAGAAATAGATCATCTTGAAAATATACCGGAAAACCTTTTATTCACTATGAAATCTTTTTTTTTTTTGTGGAAAAAAATATAAAAAATAAAGTACCTCTCTCTACATATAAAATATATTTTATATTATTATACTTATTTTATATATACCTACATATAAGAAAATAAATATTGTGATAAAAAATATTCAATAAAAGAAAGGAATAAAATTTTTATACTATAGAAAAATGTAAAATTTGAATAAGTATAAAAATTTAAAAATAATATTTGATAAAATCCAATTGAATAACGTTTGTGGTTAATAGTGCATTAAAATTCTCTACCAACAAACATAAATACTTATTTCGGTAATATAACCGTAGGTACCCATCATATTTCATTTTCATTCTAATTCATCAATGATTCTGGTTATCATTTCATTATCTTTAAGAAATTCTCAACTTTAAATCAATTCCAATTATATAATACATTACAATATATATACTTACGAATATATATATTGCTTTGTATATAATACATATTCAGGCAGTTTTTTGTGTCCGTCACTCCGATTTTTCATGTTTCTAGAATCCTATCCTATTTTTACCGACCGACGATAGTAAGGGAGGTATTGTTTTCACACCAAATTTCACATGTCGAGATTTTTACATATCTCCACGAATCATGCATTTTCTTAACAGAAAAAAGTATTTTTAGTATGATGTCTGTCCGTCCGTCCGTATAGATGTGTACAGCCTGAACGGCTGAACGGATTTTGATGAAATTTGGTATATTTACTTAATGCATCAGTGGGATGAATTGATCAACTTTTGGTGCAAATCTGGAAACCGGAAGTGGTAGTATTAGCGATCGACGATAGGAAGGGAAGGGTTATTTTCATACCAAATTTCACATGAGGAGATTTTTTTACATATCACCACGAATCATGCACTTTGTGGTGGTTTTATTCTCGAGAAAAATCATCTTTATTAGTTTTTTTCTTAATTTAAAATTATATGACGTCATCCAACCATTCATGACGTCGCAGCCTGGTCTTGCATATATATTATAAATAAAATAAAATTAAAAATGTTTATATTTATTATTTATGTATCCATATCTGTTTTTTCTTACATTAATAGATATATTAAAATTATTTGAAATTGTTTCTGTAGCTGGAAATTAATTTATTTCAAACCGTCAGTCGGTTCGGACCTGGCCACAGGTCAACTTATTTGTTAAGCCGGTCCTTTTGTAAGAGATAGTCCGTAGACGACCGAGTGTAATGGTGGTCCTTTTTATCTTCTAATACAGTCCATCTGCTCTCCGCGGTAGCCCACGAACGACTGCCCTTGTCTCTTTTCAACAACTAGTCTCTATTGGGGAAACGTATTACAATAATAATCCTTTCCAAAAATAAATTTATTTTTAAATAAAATTTTTTTTTTTTTTTTTTTTAAGGATTAATGATATTTTTAAAATATCATTACATTATATTGTATTATATACGTTATAATAAATAGGCTGGAGTGTCTCCACTCGACTATCTCGCAATTTGAATTGGATTAAATAACATAATATATTATATTTAAATTAAATTTAATTAATTATAAATTATAAATTAAAATTAATAAATAATATTTATTAAACCAGCGCATATTTGGCTCTTTGTTGATGGCACCACGTCACGTGTTGGCGCGTGAGATTTGTAGTGTTAAAAAATTAATTCATTAAATTCTATTTAAATATAATATATTATGTTATTTATTTCAATTCACATTGCGAGATAGTCGACTGGAGACACTCCAGCTAATTTATCTTAGAGAAAGAAAAATTAGAATTTAATTAAAATTAGTTATCTATTTATTTTTGTTATTACATCCTATATATATATGAAGTATTTTTTTTTCATTCTTCTTATAATGATTTGGTATTTTATTGAATGGCTTGTGACCTGGAAAAGTGTTTTCTTATATTGGTTTTAGATATATTCATTCACCTGTCATTTCATTCACCTTATGGTAGAAAAGAAAGAAGAAGAAAAAAAAATTGCTTGAAAGGATTCTTTAATCATAGAAAATATTCCGGAAATTTAAAAAAAAAATTCTATTGATTTTGATTGAATTACCTAAATTGATTTTTTTTTCAGTTTTATTTTACTACATTATATGCATAGGTAGAATATATGTATATCTAAGTACAAATTATAATTATGTAAATAATATTTCAAACAAATTCTTGCTTTATATTTTATAATAATTTTTTATATATTGATCAAGAATTCGAAATAAGATGAATAAATATTATTTATATCTTATAATTTATAATCGTCAACAAAGAATTTATGAAAGGATAATCAGTAAATCTATTATTATTATTATTATTATCTTAAAAATAGACAAATTTACTTTATTTTTACCGACCAACGATAAGAAGGGAAGGTATTTTTTTTATGAATCTGGTTTGAGGCTTTTTTTCCTTGGTGAACAGGAAATGAAGATGAGTTTCTATGGGAGATATAAAATTATAATCACTATAATTTCAATCTTCATGGCAAATAAATAAAATTTGTTTTTTATTATTATTCAAATTTAAATTTTACCAAAACTTTTCTGAATAATTAAAATAATTTAAATTGTATACTTTATATATGAAGACCTTAGAGCGAAACAGTGGTAAGCCACAAAATCAAAATGTTGAGATATTGCAGTTTAAAGTGTAGAAAAAAGATAGAAAACATTGGGTTTACTGCATATATTTCAAATTTGCTCAATATGTAATATCAGTTAAGGGAAAAAGTCAGCAATTATTATTTCTTAGATATATATAATTAAGAATAAAACAATTTTCTACAAATGTGGCTTACCATTGTTTCGCTCTAAGGTCTTCATATATACGAGACGAGGGTGGGTTGAAAAGTTTCCGGCCTGACCAAGAAAAACAATGTGTGATTAATTTTTTTTTTTTGCTATATTTTTCAAAATAATCTCCATCAACACTGATACATTTCTTATAACGGTGTTCTAATTAATTTAATTTAATTTAAGTCTCATCAACAGTTATGAATCGACGCAAAAATTCGTTTGGATTACGCCTACAGCGCCAAATTGTCGCTAGAAATGGTTTTTCTAAGCAGTTTTTGGTGTAACGTTAGCAAACGAGACACCAACCTTGCACACAGCTTTTCCACACGTTCAGCTGACATCGTACAGGTCTGAGCTATCCTGAATGTTGAAAAATAAAGCCAAAAAAAAAAAAAAAATTTAAAAACTTCATTTCTTGGCCAGGCCGGAAACTTTTCACCCCACCCTCGCATATATTAAATGGTTAATTGTTCATTGACAATAGAAATTATATCATCAGTCGATCTATCGATATGTATATACAGAGAGAGAGAAAAAAGTAAACGTCAGGATGGCACTGTTGTTGGAGAATGGCAATGCGCAATCTCAACCGTTTGATAAAAGTAGAATTTGTGTTTGTTTGTGAATTGTAACTCTCTCCTTAAATTGGCGCATATTTGATTTAGAATATGTATTGTACTTTGTACATATGTATGTAAAGTGACAGAAAAAAGTAAATCGCCAGGATGGCGCTGTTGTCGGACAATTAACCGGTTGAAAAGGCGCATTGCCATTGCCCGATAATAGCGTCAACCTGAAGTTTACTTTTTTCCGACACTATACATACATAAAATATGTATTTAGATCTACAATCTATAATCTTTAAGGAAAGAGTCCTGTATCCTTGGTCCAAATTTCATTTAATCAATGATATATTTTTACAATGTTATTTATTATACGAAATCCTATAAAGATGAAAAATACTACTTATCAAAAATAAAAACCAAAAAGAAAGAAAAATAATATCTATTTTGGACTTTTGAAAAATAGCTTTATATCTCTTCAGTAGTTCATTAAATAATAAATTAAAACCTTTTTCGTTTATTATGTATCCTATGACATGATGACGTATATGATTTATTATATAAATAGCATATTTATAATAGTTGATTTCTTTTTCAAAATTATTATGAATTAATGCCCGTTGTCATAGTGAAAGTTTTCTATTTGGAGTGCATCCATTGGTAAATGTGTTTAATTATTTATTAAGGGATTTATTTACTTTACAATGAGGCATTTAATATTTTACTAGCTGCTCAGAGCGCCTTCGGCGCTTTTCACACCTCGACGGGGGCTCCGCCCCCTGTACCCCCGAGTGGTACATAGTATTTGGTTGAAAGTAGTAAAAGGTTTTCATCCATTTTGTTTCAATCCGTATATTACATAAAACATTCATTTCTTTTTGTGTTCATATTTAAAATATATTTTAATTTAATCAGTAAATTAATTATATATTAGTTGACCAATGTGAGAGAAAGAAATTGAAACTCAAAAGATTGAAAAATATTATAAAATATAAGAGGCACTGGATGTGACGTCACAAATGACGTTAAAAATAATAAAAAGTAAGAAAAAAATTATTTTTTCACTTTTCTCAAAAAGTATTTATTGTTTTCCAATGGATTTCACGTTATTAATAAATTAGCCCGAGGGCTATCCAATGGCATTGGAATGGCCCAAATCGCATATGTCGTTTAGGAGGAGTAGGTGATAGAACTGTCTTTTCAATATATAGATTCTATGTTTAAATATAAGTATTGTATTATAATTATATATGTAAGACTAGAATAACATATTTTCCTAAAAGAATATTACTATCTGTTAATTATTATATTTTGTACAAATTTTAACAAATAAATTAAATTCTATTCGACAGTAGTTGGGAATATAGGGTTAGTGTGGGGATGGGGATGGGGGGTTCAGGTTCAGGTTGGAATATTTGAATATTACGTAAGCGGGAGGGGGGGTGGGGGTTAAGGAGTGAGTAGGAGGCCAAAATTGTCTGTCACACAATCATCATCGAAGGTTCCTCTCGAAGCTCCGAGATTGAGACGGTATGAAGGGTTTGGAAGGCTAAGTGAAGGAACAAAGCTGAATGGGAGTGAGGAGGTATAAGGAGGAGGATTGTAGGGTGAAGGGTAGAGGGTGAATGTCGGGGGTTGTGCGCAGCCCTCTTTTTCCCTCACTCTCACTTTGCCTGCTGGGCTCGATCGATAGACGAGCCAACATGAATTCACCATGAGCGCCCCCGGGTCGTGCATCGAACCAACCAAACCAACCAAACCAACCAACCAACCCGACAAAAGAGCGCTCTGCCAAGTCCATCCAAACACTCATCAACACCATATAATAATATATTCCTAATTATTATTATTAGTATTATTATTACACCTAATTCTCGATAGAAGCAACACTTCTGAAATCATTTATTCCAAAAAGTTGTTTTTATGAAAAAAGTTGCTTATATCGTATATATAGACTAAATTCATATTTACCTTGTAGATTCTCAATTATTAAGTGTAAAAATAAGAAATTACAATTGAAATATTGAAAATATAGAAAAATCAAAGCAATTAAAGAACGAATTGTGATCTGAATTCAGTAATAAAATTTTATTAATTATAACTTGGAGAAAGAAATTACATAAAAAGAACAATTAAATTAAATTAAATTTTTCAATAAACGCCTTATTTATTGAATAAATACTTAAACTATTAACTATTAACTATTATTTTATTATTATATGTATTTAAACTATTTTTTTTAGGGTGCACTTAAAAGAAGTGAGTTTAGAACTGACAATTATGACAGTTGCTTTTATTGAATAAATACTTCCTAAATTGCTTATATCAAGTGGTGCTTATAACGAGAGTTGCTAATATCATGGGTTGCTTACATCGAGAATTCTATACACTTTTTTTCACCTATCTCAAAATTTTCCTGGGGATTAGACTCAAGGTGCTTGCGGTGGAGGGAGTTATTATTATTATTATTATTATTATTAAATATCTTTTAGTTTGACTGAAAATTAAATGAGACAAGAAAATAGGATATTATTTGTATTTTCACTTTTATATAATAACTAGTAAGATAGTTGAATAGTAATAACTTAATGGGATTATTTTTAAGATTAATTTGAAATATATTATTCATTGAACATGGTAATAAAATACCCCTCTGATATATATATACCGTATAAATGAAAAAAGAACGACTGATTGTGAAAATAACTTATTTAGTAGAATATCTATTTCAAAATGGATGGCGTACCGACAGCAATAGAATTCGATAAATAACAGAGTATACATGAAATAAATATAGATTAGTAAAACTTACAAAAGGTGTGAATGAAAGTAATCTAATTAGACTTATGCATTGAACGGACTAAGTTTACTTTGAAGTATTGAAAGTAGATTATGACATTGGCAAAACGAACTATACACTACTTTATTATGAAAATTCAGATATAGAAGACAATACAGAGATATTACATTTACTCAAGGAAACCTATATAATAAAATTATCAAATAAATAAATAAATAAATAAATGATAGCACTTTAAGATGAATGGTTGGTGAACATTACTAAAATATACTAAAAGATAGGGAACATAATGAAAGAAATCAATCAAGAAAATAAATATAGGGAACTTGAATTAATAATGAGCGTTTTTTTTTCTCTAAATTTACGGATTTATTTTCAAATAATGGTTACAAATATATTGATCAAAGAATTGCCCATCGATGGCCACTACTTTTTCCTATCTTTCTGGCAATTTTCGGATGCCAGCTCGAAAAAACGACTCGTCTTTTGAGGCAATCCAATCATCGACCCATTTTTTGCATTGTTCATATGAAGTGTTTGCATTGTTCATATGAAGTGAACTTTAGCTGAGACAGACGGAACAAATAATAGTCTGAAGGAGCAATGTCTGGAGAATACGGCAGGTGTGATAGGATTTCCCAGTTTTTAAATTTTTTGTTGCATTATTTTTCAACATTCAAGATAACTGAGACCTGTACGATGTCAGCTGAACGTGTGCGAAATATTTTGCTTAACCATTTCAACATGGAAAAGCTGTGTGCAAGGTTGGTGCCGCGTTAGACCAAAAACTGCTTCGAAAAACATTTCTACCGACAATTTGGCGCTGTAGGCGTAATCCAAACGAATTTATGCGTCGATTCATAACTGTTGATGAGACTTAAATTAAATTTAATTAATTAATTAACTAAATTAGAACACCGTTATGAGAAATGAATCAGTGTTGATGGAGTTGATGAAAAATATAGCAAAAAAAAAAAAAATTTTAAAAACATTGTTTTCTTGGTCAGGCCGGAAACTTTTCACCTCACCCTCGTATTAATTATTTAATCTTTAAAATCCATGGTGTACGGCAGAGGTTCCTAAACTGTGGTCCGCGGACCCCTGGGGGTCCGCGAAGCCTTTACTGCGGGTCCGCAAAGCCATCGTACAGGTGCACGAGAAAATGATGAGTCAGTTAAAACTTTAATTAATATAAAAGAAGCGATGGCATGGCTTTGTGAGGAAACAGAGATCAAATACCCAAATTCAACGAAAAGTGCAAGAAAACTATTGCTACCGTTTCCATCTTCATATTTAGCTGAATTTTCTTTCTTCAATATTATAATTTCTAATAAAATGTGTTCTACTATATGCAAAAAAATCGTTATTCACCAATCACTGTTAGAAATATCCATCATATATCCTTGTTCTTATGAGATCGTAAGCCAGAAGTTAACTAATAAAATGACGTAAAGTACCTAAAGTTGGGATGGGGTCCGTCAAAACTTTTTTTTTCAAGTGGGGGTCCGCGGAGTACAAAGGTTTAAGAACCTCTGGTGTACGGAATTCCATCCCAGACGATGGAATTGTTGGTGGCCACCTCTATTTGCTATTTACCGTCAAATATCAACTATAATTTACTATTCTAAACCAAACTGAAAATGTTTTAAAATAATTTTTTTTTAAATTTTTATGATCGATTCCGTTGAATTCTCGTTTTTCTTCTTTTTTGGTACTTTTTGATTAACGAATGAAATGACAACCAATTGACATTAAAAATTTATTATTTATTTATTATTAATTACAATTTATTAGGTATGGTTAACAAATTCACTAAAATCTTTTGTTACATTATTTTTCATTCATTAGAATATATAAAGTTGATAACTTATGAATTAGTTTGAACTTATAATACAAGTTGTTCATCCTATTAGTATAATTATATTAATTAAAACTTATTTTAATCTCACATTCTCTTCTTTTTTTTTATTAATTTATTAGAATTTTTTTCACTAACTATTTTCGTTATTATTATTCTATTTTGTAACAAACAAAAAAAGTTTAAATATCATTAACAAACATGTCAGTTTATTTTAATTAATTGAAAGGGTAGAAAAAAGAAAAAGGAGAAAAGAGAGAGTGAGAGAGAATGGGGGGGGGGGGTTAAAATGGATTGTTATGTGAATGTTCAATTTGGTTCAGGTAAAGAGATGAAGTACGATGCTTAACCGATGCTTGACCCATAGGTCATTAAGTTAGGCAGACTTGAATGAGCGAAAGAGAGAGAGAGTAAGAAAATAAATAAATAAACAAATTATTATAATAACGTAAATTATGTTCAATTAAAATAAAATGTCAATTATTTTAATCATAATCCTCATTCATCTTATTTTGAACATCACCAAAATTCTTCTATAAAAATATATTTGAATAGATAAACGTTTTGTTTTTTTCCAGGTATTTAAAAATTGTGATATTAAAAAAATTTCAAATTTATTGAAAAAGTTGTCTTATTAGCCGTTGATAAAATTATTTTATAAAATTTAGTATATTATATATATTTTGAATAAATCTTTCAGTTATAATTACTATCTGTGAAATACGAGTAAGTACCGTTTTGGAATTAAAAAAAGACGTGCAAAGATATCGCAATATAATTTTATTTTTTCATGAAAGCCTGTACCTTAATCAAGTAGATTAACTCTACATTATTTCCGTCAATATTGAGGCACTTGTCATAACGTGGCATCAGTTTTTGAATACCCTCCTCATAAAATTCTGCCGCCTGACTTGTTTACCACTGTATCACAGCTGTTTTGACTTCGCATTGATTGTCTCATTACGAGGCAGAAATTCCACAAGCAATACTCTTTTTCTGTCCTAAAAAACTGTGCACATGATTTTCCGTGCAGAAATTCTTTGCTTAAACTTCACTTTTTTTGAATTTTATGAGGAGGGTATACAAAAACTGGTGCCAAGTAAACAACAAATTTGATTGTCATTATAAAATTATAATAAATAATTTCTGCATTGAATTATAGAAATGATAGTAGTAAACACACAAATAAAAATTATATAATTAATAAAAAAGTATATACTATATAAAATAAAATAATAAATAAATAAATCATCCTCTGGATCATTTCTATAATTCTATGCAGAAATTATTTATTATAATTTTATAATGACAATCAAATTTGTTGTTTGCTTTCGATTTGATTGAATACGAATGAATTGAAATATTGAATCTTGACACATTTTTTCATTTCAATTTAATTTATATATATACCAACAACCTTATATATATATATATATATATATATATATATATAATCTTGAAAAAGGTTATTATAATGGTATAGAAAATTTGAAAAATATTGTTCTTGCCCCCAAATAGTTGTTATTCCATAAATGATGTAAAGAATTTTAAGATGATTAGTTCTTGCGTTGTCTTCTTTATTATTTCTCTTGTATATTTATTTTAGAATTGAATGGATATAAAATTAAATATAACCACATAAATATATAAAATAAGTATAGGACATGTAAGGTTAGCTCCTCTACGTTATAAACAAACAATCATTAGATAAGATATTATGTAGTTTGATTTAATATGTATGATGTAAAAAATTTAAGATCATGAATGTCAATTATTAAAATATTCAAGAGGATTTATCCTAGCATAAAATTAATTTATCAACACAAAAATACCAATGTTATGAAAGAAACTTTAAACAAATTTTCAACATATGTTATTATTATTATTATTATCATTTATGGATATTATTTGCAATATATTTGCTAAATTAGATTGAAAAATCATTATTATATATAATTTATATATTTATATACGGTATTGTAATTATTATTGTTATAGTAAGATAGGAAGATACTAAATTTAAACAATAAAGTGTCATCTAAAAACACACACCGGATCTGAATACACAAATTGAGATCAATGAATATGTCCAGCGAACCTTGATGAAGCAGTTATAAATAGAAGAGGAAATGAAATCAATTACCAACTAGCGACAAGCAAAATGTGTATTATAAATGCATTCACAAACAAACAAAAAACAAAAAAAGATTTAACAAAATTTGTTATTGTTTTTTTACCATATATTAATAAAACAGATCTTATTATTTTTTTTAAATGAAAAAAAATAATAAATTAATAATTAAATCAATATTAGTTTTAATTTATTCTATATATTATATATTTACTCTCTCTCTCTCTCTCTTTATATATTATATACATATTATAATACATTTTTAAATTAAATTTGCTTTATAGAATTTTACCAACAATTTATCCATTTAATAAGCAATGTCCAAATTTTAAAGTGAAAAAACCTTTAAACATTAAAATTAATCAAAAATTAAAAATTATAAACAAAGCATATCCAAATTATTAAGAATATATAAGATTTTTATGTTCATGGATTTTAAATAAGAGAGGAATGAATTTTCTTAGGGATCTGATTGTTGCAAATTTTGCAAGTGTTCCATCAACAATCTACATCTAGGCCTAGTCTAATAATACGAGATACAAGAAGAATCATTGTTGGTCCCTTAAATGAGGTCTGCTAATTAATTTTCGATATCGAGATTTTGATGTCTTTATACGTTTTGAAGGTTCCTGAATCATTTTCACTAAGGTTGAGAAAAATGTCTGTGTGTGTGTGTGTGTATGTATGTAGACAAGATTACGCAAAAACGGTTTGAGCTAGAATCATGGGCAATATTCAAAATTTGTAGTTTTCTATCAACTTTTGAGAAATGTAGCTCAACCGGAAGAGGGTCATTACCTACAACGTTTTGATTTTGTTTGATAGTTTTTCACATGATTAAAAATTGTATAAAACTGCTATATATAGAATTTCAGCTTGATTGAATCGCTGAAAGTACCAGAATTAATTTTTTAGACGACTGCAAATCACGCGCCTACACGTGACGTGGTGCCATCAACAAAGAGCCAAGCATGCGCTGGTTTATTAAATATTATTTATTAATTTTAATTTATAATTTTTAATTATTTAAATTTAAATTAAATATAATATATGTTATTTAATCCAATTCTAGTAAATGATTATCCGTCAATATTCATTTTTAAATTATTTTTTTAATAATTATAATAAATTATTACTATAATATAAATAATATTATTTTATTTTAGATAAAAAGTAAACGGACCTCACAAGCACAATTCCAGTAATGCTTTTTTTTTCTAATCGTGCGATAAGCAACTCGGCTAAATTTCATGGAAAAATAGAATATAAATAAAAATAGCATTAGAATTTATTTATTTTAATATTTATTTTTTAATAAAATATTTTAGTTTTCATTGCAAAGTGAATATGATAAGTTGGGATGTGTGTCTGTCCACCTTGCCAGGTAATTCATTAATAAGTATTAAGTATTTTATTCATTCTCTTTAATTAGAAAGATTATTTATTTGTTTTCTATCCACATTTTATATTAAAATGAATATTTGAATTAATTATTTATATTTTTTTTTTGGATTAAATTATTTGATTTTTACCAATAAACGTTATCTACTTTTGGATCATTTTTCATTTTTTAATGCTCTCATCATCATCTTTGGAATATATTAATTAATTCATTACAAAATATCCATCAACATGCGCTGGTTTAATAAATATTTTTTATTAATTTTAATTTATAATTTATAATTAATTAAATTTAATTTAAATATAATATATGTTATATTATTTAATCCAATTCAAATTGCGAGATAGTCGAGTGGAGACACTACAGCTTTTATTAATTATATAAACATTCAAATTTTGAGAAATATTATTAGATTTGGTAATCATTTCAGACTATACATTATTATTCCAAATGTTCTTTTTTCTTCTTTTTCTTCTTCTTATTGCTTTGTAATAATTTCATTAATCACATATTTTTCTTGTAAATTTATCAGTGACCATTTATTTTGTATATAACCTAATTTATATGTAGTATCCTGATTGTTTTCTATCTGAAGTTAATTCAAAGTAAATATGTATATTTGATAAAATAAACAATAATTATCTTTTTTTATGAAATTTTAATAGAATTAATTAATTTTTTTCTATTTATTATATATTTAAATGTTTTATATGAATTTTTATTAGTGATATTAATTATTACTATATTTTACTATTATTATTTATTTATTTTTTTTAAATTTAAAATTGTTTATTCAAATCGAGTATTAATATATATCCTATATAAAATAAATGTAATTGCCAAGAGAATTATGTAGTTTAAGATTGATAGACAGTAATATTGACGTTCTCTAGAAGAATAAAAACTTTCTTTTAATAAAAAAAAAATAAATAAATAAATAAAAAATAAACGCTCGTATAAACAAATAAGAATTGGAATTTGAAACTTTCGTAATACGTAGCAAACATTGAACATGATAAGACAAGATTTACATAACATCCCAGTGGGGGAAGAATTGGTTAAAGGGGTGGGGAGATAGATGAAAGAGGGAACTCAACTCAATTTTATATGTTTTAAAATTCTTTTCTTTAAATCATTCCATTGAGATAAAAAAGTATCTTATAAAATTGAATAGAAAAACAAAAAAAAAAGTACATTAAATAAATAAATTCGGGTTAGTCTATAAATAAATCTTATATCATACTATATATATAGATTTCAATATAATAATAATAATAATAAAATATTTAACCTTCTTTAACTTCTTTTTAAGTTAAGTATGAAAGAGTTGAACGAAAAGTTTTTTGCCAATTTCAAGTTCAGTAGCCACACAGAGTTCAATAATTGAGATATAGGGGATTTTGGGGATTTAGGGAATTTGGGTTATGGTGTAAATATTTTCCTTTTCCTTTAGGCATTTTAAAAACATTATTAACAGTAGGCCATATTTGTATCATCACACACACATTTATGGAATATTGATTTTCTAAAAAAATTTAAAATGAAATGATTTTAGAAGGAACTTTACTACAAAATACCTAACATAGTAATCATGTCCCAGTCTCTAATGCAGGAATGAATTTTATTTGAAGAAAATTTTTAATAACTGATATTGGGGTTAACCCCATTGAAAAGAACTATTATACTTATGGTTATATACTGCTTTTGAATTTTGTTTATTTTCTGGTAGAAGAAAAATAAGTTGACATGTGGCCAGGCGCAGAACCGACCGACAGTTTGAAATAAATTAATTTCCAACTACAGAAACAATTTCAAATAATTTTAATGTATTTTAATGCAATAAAAAACAGATAGGCATATAACATAAATATTTTTAATTTTATTTTATTATACATACCGTATGTATAAGAAATTAGCTATTTGTAGTTACGTTTAACGTACTAACTAACCAAAAAAAGTTTATTAATATTAATATTTTAATAAAAACTACATAATTATAGAAAAATAACGTTTTATTTATTTAATGTTTATTGTTACAATATACGTAAAAAGCAAAACAATAAAATAGATAAAGAATTAGACATAAACTGTATACTTAAGCACTTATTTTATTTTTTATTTCGTGTTTTAATTTGCTTCTTGTAAAACCGAATCTGTTTAGTTTTTTTTTCTTCAGACGTCCTTTAGACTTAATTTTTGTTTTGAATTTTAGGTTTTCATTTGATTGATGATTTGTATCGGATTCGTTCTGACTTTCAGTACCAACTAAGCTATCCATGCAACTTCCAGCTTCAACTAAGTTACTTGTCTCAGATTCTATTGAACTAATTGTATACTCATTCGCAAACAGAGAAACCCCATTTCTAGCATTTTTTTCAATTAATTTTAGTTCGTTCATATATTTGTTAAAGGTTGTAGTTCCATAATTTGATAAAATATCTGCGAGATTTTTTGTTATTGTCAGTGCTGTATTGAAATTTTCTCGATCCGATAATATTTTTTGAAAACCATTAAATTCATTCTTGTCCATATCATCCATGTCTACATCATTCATGCCTTCCTTTTGGTCCACTTCGGTACATGAAGCAAAAAGTTTGTTTCGAAAATTTTGTATATCCTTTCTTATAAACTGTTTTCCACTTTTTTTACTTAAAACTGCAGCAACCATTCCATCTTTGGCGCTAAACAAGATTAAATCTGTTGCTGTTTCGTAATCATTTTCATTCATAATTTTGGCGTTGCCGTAATTACTATATTCTTCTTTGCCAACGGTATGATTGTGATTTAGTAATAGTTTTGTTAATTTCCATTTTTCATTTTTGCTTTTATAAAAATTTATTTGAGCTGGACAATTCTTGTAGTCATAATGTTGATTCGGACGTTTTCCCAGGCATTTTGAATTTTGCTTCATACCATGACAACATTCGTACAGTACTTGTTTCTGAGACCGTGTTGTAATAACAAATGGATGATAATGCTCTTTACAAAATACATTAACAGTCTTTGATAACTGTTCAAAATCATTAAAATGTTGACCAACATTGAAAATATGTTCACTAACATTGTTGTCATCAACGAACATTTGTTCTGTCATCTAAAAGTGAGGTTAGAATATATATTAGAATAATATAATTAATTTAAAAAAATCAGAGTTAATACCTTGCAACACTTTTATAGAATAAGTCATTCACAATTTAACACTTCTATTATCATACTGTATGTATAAATAGCCAATTGCGTATACATACTGTATGTATAAATAGCCACATCCATAATTTAAAATTTAGAAATAAGTTGACCTGTGGCCAGGTCCGAACCGACCGACGGTTTGAAATAAATTAATTTCCAGCTACAGAAACAATTTCAAATAATTTTAATATATCTATTAATGTAATAAAAAAACAGATATGGATACATAAATAATAAATATAAACATTTTTAATTTTATTTTATTTATAATATATATGCAAGACCAGGCTGTGACGTCATGAATGGCTGGATGACGTCATATAATTTTAAATCAAGAAAAAACTAATAAATATGATTTTTCTCGAGGATAAAACCAATACAAAGTGCATGATTCGTGGTGATATATAAAAAAATCTCCTTTGGTGTGAAAATAACCCTTTCCTTCCTATCGTCGATCGCTAATACTACCACTTCCGGTTTCCGGAATTGCACCAAAAGTTGATCAATTCATCCCACTGATGCATTAAGTAAATATACCAAATTTCATCAAAATCGGTTGAGCCGTTCAGGCTGTACACATCTATACGGACGGACGGACAGACGGACAGACGGACGGACAGACATTATGCTAAAAATACTTTTTTCTGTTTAGAAAATGCATGATTCGTGGAGATATGTAAAAATCTCCACATGTGAAATTTGGTGTGAAAACAATACCTCCGTACTATCGTCGGTCGGTAAAAACTAATGAAGATGATTTTCCCGAGGATAAAACCAATACAAAGTGCATGATTCGTGGAGATGTATAAAAAAATCCCCTCATGTGAAATTTGGTATGAAAATAACCCTTCCCCTCCTATCGTCGATCGCTAATAGTACCACTTCCGGTTTCCGGATATACATCAAAAGTTGGTCAATTCATCATTCTGATTCATTAAGTAAATACACCAAATTTCATCAAAATCCGTTGAGCCGTTCAAGCTGTACACATCTATACGGACGGACGGACGAATACAATACAATGAATGTTTTTACATACAGACTTTCAACCAAATACTATGTATCACTCAGAGCAGAGCCCCAGTCTAGGTGTGAAGAACGCCCAAAGCGTTCAGAGCAGCTAGTATATATATATATATATATAATCACAACTTAAAATGAATAAACTGTAAACAGTGTATTAATTAATTCATTGATTTATTGATTTTTTATTTATTTATTTTTTACTTAAAGTAATAT
Source organism: Labia minor (assembly GCA_963082975.1). Classification (NCBI taxonomy): domain Eukaryota; kingdom Metazoa; phylum Arthropoda; class Insecta; order Dermaptera; family Spongiphoridae; genus Labia; species Labia minor. The sequence goes on along the minus strand of OY720345.1, from coordinate 6,926,629 downwards.
CATTCAATTATGAATATTTAATATATTAAAAAAAGATATAAGTATGTTCTTTAGTATAAAACGTTTTCGCGCCTACCATTATCGTGTTTGAATTTCCCTTTTTAATAAATTTGAATAACAAAAAGACATAAGGTAATTTTTGAAAGAGAGTTGTTTTTTACTGACCGACGATAGTAAGAAAGGTATTGTTTTCAGACCAAATTTCACATGTGGAGATTTTTATATATCTCCACGAACCATGCATTTTCTTAACGGAAAAAAGTATTTTTAGAATGATGTTTGTCCGTCTGTCCGTCTGTAAAGATGTGTACAGCTTGAACCGCTCAACGGACTTTGATGAAATTTGGTGTATTTACTTAATGTATCCGTATGATGAATTGATCAACTTTAGGTGTATATCCGAAAACCGGGGGTGGTAATGTTACCGATCGAGGATAGGAAGGGAAGGGTTATTTTCACACCAAATTTCACATGAGGAGATTTTTTTATATATCACCACGAATCTCATGCTCTTTGTATTGGTTTTATCCTCGAGAAAAATCATCTTTATTAGTTTTTTCTTAATTTAAAATTATATGACGTCATCCAGCCATTCATGACGTACAGCCTGGTCTTACATATATATTATATAAATAAAATAAAATTCAAAAAATTTGTGTTATATGCCTATCTCTTTTTTATTGCATTAATAGATACATTTAAATTATTTGAAATTGTTTCTGTAGCTAAAAATTAATTTATTTCAAACCGTCGGTCAGTTCTGCGCCTGACCACAGGTCAACTTATCTTTATTAGAGTTTGTGAAATAAATATTTTAAGTATAATCTTGTGTGTGTATTACTAATATTTAATGATTTAAGAAGAAACCATAAACATTGTGTCTTATACCATTCACCACTATAATAAGTAAATGATCGATCCAAAAAAAAAGAAAATAAGAGAAAATTAAGAAATATATTTAAATATTAAAATTAGGTCATTTAGAATAACTGATGAATATTGTGTGTGAGGAGTCAGATTCAAGAGTCTTTTGTTAATGTTTTAACACCAATAATAATAATAATAATAATAATAATAATAATAATAATAATAATAATAATAATAATGTTTCCTTCATTTACTATAAATCCAAATTAATTGATAAAACCAGTGTAATTGGTTCTCTCAATTTCATTTTAAATTGCTTAATAAATCTTATTTTTCTTGTCTTGTCTTGTCTTTATTGATTATAACATTAATTGGTGTTAAGCTAGCAAGTCCGAAGTGACATTTGGGGGAGGAATGGGGTGATGCTAAGTCGAGCTCAATTAACATCACAAGAGGCAAAGGCCGTTTACATCCCTTCTTCTTTCTCGCCTCCCCGCCTTCTACATAGATATCACTGTTCCACTCACTTGAATCAATTTAACAATTGTTATATTGTGTATTAAATGAGTGAAAGTTGAATCAAGTTGTTGTTTTATATTGAACAAATGAAAATCATAATCAATATAATCCAATTAATTCGAGTCCATCTTAAGTGACTGATCACTGAATCTAAAACACACGAAACACTTCGAATCCATGTTGGAATAAAGAAATTAAAATATTAATATATAGTATTAGATTAATTTAAAATTAAATTAAATTAAATTTTAAAATTCAATTTAACAAATATTTTTTTTAAATTTTCAATCCACAAAAAAATTGTAAATATTTTGCAATCCCGATTGACAATCGATATAAGATTTTCGACAGATCTCCAAAGTTCAAGTCATTCTAATTTCAAAAAAAAAAAAACGTTTTTCTCGTTGATGTATTTGTATATATATATATGAGTGTGTGTGTGTGGCAAAAATATTAAAAAACGATAAAATTCATGATCAAATTTTATATGTAACATTCTATTGGGGTCATGACGACCTGGCGACCTTGTCGCTTCGATACTTTTATAAATAAACAAATAAATAAAATATCAAAAAAGTGTTGATATATTTCCAAAACTATAATAAATATAGATATAAATTTTATATTTATAGAGAACTCTATTCTACAAATTTCAACTCTTATGAAAAATATTTTATCAAAATTTAAAAAACCAAAATAAATATAAAGTATTAAAAAAGTAAAATTGCCATATTACCCAAAATATAAAAAAAAAAAATTTTTTTGAAACAATTTATCGAGAATTAAATTAATAAACATTTCATTTCTTATGATATATACGAGGTGTGTCTAAAAAGTTGGGTGAATAGTATGATAAAAACATAAAAAGAGAATATTAATTGTAAATACCTTTTTACCGACCGACGATAGTAAGGGAGGTATTGTTTATTATTATTTTGCGTCTGGACCATCTAGGATCACGCAAAGCTCCCATATATAAGGGTATTGATGTTAAGTGTGCCCATATATGAATGTTGTTTTTAGGTGTTAACTTCATTCTTCTTTTTTGTGTGCTCATGAAGATCCGGTGTTATTCTCATCACGAACCATTGTTGCTTGAATAAGGGTATTGATGTTAAATCTGCCCATTTATGAATGTTCTTTAGGTGTTAACTTTTCATTCTTCTTTTTTGAGTGCTCGTGAAGATCCGGATCCTCCAGGTGACGGGCGGATTGGGTTCCAACTGGAGTTATTCTCATCATGATCCATTGTTGCTTATGGTTGCTTGTTTTTGAGGTAGTCCTGCTGGTGCAGGGTTGTATAGAACCAGGGCTTGTCAGTTCCTGGAGCAGGAGGCAGCTGATGTTAAATTCAATTTGTAAATACCTTTATTATATATATATATAACCTTCAAAATACTCTTCACTTGCCATAACACACTTCTGAGAACGTTCGTATAACGCTTGAAAACTGTTGGAGAAGTTTGGAGAAATGTGGAATCGTACTCAGAGTAGCCGTCACAACGTTCAGGCCGGCAATCCACAAGCAGGACACCAGAAAACACTACTTACTGTGTCTTTGCTAATACCCAATTCTTCGGCTATTAGTCGCAGACTCAATCGCCAATCTTTTGTTAGCATCTCTCATACACGTTCAGTGTTTTCTGGTGTCCTGTTTGTGGATTGCCGGCCTGAACGTTGTGACGACTACTCTGAGTACGATTCCACATTTCTCCACTGTTTGTGGATTGCCGGCCTGAACGTTGTGACGACTACACTGAGTACGATTCCACATTTCTCCACACTTCTCCAACAGTTTTCAAGCGTTATACGAACGTTGTCAGAAGTGTGTTATGGCAAGTGGAGAGTATTTTGAAGTATTAATAAATTTATTTTCAATTAATATTCTCTTTTTATGTTTTTATCATACCATTCACCGAACGTTTTAGACACACCTCGTATATTGTCAGAATTTAAATAACAAAGAAAATCAGACTTGTTTTTTTTTATTTTTTATAAGATATCTCATTAAAAAACAAATAAAAGAACAAAAAAAAAACAGCTAGAGTGAATTTGTTTTAAAAACCGTAACAACACCGTATCAAATTTTGAATTTATTTATTTATTTATATTTATTCAAAATTGGGACGATACTTGAACTAAGAATCAAGAAAATGAAGATAAAGGTTAAAGGATCCGCTGTACTGATCATACAATAACAACAACCTGGTCAAAAGCCAGAATTAATTAATTTTTAATTAATTTTTAAATATTGATATTTGTATTGATATCTCAATATAAGTAAGAATATGATAATTTAAAAAAGTTGAATATGTACCCTATGTAGATACGAGCGAAAATGATTATATATGTACCATATTTACCTACATATATACATGCTCCATTAGTGTCAAATAAAATTATCTTTAATTTAAGAGGATAGAAAGATTTTTTATTCACTTTGATGTACTTTGAGAAACCTTAATAGTTCAAATTTCAATTATTCTCTATTTTCCTCTAAAATATCTTTATTTTTTGTTTCCATTTTTGATAACTACTTCTCACCTTATTAATAATAGTAAAAAGATTATTAAATATAAAATATGAACTTTAGAAAAAAAAAACAAATTAAAAAAATAACACGCGATTGAAAATCAGATTTTAATAAATATTATTTAATTAATAATAAAAAAAAAATAAAAACTGTTGTGTTGGTATTTGATTTTAATTAAATATACTTAGTTATATGTAAAACCGCCATAGGAGGCCTGAATATCTTTGTCTCATAAATAACATATAAGAAATACGGGATCAATCAATTAGAAAATTAGATGCTTTGATTAAATTTACTCTGTAAAGTTTTCAATTAGAGCTTTGATAACTTAATTCAAGTAAAGGTGATAGATCTAACAACAACAACAACAACAACAATAACAACATCAACTACAACAATAACAACTAATTTAATAAGAGGATAGATTGAACAAATGTTTATATGAAGATAATTGATTAATAATAATTTATTTTATAAATTCTTATATAAAAAATTTTCAATTTGAATTTTTCAAGGTGTATCTTGTAATTACAAAATTACATAAATCAAATTAATTCTTAACCTACAATTAGATTTATTTATTCTCTTTATTTTACTTAATTATTATAATTATTTTTTTAAATTTTAAAAATTAAAAGAAAACAAAAAATTTGAAATGATCAAGAATAAAAAGTGGGGGATATAATATTCGAAATTTATCATGTTTATTTTAAAACCTTTATATTTTCATCACAACACAAATGAATATAAAATTAATTTAGATATATGAATCATTATGATTAATTTTAAATAATCACATCTTTTTTTTTTTTTTTTTGTTAATCGATAATATTTTCTTTCTTTACCCCCACTCTTTAGCATTGTGCGCGTTTTAGTGTGTTAATTGTCGAATGAATAATTATGCTAACCAAGTTAAAACGAATTTGGATAAAATATGAAAGATTTAATTAAAATTCATATGAATAATGAAAGGGGTTTATCGATAAATGAAAAATTTTTGACATGCCAACATCACGAATTTATAATCGGATTTTCATTTTTTTTTTATACCTCACGCATATTGCAAATATTTTTATATACTCGAAAGATATTATTCTTTTTTTTAATTAATATAATAAAATAATTAACAAAACAATAAAAACCACACCTACTCTGAAAGGGGAGGATAAAAAAAAACAATTTACAATACTGACAATGAGTTCATTACGTTTTGAAATGTTTAATTTGAATTTTTTGATTGAACTCCTATAATCCTAAAGATACTTATATTTACCTAGGTAGGTACATCTCGTTAAAGGATAATTCAATAAATAACAAGAGCCAAGATCTGGTTAATAAGGAGGGTGTATAAGAATTATACATTTTTTTTTTGATTATTGTTAACACTGAAAAAAGTTTGTAATATAATAATTCAATTAATTAACTTAATAGAAATAAACTAAATTGCTTGTAAATATATTAAGTTATTATATCTAGATAACTACAATTGATTTTTTCTCTCTTTTCTTTGTAATCAATTTCTCTTCTGTTCATAAAACTAATAGTTGCCATCATTACTATATTTTGGTTATAATATAGAATACTACAATTAATAATTATCCATTACTTTTTAATATAGGTAGGTTTAAGTATTTAAATTCCACATTCTATATTTATTTATCAATTTTAAAATAATCAATTTGATTTTTTTTTATTTATTTATTTAAAATCTCTCTAAAAAATGCTATTTTTAAATTTCATTTATTTAAACAATCTTTTATAACATTCCCCATTCGATTAGAAACGTTCATTCGTTCTTCATTCTTTTTATTCAAGCACTTCAAGTAAAATAAACATTTAACGTTTTAGTGGTATTGAAATTAAATAAATTTCACTACACATATGTCGTACTTATTATATAAATATATTAATATTTATATTTATATTTTTTATTTCACTTAGAAGATGAAGATATACAGGGTGATTATAAAAGGACTTTACAACTTTGAAAGCACATACATATTTATTGAAATTACTTACAGAATTGAGAAAGGCGTCATTTTATTACAAAACACTTCAAGTTTAATATATGCGTGTCATTTTGGTTCGATGTGACTGCCTTTGGTAATAGGACATACATCTCACCGATAATCGATTTCTTGCCACACTCGTTTCAGTATATCAGTTATAACTTGTGCACCTGTAACGTTGATCCGATTGATCTGAGGGATTAAAAAGTTTTCCAGCATATCAAGATAAACAATTTCATTGATAGTTTTTTCCATGAAGAAAAAAGGGCCTTACATTTTAAAATGACTGACGGCAGAAAAAACGTTTACTTTTGGACTTTCAAGAACATGTTCAATACTTGCATTTGGATTCTCGCTACCCCAAATTCTACAATTGTGAGTATTCACCTCACCATTAACATGAAACGTCGACTCATCGCTAAAAATGATTTTCATAATGAATGTGTCTTGTCTGCCTCAAACATTTCGACACAGAATTCACTACGAGCTACCTTATCTAAGTCACTAATTTGTTTCAGTCACATCGAACCAAAATGTGACTCATATGTTAATCTTGAAGTGTTTTCTAATAAAATGACACTTTTCTAAATTCTGTAAGTAATTTCAATAAATATGTATGTGCTTTCAAAGTTGTAAAGTCCTTTTATAATCACCCTCTAGATTACTTAAAATAGTGATTACATTGATATTACTTTTACCAATAAGTTTATAATCTTTTATAATCACCCTGTATATATATATATATATATTTTAAATTAAATTAAAAGATTATTCATATATAAATTTATAAATGCAATTACTTTATCAAATTTTTTGCATATTTTTAATTAATTTAACAATAAAATAAAGTAAATTTTTTAAATATTTAATAATACTAATGAGAATAGAGACGCATGCTCAGATATTATTTTTTCAAACCTAATCGTATCATAATAATTCTAGAACTTGTTGAACGTACTTCAAACTAATATGAAAAAATTTTGATCTGTCAGTTCGTGAACAGCAAATTTAATATATTTTTTAACTTAATTTATTAATATTAAATAAAAATTATTCATTTATTACAATAAATAATAAACTTATTATATATTATATCGTAAAGGCGAGAATTCTATTTTCCATCGAAGATTATCAAAATGATTTATAGTTCTTCTTCTCGTAGTTTTTAGTCAGATTTGTAAAAAGTATATCTTTAATTAATTAAATATTTTACTATTTTGTGAACTTGTTTCAAGTTTGAACTCTCAAACTTTAAATTCCATAACTTACCAGTATAATTAGTACTAATAAGACACATTATAATTTATAATTATAAAATAAGTAATATGATCTAAGATGATTTTATAAAATTAATATTAAAAAGACAAGTTGTAGTGAAAAATAAATAGTGACTAAGCTCCATATTTATAAATAAATGTATAAATAGCATATAAGAGAGCAAGAGAGAGAGAGAGAGAGAGAGAGAAAGAGGAGAGAAGGGCAGTATTTTAACTGTTGATATTTTGCACCCCTTGGCGCCGGGTGGGAGACCGTCTCCTCGCTCCCATCCCACCCCCGCAATGAAGGGAGCCGCGCAGTCGCATTTGATGAAAGGACAACGATGCCTGCCTTTTAGTAGTCAGTTGGTGACCAGAACGTGCATGAAAAGCACGATCGCGTCTTCCAGATTGAGTTGCGTGCGTGGTTACTTGTTCAAATCCCCCTCATCCCCCTATCCCCCAACCCAACCCTACCTCCCATTCCTCACCCTTCATCTCGATCAGTGAATAGACCAAAAAAAAAAAAAACAAAACAAAAAATGTGACATTTCATTTTTTTTTTCATGGATTACAAACAAGGATTCGATTGAATGTGTCCCGAAAAAATTAATTAAATTAAAAATAGTTATCCCCTTTCCCCACCCAAGTGAATAGTATTAAGAGACAAGAAAGGAATTTGGTTACAAAAGAGAAATTATATTGAATTTGGAACAGTTTTTTTTTTATATTAATTAGAATCATGTAATAAAAGAATTGATTTGTGTTGGAACCAGAAGAAAGTAAAACTTTCTTTTAGTTGGCTCGCGCCTTCTTTTTGTCAACTCTCCTGCCCCTCCTCCCATCCCCTTCCCTTTCCGTCCCCTCCTCCATAATCCACCCATATAACCCACCCACCCACCTCAATCTCCTTCTTTTTGTAATTCCCCATCTCTATTATCATCTCAATTCCCTGCACCAACCAACCAACCACCCAACCTTCCAACATTTCAAGACAAAAAAAAAAAGAAAGTTTCATTCTTCTAATATATTTTGAAAACTAGGTCATCATCAATTTTAATAGATTTTCTATGAAAAATCAACCAACAATGATGTTCTATCCCGTAAATTCATTCTTTTGCATCTCCATTAATTAATTGATTGATTAATAGAACGTTATTTATTGTTTTGTTTTTGGAACGTTTTTCTAATCGTTAATCTGTTTGGAAATCGATCTATCGCGTTGGCATCTTCTATCCGTTTCTTGGTTCACGAGACACCGGGAAGCCGGCGTTGTGGGGGGGACGGTCTGCAAGTGTAGCGACTGCCTGCGGGCGGGGGCAGAAGAAGCGGCGGCGGCGGCGGCAATAACAACAACAACAACAACACCAACACCAATCACTACGACAATTGAGAACACCGAATTTTTAAAAGACGGTCTTGGTTCGGACGGCATTCTTGCTCGAACGTGTTCTGCTCGTCAAGACGGGGGTGGCCTTGTCCGAGGAGAGGATGGCGATGGCGATGGTGGCACCGGGGGCAGAGCCAGTAGTGGCAGCTGCGATGGTGACAGTGGCAATGCAAGTGGTGGTGTCGTAGCTACAACATCACTGACCGTCACCTACAACCCTCATTGTTCACCCAGCTACACGCAACAACTTCAAGACATCGTCGAGGAGGAGGACGGTGAGGACGGGGGCAGCGGGAGCATCAGCGACGTTGCTGCCGCTGTTGCCGTCGCTGCCGCCGCATCTGGTACACTTCCAAGTCCTGGACGTGCCTCTACAACCGGTGTCACCTCCTCATCATCAGGCCGAAGAACACGTTCCGTGACAAGCACAACATCGTCCAGTGACAGCGCAAGTCACGCAAGTGGAAAAATGCAAGCGGAACAGGGAAGTATTGGCGATCTCAAGTCGTATCATTGCGGCCAAGCAGCCGCAGCCGCAGCAACAGCAGCCGCCGCCGCCGCTGCAGCAGCAACCGCCTCCGCGGGCAGTAGATACCTGCGCAACAGGCGGCACACGCTTGCCAACGTTCGGTAAGCAAAAAAAAAAAGAATTTTTCAAAAAAAAAAAAAAAAAAAAAATTATTTATTTTTATCCAATACCATCCTTTCTTTCATTCTCTCTCTCTCTCTCTCTCTCTTTCTATTTATATATATATATATATAGTCCTTTAATAATAATAATAATATCAATCAATCATTATTATATATATATATATATATATATATAATAAAACTTTTTGTATGACAACCGTTTCATCATCTGATCAATTTACATTATTTGAAATTGACAAAAAAAACAAACTAAAAAAATATTTCTATGTTATAAAATAAATGAAATTATATCACCTTTAATGTCATTTTCTATTATATATATATATCATTTTTTTTTAATTTAAAAAGACTGAAAGTAAAAGAAAAAAAAAAGAGTAACTTAAACCAAAAAAGAGTAAAATGTTCAAGTTTTCACTTGATCATCCAGGACAGGTGACAAACAGGCACATATGATATAATATATAGTACCGGGACCCCGAGCCTCGGCTCGGTACTTAAGTTAAAAAAAATGATTCATTATTATTGGATTTGGCTGGTAATATTAATACCTGGGACACCGAGCTCTCGCTCTACCCTTTAAAAAATATTGATACACAATTCTTTAATTATTTATTACAATTATTAAATGTTACACATTTGCATCAATCTGATTAAAATTAATGAACTTGTGCTCCTCAATAATACATAAATATATAATATATAGGTACATATATTTTTTTTCTATAGTGTTTTTTTGAAAAACTGTTTAGCGCCCCAAGTGGTTATAAAACAAACTAAAGACAAAAAAACGTGCTTTGCAGCTTTTCGGAATTAAAAAAGCAAAATTGGCAGTCGTGTGACTGGCCGACAGAAGTGAAAACTTCTGCGTAAGAAATTTTAAAACAGACGAAATTCGCGCTATTTCACGAGAAAGATGAATTTCATATGCATGTATATATATATAACTTATATATTATTTTAAACATATATTTTAAACAAATTTGTAACTTATATTTATATATATATAAATACACAACTTTGTTTAAAATATTGCAATACGAACTGTTTTATAATTCTTATCTCTAACATAAAATATATATTTATTATGTGAAGTTCATTTCGTATAATTTTGATTATATATGTATATATGAAATGAACTTTACATAATAAATATATATTTATATGTTAGAGATAATTTATAAAACAGTTCTAATGACAATTCAAATTTCGCGCTCTGTTATAAGAAATTTGAAAGCAGACGTAATGTGCTAGCTTCATGGTGTTGGTCACGATCACGCGAGTTCTATACTTTTTCCCCATCCCGCAAAAGTGCTCAACGCCGCTAAAGAAGTTTTCACTTCAAAAATTATTTAATATTTGGAAATATATCTGACTTATAGAAAAAATGAATATTAATTAAAGAAAGAAATAGTTTTTAAAATATCCTGAATAATATGTAACAATTTTCAAGATAGAAATTTATTACAATATTACAATTATTAACTGTTGCATCATTGCATCAATCTGATTAAAATGAATGGAACTTCGGGTACTCAATAATAATAAATAAAATAATATTAATAAATATATTAAATAATATTTTATTGAAAAAATATTAAAAATTATAAAACTATCTAAAACTTAATTAATAAAAGAACAATGAATAAATAAATATAGAATAGTAATTTATTAAAAAGTAAACAATAGATAAAAAGAAAAAAAAATAACAAAATCATTATTTTCATTTTTAAATAACGATTCACCCGGCGAGTTTCGAACCGACGAAATCCACTCGTTAAAACATCAGTCCAACCGCTGGACTATATGTATTTAGATAAAAAATTGTCATTTTTTTACTGTCTTAGCAGGCAGTATTAAAAATTTTGACGTTTTCCATATATAATTTTCAATTAAGAAATTAATAATGAAGCTGTATGTTTCAAGAGATATCATCAATAAAACTTAATTTTTCTTTATAAATACTATATCTAGTGTGAATTTGAAAAAAATCGTTAGAGCGGTTTTTGAGAACCAATATATATAGATAAATACATATATACAATTTTAGCTAGCATAATAAGATAAGATATATATATATATATATATATTGTATATATACTAACACCCCTCTCTCTTTTATCTTCCACCTTTTTGCTCAGGCTTGTTGGTTCTAATTTTAGATTTTAATCTTAAAAAGAACATGAAAAAGCAAAAAAAAAAAACTATATAATATATTCTCTATATTATAAATATTTCATTATTTAGACCGTATAATAGTAAGATTTACTATAAAAAAATATCTAGTTTTTATTAAGTAGTTTTTTAAGGCGCCATTGGGTGTGTGGGTAGCGAACATTCACATGGTCCCGGGTTCAAGCCCCGGGCCTGGAAAGGGAATTTCCCTAGTTGGGTTCTATGGGACGGAGTCAACCTAGCCTCTGGGAACAACATTGGGGAAAAGCTACTTGATAGCGCCTCCGATCAAGAAAATCAAGGTAAAGGTGGAGAGGACCCGTTCTACTGATCATAGGACACCTTATTGATATAACCGGCTTGATAGGCGTTGTCCTTGCGTAGGACGTACAAAGTCAGAGGTTTTTGTTTTTTTTATTGGGTAGTTATTAATAAAAATAAATTAATGGTTGAGCATCAGCCCATCCAACCTTATCATTGGGAAATTTATTTATAATTGATTGAATCATTCGGTTCTATCTGTTGTTACATGCAATCTCTTTGAAATTTAGTAAGATCGCAAATAATTATAGGTCTTTTTATAATCCAAGGAGATTTGGTGGGATTTATTTATGCAACTTGATGTTTATAAAATTCCTCTAAAATATTGAGATGGCAGGGGGTTTAGAGGACCTGGGTCTTGAGATTTTCTTCATGTTTATTGGTTTGGAGAATAATTTAAATGATGGATGATTTCTCTTAGAGATAATATTTTCAAAATTTATTATAATTTAATGATAAAAAATCTCTTCTGTATACGAAGTGGAGCCTCTCCACATTCCACGAGTAAACTATGTATCAACAGGGGAAGTTTTAAATGCGCCGAGTATAATACAATGAAAAATAATTGATCATTATGAATATTGTTATAGAATTTTAAGTTAGTACTTAGTAAGAGCTAATATTTTTTTATTATATTATTTATTCTACTTTTATCAATATTGTATGGAATACTTTAATTTATAAATTTCAATTATCAACCAAACTTGAAAGATTGATTTTTTTAGTACTGACTTTTTACACAAAATTAAAACAAAAAAATAAAAGTGAAATATACCATGGATAAATTACAATAAGTATTATATATGCAACAATAGTAATAATAATATACATTTTAAATATGAAATCGGATATCTAGGTTCTTAAATGTATTTTTATTTTATTTTATATTTTATTATCTAATTACTTTCTTTTTAAAAATATGAAACCTTTTTCTAAAAGCATAATAATAATAATAAAACCTCTGAATTTTGTATGTCCTACGCAAGGACAACGCCTATCAAGCCGGTTATATCAATGAGGTGTCCTATGATCAGTAGAACGGGTCCTCTCAACCTTTACCTTGATTTTCTTGATCGGAGGCGCTATCAAGTAGCTTTTCCCCAATGTTGTTCCCGGAGGCTGGGTTGACTCCGTCCCATGGACCCCAGCTAGGGAAATTCCCTTGCGAGGCCCGGGACCATGTGAATGTGAGGCAGGTTCGCTACCCACACCAATGGCGCCTTATAATAATAATAATAATAATAATAATTATAGGTGAGCATTTAAATAATAATAATAATAATAACTATGTATATTAGTATATTTACTATGTATATACGTTAAATACTTTAATTAATAACATTTTTTTTATTTCTTTCCATATTCAATTAATATCAGAGAGCGAAGGCATTTTATAATATCGATTTAACTTGCCTTTCTTTTATATATAAGTAAACCATATAATTTACCTTGACTTTTTTTTATTTAAGTATGTTTTCTCTTTAGTATAAATTTATGCATTTATGAAATTCAAAGATGTGGAATAATTTCTTCTTTTATTGATTTAAAAAAATAAATTTTTACTTAATTTATTAAATACAAGTCAATTATTATGTTATCTTAATTTAAAATTTTTAATGTTTAATAAAATATTTGTGTGATTTAAAGTAAGAATTATTAAAATTAATTAGAAAAATTTTGAATTTTTAATGTATCTTTATGTGTACGTATGTTTTATTATCTCCTTGATGATCAACTTTCTTATAGAGTTATTATATATACTATTATATATATTATTCTTATTCATTCTTATAAGCACAGATTATGTGGGATATTCTAATACAAACAAATCATTTTTACAACCAAATCTTAATGCAATTTCTTAGTCTGACGAATCCGTCAGAACAGTTCTTCAGAACATGAGTGGGTACACTATTACGAATTCTGACATCAATGCACAATCTTTATTCTGGCCATATTGGACAATAGTATCGACAATTTTTATTTAATGATTTGTCCATTGCTTAAGTTATTATTGATACAAGATGGCAAAACTACACAACTCAATGAACTATTTGTTACTGAAAGAAAAGAAGAAAGCGCCAAATGTTGAACCATTCCTCAAAAGTTTTTCAAGTACTTCATGATAACTCTTGAAACTTATACTAATTACATATATACCCCAGGGAATTTAGGAAAGTATAACAAAATACTTGAATTTTTCAAATTCTTATCGAGAGACACTAACCAACTTTGCAATATTCATGATAAAAGTGAGCAATTCAAAAGCAACTAAAATACAAAAAGCTGGAGAAACAAAAGAAGATATGCTACTCTTTCACAAGAGGTCAAAGTCTTATGTCAGAACAGATGCAAAAAAAAAAAACAAAACAAAACAAAACAAACTAGTTTAAATGGTGGCAAAGTTTGGACGAATTCGTGCGTGTTCAGAAGAAGTAGTAGAGTAAACACACTCATTGTCAATGCACAGTTTGATTCTTCATTGTCAGATTCTTCGTCAGAATTCGCATTCAGTTTAACCGTTCTCATTGTGTGTCACTTTTTTTATCAGTTCCCATGATATCAATGTTGTTTTTTGAGGCAACAACCAATTTTTTGATCTTTCATAAGTGAATTAATTATACCTAACAGTTTTTTTTTTCAAGTTCTTTTAGGATGGTGCTTTTTTGTCGTATAAAGAATTAAGTTCATTATATACTAAGTTGAGATTATTATTATTATAGTTACTGTCAATAGTCCAAACTGTGCCCAAATAACAAACAAAGTTCTGTTCACAATCATATGAGTATTTTCAAATTTAAAATTTTCCATTGGAGTGGATCGGTTCAGTGTCAAGGGGTAATTTTTGTTTTAGAGAGCAACACACAAAAAGACTTCTTGTTTAGGCTTTTAAATAAATGTTTGTATATTTCATAAAAAACGATTTATTTATAATAAATACTTATATATAAACTTTTTCACAGTTCAGACACTAGATCGTTCATAGGAGGCCGCTCAAAGTAATTTTGATTGGCGTTCGGGTAAATATCTGTTTTGTTGATGGTCAGTAGCAATCTTTCTTGATGGTGTAAACCAGGAATGACGAACCTATGGCAAGTTTAAAAATTTTGATGGTACGCACAATGGAAAGATGATTTTTTTTAATAATTATAACTTTTTTCAATAGAAATGAATTAAAATTAAACAATCCACATTAAAATTAAAATTTATGAAATTTGTAGTACTGAATATTTATTTATCTATCTTAGTAGATTGAACCGCGGCAAATTGTACATTTTAATACTGAAATATCGCTTGAATTTTCAGTATAAAAACATCCATGAAAGATACAGTGTATGTAGTTTGGACTTCTGTCAATGTCATTGCGTGTTGTTGCCGTACTAATCGACAGGATTTAAAAATTTTGGAAAATCTTCACTTTTCATGACCTGGAGAGACCGGACTTTTGCATTTTTCATATTTGCTTCATATCTGTCTGTTTGTCTGGAAAATTGTGAAGTTATAAACTCAAAATTGGTTGCGCCGTTTTACAATGAAATATTACCAGAATATTCTTAAATGCTCTTATTTAATATATGCTGTAAATTTTATCAATATTTATTTAAAAAAAAACAAAAATTAAATTTTTAAAATTTATATCAAGTTTAACAAAGTTTTTCTTTGTCCATTGGATTGGAGATTGCCAGTACCAGAATCGGAATCTTTTCCTCGAATTTAACAAACCTATGTCAAAATATGAAATTGTAAGTGGTACACAGTATTATTATCCTGCTTTTTGGTCATTATCTGTAAGGGAGAAAGATCTCGATAAAATAACTTGTGTCAATGTCATTGGAAGCCACTTTCATTTCGATATTTCACCAACGGTATATTCCAACGTCTATTAACAAACATAATCTCTCTAAATAATTTAGAAGAATTTAATGGAAAATACATTGATGATCTTTATGAAATTTTTATTTTTTATAATTTTGTGGCACGGATATTGAAAAAGGTCCACTTTTTTAGTATCTCGCCAGAGATAGTATTGCGATCACGAAAATTTTCGATGACGAGATTTTGTTGTTTTTATACGTTTTGAAGGTTCCTGAATCATTTTCACTAAGGTTGTCTGTGTGTGTATGTAGACAAGCTTTCACAAAAACGGTTTGAGCTAGAATCATGAAATTTAGTACACGGGTATTATTCAAAATTCGTAGTTTTCTATCAACTTTTGAGAAATGTAACTCAATTTACCAGGTTTTGATTTTTTTTCCTCTAAACTCTAAAGTGACCGTAAAAATAAAGAAATATGTTTGATAGTTGATTAAAAATTGTATAAAACTGCTATATATAGAATTTCAGCTTGATTGAATCGCTGAAAGTACCAAAATTAATTTTTTAACACTGCAAATCACGCGCCAACACGTGACGTGGTGCCATCAACAAAGAGGCAAACATACGCTTGTTTAATAAATATTATTAAATAAATATTATTTTTATTTATTTATAATTAATTTAATTTAATTTAAATATAATCTAGTATGTTATATAATCCAATTCAAATTTGCGAGATAGTCCAGATTTTTACTATTCGTTTAAGAATGCAATCGATTCAATTTGCTATTTGTCAATTGACGTTATTAATAAATTAATATTTTCATTAATAAGGTAATTTTTTTTTAAAATTGAGATATTAAAATCCCAATTATATATAAAAAAGAGAAATTAATACATAAAGAAATTTCAAAATTTCAATTTTTTTATTATGTTCATATATATAATTTTAATTAAGACTCCCCATTTAAAAGTTAACGGCATAAACATTTATTATTATTATTATTATTATTATTTTAAAAGAAAAGTTTATAGAATAACACAATCCTTGTAACATCTGACTTTCTTTTTATTCATATCGTTATAAATATAATTCATCTGGGTATTTCTATCATATTTCATTTTTGTATAAAACATTTAATTAAGTTGTCCTTCCCTTTCCTCATATCTTTCATTCACTCTTCACTCTAAATATTTAAACAATTCTATTTTTATGCTATTTTGATTAAATAGATAGTCATCTCTTTATATTATGACAACCAGAAAAAACAATTTTTTTTCTATTAAAATTGAATGATATATTATAATAAATAATATTATACTTATGAATAGACCAGTTTAGTAGAAGTATGAAATCGTAGCAGGTACGAATTAAACAAATATAAAGATGAACAAAGTAAACAAATTTAAGGTAAATTAAAGTTATTAACACGTTGACGGACAGTTGGAACAAGTGAAGTTCAAAAATTGACACTATATGATTTTTCAATTTTTAGAATAGTAGAAGTATAGTTTTACTGTTTCTGCTTAAATAAACTTAATTTTTATTAATTTACTACTCTTAATTAGGTTGCGTCTATAACCGTCATGGCGCCAGCGGACTCTCGACACTAAGTAATGGGACGATGACGGCTATAGCAGCAAACATTTAAAAACGTAATTGATAGGTTTAATGACTCAAATAAGCATTTTTTTGTGTTCAACAAAGTATTTTTTGGGGTTTTACACGAAATGTTAGTTCATAATCAAACAAAAATAAATAAATGACAAAAAAAATTATTATAATTTTATAATTATTATACATTAGTTTCGATATGTCATGTTTTTTAAGCATGGTGCAGGACACAGTGCAGGTTTTGACATGCAATTCTTGCAGCAATACGATGTTTCTAATGCTGGATAATTTTAGCTGGGACTGAAGCAAACACAAACCTAAAAAATTTCTCATTTCAATCGTATCAGTAGTTTTGAAATTTGCCTTCCTACTATGCCTTGTATGTGGCCGTGTTTGATTGCAAAGTTTTATGCCGTAATCATTTGTAGATTTGATAATCATTTCCATTACCTGATCATCCCATATTTTATCAAAAACCTGAATTGGAGAAACATTTTCGTCTATATCTAAAAGAATCCCAACGGCATCTGCATCAAAAGAAAAGTTTCTTATAGGTATTGTATTGGTATGCCATGTTTAATCATTTTCTGGTGCTTCTAGTTCTTCATATTCCTCATCTGTAGTTGATTCATTATCTTCACAACTCGAACTATCATATTCAGCACTGTAAGCATCAGATTCAGATGCACTGCTGCTTGACCCACTATCTATTTCCTCAAAAAGCCTCAGCGCAGCCTAGCTTCTCCTTCCCAACTGGCCATTTTCTTTAAATATTGAATAAACATTTAAATTTTATTTTATATTATTAATTATTGTATATTATATATATATTTATTATTAACATTATTATTATTTATTTATATTTCAAATGTTAAAATTATAAAAAAAAAAAAAAATAAACAGTTAAGGTTATACTGTTTACTTTTTAACACTAATATATCAAAAAATGCAAAATTTTCATTTTTTTATTTTCTCATTACATTGTAAATTCAATAATAAACAAATACTTACCAGTATAAACAATAAATATTGTTAAATGTATCAATAACAACTATTATATAAATTCAAGAGATCGCGTTACTTTAACAATCTCCTGCATACATATCCAGAAAAAAATTTTAAAAAGTTTTTTTCAAAAATGTGCCACTAGGTTTATACTTTTATGTAGGTAAATGCAAATTTGTGGTGCTATAATCGCAGGGTCTAAAAATGACCGTTTCCTTTTGGACGGCTATAGCCGTCATGTCACATTGTGAATTTCACTTTGACGGCTATAGACGCAAGTGTCCGTCAACGTGTTAAAACGAATTGATCATAGTATTTTCAAAATTTAAATTTCTTTATCAAAAAAGTTAATCTCCTTTGTAGAATGATCAACTACTATTGTATATACTAATTACGATAGTAGTAACTACTAACTCGTCTTATAGCAGTAATGCCAACATTACAGAGAAGAATTCAATAAAATTCAAAATAATATTAATTTTAGCAATTCTTAAAACTATTAAAGTAGTAATTATTTTAATTTTTAAATAATAATTACTCATCAAATCATTAATATCATTAATTTAAATATATAATAATAATAATAATAATAATAATCAGCCCCATATACCACCGATTTGATATATAATATTTTGAGGTGAAGAATCGACTTGAATTAGCTTCTTTCAACATTCTCACAATAACCTGAAATAAAAAACCGGGCAAAATTTCTATCAAGACTAAAAATTAGGTAATAAAAAAAATATAAAAAAAAACTTTTTAAAAACACGCTTTTATTTAAATGCACTAAAAAGGAGAAAATAATTTCTCCAAACACACACCACAATTTCCTTACAATTAATCATATCTAAAAATGAAAGCGTGGACGCCAAACATGCAGAGAAAGGAAAAGAATACGAAGGACATTTCATTGTATATCCACAATCTTTTCTTTTTTTTTTCCTTTTCAACTATAATTGCTAATTATTTCTATTTGAAGTAGAATTTACGTTATTCCTTGCAAGTTTGGTGCCCACGCTTTCATTTTTTAGATATGATTAATTTTAAGAAAATTGTGGTGTGTGTTTGGAGAAATTATTTTCTCCTTTTTAGTGCATTTAAATAAAAGCGTGTATTTAAAAAGTATTTTTTATATTTTTTTTCTTTTATGAAGAATTAAAAACATATAACAATTATGTACATATATATTTTATTTTCATCTAATATAAATAATTATTTTAATGTAATATCCATTCTTAAAAATCTAATATTTTTTATATATTCAATATAATTTATTATAATATTATATTATATAATATATTTTTATTTTAAAAAAAACGCGATAAATTAATAAATCTTTAAATTTATTAAAAATTGATTTACCATTATAAATTTTGTCAATAAATCCGTATGATAGCCATCACCTCTCTAATTATAAATAGATACGCCTCAATTAATTACAATATTTTATTTTAATTTTTTATGTAGATATTATATAATTTTATATTATATTTAGTTGAATCAAAAAGAGATATAAATCTATTCAAGGTGGTTTAAGCGAGTTGAATTGAGACTCTTCATACTTTCCAAAGTACATGCGTAGATCAATAACTTCTATATAAAAAGAGCTTCCTTTTCCTCTACAAATATTCTCTACTGTTAATATGCTTCATTAGGTAATCAGTTTAAAAATTGTTTTATTAAAAAAATTTGTTTAACAAAGCTTTTTATTACATTTAAAAGTCCTTTTTTAAATTAACTTAAAAAATATAAAAATAAAACTTTTATTTATACGATTTAAAATGTACATGAATGTTTAAAGGAAAACGCCACTTTATATTATCTAATTAGATATATGTATATGATATGTACCAGTCATTGCAAACATGAATTTACAAATAAGAAAGTTGAGCTTATGAATATGTAGGGTGACCATATTTCGAAAACACCAAACCGGGATAAGGGAGGCATTGATTTCACACCAAATTTTACAAATCTCCACGAATCATGCACTTTGTATTGGTTTTATCCTCGGGAAAATCATCTTCATTAGTTTTTTCTTAATTTAAAATTATATGACGTCACCCAGCCCTTCAAGACGTCACAGCCAGCGCCTCCTTATATATTATAAATAAAATAAAATTCAAAATATTTATGTTCTATCCCTATCTGTTTTTTATTGCATTAATAGATACATTTAAATTATTTGAAATTGTTTCTGTAGCTGGAAATTAATTTATTTCAAACCGTCGGTCGGTTCTGTGCCTGGTCACAGGTCAACTTATTTTGTTTTTTTACCGAGCGACGATAGTAAGGGAAGTATTGTTTTAGAAGCAAATTGAAAAAACTTTGAAAAAAAGTACGAAATGTCCTAAATATTTAAAAAACGGGACAATAGGCTGTCCTGAAGACATTTTTGAGGACAGAGCACCAAAAACGGGACGTTTGGTCAATAAGCAATAGATATAATAATTTATTGAAAAATTGTAAAGTTTAACTTTTTTCATTCTGAAAAAAATGCATAAATATTTTAATTAAAAAACATATAATAATATAAACATATATAATATAGTATAACAAATATACTTGTATAAATGAACTATTACACAATATAGAATATTTATTAAATATAGACGAAAAACAAATTTATGTGCTTGCAAAAAAACTCCACAAGATACCGTTCTGAGAATTTTTTCGCCATTCGTACTGAACTGTTATGTAAAAAAATATCATAGAATTATTTATATATATAAATAAATTATTAAAAGAATTAAAAACTTACATATTACTAATATTAATACTAATAATAATAATAATTTGTCCTTGAAAGTTTTCTCAGAAATTTTCAAGGATAATACTTTTTTTTAAATAAATAATAAATAAATCTTACAATGAATCAATATTCAATTTATAATTTATAAATACAAGTACTAATAATTTTTTCTTAATAAGAATCTCATCATTGTTATTAGAATTAACATCAAAATCACTTGGCTTTAAAATATGGAAAAAAAAAAATTTTTGTTTACAACAGAAACCAACTGGGAAAAGATTCGTAGGTAAATAAAAATACGATAAAAGTAAAAATAGCTAGAAAAATTGTTAGCTAGAAAAGTTTCTAAGATATATGCTTCAGATTATATTTCTAATTACATTTTTTAAATAAAATATTTATTATTATATCATTGAGAGCGCCATTGGGTGTGTGGGTAACGAACCTGCCTCCCGAGTCCAAATCCCGGGCCTGGCAAGGGAATTTCCCTAGCTGGGGTCTATCGGACGGAGTCAACCCAGCCTCCGGGAACAACCTTGTGATAACGCCTCCGATCAAGAAAATCAAGGTAAAGGTTGAGAGGACCCGTTCTACTGCTCATAGGACACCTCATTGATATAACCGGCTTGATAGGCGTTATCCTTGCTTAGGACGTACAAAGTCAGAGGTTTGTTTTATTTATTATTATTATATCATATTTTTTTCATATATATTTTTTCACAAATTAGGTTGGTGCATATGAAATGTGGAATTGTTTTACGTGATAACGTTTCTCTTCCTGTTATTGTGCCTTTGTTTTTAGTATAACCTAGGGTGACCATTTTGTAAGAACCAAATTGAAAAAATTTTGAAAAAAGTACGAAATGTCCTAAATATTTAAAAAACGGGACAAGAAAACTTTTTCGGGACGCCGGGACAGAGCACCTAAAAACTGGACGTTTGGTCACCCAAGTATAACCTCGTTTATAGACAGGGACGGATTTAGGCCTAGGCAGAATAGGCAACTGCCTAGGGCCCATAATTTCAGAGGGCCTGTTCCAGGTACTTGGAATTAAAAGAAAGGTCATTACTCAGCTACTTGTTTTAAGCCTAGTTTACACGGGCTTAGTACTTGTCATTAGTTCAGGGGTGGGCAAATACTTTTAAGCCTGGGCTTTTTGAACACCCACCGGACCTTTGAAAAAGTTGGCTCTTATTTTGAATATGTCTCTAAAAAAAAAGATAAATTTTTTTTATTAGTGTTTTCGAAATATGGTCCTCCGGCCCGGAAGAGATTTTTAAAATTTCATTTTGGCCCAAGATTAAAAGTATTTGCCCACCCCTGATCTAATGACAAGTACAAAGCCCGTGTAAATTGGGCTTTCGAGGGGTTCTTTGGGGTATGTGTGTGTTAACTATGACCAATAAATAAGTTCTGATAATAATTAGTCAGATGGGAAACAAGGTCATATCCATTGTGATTGCCTTGGTCAAAAAGACTAGTTTTTACATGAATATTATAAATTTATTGATTATTCATTGAATCTTTATAAACAGGGGAAAGTTAGAAAGGAAGGAAGGGATAAAGGAGGGGAATTGTATTTGTTTTACATATCACACAAAAAATATTCTTTTTATCATTTCTTACAGTAAGTTAAGGGGTGGTGGGATATAAAATAAAAAGAAGATAAAGGGGGTGTTAATTTCATCAATATTAGCCTTGTGGCCTCTGAAAGCACACAAACGTCTTTTATTATCTTCCCACAATCCAATTAGATATTTATTAGTAATTGGACTTTGCGTTCGCTTCAAACTTTATTTCATCACTTTTACCAACCTATGTAGCAATTTCTACCTCAATATTTCCCATTAATATTAGAGATCGTTTTAAAGCTTTTAATAATCTTTTTTCCCTATAATTAATCATATAAAAGTATATTAAAATTTGATTTTTATTTAACAATATATATATATATATATATTTAATCATGTATTATATTTTATTTATTTATAACCTTTATTATGGTTCATTTATACATATTTTTACAATATTTACATTTATAATTTTTAAAATTGTGTAATCAGGCCCCTTAGGGCATAGGACTCTTCCAAATCAAAATACATAATGATTCATAATATTAATGAATTTAATTAAA
Source organism: Labia minor (assembly GCA_963082975.1). Classification (NCBI taxonomy): domain Eukaryota; kingdom Metazoa; phylum Arthropoda; class Insecta; order Dermaptera; family Spongiphoridae; genus Labia; species Labia minor. The sequence continues at coordinate 6,903,588 of OY720345.1, read as the reverse complement.
ATAAAATTAGCAAAATATTAATAAAAGATAATAATGACCAACTCTAATAAAAGTTGATTTAAAGAAAAAAATAAATTAAAATTAAAGAGGTTGAAGTAGTGGATTATGAGAAATTTGCATTTTTCCTAAATTCGTTCGTCTTTTTAGGATTAATTTATTGTTTTGTTTGTTTTTTGTTTTATATAAAATCTTCAAATGTTATCAACCATTATGACAAATTAAAAAAGTATATTATATATATGTACTTATATACAATCAGATTATTTCTTCTTATTAAATATAAGTTACACCCCAAGGAAGTAGTCAAAAAAATTGAAATAATCAATGAAATTTATGAAAATTTAATTATCCATCAATTATATTTTTATAATTATCAATTATGTATTATATGTATTTATATATCACTAATTTAAATCGTTCATTTATATATATATATATATATAAGTATGTCATTAGGCAAATGGAAATTTTAAGAAAATAGCATTTGCCTAGACACAAAAACTTTTGTTCTCTATTGTATATTTATCTAACTTGAGCTTGTCTTAACTGCAGTGTAGTTTTGAGTTCTAAATTAATGTAAATGCCAAAATAAAAATAAAATATAAATAAAATAAGATATAAATAAAATAAATAAATTATAAAAATTGAATATTAGACTGTAAGGCAATTTTTCAAGTAAGTAAATTCAAGTATAAGTAATATTTTTTTCCCAATTATTTTGTTTATAACTTTTTTTTTTTAAATATTCGTTTCCTTATTAAATTGTTTTAATTGATTAAAAGATTTTTTGAATATAAATAAAATTTAGCTATTTTTTCTGTTTCTTCCCTCCCAATTTCTGTCCAGGTTTGCTACTTTTACTAAGAACGGAATACAAAGAAGGCAGACTGATCGTGTGTCTTGTTCTGTCATTGGTCCAATAAATGACCGACATTTTCTGAGCCATTTTCCTAGTCAAATTGAAATGAAATAATAGTTGAAGCTATTTGGCAAGGTGAATGGTTTTTGCCTTACGACATATATATATTAACAAATTACTTAAAATTAAATCTATTAACTAATTAAATTTCATTTTAAATTACAGTAAGTTAATATCATGTTAGATTTTTTTCCCCTTCAAATAAATAAGTTGACCTGTGGCCAGGTCCGAACCGACCGACTGTTTGAAATAAATTAATTTCCAGCTACAGAAACAATTTCAAATAATTTTAATATATCTATTAATGTAATAAAAAACAGATATGGATACATAAATAATAAATAAAACATTTTTAATTTTATTTTATTTATAATATATATGCAAGACCAGGCTGTGATGTCATGAATGCCTGGATGACGTCATATAATTTTAAATCAAGAAAAAACTAATAAATATGATTTTCCCGAGGATAAAACCAATACAAAGTGTATGATTCGTGGTAATATATAAAAAAATCTCCTTTGGTGTGAAAATAACCCTTTCCTTCCTATCGTCGATCGCTAATACTACCACTTCCGGTTTCCGGAATTGCACCAAAAGTTGATCAATTCATCCCACTGATGCATTAAGTAAATATACCAAATTTCATCAAAATCCGTTCAGCCGTTCAGGCTGTACACATCTATACGGACGGACGGACGGACGGACAGACGGACGGACAGACGGACAGACGGACAGACGGACGGACAGACATCATGCTAAAAATACTTTTTTCTGTTTAGAAAATGCATGATTCGTGGAGATATGTAAAAATCTCCACATGTGAAATTTGGTGTGAAAACAATACCTCCCTTACTATCGTCGGTCGGTAAAAAGCATATGAATTTCAAATTTAAAATAATAATAAAAATAACGTCCTACGTAAGGACAGCACCTTCCAAGTTGGTTATATAAATGATGAGGTGTCCTATGATCAGTAGAACGAGTAATATCAACCTTTACCTTGATTTTTTTAATCGGTGGCGCTACTTTTTATCAAGTAGGTTGGGTTGACTCCGTCCCATAGACCCCTTGCCAAGCCCGGGACTTGAACCTGGGACCTCGCAAATGTCAGCTAACTCTATTGTTAACCAACGCCCTTACGAGGCGTCCTTTTATACTAATAAAATTGAATAAAATTGAAGGGTTGATATGATTGATTACTTTATAAGTAAAATCAATTATCAAAAACAATCAATATAATAAATAAAACTTTGAACAATTTACATTCCAAATGGAATAATAATAAAAAAAATAATATCAATTCATAATTATATTAGTGCATAATTTAAATTTTAAAATGTTTAATTTATTTTTTAAATTGTTTAGTTTACTAAGATATGTAAACACATTTATTTTTTAATTTTGATTTAGTTAAGATTTATAACATATCCAAAAATTCGGAATCGAATTTTCATAAAGGAGAAATAATCTTTAAATAATAGACATTCAATTTTTACAAAAATAAAAAAAAAACGGTCTCATACTTCAACACCGGGTATACATAAATATATATTGGTATTTAAAATATTATATAAATTCTTACATGTGTGATTTAATTTATTAAAAGAAAATAATTAATTAATATCAAAAATAAATTAAATATTAAAATTATCTTAATTGTGTGTTTATATACCAATTTAATAATCTTATCTTATTATACTCGAAAAAATTATATATATATATATTTGTATATTTTTGAGATTAAATTAAATCGCTCGATGGATTTTTTTAAAATTCACACCATAGATAATATTTATAAAGAAAATCGATCTATATTGGTTTCAGCCTCGCGAAAAATAAACTTTATTAGTATTTTCTTAATTTAAAATAGTAAATTTATATGACGTCACAAATTAAGTCATCCATATTGCCATACCTTTTTAATTGATATTGTATTAATATTTTTTTTATATTTAAAATATTTTAAAATTTTTTATTTAATTTCGAAATAAAATTAAAAATATTTATCATTCCACCACCCAAAAATAAAAAACATATTCATGAAGTTAGCAACATATAAAGGAAGGTATTTCAAATAAATTGTTGAATAAATTTGATCTAATAATATTAAATAAATTATATTATATTAATTAAAATGTTTTTTAGATTAAATTATAAATAATATATAAATCATATTTGATTATTATAAATAAAAAGAAAATAATATAACCTCCTTTTTAATTAAATCATAGACAAGTGTCGATATAAATTCTGAATGTATAATAATATGGTTGAAACAGTCTATTAGCTATTACTACTTTGAAAAATATAAAGCTGAAGCCATCTAATTATAATAAAATATGTATATAATATAGGATCAAATATTTTATCAAGTAAATTTCAATATATTTTTCATCTTGAAATGAAAATCAAGTTATTTTAATTAATTTGTACCATTTTAGGAAACAATATTTTTGATGGGTCATTTTTAGAAAACCCATTTAACAATTGTAATAGATAATTAAAAAATTATAAAATTTTTAAAGTTTATAATAATAAATTTATTAAAAGGTCGAGTGATAGCTCAGTGTTCCAGGTACTAATATTTTAATTCTTTAACATTTATGAAATAAAAAGTTTATTAATATTTTATTTATTTGTTTATTTATTTTTAATCTAAATATAGATTCACTATAATTAGATTTGTCAATTGAATTAAAATCATAGCTAATTACTAAATAGCCCCCCCCCCTCTTCCTTCCTTTTCGATTTTACCGGAAATAGAGAGAGAGAGAGAGAGAGAAAGAGGTTATTATCTTATTGAGTTATTCCCTCATTGGTATTATTAAACCAAATTAACTAGAGAATTCTCAATAACAAATTATTTCATCAATGATTTTATACGTTACACCCATTCTAATTTTTTCATTCTCCTAAATTTTCCCTTTCCTTATTCCCTATACAAGCATCTTCATACAAATTTTCATTTATTATCATTTGGTCGTATTATATAAACCAGGGGTTCTCAACCTGGGGGGGGGGGGGGGCGTGAGCATATTCTAGGGGAGGGGTTCGCGAAGGCATTTCAAGTGCCCGCAAACTTTTGAAAATTTTGTTGTAAAAAAAAAAAGGTTAGATGATTTTCAGGCCAAACTTTTCGAACATTTCAGATATATTTCCAAATTTTTTCAAAATGGTTCTAAAAAAAAAAAAAGGTCAGATGATTTTGCGATATTCTGAAACAGGGGGGCGTGACCTCACATCAGTGTTCTAAGGGGGGCACAGAGCCTGAAAAGTTGAGAACCCCTGATATAAACAATAATGATTTATTTCTCTCAATTATATTTTTTCTTAACAAAAATCTCCACTAAAAAATAAGAATATATTTTTTTTATTTTTAAGACTAATTTTTGAATAATATTATGCTTATTTTAGTCAGTTTTTACATTTATTATCATTGAAATTAAATCTAAATGAATTTAGAAGCGAGGTTCAATTTCTCAACTTCAAGTATGAAGGATAAATTTTAGAAAAAAAAATTGTATTAGTATAATCTTTCTATATGAATATAAATGAATCAATAATCAATATTTAAACCATTAAAACTTTTATAATCTGTTGATTTATTTTTTATGTGATTAAAACTTAAACACAGTTCAACAAAGTTTCAATCATTTATGGATTATAACTCAAATTTTAATTTTCTAATTAGAAAAAAAACAAAAATTTCAATTTTATTAAGAATGCTTTTAAACGTAAATAAAAAGATATTATAAATATTATAGTATGAATGAAATTTTATTCAATCTCGTATATCTCTTCAATTATTATATATAATATTCAAAATAATCTAATAAAATTTATAGATGAATCCATTTTCTATTCTTTATCACCAATTAAAATTTATTTACACAATTTTTAAATATATTTTATTAATATTTCTATATAAGGCGCCATTGGGTGTGTGGGTAGCGAACCTGCCTCACATTCACATGGTACCGGGTTCAAGTCCGGGGCCTGGCAAGGGAATTTCCCTAGCTGGGGTCTATGGTCGGAGTCAACCCAGCCTTTGGGAACAACATTGGGGAAAAGCTACTTGATAGCGCCTCCGATCAAGAAAATCAAGGTAAAGGTGGAGAGGACCCGTTCTACTGATCATAGGACACCTCATTGATAGAACCGGCTTGATAGGCGTTGTCCTTGCGTAGGACATACAAAGTCAGAGGTTTTATTTTTATTAATATTTCTATAATATAATCTAAAATTTTACTTGACTTTCTTGTTAAAGTATAAATAATATTGAAAATTTTATAAAATATTCTATCTAAAGAAACTTCTTTTCTATATTCTATGATTATATTATACCTTTTTTTTATTTAAAAGAAAATGTGTAAATGAATTATTATTATTATTACTTATTTTTTTTTTGTGGTTTTTATTAAAGAAATTGTGATTGTGTGGGTGGATGCCTGTTGTACTAATCTCCAATGTAAAATCGTTTCACTAAGCAAAGCGACAGGCAGGAAATTATATTAATTCAATGTGAATTCTTGCCGAGAGCAGCAGAATCCATTTAAATCTGAATGTTAATGTTATCCCTTGAAAGTGTCCTACCATTCCTTTTCCTTTCACTATCCTCTTCTCTCTCTCCCTCTTACTTCTCTTCAGTAAGCGATATTTCGATTCATTCAAGAGATATAATCAAGAATACTGATTTGATTTAATAATAAATATTCTTAATTTTAAAACAAAATTAACTTTTTTTCTCATCATCAGTTATATCCACCTCCCATATAATTTTCAGTGGTGTATTAGGAGGGGAACGCGGGGGAACGACGTTCCCTTACTTTTTTTCAGAACCAAAACGCGTTCTTTTTCATGTCCCGACAACTCCCACTTAAATCTACTGTTAGAATTTCTTTTTTTGTGTTCAATTAATATTTTGTTTAGTAAGAATAAGAAAAAATAAAAACATATGGAAAAAAATAGTTTGCTGAAATAGGACTTTTTTGTTCCCACTATGCGTTCCCTTACTTTTTATTTTACCAATACATCACTGATAATTTTCAATATACTATTTGAACAATATGGTCCCACATGAAAATTTTTTTGCACATAACGTAATGGTACAAATTTGACTTTATTTGAAAAACGTTAGTGAATTTTTTACTTTTTATAAAAATGATTAAGTTGACAAAAAGTTAAAATTAATTCGTTTTTTACCGTCATTTAGTATAAATATTTATTTATTATTAAAAAATAAATTCTATCAAAAATTGTTTTCCTTCGAAATTATATCTCCAAGTAAAAATAAATTTAGACAAAAACCCAAAAAAATCAATTGTCGAAAATTAATTTTAAAAAAATTTATTAAAAAAAGAAAGAATTTTTGAACATTTTTGACAGGGTTATAAGATTTCTCTCTCTCTGTGTTACAATTCACTTTCTTCCTTCCATCTGTACGACTTGTTTGAAATACGATTTTTAGCATTGAACTAAAAAAAAACTACAAAAGTACAAAAAAGTGAAAAAGTAAAGTCCATATTATAACAATGATACTCTTAATGAATAACTCGTTAATAAATTTAATCATTTATTTAAAATGATAATTAAAATTTAAATACTTTCATTGAATGTGACATTTACAATTAATAAATAAAAAATATATTTATATATACTATATATATTTAATAATAAATAAAAAAATACTTAATTTTTATTAACTAATAATTTTATAGAAAAACATAAATAAGATTTTTATTTCATTTTATATTTTAACTTACATATAAAATGTCAATAGATTTTTTTATTTTATTTTTTATGAATTTTTTTTTAAAGAGGTATAGAATTGATAAATAAATATGAAATGTTGTAGGTTTAATAATAAAAAAAATTCACTTGCCTTTTCTAGTGTATATAGAATCTATTTATTTTAATCAGGAAATCAATTGGGAAATGGTCATTGAATAGACTTAGTAAACGAAATATGAATCTACTTTCCATATTAATTTTTGTTTCCAGGATCAAATTTTAATATTTATTTAATTACTTATTTGTGAAATTTAAGGTAAACTAGTAAAATAGTATTTGAAAGAATTTAATATTTTTCTAATTTATAGTAATTACAATTATTATTATTATTATTGAATGTGTGAGTGAACTCGGCGCTGGTCGGACGTGTGTCGCATCGCTCCTGATTCCCATCCGTTTTTCCTTGGGGTATTTGTTAAAACTGGTGGTAAGTTTTACATCATTTTACTGATCTTGAAGTGCTCTTTACAATGGGGCACATCTGGGATCAATTGCTACCAAGGTGGGCGCGGTGGATCCTTAATTGGTAATTCTCGGTACTGAGACTGATGGGTATATGAACCCATTAATAAGTATAATTAGTGATAATGATAATGATCATTGTTCTAATTTTATTTTTGTCATCTAATTCCGAGTTCAGTTCAGGGTTCAACGTTCTACCAAGCAAGTACTCCACTCCTTCTCCCCCCTCTACCACTCCTGTTTTAAATCCTTTATTTATTTATTCCTATTAATAACTTATCCCGATTAACATTTACTAATATTATAAAATAAATAAATAACAATTTCCTTTTTCCTATCAGTGGCTTGTGGCGGGCGGTTTGTATGCGCGCTGGGTGATCTTACATATTCCCTTGAGGGGCTCATAGCTTATGAGCATATGGATTGGCATCCATGAGGTCCCAAGCCATATCTAGTATTGCTTCCACTTACTTGTACTAGATATCTTACTTTTATCTTTCCTATCTGGCCTCTCTTGGCCAACTCTTGTTTCTTCCGACCCCGACGCTATTAGGTGTCCGAGGGCTAGGGGTCTTTCATTTCTTACTATTTACCTTCTCTTCTCTTAAGCCAGTTATGGCGAAACCCAGTAGCGTCTGTTCTCCAGGTTAGGGGCGGCTACGAACAGCGTCTGTACTCCAGGTTAGGGGCGGCTGAGAATCAAACCGAAGAAGGCAACGGGAAACCACTTCGGTATACCATCCCCAGGAAATTCACTATGACGAGAAACAAAATACAAATGGCCCCCAGTCCCGGGCAGCCCTTAAATGGGCAAGGGATGCGAAGAATCTCCCGGCTCAGAATAGTGAAAACCAGATTGCGAGTGTGTACATGGAATGTCAGAAGTCTCTTCATGGCCGGAAAATTAAACAACGCTATCAAAGAAATGAGAAGACTTAAAGTTAAGTTCATGGGAATCAGCGAACTCAGATGGCCTGGTGTCGGTGTTTGTTCTCAGGAAGGAGGAACACTCTATTACTCAGGAAGTGAGAGTGGAGATAGGTTTCATCGAAACGGTGTCGGAATTCTAGTTGACTCGGAGTTCACGAGGTACGTTAAGAACTTTGTGCCCATATCGGATAGAGTGATGCTGCTACAGATTCATGGACAGCCATTTGACATAAATATCTTACAAGTCTACGCACCTACATCTGATAGTAAATACGATGAGGAAGTGGAAAAATTCTACAACACTTTAGAAAACACTCTAAACTCTCTCAAGAAGAATACCATAAACTTGATACTTGGAGACTTTAATGCTAAAATCGGTCAGGGTAGACGGGGGGATTTGGTCGGCGATTTCGGCTTAGGTGAGTGTAATGAGAGAGGAGACCGGCTCTATGATTTCTGCCAAACTACAGAGATGGTAGTAACTAATACGCTATTTAAACTTCCAAAGCGACGTCTTTACACATGGAAATCACCCAGAGACTCTATTGACAACCAAGAACCAAGTAGGAACCAAATTGATTACATTCTGATAAACAGACGTTTCCGAAATTGTGTTAAAAGAGTCACAACATACCCTGGTGCAGACATAGGCTCAGATCACAACCCTTTGGTTGCGGACATGGGCCTAGCGTTGAAGTCTGTAAAAAGAAAAAACTGCAACGTTAATATTATTGATACATCAAGATTACAATTTGAGGATGTTAGGAATGCTGTTATTGATGATCTCAATGGCAAATTAATGAGGATATCTATTGACGATCTTGACGATATAAATACTCAGTGGGCACTGCTGAAAAATGCTTTGGTGGAGACTGGTTCGCTTCACTTGAGGAGAACACGTACAATGAAGAGGAGGTCGTGGATGACGGACGAGATTTTGGATTTGATGGAAGAAAGGAGACTTCTCAAAAATAACGTCGTGGAATATAAAAAGATGCAATTCAAAATAAGGAAAGGGATTAAATTAGCAAAACAAATTTGGATGACAGAAAGGTGTGAAGAAATAGAAGAATTAGTCTCAAAACATGACATGTTTAATATACATGTAAAGGTAAAGGAAATAACTGGACAATTCAGGAGTCGACCACCAATGTCAATACTAAATGAAGCCAAAAAACTAGTAACGGACGAAGCTGAACTCATGAAAGCCTGGCAATTGTACGCAGCAAAACTTTTTGAAGATTCCAGAGAGGAAGTTGAAATTGATGATTGCGATCCTGAAGGACCAAAAATAATAAAATCAGAGCTAATTCACGCTATTTCAATTGCTAAGAACAAGAAAGCGCCGGGACCAGATGGAATCCCAATGGAATTAATCAAATTCATCAATGAAGACAATATAGACCTGGTATTGAAAATATTTAACAATATCTATAACTGCGGTATGCTTCCAGAGGAATGGCTGAAATCAACATTTGTTACTATCCCAAAGAAACAATACCCTAAGAATTGCAGTGACTATCGCCTCATCAGTCTTATGAGCCACATGTTAAAGACCTTTCTTCGAATAATACACGCCCGCATCCGATTAAAATGTGAGTTAGACTTAGATGACTCGCAGTTTGGATTCAGAAACGCCTTCGGTACAAGAGAAGCATTATTTGGCTTCAATGTTTTGCTTCAAAAATGTCGTGACCAACACAAAGATGTATTTGCATGTTTTGTTGACTACGAAAAAGCCTTTGACAGAATAAAACACACTAGACTGATTGAACTTCTGTGCGATGCTGGAGTGGACGAAAAAGATATCAGGATTATAAAAAATCTGTACTGGAGGCAATATGCCGTAATCAGAGTAGGAAAATCCACAACACCGGGAATTGAGATCCAGAGAGGAGTCCGTCAAGGATGCATTCTCTCTCCCCTTTTATTTAATCTCTATGCTGACAGAATTTTTAAGGAGGCCTTGGAAGAACTGGATATGGGGGTGAAAGTAAATGGCGTACCAATTAGTACAATTAAATATGCCGACGACACTGTGATCCTGTCTGAAAACATCGAAGACCTTCAACTACTTCTAAATAAAATTTCTCAAATTGGAATTAAAGCGGGCTTAAACATCAATATAGCCAAAACAAAATTTATGGTCTTTAGCCGCCAGCCACATGGAAACGCCTCCCTCCACCTCGATAACAAACAAGTTGAACGAGTAAGATCTTTTAAATATCTTGGTTGTATCATAAATGACCAGCTAGACCCGGATATCGAAATTAAGTCCAGAATTGAGGCTGCGAGGTCCACCTTCAATAAAATGAGATCCTTCTTCTGTGATGACAACCTAAATCTTAAATTACGACAGAGAATGGCCAAATGCTATGTTTGGTCCATTCTCTTATATGGTGTGGAAGCATGGACACTCAAGGTCAGTACGATGAATCGCCTGGAGGCTTTTGAGATGTGGATCCTCAGGCGAATGCTGCGAATTCCCTGGGTCGAGAGAGTTACCAACAGGGATGTCTTGAGGAGAGCAAACACACAGCGAGAACTCCTCAACACTGTCAAATGCCGGAAAATCTCTTACCTCGGCCACATCTTGAGAGGTAATAAATATCAACTCCTTCAATTAATCCTCAAAGGGAAAATTGAGGGTCGACGTGGACCCGGGAGAAGACGCCAATCCTGGTTAGGGAATATCAGGGAATGGACCGGCATAAGGAGCGTGGGAGAGCTGTTCCGCACGGCGGAAAATAGAGACGTTTTCGCCAGAGTGATCGCCGACGTCAGGGAGACCGGACAAGGCACTTGAAGAAGAAGAAGAAGATTATTATTATTATTATTATTATAAAATAATATAAAATCAAGGAATTATAGAAGTGAATGAATGAGGTTTAAGTATGAAAAGATTTAATAAAAATAAGTTGACATGTGGCCAGGCGCAGAACCGACCGACGGTTGAAATAAATTAATTTCCAGCTACAGAAACAATTTCAAATAATTTAAATGTATCTATTAATGCAAAGAAAAACAGATATGGGTATGACATAAATATTTTTAATTTTATTTTATTTATAATATATAAGGAGGCACTGGCTGTGACGTCTTGAAGGGCTGGGTGACGTCATATAATATTAAATTAAGAAAGAACTAATGAAGATGATTTTTCCCGAGGATAAAACCAATACAAAGTGCATGATTCGTGGAGATATGTAAAAAAATTTCCTCATGTAAATTTGGTGTGAAAATAACCCTTCCCTTTCTATCGTCGATCAGTAATACTACCACTTCAGGTTTCCGGATATACACCAAAAGTTGATCCATTCATCATACTGACGCATTAAGTATAAATATACCAAATTTTATCAAAATCCGTTGAGCCGTTCAAACTGTACACATCTATACGGACGGACGGACAGAGGGACAGACATCATGCTAAAAATACTTTATTCTGTCATGAAAATGCATGATTCGTGGAGAGATGTAAAAATCTCCACATGTGAAATTTGGTGTGAAAACAATACCTCCCTTACTATCGTCGGTCGGTCAAACTCAAAGGGGACGAGATCTAAAGATTATCTACGGACATTGCTCAGAATTTAAAATGCCCTTTAAAACCCAAACATGACGACTATTTTTTTTTTTTATGTATGTATGTGTATATTATATACCACTATTCTGAGCAGTTAGTAAAAATTAATTTTCTTTAGTTGTTTTATATTTTTTGGTTAATCTTACAATTATATTAGATATAAATTTGTTATAAATCTAAATATTATATTCGATAAAGGAAATATTTACAAACATCTTCTGTTTATATTGTATACCTCATCTATTCAGTAATTCGCAGCTCAGTTTTCAAAAATAATTTTCATCCCCCGCCGAAGAGATTCCCTCCGTTTACAATAAAATGTATATTGATTTTTTTGGTTTCTGTTTTTAAATTATTTTTAACAAAATGTAAAAACAATTTTCTCTAATAGTCTCTATGTTGTTTTCTACTTTTCATTCACAATCAGTCACACATTTACTAGTACATATTTTACACATTAATAATTTTAAATATTTTCTCTTGGGCACATATTCTCTGCGCCTCACAGGTTGAGAATCACTGGTAATAATACAAGAGAATAAGTTATAAATAATTATTTTTTATTTAGAAAGAAATTTGTTATAAATATACTTATTTTATATATTTATGTGGTTATAATTAATTTTATATCAATTCAATTCTAAAATACAAGAGAAATAATAATGAACAATTCATCTTATCCATCATGGACCAGAAGAATTTACATGTGTGTTTACTACTATCATTTCTATAATTCTATGCAGAAATCATTTATTATAATTGTATAATGACTATCAAATTTCTCGATTGCTTTCGATTTGATTGAATACAAATGAATTGAAATATTGAATCTTGACACATTTTTTCATTTCAATTTAAATTATTTTTACTATTATATAACATCTTAAAAACGTTTATTAGTATAGATAAAAATTAAAAATAAAATGTTTATTAATGAATAAAATATAATAATAAAGTCTCGAGATTGATATCAAGTCAAGAAAATTAAAAACCACAAATATTAAAGGGGATATTACTAATAAAATAAATAATAAAAAAAAATAAAAAAAAATAGTATCTTATTATTGAATAGTATAAATATACCAAATTTTATCAAAATCCGTTGACATCTACACATCTGTACGGACGGACGGACAGACAGACGGACGGACAGACATCATGCTAAATAACTTTTTTTCTGTTAAGAAAATGCATGATTCGTGGAGATATGTAAAAATCTCCACATGTGAAATTTGGTGTGAAAACAATACCTCCCTTACTATCATCGGTCGGTAAAAACGAACGAATACCAATCAACATAGAGATAGATATTTTTCTTTTTCTCTTATAAATAGATAGATAGATAGATACGTGATAAACAGACAAATATACATTGAGAAAGAATCAAATAAAAAATCCTACAAACGTGTTTTTATCTATATTAAATCTTTCTTTTTTTATATTTATTTTTTTTATCAATATAAATGGAGTAAACATAAAACATTGATTGGAAATGGGATAGAATTTCATCTAGAAAAATACCTCTTTCCTATCCCATCACATCTCACTCCTGTACCTCCCCACCCACACAAACTGATACTTGGTATTTGTTTTGAATTTATATTTCCATTCAGCTCTTTTTTTTTCAAAATACAAGCATATATCACCAATATCCTACTGAAAGTTATAGATATGTTTAAAGAGCCACATATTTTATTTATTTATTTTTTATCATAAGTATATGTATCAATAAATATAAAAAAAAAATTATGATTTTCATTGAAATTAATTAAAAAATTAATAATAAATAAATATGCAGAGAGAAGAAAAAAAAATAATGCTGATTTTAAATTTAAATATTTTTATGGAAGATTATATGATTATTGGTTAATTTTATTATTCGCTTCACAAAAATTTCAATAAAAATGACAAATTTAATTAGTGAATGATTTTTAATTTGTATAAATTAATATCATCTAGATTAGCTAGTTATGCGGGTAATTAATTACCTCAAATGAATTAATATTGAAACTATCAAATTTTCTATTTCGTAAATTTTACTAATACATGCAATTTTTATTACATGAAACTTTTTCAAAGAATAAAAAATTGTTATTAATTAATAATATTTAGCATAATCTTTTGAGAAATGTAACTCAGCCAGAAGAGGGTCATTACCTACAACGTTTAGATTTTTTTACTTTAAAGTGAAAATAAAGTAAAAATAAAGATATATGTTTGATAATTATTCCCATGATTAATAATTGTATAAAACTGCTATATATAGAATTTCAACTTGATTGAATCGCTGAAAGTACCAGAATTAATTTTTTAGAAGACTGCAAATCACGCGCCAACACGTGACGTGGTACCATCAACAAAGAGCCAAACATGCGTTGATTTAATAAATATTATTTATTAATTTTAATTTATAATTTATAATTAATTAAATTTAATTTAAATATAATATATTATGTTATTTGATCCAATTCAATTTGCGAGATAGTCTTGTGGAGACACTCCAGCTTTCATAAAGATTTTTTTTTTTAAATTTAAATATTTAAAAAAGTTTTATAAATGAAATACCGATTTTACAAAATCTGCAAAAAAAAATTTAATTTTGTATTTTATTTACAGATTTAGAAAGAAAATATTTTTTTCCAGATATAAGATGGTCGGTAAATTTTGAAAAATTTTGCTCCGAGATTTTTTGAGATCTCCACTTTTCAGATGGTTTATAAAAAAACTACTTTAAGATGTCGTAAGCTTTTCATCCGCCCATAGTGACAGGATATTTTGAAAAAATTAAACTTAAGAAAATTCAGAAAAAAAATATATTTTATGTGAGGGAACTGAAGCTCCTGAAAATATATATACGCAATTTTTATTATTTTTTAAATTTTTTTAAAATAAAATAAACTTATTTTTTATACATTAAGTCAGAGGTTCTTAAACCTTTGTACTCCGCGGACCCCCACTTGAAAAAAAAATTTTTGACGGACCCCATCCCAACTTTAGGTACTTTACGTCATTTTATTAGTTAATTTCTGGCTTACGATCTCATAAGAACAAGGATATATGATGGATATTTCTAACAGTGATTGGTGAATAACGATTTTTTTGCATATAGTAGAACACATTTTATTAGAAATTATAATATTGAAGAAAGAAAATTCAGCTAAATATGAAGATGGAAACGGTAGCAATAGTTTTCTTGCACATTTCGTTGAATTTGGGTATTTGATCTCTGTTTCCTCACAAAGCCATGCCATCGCTTTTTTTATATTAATTAAAGTTTTAACTAACTCATCATTCTCGTGCACCTGTACGATGGCTTTGCGGACCTCCAGTAAAGGCTTCGCGGACCACAGTTTAAGAACCTCTGCATTAAAATATATTTTAAGAATTTTTTTTTTAAATAAAAAGAATTATATTTTTTCTTTTTATTTGTAATATAGTACATTATGTACTGTACATAATATAAAGAAATTTAATTTTTTTTCTCTCCTGGGGGGGGATGCATATTTGTTATTTATTTGTTTATTTTTGTTATTTTTAAATTAATGAATAAAAAGTTTAAAATCCAAAAAAAAAAAAAAAAAATGAATCAAAATAATTCTCCAAGAATATATTTTGTTCTTTTTCCCCTAAACAACAAGAAAAACAATTATTTGTTTTATTTAAAAAATAACAAATATTTATTTATATAAAGCTATCACTTTTTCAAGGACCTTTCTTTTTTTATCTTTACGTTGCCCTTAAGGGACTAATTCTCTATGATTAAACTGATATCCTAATTAAAACTTTCTTTACAACGCCTTCCTCTACTCTACTGTTCAATTGAATGAATTTATCCCCTCTCAAATAAAAGACCCTTCCTTTTTTCTCTATCTATATTAATAATAGAATACATATAGAATATGAAAGAAGAGATCATCTCATCATTTTCTTCATTATAATTAAAACAAATATTTCGAAGTATATAAAGAACATTAATTTATGTAAATTATATAAACTATAATTATTTTATTAATTATATGACAGAATTAAAAATTGCGTAGTTTATTTAAAAATTTATCAATCAATTTTTGATATCTCACCAGAGATAGTATTGTGATCACGAAAATTTTCGATGTCGAGATTTTGATGATTTTATACGTTTTGAAGGTTCCTGAATCATTTTCACTAAGGTTGAGAAAAATGTCTCTCTGTGTGTATGTATGTAGACAAGATTACGCAAAAGCGGTTTGAGCTAGAATAATGAATTTGTTACACGGCCATTATTCAAAATTTGTAGTTTTCTATCAACTTTTGAGAAATGTAGCTCAACCGGAAGAGGGTCATTACCTACAACGTTTTGATTTTTTTTCCTCTAAAGTGACCGTAGAAATAAAGATATAGATTTGATAGTTTTTCACATGATTAAAAATTGTATAAAACTGCTATATATAGAATTTCAGCTTGATTGAATCCCTGAAAGTACCAGAATTCATTTTTTAACACTGCAAATCTCACGCGCCAGCACGTGACGTGGTGGCATCAACAAAGAGCCAAACATGCGCTGATTTAATAAATATTGTTTATTAATTTTAATTTAAAATTAATTAAATTTTATTTAAATATAATATATGTTTATTAATCCAATTCAAATATGCGAGATAGTTGAGTGGAGACACTCCAGCTTTTTTTTTTTTTTTGCTATATTTTTGCTATATTTAGTTTTAGGCTTTTAAAAATATTATTGTTTTTTTTTCTTTTTCTAATAATTTCTACTTATTTAATATTTATTATTATTACAATATTATAGTTATTATTCATATTGAAAATATATTAATGTATCACATAATGAGGAAGAAGATTTCATCAATAAGTCAAATTATTTGAAAAATTAATATTAATAATAAATAAAATTAAAAAAATGAAAAAAAAAATTTTTTATTAATTTCTATTTAATATCTATTATTATTAATAATAATATTTACTTCTGGAAATGTGTGGAAGGAGTGATTTAGTAGTATTTTTTTTTTTTAAATAATTTTTATTTTAATGTTTAATATTAGTATTAAAAATATAAATAATATTGATGCCTGTCAACGCGGGGAGAAGAGAAAAGGGCACCGTTCAAGGATTATTTTTCCATTGAACATCAAGCGATAAGCAATTTGGCCAATTCTTTGAAAAAAATAATTTTATCTTTTAAAAATAAAATCTATTTAATATTTTTTATAATTATTTTTATTATTAATGTTAAAAATAATATTAATGTCTGATAATGAGAAAGGAATTGTTATTGATAAGCAATTTCTTTGAAATAATAATAATAATAATAATAATAATAAATAAAATTTAAAAAAAAAAAATATTTTTTTTTCATATTTAGTATGCATTGATTAGTGAATAAGACAAGACGCCAGGTAACCTGAGTCTGCGTTGTTTGTTAATTAATAACTATTTTAATTATTCACTTTAATTAATAACCATCAATGGCTGTTAAATCACTCGTACAAGGTACAATCTTACTATAATATATACATAAATTTATAATTAATTGAATAAAATCAAAGTAGTAAATTTTCAAAAACATATGCAAATGTTAAATAATTCAGTTTCATTATCAAATATGTTATTTTATTTAAACTACTTTCATCAAGTTGTGTAATTTATTTAATTCATGAAAGTAACAACGTTTTGATTGTGTATGTAGACAAGATTACGCAAAAACGGTGTGAGGTAGAATTTTGAAATTTGGTACATGGGCATTATTCAAAATTTGTATTTTTCTCTCATCTTTTGAGAAATGTAGCTCAACCGGAAGAGAGTCATTACCTAAAACGTTTTGATTTTGTTTCCTCTAAAGTGACCGTAAAAATAAAGATAGAGGTTTGATAGATTTTCACATGATTAAAAATTTTATTAAACTGCTATATATAGAATTTCAGGTTGATTGAATCCCTGAAAGTACCAGAATTAATTTTTTAACACTGCAAATCTCACGCCCCAACCCGTGACGTGGTGCCATCAACAAAGAGCCAAACAAAATATTATTTATTAATTTTAATTTATATTTTATAATTAATTAAATTTAATTTAAATATAATATATTATGTTATTTAATCCAATTCAAATTTGCGAAATAGTCGAGTGGAGACAATCCAGATTTTTATATTTTTTATAATGAAATTAAAAATCAAATGAATTTACATTATATATATATATATATATATGCAGAGGCGGATTATCCGTAAGGCAAACTAGGCACGTGCCTAGGGGCGTGTAGTTACAAGGGGCGCGCGAGCTCATAATTTTTAAAATTTATAGTATTATGATGGGCATTTATGGCCGATAGAGGGGCGCCGATAAAGTGATTGCCTAGGGCGCTCTGGACCTTTAATCCGCCACTGTATATATGTATATTCTCTTAAACTTAAAAATTATTTTTTTTCGAAAAAATGAAATTTTATTTAATTAAAAGAAAGAAAGAAAAATTAAAACCTATCAAAGAAAGTGAAAAAGTAAATTTCATTTGAAAAAAAAAAAGAAAAATATTAAAATAAATTATAAAATAACACAAATAATATTGAAAAATAAAAATATAAAATAAAATTTTTTAATTTATATATTTTGAAAAATGTATTTTATAATTATAAATAAACATTAAATTATACTTGTATTTTATTAGTTAGTAAATTTGTTTAAAAAGAAATTTAATGTGTAAGGAGAATCCAACATTTTCAATCAATATTGATTGGCATATTACGCGTAGATGATTGTGTTCAAAATTTGTAAGTATCAAAATATATATAAACTCCATTATTCACAATTTTTCCCTAAATACACATATTGTAAGATGGCTGGGCGGTCCAAGCTCCTTTAAGAGAAGAAATAAGAGATGGAACATTGGGGGAGTTCACAATTATATAGTAAAGTTGTTATTGTGTGGGTTGGTTCTCTCGTTTAAGCCGGCATCCACTTCTTACAAGAGAAAACGGGTCCGTTAAGATCCAGGTAATTTGGTAATTAGCAAAAGGGGTGGGATAGGTGTGGGAAAAGATTAAAGGTTGGGATGATCGATGCTACACTCAAGGCCCAAAATACTGCTGTACTATCGTTACAGGGATTCTACTTAACTCACTATCAAACTAAATTATACTTAGTTTAGTGTCGATTCAAAGATGTTTTCTTACTTTAACATTATTTTATTAATTATTTACATGTCATGTCGGCGGAGATTTACCTCATTATGTGTTGATTTAATTTTGTGACAACACAATCCCATGCTGCTATTATCTTTCATTTCGAAAAGTGATGGGATGCTGCTATGTTTACGATTGAGTGCTCCCATCTAGCGGAGTCTGCAATAAACACTGTTTAGGAGTGGGTGGCTAATTATTTATAAGAGGTGTTCCTCCTTTCTATAATATATAATAATATTTGTCAGAAAGTCTCGAAATTAGGAATGGGTTAAAACAAGAAGACGCACGATTACCAATTTTATTTAATTGATGTAGTACTTGGGTATGTGATTGGGCAAATGGAGAAAATATCAAAGAGGAACACTATTAACATATAAAATCTTAATAAATATACAAAATAGAATTTTAAAATGTAAAAAATTTTAAATACCTACTTAAGTTTTGTAATTATAGAGGATAATAATATTCGACAAGAATTTAAATGAAGATTGCAATCTCATCAAAATTATTATCAAAGGAAATCAAAATGAAAATATGTATATAAGACAATTATTTTTCTGGGTACAAGGCGTAGTCTATATCCTTAGAAGAGGAGAGTAGATTTAGAGTATTTGAGAATATGATTCTTTACAGCATTGATGGGCCAAAGAAAGATGAAATCATCGGGAAATGGCGGAGACTATATAACAAGGAATTGCATGATCTCTATGCATCTCCAGACATAGTTATAGACATGGTTATAAAATCAAGAATGTTGTCATGGGTAGGACACAAGATGAAAGAAAAGAATGGCGAAAAATGTATTTGAGGGGAAACTGACTGGGAAACGTCCGCTTGGAAGATGGGAGAAGGTAGGAGTTGGATGATTGTAGCTTAGGATATGGACACTTGGAGAAATGTGGTTGCTGCAACCAAAAACCCTCCGTAATGCAACACAGATAGATAGATATCGTTAATTTTGAATTATTTTTTTGCAAGTTTAAAATTTCTTGTATAAGTGCTCATCATTTATGATGATAAAAAAAAATAATAAATAAATAATAATGATATTTTTTTCAGAGACATTCTAATTATTTACAATATGCATTTTGGATGGTTGGAGGACTTTTAATTTCATTGTGTTCTTATCGACCCGTTTGGGCTTAAAATGAATTTACTCTATTCTTTTGTGCTCATCTATTGTTAAAAATATTACAATCAATGTTTAAAAAAAGTGATAAACCCAAAAACTTCATTACAATCCCTACTTTTTTTTTTTTTTGTTAAGAGTTGCTCGAAAATCCTGACCAGATTCAAATATTTTTTTAATATTATAAAAACAAAGAAAAAAAAAACAAAATAAAATAAAAAGTTAATAACATGTATGTATATCAAAACTTTCATTGCATTTCTTTTATTTCTCAACTTTTCATAAAAACAAAATAACAAAACTTTTTTTTCAATAAGTAAATAGTACATTTTCAAGGTTATCTTAATTTAAAATTTAAAAAAAGAAATCATTTTTTTTTATTTAATGAAAACAGAGATAGATAGGATAATAAATAAATCATTATATTGATTTATACATATATATATATATACTTATATAATTATAACAAATAATAATTTTAGATCAATTTAATATTAATAATAATAACAAATAATTTCATACTACTTACTGGAAATACAAATTGAAAACTCTTTCTTTTTTTTAACAATTTTCAATCTCTCTCTCTATATATAGTAGATGCTTAGTATGGGTTGGATTATAAAACAAATGGGTTTTAAAATTAATAAATGTGATGTTAATTTAATTTGGTAGCACTCTGGTAATTGTGAATAGAATATAGTTTGATGTATACAGCGACGGTTGATAAGGAAAAGAGGTAAAGTTGAATTCAATCACAATAAAAATCAAATATTAAACTAATTGTAAGATAAAAATTAATATTTAATAACTAAAGAATTTAACATAATTATAATGGGTATCGTAAGGCATTAGGAAAAAAGTAATTAATTATTAAATAAAGTTATGTATTTTATATTTTAAATTAAATCAGATTTAGTATTTAATAGCAATTGCATAAGGGTCGACCACTTAGCTGTTATTAATAAGCTAGATGAAATATTATGCGCTTAGAGATTCACGTGAGGATTCTTCGGGTTAGTTCTAATAATCCATCTTCCATGGGCTTGCAACTCCTTTGTTGGCCTCTGGGATTATCCTGGTAATATCTCACTTATGGTGATGTCTCTCTGTTCGATCTTTGGCAAAGAATGACCTTCCTGTACATCCAGAGGAAAACTCTTCCCCCTCTCCGAAGTAGCCATTGACTACCTTTCCAATAATTCACCCCTATCTTGCCAATATAAAGAAACATGTCATGTAATTTATTATTATTCAAAAGTTTAATTCATTACAATAGTTTCTCTTCTTCGCTCGAGAACCTTTCTTTATATTGTTCACAGGACTTTGTCCCAAAACGTGAGGATGTCACAATTTGTATAAATCTAGATTTATAGCATTAGAATGCTAATTTCCCTATTGAAGGGCATATATCTTGCAATATTCTTAAATATAAATGAAAATTAATAATAAAATTAAATTTAATGTTATGGTGTTGTTTTTGGCTTAAAACTCACGAACAAGCAATGATGTGTGAGCTGGTGCATTATCTTGATGCAGAATCCATGCTTCAGGCAAACGTTGCATAACTTCCTTGTAATATTCCTTATTAACAATACGATCTGTTGGCAAGAATTCATGACGCACCACGCCATTGTAATCAGTGAGCAAAACTTGCACATTTGATTAAAATTGGCGGTTTTATTAAAGCGCTTGTGTGTGTGTGTACCACTTATGAGACAAAATTGACTTGCCGAATGCTACAATCAACATTTTAAGTGCGTTGAAGCACTTTATTTAATTTTTAACGCAAAATTTAATACTTATTCTTTCATCCATTTTTTTTAAATAAAAAATCGAACACACAAAAACGTGGCTAACTTTTTCAGTTGTTAAAAACTAACTAGTAATCCAAAATGGCTGATAATGTCAACATATGAGAAACATATGTGTTCCAACATAACTAAAAAAAAAAAAAAAAAAAAAAAAAAAAAAAAATGGTAATCGAATGTAAACAGCCCGCGAAAATTCAAAATTCACCTTTTCTATTGAACAAACCTAGTATATCCAAATATATTGATTTTTTATAAATATACACGTATATACTAATAATGAAAAGTGCAATTTTTTCACCTGACATATTACATATTGTGTTAAAAATAGTCAACAGATGAAATTCTATAAAGCAATGGAGAATTTATAGATAACACCCCCCCCTCCCTCTCTCTCACTCTCTCTTTCGTATCTCTAGAGAGTATCATACCGTCACTTTCATTACACTAATGTTTTCACATACTTTATAAAAGAAAAAATATCAATGGTTTGTTTTATTTTTTATAATTAAATATGATTATTATTTTAATTTTAATGATTATACTCTTTAATATTAAATTATATGTGTACAAAGTGGAGGAAGTGAAATGGGCAATTTTGAAGAGAGCATTTCATGGTAAATTCGGTAAAGAAAGGAGAAAATTTGGAGGATCATTCCACCATAAATTCAATGAAAACATGAATATCGTTTGTTTAACGGCAGATGGCATGCGTTATTTCTTTGTCTAACAACAACGTATTATATTATTAAAAAATAAACCTCTGACTTTTGTACGTCCTACGCAAGGACAACGCCTATCAAACCGGTTCTATCAATGAGGTGTCCTATGATCAGTAGAACGGGTCCTCTCAACCTTTACCTTGATTTTCTTGATCGGAGGCGCTATCAAGTAGCTTTTCCTCAATGTTGTTCCCGGAGGCTAGGGAAACTCCCTTGCCAGGCCCGGGACTTGAACCCGGGACCATGTAAATGTGAGGCAGGTTCGCTACCCGCACACCCAATGGCGCCTTCGTATTATATTATCAACAATATTTTATCAACTTATGAAGAAAACATTCTTCAAGAGATTATTAAAATATCTCAGGTGTATTGATGAGAGATGTCATCTTATCTTGGTGACGTCACTTTTTTAAATGGAAAATATTGAATTTTTTTTTTTATGTAGATAGTTTAACAAATGACATGTAGAAAAATAATAAAACAGAATGTTTTCTGTTATTATTGACAGTAAATTTCACTACCCTATTGTTATAAAAATTCAATGACAATCGATGATAGGAAAGATTTTGTAATAAGGTATTATACAATATACATATACGTAACTACGAATACATATATAATTTAATATTTTTAAAATATAATTATGATATAATTAATAGGTATTTTAATAATTTTATGGCATTTTATGGTATTTTAATAATTATATGGCATGCAAATGAATCGTTTACATTGGCATGTCATTTTCAATGTCTTTTAAAGTAATAATAGTAGTAAAAGTAGTAATAATATTACATAATATGCTGGTCAACATACAAAACATTTCTTATCTTATTGGTAAAAGTAATATCAATGTAATCACTATTTTAAGTAATCTAGAGGGTGATTATAAAAGGGCTTTACAACTTTGAAAGCACATACATATTTATTGAAATTACTTACAGAACTGAGAAAGGCGTCATTTTATTACAAAACACTTCAAGTTTAACATAGGAGTGTCATTTTGGTTCGATGTGACTGCCCTTGGTAATGGGACATACATCTCACCGATAACGATTTCTTGTCACATTTGTGCCACGCGCTGGTTGAATAAATATTATTTATTAATTTTAATTTATAATTTATAATTAATTAAATTGAATTTAAATATAATATATTATGTTATTTAATCCAATTCAAATTTGCGAGATAGTTGAGTGGTGACACTCCAGCTTATTAATCTTAAATTGAAGTATTTTATTTTTATTAAGATAGTAAATATATACAAGTATTCAAAAGTCTGTGTGGACTTTCTTCTAAATAATAAATTATATTATAACAAACATAATACGAGTATACAAACAATCTTTGTCTAACAAAATGATACATTTATCAATTCTTTAGTCTATTATTAAGTATATTATAAAATTTTTTTAAAATTTTACATACGCAGAGTTAAGTATGTGTAATTTGCGAATTAAGAACTGATTTTTTTCCTTCGAGTCCCAATCAAAGGAAAGTAGTACTAATCAACTAAAAGAAAAACAAAAACCTCTGACTTTTGTACGTCCTACGCAAGTACAACGCCTATATCAATGAGGTGTCCTATGATCCGTATAACGGGTCTTCTCAACCTTTACCTTGATTTTCTTGATCGGAGGCGCTACTTATTACCAAGTAGTTATTCCCCAATGTTGATCCCGGAGGCTGGGTTGACTCCGTCCGATAGACCCCAGCTAGAGACATTCCCTTGCCAGGCCCGGGACTTGAACCCGGGACCATGTGAATGTGAGACAGCGAGGCTAGCCTCTCACCCAATGGCGTCTTCAATAGTAATAATTGTCAATATATTTTACTTGATTAAAATTGATCTTCAATAATAAAAAAAAGTGGGGGAGGGGCACTTTTTCATCATTACTTTTCTATTTTATACTTAGCAAGAATTTTGTTGTTGAACAAAATATAGAATTTTAATAAAAGACAGATCAAAACATTTATTCAAACGCACCAATACACAAACAATCAAGCGTGCAAAAACCAAGGGTAAAAAAGAGGGTGAGAGAGGGAGAGAGAAATCATGTTCTTTCTCTCTTTATTTATTTATTTATTTACACAAAACATAAAAATAAAAAAAATTATTTGATGAAATTGATTGAATACAAAAGAAAAATAATAATTAAAATATTGTTTGAAAAATGTTTAAATTTTCTTATTATTTTCAACATAGTTTTTTGCTTGGAACTCAAAATTTATAATTAAAATTACATAAAACTTTGTGTTCTTTTAAAATACACATTTACATTTTATTAATTATATTTATTAGGCGATATTTTTTCTAAAGTTGATTACTTTTAAGAGTTGTGGCTTTATTTTATCCATTTTATTACTATCTCGCCAGAGATAGTATTGCGATCACGAAAATTTTCGATATTGTGATTTTGATGTTTTTATACGTTTTGAAGGTTCCTGAATCATTTTCACTAAGGTTGAGAAAAATGTCTCTGTGTGAGTGTGTGTGTGTAACCAAGATTACGCAAAAACGGTTTGAGCTAGAATGATGAAATTTTGAACATTTCTATCAACTTTTGAGAAATGTAGCTCAACCGGAAGAGGGTCATTACCTACAATGTTTTGATTTTTTTTCTTCTAAAGTGACCGTAGAAATAAAGATATAGATTTGATAGTTTTCGCATGATTAAAAATTGTATAAAACTGGTATATATAGAATTTCATCTTGATTGAATTGCTGAAGGTACCAGAATTAATTTTTTAACACTGCAAATCTCACGCGACAACACGTGATGGGGTGCCATCAACAAAGAGCCAAACCTGCGCTGGTTTAATGAATATTATTTATTAATTTTAATTTATAATTGAATTAATTTAATTTAATTTAAATTAATATATGTTATTTAATCCAATTCAAATTTGCGAGATAGTCGAGTGGAGACACTCCAGATTTTTTTTTCTAAAAATATTTTTGTGATTTATAAATTTCTCACTATAGCTTTCTAATTATTGCTTGAAGTCATACATATTTAAAGCAACGTACAATATCACTTTATGGTCTGGGATGCCACCAATGTCTATGTATTGCATTAAACTTTTATCGTCAAAATTACCCAACTGGGCAATTTCTTTCATAGAATAGTAAAAATATTCCTTAAAGGATTAATTTGAACATAGTTGTTTTTTTATATCCTAAATATCAACCTTAATCATTTATTTTGCAAATTCTTCAGTAAGAAATTTTTAATTATGTCTCATATGATGGATGATATTCGAAATCTTCTAGCCAAAACAAATTTCTTGGCAATTCCTTTAAATTACTTTTTAGAATAAATAATAATCTCTCCAGGTCCGACCATTGGAATAAAAATGTGGCATTACGATTATTTTCTATTTCTTAAATGAATTCTTCAACCAGATCAGTGGTTTCCAACCTTTCTGCGCCCCCTTTTTTTTAAAAAAAAAATCTTGCAATAATCTAATTTGATAAATACTCACATAATATAGTAATTTATTTAATGGACTACAAAATCACACATACACATTACACACCCACACACACTCAATTAAGCAAACACATTTTATAGATTATTATAGATTTTAGAAAAAAAATTGATTCTAATACATTCACGCGGCCCTTACAACAGTTTCACGCCCCCAGTTTGGAAAACGCTGAACCAGATAGTCACCAATCTCATTAATTGATGTTATGCCATCATCAATTTGTCTTTGAAATTGAAAGTGCATTTGGATACTGGGACACGAACCCAACCGAACCAAACCGAATGGAACCGAACAGAACCGATCTTCGTTACTAACAAAGACAAATGTTTGTTCATCATTGCTCGCTTTCCTGAATAATTTCGGAGAAATTTTCTTCATGATTGTACCGATTTACTAGACAAGTGGGAATACGTTTTAATAAATCTTCATTGTGTTGGTGACAATTTCACCGCACTTGTTAACGAATTCACATAAATTCTCATCGATCTCCAGGCCACTAAGTCTGATTATTTTGTTTCAATTCAGCCTGGCGTTATGCCCAAAAATAATTTTGTTTAATAAATGTGCCTCCTCTCTGGGCGCGGCAAAAATTCTCTCCTTATTTCTTCGTTTTGCTCAAGTGTTTCCATTTTAAATTTTTACTATCTTGCCAGAGATAGTATTGCGATCACGAAAATTTTCGATGTTGAGATTTTGATGTTTTTATACGTTTGGAAGGTTCCTGAATCATTTTCACTAAGGTTGAGATATCTGTGTGTGTGTGTGTGTGTGTGTGTGTAGACAAGATTACGCAAAAACGGTTTGAGCTAGAATAATGAAGTTTGGTACACATGCATTATTCAAAATTCGTAGTTTTCTATCAACTTTTGAGAAATGTAGCTCAACCGGAAGTGGGTCATTACCCACAACGTTTTGATTTTTTCCCTCTAAAGTGACCGTAAAAATAAAGATATAGGGTGACCCAGCGAGTAGTTGAACAAATAAAGCCAGTTTACCACGGAACCTGTTGTAAGTTCTATACTATTAGCCGTAAAACTAAGCTAATGGATTTTTAACAAAGCTTTATTATTGTAGTTATTAAAAAAAATATTAAACAGTGCTTAACTGAAAAATAAAAAGCAAAAAAAAATTCACAACATTTTTTATGATTTTATCCCAGTGGTTGAACAGACATGTCCAGTTTTTGAACGCTCGATATTCCAGTAATTGAACACCCGTTATTTCATAGTTTTTTTTTATTTTAAGTTTAGGTACACATCCAAAACGACTTAACAAATATCTAGGCCTATAGCTTGAGCACTCATAACACAATACAAGGCTGATTCACATTCCAAACATTGCTCAATGTTTAAATTATAATAATAATAATAACAATAATACATTTATTTATTTATTTATTTCAAACAAACACCAATCGGCAATATACACATAAGATACAAAATTAAAAATATTTTTAAAATTTTTTTATACTTTTGATACGAAATTGCTTTGGGAGTCGAGTTCCGTTACTGCATACAGATTCCTGGTTTTACTTTACTTTACTTTAGGCGAGTCCGTTTGTCTTGAAAGTGTTGCTTGGATTGCACTAACATTCAATGCTGAAGGTGAGGCATCAAAATTATGATTAATTTCGGGCTCTTTTTCAATACACTCAGACAAAAGGCCATTTGTCTGAGTTTCATTAAGACATTTGCTCCGAAGCCTTTTCCAAAACTGAAACACAGTTCACGGGCCTCAATATTACCCTCCCACTCCTCCCCTGCACTTTTCTAAATTCTTCAGGTCTACCCTTGGGGAAGAGGGATTCAAGGTATAAGAGGGATTGAACATTCACAGTCTGGTGATCTTCGATGGCGGGCAACGTTCACCACTGTTCAATTACTGGAATTTGTGCATTTTAACAGTGCCATTAGTTGAACAGTCAGTTTAGAGCTCTAAAAAATAAAAAATATCTATACCTTAATATCATGCTTCAAAATGTAGTCCTTTAGCTTTAATTTAAGACCAATTCGGTAAAAATATCTCTAAAAATGACTAGGATGCACGTGGATTACTTTTACTTACCGTATTTTCAGTAGACTAGTCGTGAATGCAAAAACAAGCATTTCATTTGAGAAAAAAAATAATATCTCTGAGTACTTAAGTCACGTGCAGCAGACGATAGGTGTTTCAGTTGTGACAACATATCAACTTAAAAATAAAATAAAATTTCACGTTCCAAGCATGTTTCCTCTTGAGATTTAGGAGGATTTTTGGTAATTTGTTCAACTACTGGAAGGGGTTCAACTACTGGCTGGGTCACCCTATGTTTGATAATTTTTCACATGATTAAAAATTATATAAAACTGTTATATATAGAATTTCAGCTTGATTGAATCGCTGAAAGTACCAGAATTTTTTAACACTGCAAATCTCACGCCCCACGTGACGTGGTGCCATCAACAAAGAGCCAAACATGCGCTGATTTAATAAATATTATTATTAATTTTAATTTATAATTAATTAAATTTAATTTAAATATAATATATGTTAATTAATCCAATTCAAAATGCGAGATAGTCGAGTGGAGACACTCCAGCTTTTTTATTTAAAAATCTTGAAAGAATTGTATTTTAGGGACTTATCCCCTCTACTGGAACAGTATGAGGAAAAAATAGAAGTATTTGTTTTTGTTTAATGTAATATAAATCGTAAAACTGATCTTCGTTGGGTAAAACATGTTTGTCTTATATAATAGAGGAAGAGGCGTATTGACTGCTTGAATCCGATTGGCTTTCTCTCAAATGGGCCACGCCCCTCTATTCTCTATGAATTCTTCTTCTATTCTTAAGAGCAACTAACAAATTCTAAATAAACTTTTTATTGTAAATGTGTAGTTGGGTTTATATATATATATATATATATATATATATATATTATACTTAGATATTAATATATAGAAAATAGAAAAAAAATAGAGAAGAGAGTAGAGATTATTCCTTGGAAGATTGACAATAACATGGGCATTAGCGTATCCGTGCAATGCAGACATTAAAGAATTATTTTTTCTTTTTTTCTTTTCTTTTTTTTAATTGCAATTCTTTTTCTATTTTATAATTAAGTATCTAATTTTTTTAATCTTTTTTTTTATATGGAATTTTTTAAAATATTTTCTTGAAATGTTTTGTAATAACTTAAATAATAATAATAATATATGGTAATTTCAATTTTATATATTTATATTGATTTCATATATATAACATGTGCTTGAATGTATTTTGACCATTTGTGAAGTATCAATGCAAAAAACTTACCTAGCTATTAAATCCGAAGGTTTTGACATTTTTCTACATAAAATAACAGTTTTTCATTTAGTATTATTAAGTTATATATATATAGAGAGAGAGAGTCAGTATATATATAGACGTTAATCATGAAACGCTCAAAATTGCATTTTCAACATTCATTACTTTTTTATTTGATTTGAAGAAACACTTTTAAAAACTTATGGTGATACTGCTCCGTGTCATATACCAAATGCCTGTTTTGGTTTCAACGATTTAAAACTGATGATTTGGATGTCAATGACAAAGAATGCGCTTGGAGGACCGAAAAAGTTCAAAGACAATGAATCACAAGACTTATTGGACGAGTAGCCAGTTCAAACTTTCAGAGAGCTTAGAAGTCAATGAATCAACTGTTTCGAGACGTTTACATCCATTTTATCACAAATTAAGAATAATTATGTTATTTTTCATGACTATTAAAATAGATTTAAAATATATTTTTAATGTCAGAAGAACTATATGATAAATACGCAGAGAGAGAGAGAGAGAGATAATATAATAATAATAATGATAATCTCATAAAAATATTTTAAAAATCAAACGCATATACGTATATAGCACACAAATATATTTGATATATTTAATATATTTTAATGTTTAATAACAATTTTTATTTGGCAAACTTTCATTTAAAATTAAAAATTAAATTATTTATAATAATTCATTTAATTAATTTAATTTTGCAAATTGTGGAAAAGGTGTACATAAATATTTAATGAACAAATTATTAAATGAATAGTGTGATTTAAATAATATATATTTTTTAATAAATATTTATAAATATTTTATTATAAATATAATAGTTTAATTTCAATATTACTATTATAATTTAATACAATGGTTTCTAAATTAAGAGGCTTGGACTAATAATAATTAGATAACATTTGCCACAGTAAGTAATTTTCTAAATCATTGTTTTTTTTTTTGTTTTTTTTAGAATTAGTAAATATGTTTATTGAGTACTTGTAGTGAGTTAATTTTAATGAATATATCTATGTAGAGTATGTTAATTGTTGTTATGGATATCGTTGATATTGATTGATTGATCGATTGATTGATTGATTATAAAAACAAACAAACTATTATGCATTGAATAATAAATAATTACACCTCAGTTTTGTATTATTAAGAAGTACGCTGGCTATCTTCAGTAAAAGTTATTCAGAGGGTAAGAAATTTCAGTTTTTCTCCAAGATGCAAATAACTATGTTTAGAAATTTGGAAGAAATTTTTGGAAAATTGAGTGTTGTAAATAAATCAATGCAAGGACCACAAATGCACTTATTGATTCAAAAAGAAAAAGCTGGAGTGTCTCCACTCGACTATCTCGCAATTTGAATTGGATTAAATAACATAAGATATTATATTTAAATTAAATTTAATTAATTATAAATTATAAATTAAAGTTAATAAATAATATTTATTAAATCAGCGCATGTTTGGCTCTTTGTTGATGTTGATAAAAAATGAATTCCGGTACTTTCAGCGATTCAATCAAACTGAAATTCTATATATAGTAGTTTTATACAATTTTTAATCATGTGAAAAACTATCAAACATATATCTCTATTTTTACGGTCACTTTAGAAGAAAAAAAAATCAAAACATTGTAGGTAATGACCCTCTTCCGGTTGAGCTACATTTCTCAAAAGTTGATAGAAAACTACGAATTTTGATTAATGCTCGTGTACCAAATTTCATGCTTCTAGCTCAAACCTTTTTTGAGATATCTTGTCTACATACACACATACAGGCACACACACACATACAGACATTTTTCTCATCCTTAGTTAAAATGACTCAGGAACCTTCCAAACGTATAAAAACATCAAAATCTCAACATCGAAAATTTTCGTGATCGCAATACTATCTCGGGCGAGATAGTAAAAATTAGTAAAAACCTAATAAGGATTAAGTAATTTATATATTTATTTATTAGAAAATTTATAAATATATTTGATATCGTGGATTGGATAGGAAAGAGGAGATAAATAAAGAAATAAAGAGATGAGAGAGAGACATATTAATTATAAAAATTTATTGATTTTCGTTAATTATATAAGAAGAGAATAAATAACATGGTTTTTCTCTTTAAAATCAAAGATTCAAAATTGTATCATGCATAGAAGGCAGGTGCATTTCTATACTATCTTGTGGAAAAAAAAAATGCAGTACAGCAGCTGTTTAATAACATTGTCCCAACTGTTGCATATCTCTCAACTTCACTTTGAAACTACCCCCCCCCCTCCCCCCTCTCCCCTTTTACCCTTGAGAAACCCTTCTGCATTATTATACCCATGAGCTAATTTTGTCCCCATTTTTATTATAAAAAAATACAAGTACTTCTTTAGCTTAAGGACTTGTAGAAGTGAGCCAGCCATATTGGCCATTTAGAAAAAATTTTAATAAAATAATTAAAAATTTTTTTTTATTTCGTTACCTATTTATACAATATAATAAGTAGATTAAATAAATATATATATATATATATATATATTGAAATGAACAAACTTAATCACAAAATCTTATTATGTTAAAATAATTTTTTGAAAAATAAAATTGATCAAATCTCAAATTTCACATTAATACGTGCCTACGTATTATTATATAAATTTATAAATTGATTATATTTCATTATAAATATATTTTATTAAAAATAAAAATATCTTTTAAACATGAAAAGTATTTTTTATGTAAATTAGAAATTAAATATAAAAAAAACGAAATTTGAAATAAAAAATTTGATGCAAGTTTTGGTATAAAAGTATAAGTAGATATATCTATACTCGTTTACATATGTAGGTGTAGAAGTATGAAACTGGAATTTCCCTATAGATGTTGCTCGCTATCAGTTTAATGATCGTAAGACCGCTTCTGTAGCGCCATCTTCTCCCTCTAACAGTTGACAAAGTTTGTCAACACACAATAACCTAAGTTTCATACCCTGGTATATTTTTCTATAATCTCAAACAGGTCGAGTTTTGTGCCTACAAACTATGATTTGCGGAAAGCATTGGTTTTCTGCTATTATACGTAGAATCGCAAAGAATGCTTGTCGAAGCATACGGTGAACATGCTCTTGGCAAAACTCGATGCTTTGAGTGGTTTCAAAAATTTAAAAGTAGTGATTTTGATGTGAGAAACGAGGCGCATGGGAAATCACTAAAAGAGTGTAAAAAAAGGCTATAATATATTATGAGCTTCTAAAACCAGGCGAAACCGTTAACACTGATCGCTACCAACAACAAATGATCAATTTGAATCGAGCAATACGTGAAAAACGACCGGAATATACAAAAGGCAACCTAAAGTCATTTTGCTTCATTATAATGTTATGTAAATTAGAAATTAGACATTTATAAAAAAAAAAAAACATTGGAAATAAAAAATTCGATCTAAGTTTGGGTATTAAAGTATAACAAGTAGATATACTCGTACCAATACTCGTTTATATTTGTCTGTTGTTCAAGTCATTACTATTAGATTCACTGTGTTTTGTTTTGTTTTTTTGTATTTTATCAATTAATGATTTTGATTTTTTTTTATGATAGTCATACCACCGTTTAGAATATGTAGTTGGTTTAGTTTAGCAATATTTATTTTGATTAGCCATTTATTTGTTAACAGATAGATCTTGATCGATTTATTATTAAGTATAGATATTCGGTTATTTTATTTTTTAAATTTTTTTAATGAGATAAAAATGAAATAAAATCAAAAGATTGTCTAGAATAATATCCTAGGAACTATTATTATTTTTTAATTTTTCTAATGTGTTATAAAGCCTATATAAGCCTAATAAGTAAGTATCAAGTGTATTAAATTCACTTGAAGCTATAAATTAAAAAATTCCCCCTCATTTTTACTATCTCGCCAGAATATGAAAATTTTCGATGTCGAGATTTTGATGTTTTTATGCGTTTTGGAGGTTCCTGAATAATTTTCACCTCATATATAGGTTGAGAAAAATGTCTCTGTGTGTGTGTATGTATATTGACAAGATTACGCAAAAACGGTATGAGCTAGAATAATGAAGTTTGGTACACATGCATTATTCAAAATTCGTAGTTTTCTATCAACTTTTGAGAAATGTAGCTCAACCTGAAGAAGTACCACATTTTGATTTTTTTTCCTCTAAATTGACTCTAAAAATAAAGATATATGTTTGATAGTTTTTCACGTGATTAAAAATTGTATAAAACTGCAATATATAGAATTTCAGCTTGATTGAACCGCTGAAAGTACCAGAATTAATTTTTTAAAACTGCAAATCTCACGCGCCAACACGTGACGTGGTTCCATCAACAAAGAGCCAAACATGCGCTGGTTTAATAAATATTATTTATTAATTTTAATTTATAATTTATAATTCATTAATTAAGATTAATTTAAATATAATATATGATAATTAATCCAATTCAAAATGCGAGATAGTCGAGTGGAGACACTCCAGATATTTCTAAAAATTTAATGTAAATTAAAACGGATAGTTTTTTATTTGTATAAAAGGAATTTTGCTATCATATTAATTATTATATTATCATAAATATTCAAATTTCTATTTAATTTATATCACGCGCCAGCATGTGACCTGGTGCCATCAACAAAGAGCCAAACTCGGGCTGCTTTAATAAATATTATTTATTAATTTTAATTTATAATTTAATTAATTAAATTTAATTTAAATATAATATATTTTATTTAATCCGATTCAAATTGCGAAATAGTTTAGTGGAGACACTCCAGCTTATTATATTTTAATTTTTTTATCTATAACTGACCTAACTAAAAAATCTAAAATTCGACTAAATTTTGATAGTATATACTTATATTAAGTAATTAATTTTTTACTATGACATATGGTATATAAGTTATTAATTTAGTTACTACAATATTGAAGAAAATTACAAGAACAAAATCAGTTACTTATATAAATTTGGTAGAATATTAAATTAATCATATATATCTACATATTATTATGAAGATGAATGTATTTGATTGGAATAGAATCATTTTTTTATTTTATTAATTATAATTTATTCATTTATGTAAATAAAAATTCTATAATAGTATTTACTTTCGCTCTTTAGTCTTACTTTCATATTTATTTATTTATTTATTTTTTTTTTTTCACCCTGATAGAAGAGAAAGGAGCTCTCTCTCTCTCTCTCTTTCTATTTCTATCTGAATACTTAAATAATGAAAGAATTTTGCCATTGAAAAAGGAAGTGGAAAACATAAATAGAATAGAGACAATATTCATTTATAAATAATTTTTTTAATAATTATAATAAATAATTATTATAATATAAATAATATTATTTTATTTTAGATAAAAAGTAAACGGACCTCACCAGCACAATTCCAGTAATGCTTTTTTATTTTCTAATCGTGCGATAAGCAACTCGGCTAAATTTCATGGAAAAACAAAATATAAATAAAAATAGCATTCGAATTTATTTATTTAATATTTATTTTAATAATATCTTTTAGTTCGCATTGCAAAGTGAATATGATCGGTTGGAATGTGTGTCCGTCCACCTTGCCAGGTAATTCATTAATTAATAAGTATTTTATTCATTCTCTTTAATTAGAAAGATTATTTATTTGTTTTCTATCCACATTTTATATTAAAAAGAATATTTTAATTAATTATTTATATTTTTTTTTTTTTTTTGCTATAAATTATTTGATTTTTACCACTAAACGTTATCTAATTTTAGATGATTGATTTCATTTTTCATTTTTTAATATTCTCATTATCATCTTTGGAATATATTAATTAATTCATTATAAATATCCATCAAAAAAGAGCCAAACATGCTCTGGTTTAATAAATATTACTTATTAATTTTAATTTATAATTTAATTAATTAAATTTATAATTTAAATAGTCGAGTGGAGACACTCCAGCTTATTTTCTATTAGATATATAAGCGAATTGTAACTTGGATTATTTTTCCCAAACTATTTTATGGTTTTCAAATTGAACTTTTTCCTCTATACGATTTTCATTTTCTTAAAGATTATTATTTGGAATGAATTTTTATAATAATTACATATATAACTTACATATATTTATTACTTTATATATATATTATACTTACGAGTATATTTTTCCTATCTCGCCAGTGTGTGTGTGTATGTATGTTGAGAAATGTAGTTCAACCGGAAGAGAATCATTACCTACAACGTTTTGGATTTTTTTCCTCTAAAGTGACCGTAAAAATAAAGATATATGTTTGATAGATTTTCACATGATTAAAAATTGTATAAAACTGCTATATATACAACTTCAGCTTGATTGAATCGCTGAAAGTACCAGAATTTATTTTTTAACACTGCAAATCTCACGCACCAACACCTGAAGTGGTGCCATCAACAAAGAGCCAAACATGCGCTGGTTTAATAAATATTATTTATTAATTTTAATTTATAATTTATAATTAATTAAATTTAATTTAAATATAAAATATTATGTTATTTAATCCAATTCAAATTGCGAGATAGTCGAGTGGAGACACTCCAGCTAATTTTTTTCAAAGTTGCTCATTAAAGTATATGAATGTACGACATTCTCTTTTCCTTGTACAATTTTCATACTTGATTTGTTTTAGTATTAATTTTATTATAAAAATGTTTATCTTGGTTGTCGACATTACTGAACCCTTTTATGTTCTTGATCGTATATTCCACCACCCCTCCATATTCTGAACTTTCACCATTCTGTTCTCTTCCAATTACTTTACATCTGCCGAAATTGGTTTCCCGTTAAACAAACTTCTCACTAATTTTAAGCTTTCCTCATCCCCATTCGAGCCACATGTCTCACCAAAACTATCTATCAATGATTGAATTTGTCAACTCTCCTAATATTTATGTTACCTACATATTAAATGGTCGTTTTCATTTCATTTTTTATTTAAATGAATTACGTTCTCTAATTTGTCTAATCATATATTTCAATTTCGATTTTATATTAAATCCAATTAATAATAACCTCACATTTTGTCTTTTAAGCATATAACATTTTTTTATTAACTGTTCTCCAATCTGAGAAAAAAAAGAAAATATATTTTTTTATAAATTATTCAATTAATTATGAATAAAATTAAAAAAAAAACAAACTATTCTTATCCATAAATTATCGAAAATATATTATTTTTGTAATACATACTATATATACATATATATATCTTCTTGTTACCTACAACGTTTTGATTTTTTTTCCTCTAAAATGCACGTAAAAATAAAGATATATGTTTGATAGTTTTTCACTGATTAAAAATTGTATAAAACTGCTATATATAGAATTTCAGCTTGATTGAATCGCTGAAAGTACTGGAATTAATTTTTTAACACTGCAAATCTCACGCACCAACACGTGAAGTGGTGCCATCAATAAAGAGCCAAACATGCGCTGGTTTAATAAATATTATTTAATAATTTTAATTTATATTTTATAATTAATTAAATTTAATTTTAATTTAATTTAATTTAAATATAATATATTATGTTATTTAATCCAATTGCGAGATAGTCGAGTAGAGACACTCCAGCTTTTTTTTTACTTAAATGTATACGAGGCCTGTTCAAAAGAAAAAGTTAATTTTGAATTTTCGAGTTCGATCAAATGTAAAGGTTTTGTTCAAGTCGGAATCGAAGAACGAACTGATGGCCATAACGAAAAGCGCATTTCAGAAGTGTTTCGACGATTGGAAGAAGTGCTGGTATAAGTGCTTGTATATCTGAGGGGAATTACTTTGAAGGGGATAAATCAGATATTGATGAATAAATAAATACTTTTAGAAATAGTTCAAAATGAGGTGTCCTTTGGGCCCTCTCAAACTTTACCTTGATTTTCTTGATCGGAGGCGCTATCAAGTAGCTTTTCCTCAATGTTGTTCCCGGAGGCTGGGTTGACTTCATCCCATAGACCCCAGCTAGGGAAACTCCCTTGTCAGGCCCGGGACTTGTACCCGGGAATGTGAGGGAGGTTCGCTACCCACACACCCAATGGCGCCTCCCTTTTTTATATTATATTATTAAAAATAAATATGCCTATATCAAAAGAAGTAGACTTACATCGTAAGCCGATCAATTAATTCGAAAATATTGAAAATTTTCAAGATTCATTCAATACTATATATAGATGATTGTGATTTAGTTAATTTTAAGAGGTATAACTGGTATTTTATTTGATTTTTTTTATTAATAGGGATAAATTTCATGACCAGAAACAAAATTAAAAATAATTAGAAATCGCTAATTATGATTTGAAGTTGTAAATATAAAAATCCAATAGAAAACAAACGAACATTCAATCGTTTTATGGATTAATTTGAAAATTTTCCAAAAAAAAAAAAAAAAAAAATTTTTCCATAAAAAAACTAATTGCTAATCTTTTAAAACACAAAATATTGGAATCGATTCAAACATTCTTTAGTGATTAAATTATCAAAGACCGGTATTTTCTTTGTTTCTTTGTTTATGATTAATTTAATTTATTGATTAATTTCAAACAAAACAGATTATATAATCCTCAAAAAAATCCCTTTTTGATGCAATATCGTCAAAGAAAAGACCTTTTCTTAATTCAGGTCACTCGTAAGTTGTTTGTGTTTATTGTAAATTATTGTCGATTTTCAGGGCGTGGCAGGGGTTAAGGAGGATACTTGATGTATCTGTGAGGCTTGTGGATGAGGAGGGGGGGGGCAAGGTAGAGTGTTAATTGGCCAATTTAATTTACTTGAATCGTAAGAAGATAAAAAAAGACAATGAATTCATTGAATTTATTCAAAAATTTCAATTATATGTTGATCATCCTATGATTTGTTTATTTTTTTTTTATAATTTATTTAAAACAAGCAACCAGATATTTAAATAAAATTAGGAAATCTCTTTCATAAAGATTAAAAAGAATCTATCTAAATAAAATTACTACTTCTTTTACATTATCTTAAGAAATTAAAATATTAATACCCTAGATCAGTGATTCTCAACTACTGTGCCGCGGCACTTTAGTGTGCTGCGAGATTATGAGGTTCTTAAACATTTCCGACTTTTTACCGTCCGACGATAGTAAGGGAGGTATTGTTTTCACACCAAATTTCACATGTGGAGATTTTTACATATCTCCACGAATCATGCATTTTCTTAACAGAAAAAAGTATTTTTAGCATGATGTCTGTCAGTCCGTCCGTCCGTCCGTCTGTGCGTATAGATGTGTACAGCCTGAACGGCTCAACCGATTTTGATGAAATTTGGTATATTTACTTAATGCATCAGTGGGATGAATTGATCAACTTTTGGTGCAAATCCGGAAACCGGAAGTGGTAGTATTAGCGATCGACGATAGGAAGGGAAGGGTTATTTTCACACCAAATTTCAGATGAGATTTTTTTATATATCACCACAAATCATGCACTTTGTATTGGTTTTATCCTCAGGAAAATCATATTTATTAGTTTTTTCTTGATTTAAAATTATATGACGTCATCCAGCCATTCATGACGTCACAGCCTGGTCTTGCATATATATTATAAATAAAATAAAATTAAAAATGTTTATATTTATTATTTATTACATTAATAGATATATTAAAATTATTTGAAATTGTTTCTGTAGTTGGAAATTAATTTACTTCAAACCGTCGGTCGGTTCGGACCTGGCCACAGGTCAACTTATTTTTCTAAATTTTCCCAATTTGGTTCTAAAAAAAAAGATAAAACGTTTTTGGGATCACTTTTTTTCAATATGGTAAACTTTTACATTTGGTGTGCCGCCAAATTTTTAAACCATTAAAAGTGTGGCGCGGTAAAAAACAAAAAAAAAGTTGAGAACCACTGATCTAGATCAGTGCTCCGCAACCGGTGTGACGCGGCACACTGGTTTGCCTTAAAGGAGATACAGGTGTGCCGCCGCGATCAAATGAAACTTAGAAATCCGCATATAATATAATTATAAATCAAAAAAATATAAATTTCTTATATTCATGTATCTCCTTTAAGGCAAACCAGTGTGGCGCGTCACACCGGTTGCGGAGCACTGATCTAGATGATGAAAATAAAAATGAAATTTGAAATTTTTTTAATATATATTATTAACCAACCCAAAAAAAAAAAAATTAAAAATAACACTTTTCAATTGAACCCCCCTTTCTTAACTTACCTTTCTTTAACATTTTCTCCTTCTCCTTTACAAGGTTCGACATACCCAAGGCAAATATTTAATTCTAAAAAACAAAAATAAAACCAAGTCTAAAACAAGCTGAACAATATTGAAGATCTCTCACGGGTACTTTAGTCAGCAGCAGCTCCGGCAACAACGACAAGTTCAGTCTCCCTTGTTTCTCCCTTAACGTCCCTCTAGCCCCTCTCTACATCAAGTCAAAAGTTTGCTAACTTCAAGAAGCACAAGTTTCACTCTAGTATAATTTTTTTTTGTTTTTTTTTTTTGTTTTATTTATATATAAGATAAATCAATATGGCAAACAAAAATCTTATAATTTTTTATATAATAGAAATTTTTCAATTAATTTAAATTTCCATTTATTAAAATAATTATCTATTTATATAAAATAAACTGTTCTATACTATAATATTTTTAATACTACTAAAAAAAAGGTGGTATTTATATATATAAGTACTACATATGTTTACTAATGTCTTATTTATTAACAAACATTTTAAGGTATTTTTAAGATAATATGAATCGTGCAACTTTTATAGATCTCTATTTTTTTTTTGTCAAAATCATTTTAATTGTTTCTTGGTTAATTAAATTAATTAATTAATTCAACAGGTGTCAATGAACATCAAAGGAAATCAAAATCACAACAAAACTCTAAGTGGTTTAGCAATCTGACTTTGGATAACTAAATATAATCTAGCTATCTATCTATAATATCTAGTACCTGGTTCGGTCATTAAAATATATTATTCCTTTATATCGGGTTTGGCTGATGATATTAATACCTGATTCACCGAACCGCCGTTCAAAAAATATAAAAGAACATAAATTAAAAATAAATCTGGAGAGTCTCCACTCGACTATCTCGCATTTTGAATTGGATTGATTAACATATATTATATTTAAATTAAATTTAATTAATTATAAATTATAAATTGAAATTAATAAATAATATTTATTAAACCAGCGCGTGTTTGGCTCTATGTTGATGGCACCACGTCACGTGCTGGCGAGTGATTTGCCATGTTAAAAAATTATTCCCGGTACTTTCAGCGATTCAATCAAGCTGAAATTCTATATATAACAGTTTCACACAATTTTTAATCATGTGAAAAACTATCAAACATATATCTATTTTTTTACGGTCAGTTCCGATTGAGCTACATATCTCAAAAGTTGATAGAAAACTACGAATTTTGAATAATGCCCGTATACCAAATTTCATGATTCTGACTTAGACCGTTTTTTCGTAATCTCGTCTACACACACACATACACACACACACATTTTCCTCAACCTTACTTAGTGAAAATGACTCAGGGACCTTCAAAACGTATAAAAACATCAAAATCTCGACATTGAAAATTTTCGTGATCGCAATACTATCTCTGGATAGATAGAAAAAATAGTCATAAAATATACATCCCTTAAACGTACGTATTAATGGACTGAAAGACAGAAAAGTATGGCCTGTGGATATAACATAATATATATTTCGTAATTTGATTTTATTTATATTATATTTATTATTGAAGCGCTGTATGGCGTAGTTTCTGACGACATATAAATTTCCTATTCTAGATTTTAAATAAAATAGCAAATACTCCTCTAGGAACCAATAAAATTATTATTAGTATCCATCTTAACATTCCACCCTTGAATGAATACCTGCAGAAAATCATAAACAGTTTTAACAAAAAAATCCAGTTATTTTAGATTGTTTTTTAGTTTTTAATTTTGTTGTTTTTTTTATAAGTTTTTGTTATGTTAAAAAAGGTCTTTTTTTCAAATATTTTCCTTTGATATTTGGACATAGAAATAAATTAGTTCTTTAATATAAATAATGTTAAATTTGATAAAGCAATGTGACAAGGAAATTCGAAACATTTACCAATAAACAATAAAAACTGTGCATGTAGCGTCTTGTGCGAAATTATATATAAACTAGCTGCTCAGAGCGCCTTCGGCGCTCTTCACACCTAGACGGGGGCTCCGCCCCCTGTTCCCCCGAGTTGTACATAGTATTTGGTGGTTGAAAGTATTAAAAGGTTTTCATCCATTTTGTTTCAATCAGTATATTACATAAAACATTCATTTCTTTTTGTGTTCTTATTTAAAAAATATATTTTAATTTAATCACTATATTAATTATATATATTATTATTGTATATGTTATATCTATCTACCTATGTGGCTCAAAGATACTCTAAAGTTCTTAGCCGCAACAACCACATTTCTCCAAGTGTCCCTATCCTGAGCCCTTATTCCATCTCTCTTACGTCCCTTCCTACGCGTCATTGGTTTTCCAAGCGGACGTTTTCCAATCGGTCTTCCCACCAATATCTTTTTCCTCTCCCATTCTTGCCACGTGCCCTGCCTATCGCAGCTTTTTCCCTTTTATAACCCTAACTATTTCTGAAGATGCAGAGAGGCCATGCAATTTCTTGTTATACAGTCTCCCTCATACCCGGTGACCTCATCTTTCTTTGGCCAATAAATGCAGGGAAGAATCCTATTCTCAAATACTCTGAATCTACTCTCATCTCCAAGGGTCATAGACCATGCCTCCCACCCATATAATGCAACAGGCAAAATAATCTTTTTATATATTCCCTTTGATAATAATTTTGAAGAGATAAGCCTCTTTATTGCAGATAACAGGCGTTTCCCGATTGCAACCCCGATTTAAATTCTTCTCAAATATTATTATCCTTCGTGATTACATTCAATTTTTCTACATATTCAAATTCTACATTTTGTATCTTAAGATTTTGTATGTTAATACTCTTCCTCTTTGTTACTAAATATTTTTTCTTATCACTATTAATTTCAAACCTCCATTAAATTTTCCTCGCTATCTGTAATTGCAATTGCCGAATCTCCTATTATATTTAAGTCGTCTGAGTAACCTAATATTTTACAATTGATTTCCGCATCTTATTCTTTCTTTACTACCTTCAAGAGAAATTTGAAGATTGAAAATTTGAAAAAGTTTATGCTGATCTATATTGAGTCATGCGTATGTTTTACTAAAGTCTACAAATAATTAGTGAACAGAAATATTGAATTCGCGATTTTTTTCCTAATATCTGTCATAATGAAAATATCTTAATTAATGTTGATCGATTTGGCCTGAACCCGCAATGATATCTCCTAATATTTCCTCCGCCTATGGTTCTTAAGTATTGTATATGTTATAATAGTGAAATAGAGTATAATATTTCTTGATCATTACATTTTGGTATTTTATTTTCATTGCTAGATTATTATTGAATATTTTTAATTATAATGAAACTTGAGACAATTTATAAAAATTAACGGTATAAAACTATAGATAAATGACCAATATATACATTCATTAATAGTATTAATTTAAATTAATTGATTTATTTGTTTTTTTTATTATTAAGTTCATTTATTAATTTTTTTAGATCATAGTTATTTTCCTTAAAAGAAACTTAAATTCTGTGGTGCTAGGGGATTTGAAAATTATTCGTCGCAATATGAAGATTTCGCTTACAGTTTCTCTCATGTCCGACCTCCAGCCAACAGTTATTTTCTGTTAAGTTTTTTGCTTCTCTTAATCATGTGATCTATATATTTAATTTTTTTTGATTCATTATAATAAAATTTAAACAAATAAAAATTTTTACTTTGTTAATTTATATAAATTTCAATATAAACTGATTGTGAGTGATACGCTTAGCCAATACTCTGAATATTTTGTGTACAAAAATATTGAATGTTCTTAGCGAGATTTGATATAATGTTGTACGATTTGTCCTAAATCTGAATTAGAAGAAAATTATAAATTGCCTCCTCTTCCAGCCCAATTCATTTACCCACCCATGTTGCATATGGCATCTAAATTTCTTAAAACTCCGTTTTTTTAATTTAAAATAGAAGGAGAGAAAGAGTTTTAAATTATATTCGAATAGTCTATATATTCTATATATCAGTATTTTTTTTCTGAATTTAATAGCAAGTTGATTTTAAAAATTTTCCATTCTTAATGCATATGATTGATTACATGTGTTAAAATTTAAAAAAATTCAAATATTCTAATTTTTATATTTATATATACAATTTAATATTATTTTTTATTAATATCATATCAAAAAAAGAGAATTTATTAAAAATTAAAAATAAAAAAAGAAGCCTATTAATAAAAAATTGAATGGTGATTTAAATATTTTATTAAATTAATTAAAATGAGACCTTTTAGAATAAATTATTTAATTGAAATGATATTTAAATATAAGAATTTAAAAAAATATTATATTCTTTGTTTGGCAATTGTTATTTAATTATGTGCAACATGATTCGACTTGCACAGAGCATCGTTATTTTTTATTAATATCACATAATAAAAATGAATCTTTTAAACATAA
Organism: Labia minor; assembly: GCA_963082975.1. Classification (NCBI taxonomy): domain Eukaryota; kingdom Metazoa; phylum Arthropoda; class Insecta; order Dermaptera; family Spongiphoridae; genus Labia; species Labia minor. The sequence goes on along the minus strand of OY720345.1, from coordinate 6,859,670 downwards.
TAAATAAAAAAGACATTTTAATAAATTTAAAAAATATACCCAATTTAAAAATGTCAAAAATTTAAAACAACTTTATATCATCATATTTTAATTTTTATAAAATATATATATATATATATTTAATTAATAATAGAGTAATTAAATTAAAATAAAAAACAAAGATAATATAATTCAGTCATTTTAATTCAGGTTAAATAATATTTTTTTTTATTATTCAATGATAAAATTTATATATATATTATAGAAAAGAAGAAATATTCAATTAAATAAAAAATAATTTAAGATAAAAATATGATCTAATAAATATTTTAATTAAATTGAGAACTTTTAGAATAAATTATTTAATTGAATTGATATTTGTATATTAGAATTTAAAATAAAAAGGGAAATATTATAATAATTCTTCGATTGGGAATCTCTATGATAATTCATTGTTTGAAATGATTCCGCTAGGCCGACAGTGAGCCGCGAGCTACTCTTGAATGAACAACACGGAGAATTATATAAACTTTAAAAAATTAATTTCTGCGGTTATTGATAAGATATTAATAAAATTTATAGCCTATGTTACTCTAGAGGTATATAAGAATATTGTGATGTAATTTCAAAGAAATCGGTTCAGCCAATTCTGAGTCTATAAAATAGTAATTTTCCGGACAGACAGACAGACAGACAGACAGACAGACAGACAGACAGACAGACAGACAGACAGACGTGAAAAATTCTAAAGTCACTTTTGGATTCTAGAGGTCATGAAACGCGAAGATATGCAAAAATTTTTAAATTCTGAGCAATGTGCAGACAAAAACCTTTTTTATATATATAGATTTATATGTGAATAAAGAATCTTTAAAATTAAAAAAAAGCTTAATAAAATTAACATTATGATTCATAATACGATACGTATAACAAATTCTTACTCTTGAAACTTAAAATTTATTTTGCTATGAATTTTCTTTTGTCTCCAATAAATTCCTAATCTTGGATTGTTCTCTCCCAAACTCGTATTTAGGAGTTAATTATTATTTATTTAAAGATTTATATAATGATAATAGAAAAAATAAACTTTTTTCATTAACTTAAGAATAAAAAAGAAAATTGACAGAGCTATTTATTTTTAAGTACTTTTAAGATAAATATTTTGTTTAATAACAAACAAAAAAAAAAATAAAAGAATAAAAATTCTTTATAAAATACAATTATGTATGAACCATTTATTTTCTCATTTTCTTTTACAATTATATAAAAAAAATGATATTTAAGTTTAAAATAAAATTAAAATCAATTCTTTAAAGAAAAAATAATTAAAATATATAATATAATTCAGTTAAGGATAATTTTATATTTTATAAAGTGATCTTTGTAAAATGTGTATTAGTCAAATTTTATTTTTGATAAAAAAAAAAAAATATTAAATTTTGTAATATTGGGTACCACCTGGAGTTATTCTCATCACGATCCATTGTTGCTTATGGTTGCTTGTTTTTGAAGTAGTCCTGCTGGTGCAGGGTTGTATAGAACCAGGGCTTGTTCATGTTCCTGGAGTCGGAGGCAGCTGATGTTAAATTAGATTTATTAGAAAAATCCGTTCTTGGTTAGAATCGAACGCCGACTTCTTGTGTAGAAGGTTGCCACGCTACACTCTCGGCCAAGCCTCCTCCTTATATATTGATTTATTTATAGGATATTATTGTACAAATGTTCCGCTTAATTACTTGTATAGTGATGGAAAAATGTTATCGCCATGAGGGCGCTGTTGTCACGCAATCAACCGGTTAGGAAAGCCCATTCATTTACGTCAGTGATTGTCAACCACTGTGCCGCGGCACTTTAGTGTACCGCGAGGCTCTTAAACATTTCCGACTTTTTTCCTAAATTTTTTCAATTTGGTTCTAAAAAAAAGGGAAACCGTTTTTGGTACCACTTTTTTTCAATATGGTAAACTTTTACACTTATCTTTTTCTTTGTGTGCCGCCAAATTTTTTTCAACCGTTAAAAATATGTCACGGTAAAAAAAAAAGGTTGAGAATCATTGATTTACATCGTGAATTTTGTTGACTATTTTTTGGATAGACATTACTGAAGAAATTATAAGAAAAGTAGAATCTCTTGGCACTTCATATCAATGTAATAATATTACTTGATAGCAAGTACATACTCTCCTACAATTCCCTTGGGATTTCTTTTTCTGGAAGAATTTTACTTTTAATTATTAAATTATTAAAATAATAATTAAAATGATAATCAAAAGATATTAAATCAAATAATATTTCAAATTATTATACTTTTTTTCTAAAACGAATTTCTCAATAATAATTCATTCTTTCATACATTTGAAAATTTTCACTTTCCTATTCATCATCATAATCTTAATGTGTAGTTGAAAACTTTTCAGATCCAACAAATTGACAATTCATATTTTAATGATAAATTAATATAACTGATTTTAAACAAGAAAACATTTCTGTAAGCATTCAAATTTAATTGGATTTTCATTCCTATCATACTTTAACGCCACCTTCCATACTTCAACAATTTACTCACCTGTTTGTAAATTAATATACAATTGTAAACCTCTATTCTATGTATATTTATACTAAAGCACCTTAGGGACTCAAATGTTTCCAAATCAATTCACTCTCTTGGCTGTACCATCTATTCATTCAAATCGATTGGCAGAGAGGAAATGAAAGTTGTTAAGTGTCTCTCTCTCTCTCTCTTTTTCTCTCTCGCTCTGGGAGAGAGAGAGAGAGACACATTCTGTAGGGATTCAGGAAGCGAAAACATCTAAAGCAACGTGTTAATTTCGTATCATTTCCTTTTTTTTGAAAAATATATATAAAAAAATAAATAAATAAATTAAATTAGATACATTTTAAATAAATAGAAATAAGCTGGAGTGTCTCCACTCGACTATCTCGCAATTTGAATCGGATTAATTAACATATTTTATATTTAAATTAAATTTAATTAATTATAAATTAAAATTAATAAATAATATTTATTAAAACATCGCGCGTCTTTGGTTCTTTGTTGATGGCACTTCGTCACTTGCTGTTAAAAAATTAATTCCGGTACTTTCAGCGAATTAATCAAGCTGAAATTCTATATATAACAGTTTTATACAAATTTTAATCAGGTGAAAAATTATCAAACATATATCTTTATTTTTACGGTCACTTTAGAGGAAAAAAAAATCAAAACGTTGTAGGTAATGACCTTCTTCCGGTTGAGCTATATTTCTCAAAAGTTGATAGAAAACTACGAATTTTGAATAATTTCCGTATACCAAATTTCATTATTCTAGCTCCAACCGTTTTTGCGTAATCTTGGCTACATAAATACACACACACACATACACAGAGAGACATTTTTCTCAACTTTAGTAAAAAATGATTCAGGAACCTTCAAAACGTATAAAAACATCAAAATCTCGACATTGAAAATTTTCGTGATCGCAATACTATCTCTGGCGAGATAGTAAAAATTAGAGACCTAATGTTAGGAGATGAATAGAAATCACTAAATGTTGTAGGGAATGAAAGAAAATTAAGATAATTAAACTTTTATATTTCGAATTAATTTCCCCAATTATGATATCTTATATATATAAAAAGGTCTTTTGATTTTATTAATAAAATAAAATAAACATCCAAAGTCATTATAATTCATTCACGTTGATAAAAAAAAAATAAATACTAATAATCAAGATATTTCATTTTATAAGAGTGAAAAATACTTTATTCCTCATCCTCGCTCTTCCTCATTGGTGGTAATTCAACAGGTGTTGATTTAATTCAATTCTTCATTGCTAATTTCAATTTAGGTTTACTGAAAGGTTGTGTAGTTTTTAACACATTAAAAAATGAAAGAACATTTTAACATGAATAAATACTTTTAATATAAAAAAAATAATTAAATAAATATAAATTTATTATATTTTTAATGCGTTACATATAAAATATATTGGTTTAGGTTTTCGTGAAAGTTTATATTAATTAGAAGGGTAATTTTTCACAAATCTGGAAGCTTCAGGGATTTGGATAAAACTTTACCAGTGGCTTCCTTTTTTAATTCCAAAGAAACTTTCGTTATGCAATATTTCTCGGTCGCTTCTAGTTTACGAAATAAAAAAATTTGCATATAAATCCATTGACATTCAATTTAGCTATCATTTTTATGTTTTATTCATTTGGCTAGTAGAGAAGTTCACTAATTATTATTTAATTAATTAATTAAATAATTTTTCTATATCCAACAAAAATTAGTGAATTAGTCAATAAAACATTATTAAATGGTTGCTCACTCATAACTACAGTAGTTTATCTGTCAAACTGTAATAATTTTTATCTTGTAAATTAGAAGCTGCCGAGAAATATTGCATAAGGAAAGTTTCTTTGGAATTAAAAAAAGGAATACACTGTTAAATTTTTATCCAAATCCCTGAAGATTCCGTGTTTGTAAACAATTACCAATATAAGAAGTTATTTCCGGGTTACAAATCCCCATTTGACTCTTTTGGTGTGTCACTTAAGACCCAGAATCATAAAAATTCTCTCCTAAAATAAATACTCTTTTGAATATGGCACCAAAATGGGCGTCGAAAAGTCAAGACTCAACTTTCACATTTAAACATAAAATAAATAACCAGTGATATATTTGTAAAATAAGAAGTAAGGGAACGCATAGTGGGAGCAAAAAAGTCCTATTTTCAGAAAAATATTTTTTTCCATAGAAGTTTTTATTATTTTTTTTCTTACTATACAAAATATTAACGAACACAAAAAAAAGAAAGAAATTCTAACAGTTGATTTAAGTGGGAGTTGTCGGGACATGAAAAAGTACTGGAGCGCTTTCCAGTTCTGAAAAAAGGTAAGGGAACGTCGTTCTCCCGCGTTCCCCTCCCAATACACCACTGAAAATAACCAGGAAATAACTTCTAAATAAAGTAAATACTTACTCAATTAATTTAATTGATTGTAAATTAATATTTAAAAATGGCAACATAGAATTAATTTGGAAATTTTAAAATCTCAATTGAAATCATACAATATTTAAATATGTATAATACAATTTTACAAATACATTCCCTTTCTTGTTTATTATTATATGAATCAATATATGTAATTAAATTATTATTATAGGAGATCGGTAGGTGTATATATATATATATCTTTGTATGATGTTGCGGTCACCGAGAGAAATTGTAGTTTATTAATAGAATAATACAATTATAGTATTACAAGAGAATAGTATTAGCGATAGCAGAAGCGGGAGGACGTCGATAGAAAGAGAAAGGAACAGTTAATATAATAATAAAGTTAATTATTACTTACTTACATTATAATACTCTCATTTTTTCACATTTCAATATATCTTATAAAATAATTTAGATATATTAGTTCACTTTGGAACGGGCTTGTTCAATCTATTTTCATTTTTTTTTTCTTATTTTGATAAATTAATTAATTAAGAAAAATTTCTCTACATTATTAAATTAAACTTTTAATCTCATATCGATTATAGAGAATTTAAAAAAGAAAAAATATTAATTAATAGACATATCGCTTGTCTCAAGATATAATTACAACCTACGAGCCAGTAGGTGAGCCAATCTAAAAACATTTAAAAGTAATAAATGTCAAAAGTTAAATTAATTACAAAATTTATTTGGATATGTTTGTTTTTCTTTCAAGAAAATGATATCATTTCAAGTGATAAGTTAGTAGAAGTAAAGTGATAAAATTATTAGAAATTCATTTTTTCTATTTTTTTTTTTTTTTTCTATCCTTCGTTCTTTCATTTTTCATCACCTGTTAAGTCTAATAAGTTCTAAAAGATGAAATATAATAACAATTAATAAGGACATAGAATATATATATAAATAAAATATGTATATTATTTGGAAAGTGGCCTAATTCCGCTTTTCATTTTTTTTGCCGGTTACAATGGGTACATGTACGTACAACTTCATGTTATTTATCAGTGAAGTATTTCAGGTGGTTTATATTCCAAGTAAATACGATAAATTTTTTAAACTTAAGTTTTCAGAATTATTTCAATAAATAATTAAACCATGTAGTTTGAAAGTGGCCTAACTCTATTATATACTTACATCAATGACATTAAAAAAAATAATTTACTGTCCAAGATTATTACAAATTGGAATTATTAGAAAGTGTAAAAAAGGTAATAATTTTATTGTAAATGAAATGAGACAAAATAAAATTTTGTTTCGACAAAATTATTAGGAGATGCTATTTTTAAACGCACAAAGAATTCTTATGAAGAATCAGTAAACTAACTGGTTAAAACTACGTTGGATACGTTTTGTCAGAAATGAACCGTATAAAATTTTCTCTAAGACATCAATGAATGAGAATGAAAATTTTAAAGTCCTGTAGACCAAAGAAATTCCAAAATTTTGTATTGACACAACTTTATAAAAATGTCAGACCAATTTAGAACAACAAAATTCAAGGACATGATTGACCTATGATGGAATATACCCATGGAGGCCAAACCATGGCTCTTTTCGAGTTTATTGGGGCTCAATTAAAAAATGTAAAGTCATGACACAAAAAAAGGTAACATTTTCGATTTTTTTTTTAATTTTTTCAATATGGCTCTAAAAAAAAGTAAAATCTTTTTGCGATCAGGCTCTTAAACATTTTCGATTTTTTTTTCAATATAAGTATCACCAAATGTGGCACCCCTAATATATACCACTGGCTGATAATTTCTTCAAATCTCTTTCACATAAATGAATAGTAAATTGTTTTCTAATAAATTTATCTTTATAATTTTGTATGTTTGGGAATTAAAAAATGTTATGAATCGCATAAATTATGGTTCCTAAGTGTTTTAAAGATATGTAAAATAAATTCAGTACATATTGTTTGTTTTTTTTTCAATTTGAAGCATCTTAAATTATGTTGAATGAACTTGGGCACCTTCAAATTTTATAATGAATCTGGTTGTTAATTTTGAAAGTGTCCTAACTCCATTCTCGATAAGAAAATGCAAATTATTCATTCAATAATTGCCACTATTTTAATGGGAACTATAAATTTAACACCCTTCTACACTGCTTAAGCAGTATGACTCATTGGGATCCTATACGTACATTTTTAAATTCATTGAAAAACAAACCCTTAAATATTTCGATTTGAAGATAAATGGAGTTAGGACACTTTTAAAATAACCAGCTCATATATAAAATTTAATAAAATATATTTTTGTAAAATAAATGTTAACTTAACATATCTTGTATGTCACATTATGTACTAAATAGGTACACACTTTAAAACTTTAGAATTCCAGACTGTTAGTATTAACACCAGTACATTTATTATGCATTAATTTTAAAGAAAATATTTTTTAATTTCATCAAAGTACCTTTGGTTTCAAAATAATTTAATTAAATATTCACTTTAAAACTTATTGAAATTTTATATGAAATTTATTAGACTTGTTCTAAAAATAAAAATCTTAATAAGTTTTAATAACCTATTATCCCACATCTGTAAGAATTAAGAGTTAATTTAAAATTTAGGTCATCCAATAAAGCTGTCCTAAGATGAACCCATTTCCCCTATTAATAATATTAATAATAAAAAAATAATAATATTATATCGTATAAAAATTTAAAAAACATAATAATTTAATTTGTTTAAAGCTCATTAGAGTATTTTGGCGTGCGGATATTGGACGCAAAATATTTAGGTGGAGGGGATATTTTTGTAACGTCAATTGTAGTGCACACTTTTAGCTATATTTTATTGTTAGTGTAAAATTTATTTAATTTTTCTACTTCGTTAGTGATCTCCTGTTTAGTACAATGGCAGAGCAAAGTGATCAATCAATCATATTATGGTGTATTATTTTCGAAAAGGGAAAAACGCAACCCGAGCAGCGAAAAATATATACAATGTAAACGGGGAATCTGCAGTTACCGATGGAGTCGTACAAACGTGGTTTGCCACATTCATAAGTGGAGAATTCAGTCTTAAAGATTGCGAGCACTTCGGACGGCCTGTTAACAACTGGCAGGGCCACAATATTGTCTGTGGTTGACGAAAAGCCACACTTTACACTACATAAGATACAACATAATTAATTTTGTTAAAAATACAATGACTATTTATAATTGTTAACTTTGAGAAGTAGCATTTTTAAATAAAATCAAAAAATATTTCCCCTGTAACGTAGGCAACCAAATTAACCGAAACCGAACGAACTATTGTGACAACCAAATCTTTGTTTATTTTATTATTTATTTGATGCTTGACCATTTTTATTAATAGTTTATATTTATATTTATAATATAATTGATATCAAATGGGACTGGAAAACCTTAAACAATAATAGTAAATAAAAACACAAAAATATCTCAAAAAATTATTGACAACTTAATTTTATATATTTTATATATTTTAATAAAAACAAATAAATATATTTCTTAATAAAACTAAATGATATTTAGATTATCTGTGTATAAAATATTTATAAAATGAGATGAGAGTGAAATAGACTTGAAATAATATTCCATTTAATTCCTAACTTATAGCATGTAGTTAGTTGAAGGAGGATCAATATATTGCGTATGTTATAAAGAGAAGTAGGAAAGGGCTCCAAGGTAAAAGAAGAATTCTCTCTCTTAACAACTCGTCAAGTATAAAATAAATGCCTGAAAGTCTAATCGCCTTAGGAATTCAAAATACCTAATTATCTTAGGATATGCATATACTATCATACAAATACAATGTAAATACAAAGAACATACACATTTCTTGTTAAATTCCCGTAAATTAGTTTAAATTAAATAAAAAGAAAAAAATTACAAAATAAAAATTATAAAACTTAAAAATAAATATAAAACAACCTCCAATTTTACAATTTTCTAAATTTTATGTAAAGTATCGGTAGGTATATCTAAATTGAAATAATATTGCAATAAACTGTGTGTGAATCGAATAGATTAAAATATTTATTCTTCATTCTTTTGTTTTTTATTGATTTTATATTGAATTTATTAAAATCATTTAAAAATATTATTTTATACTTATATGTTCAATAATTAGTATAATATTTATCCCCTGTATAAACTTGAAAGTCATTTGTATTGGAGGAGGGAGGAGGAGAGGGGAGAGGAGAAGAACGGGAGGGGAATGTATATTTTACTTTAATTATTGATTCATAATCTTAATATATTTTTTTTCTAGAAATTAAATTTAAAAATATTTATTTAATTAAAATTGAAAAAAATGCTTATTCTGCAGTCGAAACGTTGTACAGTTATTTTAATTTAATAAATAATTTATACAAACAATGTGGTCTTTAAATAAAAAATCCCTTAATAATTGATTTAAGTGAATGTATACAAAAATAACAATGTTTCTTTTCTTTTCTTTTTTTAAAATAATGAAACAATTCCTATGAGAAATGAAAACAACAACAATAACATCAAGAAGGACATTACCAAGTGGTTTGTTATTTAGAAAAGGGGTATGGACAATGGGACTGACGCTATTCAACCATTCCATCACCATCCTTCTCAATTTCACTTTCTCTTTCTCTCTCTCTCTCTCTTACTCACCCACCTCCTCTATCATATTAGCCCTGGTGGCTGCTGGCGTTTGCATTGATTGATTGTCCTTAGTAACAGATACAAGGAGAGAGAGAGAGAGAGAGAGAGAAAGAGAAAGAGGGATCCCATCCACTGTGTCACTTTAATGACCACTGAATACAACTGAACAATGTTTTGTTTCTCAAAGATTTCCTATTGTATTATGGTAACATTAACTGTCTAGTGTTTATCATTTATAAAATATTCTTTAAAAATAAATAAATAAATGTTATATTTATAATATAATAATAATAATAAAAAGAAAAGTATTTAAAATTTTTTAACTTTTACTAACTTAAAATAAAAAAATTGAATTATTATTTACTCTATCTTAGTGGTTCCCAACCTTTTTGGACCAAACTTCGTAATGCCGGCTTCATAATTCGCTCCCCTATAAATTTTAACAGATAAAAATTCAAAATCATTTTTTTTTTTTGACAACATATTGAAAAAAATTGAAAAAAAAAGCGGAAAAAGCCTGTTCGCAAAATAATTTTAACTTATTTTTAGAGTTGAAAATGATTTCGCCCCCCAAAATACTATTGACTCCAAAAATAACTTATCACCCCCAAATTTATCGAATTAAAATTGTACTAAAAAGAATAAAATAATAAATAAAAAATTTTAAAAATAACGTTTTTCTCTAGGATTAAAAAGAATAAAATAATTTTTCTATAAGCCTGACAAAGTTTATGGATGAATTGCTTCATATTCAACTAAAAACGTTGGGTGCTTTTAGTTTTCATTTGCTTTTTATAAAATTTATATGCAATTAAATTTCTTTATAGAGCTAAAATTTACGAGTATATATCCTATACTTAACAAGTTCATTAACAAGTAACACTATTTCTTCTAATATAATTAACCATTTTGGATTTGATTGATAATATGTAAATTTAATAAAAATTCTTTAAACTTTGATACAAATTTATTACATTTAAAAATAACAGATTAATTTCTTAGCTCTTATTCTATCAAGTTTATTGCATGATAAAAAATTTTGTCAGTTTATGTTTTTAATAAAATTTTACAAAAATTTGACTTGATTATTCATATAAATAAATAAAACTAAATGCGCCCAACGTTTTTCGTTAAATATGAAGCAATTCATCCATATACTTTGTCAGGCCTATAGAAAAATTTATTTATTTTAGTCCAAGAGAAAAACGTTATTTTATAAATTTTTTTTTATATTTATATTTTTTTTACGTTTCAACAACTTTCATATTAGTGCATACTCGTATATGAGTAGTAGGTATAATTCCACTTCTAAACCACATCAATCATTGATAAAAGTCAATAAAAATATATTATTTTTTTCTTTTAATGAAAGTACGTACGTTAGTAGAGAATTCATACATAAAAAGATTATTTTCTTATCACTCTTATAAATTGTTATAGAAAAAACAAACTATTGTTGAATTTGACCAGCCCTTTTTTTGAAATGTGATTTTCTATCCACAGGGCATCTATTGATTATATTTTGTTAGTTTAATAATATTTCTATCAGTCTGAAAGGGTCAACAACAATTCATTCCATCACATTTTCATTCTATTTATTTCTCTCTGAGGAACTGTTGATTAGCTAATAGCTCACTCCAAATAAATGTCAAGCAACCAATTGTTAAAAATTGTCCTTATTTCTTTGTTCAATCTATTGATCATTTTTGGTGAATAAAAAAAAAATTATCGAGTGAAAAAAAAAGAGAAAAAATTAAAATTCTTTAATTATCTAACAATTGGAAGATCAATATTATTATACGTTATATTTAAGGTGTAAGTATCAATGTAAATTACTTTTAAATAAATTATTACAACCAAAACAATCAAATGGATTATCTTTTTAGGCTCAGTTTCAATTGTAGTTCTGTTAATTTAACATTATAAATACAATCAATTAAATTAAAACACTAAAGTTAGTAAAATTTATTTTTCTATTAAGAATTAATATTAATAATATTCTGGCTATTCTTAATAACAATTATATTATTAAATAGTGCATGTTTTAGTTTAGTGTTTAGTTTCGTAGATTATATATTAGTGAGAACAAATAATATTGTTCAAAAATTTTCACTTTTGTCAGTAAATGTTGTATGAATTGAAACTTGATGAAAGAAGTAAATGGAGATCATTTGATTGAATTTTCTGCATAGTCGCAATGTTTCTCGAAATGTTCATTTGTTGGTGAACGAATACAAATTGATGTCATTGAACAACATTGTTAAAATTTTCCATTGCTTATTTTACGAATGATTGATGAATAGTATACAAATGTCTCTAATTCATTTTCACCGTTTTGAATGAAATTAGTATATTCATGACCATATTGCACTCTCGAGATAAAAAACGATTAAGTCCCTAGATTAGTGATTCTTAAACATTTTGAATCAGTCACGGCCACCTGATACTCAGACCGTTTTTACGATAGTAGTATTGCGATCACGAAAATTTTCGATGTTGAGATTTTGATGTTTTTATACGTTTTGTAGGTTCCTGAATCATTTTAACTAAGGTTGAGAAAAATGTCTGTGTGTGTATGTGTGTATTTATGTAAACAAGATTACACAAAAACGGTTTGAGCTAGAATCATGAAATTTGGTACATGGGCATTATTCAAAATTCGTAGTTTTCTATCAACTTTTGAGAAATGTAGCTCAATCGGAAGAGGGTCATTATTTACAACGTTTTGATTATTTTTCCTCTAAGGTGCCCGTAAAAATAAAGATATATGTTTGATAGTTTTTCCACATGATTAAAAATTGTATAAAACTGCTATATATAGAATTTCAGCTTGATTGAATCGTTGAAAGTACCAGAATTAATATTTTAACACTGCAATTCACGCGCGCCATCAACAAAGATCCAAACATGCGCTGATTTAATAAATACATTTATTAATTTTAATTTATAATTTATAGTTAATAAAATTTAATTTAAATATAATATATTATGTTATTTAATCCAATTCAAATTTTGGAGATAGTCGAGTGGAGACACTCCAACTTATTTACACTTACAGGAACATGAATATATTTGGTAATTTTAATAGTAAAAGCGTGCAAAATATCATAAATAGGGTTATTATACATTTTTTTGATTAACCAATGTATGACTATTATATGGTTAACTATTCTATCTATGATCTCTATGAATCTACAGAACTCGGAAGCATCCACATTTCTCCAAATGTCCTTATTTTGAGCTCCTGTTTTCTCCTATCTGAATTATATTGTCTGCCCATATGGTCTACAAATAGAATTTTTTCCAGTCTATTATTTTGACTATTACTACGTGTCTTACCCATTGCAGTTTTATTCATAGTAAATTTTAATAACCCTAACTAACTATGTCTGGAGATGCATAGAGATCATGCAATTCCTCGTTATATAGTCTCCGTAAGGTTATAGGCTTGCTCCTCACATCCTCTACAATACAACCCGCAAAATAATTGTTTTATATATTTTAAATTTTGATCCCCTTTGATATTAATTTTGACATGACTAACAATTAATCAAAACAATTATTTTGGTGACATTATTTGTCGTGTCAGTAGACTCATCGAACTGAATGTTAAATTTTCTGAAAGAGCTTATTTTTATATTTGTTTCACACATTGGAAACTTTTGTTTGTGATTCCCTTGTAGATAGTCCACGCCCCCCCCTCCTCTCTCCCTAAGAAACACTGTACTCTAAACTATGGTATTATAAATGACAAATTGAGCACTGAATGAAAGTGATGCTATCCAACTGAAAGGAATGAAAATGTTTAACAATCTAAATTGTGCATTTTTTTTTAATTAAAGGAGAACCTTTGTTCATTGGCCAGGACGTTGGTTGGTTAGTTGTAATTATAATATATGTAGGTACCTACATTTAGAATATCAACAAGTATTCATGACAATTAAATACCTGCTTTAGTGATATCAATGGTAAAGAGATTGAATGATAAAGAATTAATTTCTTTTTGATAAATGATCATAAAAAAAGAGAATAATTTCCACAAAATCAATTTGTTTAGTAGAGTTGGCCAAATAAATCAATAAAATAAATTAATTACATAAATTATATTAAATAAGAAATTACTCTACCAATATTATCATACGATCAATATTTGAAGAAAGAAGATTTAATTTCAGAAAAAATATTTATTCATTCATTTAAAAGAATTTATAAATTATCAATTAAGTATATCGATATCAATTACAATGTTATCATTTGACAGTGGAAAATGTATTTTTAGACAACTTAATTGAAAAATTTAATAATTTAATTTAATTTATTATTATTATTATTATTATTATAAATACATATTTTTATTTTATTAATTAAATTCTTAATTAGTTTGATAAAATGTTGATATAATATAAATGAAATATAATTTTAATAATATACATATATATGAAATATAGGATTTTAAGAATAAGAAATAATAAGTTGACCTGTGAGGAGGCACAGAACCGACCGACGGTATGAAATAAATTAATTTCCAGCTACAGATAATAATTACAAATAATTTTAATATATCTATTAATGCAATAAAAAACAGATATCGATATATCATAAATATTTTTAATTCTATTTATAATAGGCACTGGCTGTGACGTCATGAAGGGCTGGGTGACGTCATATAATTTAAAATTAGGAAAAAACTAATAAAGATGATTTTTCCCGAGGATAAAACCAATAAAAAGTGCATGATTCGTGGAGACATGTAAAAAATCTCCTCATGGAAAATTTGGTGTGAAAATAACCCTTCCCTTCCTATCGTCGATCGCTAATACTACACTTCCGGTTTCCGGATATTCAATCCAAATCCAAAATTTTCGATGTCGAGATTTTATTGTTTTTATACGTTTTGTAGGTTCCTGTCATTTTACGCATAAACTTTTTGAGCTAGAATAATGAAATTTGGTACAAGGGTATTATTCAAAATTCGTAGTTTTCTATCAATTTTTGAGAAATGTAGCTCAACCGGAAGAGGGTCATTACCTACAACGTTTTGATTTTTTTTCCTCTAAAGTGACTGTAAAAATAAAGATATGTGTTTGATAATTTTTCACATGATTAAAAATTTTATAAACCTGCTATATATAGAATTTTATCTTGATTGAATCCCTTAAAGTACTGGAATTAATTTTTTAACACTGCAAATCTCACGCGCAAACATGTGACGTGGTTCCATCAACAAAGAGCCAAACATGCACTGATTTAATAAATATTATTTATTAATTTTAATTTATAATTTGTAATTAATTAAATTTAATTTATATATAATATATTATGTTATTGAATCCAATTCACATTGCGAGATAGTCGAGTGGAGACACTCCAGGTAATTTAATTTTCGCTAATAGTTTGGGGAGGCTATGAAGAAAACGTATATTTTTCATTATTTCTGTTTATTATAATGAAAATACTTCAAAAATATAGTAAATAATATAACAATAACATAGTATAATAATAAATTTAAAATAAGGGACAAGCTACCTGTAAACGGGACTGTCCCGTTCAAAACGGGACTTATGGTCACTTGATATATATATAAAGTATATTATAATTATTAAAATATGGATATAATATAATTAATGATAGGTTACATTTCACAAATTTTATATAATTGACTTAAAATCAGAGGATATTGAATATTACCACAAATTTCATTTAATTTATCAGTGAAATTAGTGATTAGTTAAAGGATAGAGAGAGAGAGAGGGAGATATCAATTTAATTTAAATTAAATTAAAATAAAAAATCAATGCGTATGGGTTTTATTATAATAAAATGTTCAAATAAATATAACTTGCATAAAAGAAGAGTAAGTTATAAATATTTATTTGTAAAATTAATATTACTTATTAAATAAGTATATCGTAATTTGATAAGGTTGAGAAAAATGTCTGTATGTGTGTATGTGTGTATGTATGTAGACAAGTTTACGCAAAAACGGTTTGAGCTAGAATTATGAAATTTGGTATACGGGAATTATATATTCAAAATTCGTAGTTTATTAATAACTATTGAGAAATGTAGCTCATACGGAAGAGGGCCATTACCTACAACGTTTTGATTTTTTTTTCCTCTAAAGTGACAGTTAAAATAAAGATATATCTTTGACAATTTTTCCTATGATTAAAAATTGTATAAAACTGCTATATATAGATTTTCAGCTTAATTGAATCGCTGAAAGTACCAGAATTAATATTTTAACACTGCAATTCACGCGCCAACACGTAACGTGGTCCATCAACAAATAGCCAAACATTTAATAAATATTTTTTATTAATTTTAATTTATAATTTATAATTATTTAAATTTAATTTAAATATAATATATTATGTTATTTAATCCAATTCAAATTTGCGAGATAGTCGAGTGGAGACACTCCAGCTTATTTTTTTTTTCATTGATTATGTTTTATTGATGATATGTTGAGAGATGATGAGACATGAGAGAAGGAGAGGGAGAGGGGGGGGGGGAGGGAGAGAATCATTTCCAATCTCCTATTTACCA
Organism: Labia minor; assembly: GCA_963082975.1. Taxonomy (NCBI): domain Eukaryota; kingdom Metazoa; phylum Arthropoda; class Insecta; order Dermaptera; family Spongiphoridae; genus Labia; species Labia minor. The sequence continues at coordinate 6,843,532 of OY720345.1, read as the reverse complement.
AATGGCTTATTGAACAGGTGATGAAAGGAGGTGGGTATGAAGGGTGAGTTTCCGTTCTTGTCAATTGACATTTATACTAAAATAATAATTAACCTGTAGAAATGGTTCCATTTCTATTAGTAGTCTTCTCTTTAATATATTTTATGTAATAGAAAATGAAATTGATTGATTATTCGTACAATGATAATAGACAATCATATTATTTTTTCCATGATAAATTATCAATTTATTCAATTTTTTTTTTTTTTAATAAAACATTTATTTTTATTGTTTTTATATAATATTGATTTCAAGTCCAAGTGAGAAATATATATTTAATAAATTATTTCAAAAATAATTTAACTTCATTATTTCTCTTATATTTAATGATTTGATTTTGAATCAAATTGTTTATTTATTTAATTATTTATTTTATTCTTCTTTTGTTCTCATTTATAATTATAAATAAATATTTGTATATTAAATCATTTTAAGTGGAATCCATTTCGAATATATATATATATAAGATGAAAATTAATTGAAGAGAGATATTTTAACAAAATCATAAATAATAAAGAGAGAGAGAGAGAGAGATAAAATGTCTCTTCAATTTAAATCAAATTTACTGTATAATGTATTTCATTTATTTATTAGTAAATGCTTAGACTGCCTTTGACGCTTTTAGCACCTTGCCACCCTTCCAACCCCCACCCACCCAAACACACACACACTCACCCCCCTATACCCCCGTAGTGATGCATAATATTTTGTTGAAAGTCTGAAGATATATATTTATTTCAATCAGTACATTTATTAAAACCTTTCATTTTCTTATTTTTTTTTTAATTTAATCAATAAATTAATTGTATGCAATACTGCTTATCATTTATTTTATACTTTTTTTTATTTTAATTTGACAAATGGTGTATATATTGATTGTGTTGTTTTGTTAGTTCTATTGGCATTTTGCTTTAATTATTGTATTATATATGTCGTATATTTAGATACCATCCTTAAAAATAACCTTATCAACGTATAACGAAACGCTTTAGAAATAGGAAATTCTTTGATGTACATACACCAACAACTTCTATTCTCTTCCAACTTATATCTTATATTCCTCTTTATATTTTCTCAATTATTTTAACCATCATTTTAAATACTTTAATAATTAAGTGGGGGGAATAGAAAATCTATAGCCTTACAATTTGTCGAGACAGGCCGAGAAACAGACATGGAAAATTCTAGATAAATTTATTTGGAAATTCTCCACGTGTAATGCAACGTAAAATTATATAAAAATTTTCTAATGATATTTCTAAGCAATATGCTACTCGTAGAGGCACACACATCTTCTATAAAATATATATAATATCTATAAAAAAAAACCTCTGACTTTTGTTCGTCCTACGAAAGGACAACGCCTATCAAGCCGGTTATATCAATGAGGTGTCCTATGATCAGTATAACGGGTCCTCTCAACCTTTACCTTGATTATCTTGATCGGAGGCGCTACTTTTTATCAAGTAGCTTCCCAATAATATTGATCCCGGAGGCTGGGTTGACTCCGTCCCATAGACCCCAGCTAGAGAAATTCCCTTGCCAGGCCCGGGACTTGAACCCGGGGCCACGTGAATGTGAGGCAGCGACGCTAGCCTCTCACCCAGTGGCGCCTTCAATATTATATCTTCTAGGGCAATAAAAGTGAATTATAATTGAACAATCCACACTTAAATTATAATTTATGACATAAATTTATAAAACTGAATATTTATTTATCTATCTTAGTAGATTATCGAAAACCGACATATTAAAGAATGTATCTTAAGCTCAACAAAACTTAACTTTGCCCATGAAAGATCATTCATGTGAGGAAAATGGGTATCTTTTAATATCGAGAGAAAATCTCTGTGGGGATTCTGGCTAAATTAATAAACTATTTCTAAACTTTAATAAAGTTTATAGGTCAAAATATTTAAATTTTAATTAGAATTTGTTTAAAGCAATATCTTCATTAGGTTTACATTTATAAAAATTTTATTCAAAAATATTAAATGAAAAAAAATTATTATTATTTTTCCAAAGTATGTATGTTTAAATAAATTGTGGTTAGAAAAAGTGAGGAAAAACTAGCTATAGAAATTTGATGAGATGAAAATCAATGGAGAAGCGATAAAGATGGTAGACTAAAATCCCAATGGGTAGATAAATTAAAGAAGAAGATGAGACAGAATTCGATAGAGGTGGATGAGGGTAGAGATGGTTAGAATATTCCAAATGGTTTTTTCTAGAATTGAAGGCGCCATTGGGTGTGTGGGTAGCGAACCTCCCTCACATTCACATAGTCTCGGGTTCAAGTCGCTGGCCTGGCAAGGGAATTTCTCTAGCTGGGGTCTATGGGACGGAGTCAATCCAGCCTCCGGGATCAATATTATTGGGAAGCTACTTGATAAAAAGTAGCGCCTCCGATCAAGATAATCAAGGTAAAGGTTGAGAGGACCGGTTATACTGATCATAGGACACCTCATTGATATAACCGGCTTGATAGGCGTTGTCCTTTCGTAGGACGTACAAAGTCAGAGGTTTTTCTAGAATTGAAGACACTATTGTCAAAACAAGGAATTGTAAGATTCACGTTATTATATGTGGATATTTTATGAATATTTCAAGTGTAATATTCCAACATGTTTTAACAAACATAATTTGTCGAAATAATTTACAATTTACATTTTCTGGAAATTGAGGATATCCTAATAATTTCTAAAAAAATGAAAAATATTTAAATAATAAAACAAGAAAGATATTTCTTTTAAAAATGTCAAAAAATTTGCTCAAAATCCAATTAAATATTGGAATTAATACAATGAGTCCACACAACAACAATCTAAAATCAAATCCAAGAAATATAAAAAATATTAAACAATTTTTAGGAAAGATATATTTTTATCACAAATACAGTCCAAATTTCTTTATTAATATAATATTTAAAATTATAAGCCTTTTTTTTGTACAATATAAAAAATATTAAACAATTTTTAGGAAAGATATATTTTTATCACAAATACAGTCCAAATTTCTTTATTAATATAATATTTAAAATTATAAGCCTTTTTTTGTACAAGATAGCTACAAGGTATACAAAAATATTAGATAAAATATTAACGCTAAAGTGGGATAGGGGGCGGTGGAAAAATCATGACTATTTTATTGCTGCACGTTAGTTACTTCATAAAGATTTTGTATAACTTTATGGTACGCCATCCATATATATATATATATATATATATATAAATTAATTTATTTTTTAATATATGAAAATAATTATAAAAAGTACAATTATAATCAATAAAATATATATATTGAAAATCATAATCAATATAAATATAAATATATATATATAAAGAGAGAGAGAGAGAATTATTCAAACACAATATTTCCATTTGGATTAAATTCCCAAAAGACTTGTCTTGTTCGAGATAGAAAATTACTGACATTATACATTCATATTTCCAAGTACTTTTTATTATTCTTCATCCAATGATTAAATTAATATTTCATTGAAAAATTAGTTTACCTTAAGATGTTTACCTGGACATGAAAATTTATTTATTCGAATATAATAACTATAATAATATCTTATTCAAGAAAAATATAGGAAATATAATACAATATACTAAGATATATTACGTATAAATGTATATTTTACTTTTCTTATACATATTAATTTTATTTTTAAATACTTAAATATAAAATAATTGTATTATTAAAATTATAAAAAAGATGTCAATACCACTGAATAAATAAATCAATATTACAATTCTTTTATTTTTATCACTATTATAGATCACTTGATAATAAATCAATTGATTTTTTTAAAAAATTAATTCATTTTTTTTATTTTCGATTTTTCGATAAAATTGCTTTAAACAATAATATTAATGAGAATAGTTTTTTTTTTTAAATAATAAATCAATAATAAGATGGAAAAGAAAAACAAATTTTACTTGTTATTTGTTTATTGAATCAATAAATGAATTAATTATATATAATATACATATATATATACTAACTACTCAGACCTCCTTTAGAGATTTTCGCACCTAGACATGGCTCTGCCCCCTGAACCCCCGAAGCGATACATAGTATTTGGTTGAAAATCTGTATACAAAAGGTTTTTAATCATTTTATTTCAATCAGTTTATTAAAACATTCATATCTTTTTATGTTCTTATTTAAAATATATTTTAATTTAATTAGTAAATTAATTATCAAATATTTTATTGCATATGTTATAATAAAGCAAAGGTGATACTATATTGAAAAATCGAAAATGTTTAAGAGCCAAATCGGAAAAAAATTTTACTTTATTTTTTGGGAGGAAGGGGGGGGGTTCGTAGTCACAGAAAATTACGAATTTTCACTGAATTAAAACTTCATTAACAGCTAAAAATATAAATAAATAAATAAATAATAAAAAGAAACATTTTCTATATAAAATAAAATTAAATCTAATTAATAAAAAAAAACTAGTACGTATTATTCAAATTTGTCTTGTAGGTAGTAAAGGAAGAGTAAGATGCGGGAATTAACTGTCAGAAACTTTCGAAATTTGGAATGGGTTAAAACAAGGAGATGCATTATCACCAATTTTAGTTGTGGAATATGTAATTAGCCAAAATTGGGGAGAAGTCAAACGGAATCGAATTAAACAAAAAAATTAAAGTATTAGGTTACGCAGACGACTTAAATATAATATGGAGATTCGGCAATTGGAATTAAAGATAGCGTAGACAAATTAAACGAAGCAGGAAAAGAGGTGGGACTGGAAATTAATAATGCTAAGATAAAATATTTATAAACAGAGAGGAATGGTATTAACACACAAAGTCTTAACATACAAAATGTAGAATTTGAAAATGTAGAAAAATTTAAATACTTAGGTTCTGTAATCACGAAGGATAATATCGTAATATTCGAGAAAAATTTAAAGCCTGTTATCATGCAATAAAGGGACTTATCGCGTCAAAAGGGGATAAAAATTAAAATATATAAAACAATTATTTTATTGGTTGTATTATATGGGTGTGAGGCATGGTCTATGATCTTAGGTGACGAGAGTAGATTTAAAGTATTTGAGAATAGGATTCTGCGAAGCATTTATGGGCCAAAGAAAGATGAGGTTACCGGGGAATGGCGGAGAATGCATAACGAGGAATTGCATGATCTCTATGCATCTCCAGATATATGCGTAGTTACAATTATAAAATCGAGAAGGCTACGGTGTGCAGGACATGTCGCTAGAATGGGAGAAGATTTTTTCTCGATAATATTGGTTCACATTCATCACGTTTTTTTTAAAAAAATTTAGTTATTCGGAATTGAATTTGATGACTTTTTAAAAAAAGAGTTGAAATGTGTCATTGCAACAAATTAATAGCATTAAGTAGTTGCTGCTTCATCAGGATGGTTTTCTTTTTACAAATTGTTTTAGTTTTATCCACTTTAATGTTTTTGAATTACTAATGTCTTCTCTTTCTTTTTCTTCCTCTTTACTTCCACCACTCTCGATAGAAACACGTTTAGCTCATCTCGTTGCTCATCTACTAAACACTTGTTTACTTGCTAACTCTGAGGTACACGCTATGATGTTCGGTAACGAGTTCTTCAATGACAGTTTCGTCTATATCAAGAACTAGAGATTTTCTTAGTGACACAATTTCTTCGACAGGCTCCTCACTTCACTCGCAACATCTTCTTATCAGTATCTTTCTAAAACTATTTCAGATCACAATTTTTGTCAAGCAGAGTTGAGTGTTTTTTTTTTTTTTTTTTTTTTTTTTTGTGACAACTTGTCATGATGAGCAACGTATAATGTTGCTGATCTAAGGCAAGCAATGCGCAGACTAGGGGGACTTAGTGGGACAAATTCCCAACAAAAACGCTCATGCTTTACAACGTAAACCGAACACACGACCCTTGTAACCCAAAGTACTACTACTGTACATTTATAAAATATAGAATATAAATTACAATTTCAGTATTTAATAGATTAATTAATTCAAACTCAAGTTTCATGAATATAGCAACAATCTCATTCCTCCACCCATCCCTATTCTAATTTATTTATCATCATTCCTATTCTTATTTAATTATTTATTTTTCTTTTCTTTTATGAACTAATTCTTATATATATATATATATATATATATATATATATTGTATTATTACTCATTTTCCACTAATAATGTTATTTATATATTATGATTCACTAAAATTTTATTTTTTATATTGATAAATCTTAATGGTAAATTCATATATATATATATCAAAGTTCATTGTTATGAACTGAAAATTCTTATTTATTTTTAGGAAAAAAGCTATAAAATTATCTTATCTGTCAGGGTAAACCTGTGATTAAATCCCAATCGTGCATATCCAGCACGAGAAACCACCTGCAAATTTTAACTTTCCACCTCTCACAATATTAATTCTAATACAAAATATTTACAGGTTAATCTACATTAGAAATTTTAGCAAATTTACACAAAAAAGTGAATTAAACATTAACAACCAGAAATTGATATTTTTTACAAACAGTTTTCAAACTAATTAGCCAAACCGAGTACCATAAAAGTAATAAAACTTTAAACTTAAAGTACTCTACTAGTTGCGATACTAACTAAAATATAACCATTGGCAAATGCCTCGTATTACGTTAATCACTCCAAGTACTACACATTAGATCAACTGTATCCATTACACATTTGATATGATTGTCATTGTCTGAACTCCCTAAGAGATGAAACGTTTGACCACCTTTGGGAGATGGAAAAAAAAACTGTCTCTCCCACAGAGGGTTAAAATTTATAAAAATTTATAAAATAAGATATAAAATAATAAATTTGTACCATATTTTGTCTCTTTATGTGTGTGTGTGTGTGTGTGTGTTAAGAAAGAGTTGGTATATGAGTGGGTGGGTAAATTGGAATAGGGAGGGGGGGGGGATTTTTTTTTAAACTCTCTTTCACTCATTCACTCACTCACTCACTTCCATCGTGAACAGAATGTAATTAAATAGAAGGTAGTAGAATCGATAGCATATGACGTCACTATGGGCCAGCGCACCCCACTCATCCCACCCTTTCAACTGTGTTGGGTTGGTTGCCTGCTTGCTTACTTTCATACACAAATACACAGACACATTCATAAATATATATATATATAGTGTGAATATTAATACTAGATCTACTCACATCCCTCTCTTTAGTCTTTTTTTTTCACTTTATCCCTTTCTCCTCCCCTTTGCCACCACTCTCTTTTCTCTTTAATTTCCCCTTTCCTTCCCCATTCTCTTACAAATAAACAAACAAACACAATTTTCATTAATCGAAATCAATTTTCTTTTTGTTTCAGGTGAGTGGGTATCTTGCTTGTATTTATTTTTTATCCATTTATATAAATCAATGGAGCGCAGCCTCACACGTAAGTACATTACCTCCGCATCTCCCCCACCATCACAACTCTTACCAACCTCTCTAAAATAAATTACAAAATGTATACATTATTATATAATATAAAATAAAAAAAAAATAATGATTTTGTATTATCATTTTTAAATATATTTACGAACAACTTTATTCTATTAATAATTTAAAAAAAAAAAATTATAATACACATTTATATATATTCAAATATTATATTAATCAATATTTCTCTCTCTACCTCCTTTTTCATTCTCTTACAGTTTCCATTGACTTAACTTATTATTATCATTATTATTAATAAAATCAAAAGAACAAAAATAAACGTATTTCAATAAGCAACAGGTGTCCTTGAAATCTATCCATCTAATCAACTTTTTTATTTATCTCTTTTTCATTCTTATTACTATACATTTTATTACAAAATCTCATAAAAACTGAGATAAATAGAATTAGTTATATATGTTGATATATATTATAATATATATCTATATATATAAATTAAATTAAATAAATAAATAAACATATATATATATATGTATATATATCTAATACTTTTAAAAAATATTAAAAAATATAGTTCATTTTATTAATATTTTTACTTATTTTAAGAAAAAAAAATAAATAAATATAAATATTATTTTTTTAAATTTAAATTTAAATGTACTGCTACCTAGAGTAGGAAAATATATACTATTAGTTCTGTTTTTGACCACCAAGTAGCGAGAGCTGTTGAAGTTGATTCATTGAGCTTCAATAAGGTCCGCAAGATGGCAGAACAATATTAACCATATTAACCCACAAAAATATAAAAATATAAACTCACAATTCTTTTATATTTCTCTAAATTAAATAAATATAAATTTAACGTAATCTAGCCATTAATTTTACATACATTTACTAAATTAATTTATTATTATAAAAAAAAATGTTTATAAAAAGCTTACGGAAAATAGTAAAAATAAGATTTCAAATTTATTTTATTTAGATACAATGTCAGACAAGGTTTTAAGTGATAGGGCAAAACAAAATTTTGTGGCGTTTCATATTAGAATACATATACAAATTTACTGCAAATTAAAAAAAAAACAGTAAAAAAGCATAAATCAAAATTACACAATAAAGAAATAAATTTAATTATTCATATTATTATTTATTACATAGATACCTACTTACTGAAATTGATCTAACGTAAAAATAATAAAAATTAATTAATTCCACAATGAATACGTAACAATTTTTTTTTTTATATTTTATTGTAAAGCACTGAAAGTGTTGTTTATGCAAAGTGATACGCTTACAAATTATTTTTTCAAAATAAATAAAAATTAACTTTTTAGGGATTAAAAAGCATTTGCCTGTATCATTAATATTTTGTGATAAACGCCATAAAAGTTCTTACGTTTCATTATTATTATTTGTTAATTTTTGTTTTGGTCTATTAATTTATTATTTTTGAGTTTTTATGAATTCTCTTACTATACAAATAGTTTGTTTTTTTTTTAGAAATAATATTAAAATTATTTAATCTGTTGACAATAATACAGCGTCGTAATAATTAGCGTTGTGCCCTTTGTTTGGTAATATTAAAGAATATACAATTTTTCGCTTGCTAAAAAAAATCGATGTTTCATGAAAAATGACCAATTTTAAATTATAAAATCTAAAAAAATAATGAATGTAAAAACAATATTTTATTTTTATTTCGACGCCCCTCAAAATTTGCCCGCCAGGCACATTATACGGTGCTGTTGACCCATTAATCTATCTATCTATCACTGTGGTTTTACAGAACTCGAAAGTTGTTCGCTACAACAACCACATTCTTCCAATTATGTAACCATACTTCACATTTATGACAAAAAGAATCCAAATCTAACTAGAATTGATTGAATTATTATTCCCTGCATAAATTCAATCACAATTATCATCTTGTAACATCTAACAACTTGCTGAAAGGTTTCATTTATTGACACTATGAAAATTTTACTTTCAATCTGAAAATTTCTTTCTACCTTTTTGAAAGCACTCAATACTATAATGAATATCCATGGTATCAGGGGATACACTTATTGACCAATAGAATACAAGTAATGTAAGTATTTAAAACTACTTGTTAGAAATGTAGCTAGAGTCTATCGTAGGAAACAAACACTTTCTCATCAGTGACCTTCCCCTAAATGTAATGGAATGATATAATATACCAAATTAATGAAATGTAATAATATATAAGTTGTTGATTGATACTATATTTTATAATAATTATATATTTTTGAAATACTGAAATAACTTTCCAGAACTATTAATAAATTGATTGTTTTTATTATTTATAATTTTCTCCGTTCTACTATTCTTGTCTTATATATATTTATTTCTATTTTTACAAAATCTACAGTTCATTAATCAAATAATATATTAAAAAAAAAAATGAAATCAATTTTTGGTATAATATTTTTAATTTCATTTTATTTGCCTCCCATTTCGGTTTAGAATTCCATTTACGATCCATACGTGTTTTTTACACTGAAGATCATCAAATTATTATTAATTATAGCAATTCACACAATTATTAAGATAAGATAATTGTAATAATATTTTTTATAAATTAAAAAGTTTAAAATGCAAAATCTCTAGCCATAATAAAAGTTTTTGTATAAAATCAAAACTAAACTAATTGAATGTTTTTAAAGATTTTAAATTTGGAATAACTATGAAAAAGTAACTAACAAACACATCTATTATAAATTTGAAAGCATCTGATGGAACGAGGCTACTTCTATAATCAATTTCACCACAAAACAAATGTAAATCCTGTTTTAATTATGAAAGTCTTTGTGGGTGACTGATATTATTAATTCATCGATTAAAAAAGAATTGTACCATTTTTATTTGATCTTCTTATTGGTATGTGATTGTGGCGTTTATATTGATGATGATTTTTGAAAAAAATAAAACAAAACAAAACTAAATCTTTTCAGTTTGCTAGATTTTTTCATCTTCGTAAGATTATAACAAAATACAAAATATACATGTGAGCCACTCAGAAGCCAAACCGATTAGCTCCAATTTTTAAAATTTTGCTAGTAATGTAATTTAATGTAAACTGCAACATATGAAATGAATATTGAACTTGATAATCTTAATATTGCATTTTTCTGTAATCAATAACACTGAATTTAATACAAACTGTGAACTTTGGGCTTTATTTTCTCAATTTGTTACTATCTCGCCAGAGATAGTATTGCGATCACGAAAATTTTCAATGTCGAGATTTTGATGTTTTTATACGTTTTGAACGTTCCTGAATCATTTTCACTAAGGTTGAGAAAAATGTCTGTGTGTGTGTGTGTGTGTGTATGTATGTAGGCAAGATTACGCAAAAACGGTTTGAGCTAGAATAATGAAATTTGGTACACTGGCATTATTCAAAATTCGTAGTTTTTTTATCAACTTTTTAGAAATGCAGCTCATCCGGAAGACGACCATTACCTACCACGTTTTGATTTTTTTTCCTTTAAAGTGACCGTAAAAATAAAGATATAGGTTTGATAATTTTTCACATGATTAAAAATTGAATAAAACTGCTATATATAGAATTTCAGCTTGATTGAATTGCTGAAAGTACCAGAATTTATTTTCTAACACTGCAAATCTCACGCGCCAACACGTGATGTGGTGACATTAACAAAGAGCCAAAAATGCGCTGGTTTAATAAATATTATTTTTTAATTTTAATTTATAATTTATGATTAATTAAATTTAATTTAAATATAATATATTATGTTATTTAATCCAATTCAAATTTGCGAGATAGTCGAGTATTTATATGTGGAGTTAATCGCTTTGGCTTCTAAGTGGTATATAGATATATAATTTGGACTAGATATATATATATTTATTTAATCTTATTATTCTAGTTAAGATTATATTTTTTGTTTGATATCTACGCGCATTTCTCAGATCTTATAAATTATAAAAGATTTTTTTTTTATGAAATTCACTTAATAGGTGGTTTTTGAATTGAAGATTCGATATCTGTGTAGCTCAAATTGAAAAGAAAAATAATTCCAATTGTTTTTTTTTTATTTTTTCTTAATTAAAGAATTAATAATAAGTGACAATAAATATTCAAATCACAAAACATGACATAACGCGATGAAACTTTCCGATATATATATAATATAAATTTATGAAAGTAATTTATGAAAAGTAATATTTTAAAATTGGTAAATTTCAATTTTAGGAACATAAGCACCTAAATTAATATATTTTTTTTTACATATTATTAATTTTTAATTATATTTAGGTATGTATATACATGTAAAAATTTAAATATATTTGAACATATCTAATATAAAACTTTTAATGTATTTTGTTCATTTTATTAAAACCAGTTGGGAAATCTAATTAAATTTTAAATTAAGTTTATCAGCTACTTACAAACACACATATACATATATATAAAAACTTTAAATGATCACCAATTCATTCATTATATGTTTAATTTATTTAAATAAAAGAGATTGTTTTCTTTTTTTCTTTTTACTTTTTTCTATTATTATATAAGAATTTATTCTTTCTTATTCGATTTTAAAAAAAAATATATAAAATTTCATGTTATCTTTTTGAATATTACAATTGCATTACAAATTATAATGGGTATTTGAAAAAGTTATAAAAATATAAATATATTAATATTTATTGCAATTGCATTCACCTTTACTTTGCCAAGAGCAAACAAATCCTAGGTGTTTTAATACATTTAAAATGATATTCATCTTCTTAATTTATTTAATAAATTATAATATATTATAAAAATATAATACAATATCAAAAAAACATCTGACTTTCTACGGCCTACTAAGCCATTTTGGATTAGTAGTTTGTTTTTGACAACTGAAAAAGTTAGCCACGATTTTGTGTGTTCTTCGATTTTTTATTTAAAAAAAAGACTCAAAGAATCTGTATTAAATTTTGCGTTAAAAATGAAATAAAGTGTTCCAACGCACTTAAAATGTTGAATGTGGCATTCAGCGATTCCACTTTGTCTCAAAAAAATGTTTATGAAAACACGCCAAGTTCGATCGAATGTAAAGATGGCCATAACGAAAAGCGCATTTCAGAAGTGCTTCGACGATTGGAAGAAGTGCTGGCATAAGTGCTTGTATATCTGAGGGGAATTACTTGGATGGGGATAAATTAGTTATTGATGAATAAATAAATACTTTTAGAAATAGTTCAAAATTCACCTTTTCTTTTGAACAAATTTCGTGTAATGTAATGTATTGTTCATTTGTTCTTAATCACAAAGTTTTGAAATTTTGACATACATATACACACACGCCTTCGTATTTATTAAGATATTTCACATCCAATGAAAACACACAAACACACACACACATTATTCGAATAAGTGTAATATCTCTCTCTCTCTCTCTCTCTCTCTTTTATTTTAAAAAAAAACCTCTGACTTTGTACGTCCTACCCAAGTACAACGCCTATCAAGTCGGTTATATCAATGAGGTGTCCTATGATCAGTAGAACGGGTCCTCTCCACCTTTACCTTCATTTTCTTGATCGGAGGCGCTATCAAGTAGCTTTTCCCCAATGTTGTTCCCGGAGGCTGGGTTGACTCCGTCCCATAGACCCCAGCTATGGAAACTCCCTTGCCAGGTCCGGGACTTGAACCCGGGACCATGAGAGCTAACCCCTCACCCTGTGGCGCCTTCATAATATAATATTATGAATAAAATTTGAGGTATTATAATTATATTCATCCCTACTTAATATCTTAATATTAGAATATTATATTAACACGTTCCCGCCGGCATGTACCACCGGTGGCTCATGCCGCCACATAAAATAAATAGACAAATTAAGGAGCCAGCGGCAACGTGTTAATATTATTTTAATTTTTCGTGAAAATATTTTACAATCTATTTTTATTTCATAACAAAAAAATATTAAAATTATAAGAATTTATAATAATATAAAAAAAAAAATTCCTTCAAATATCATAATTAAAGTAAATATAATTTTAATTAAATTATATTTATTCTAATCACAACCTATTTATTAATCAATCAATCAATCAACCATCAAAAGAGAAATTGAAACCAATTATTTAATCTATTGTAATGATAATTTCTATTAAATTGATGTGTGATGTACCTATTATGTATAATATATGTAGGTATGCTTTATATATTCCATATTTCAGTTAATTTAATGTATTTTAAAAAGAAGAAAATTTCAAAAGGAATATTATTTTATGATAGTGACGTCATCCCAGGGGGAGGGGTTTTTGGACCCTATCGAACGGGGTCCAGATTGTCTTCAGGCCGGGGCGCAGCCGTGGGGCGCACCGAGCGAGGCCAATTTAGCAAATATTGACGACCACAAGCTATTTCCAGAATAGGTTATTCTTACAAATACTTCACGTTTGAATGAATTTTTAATTAAAACACGAACAAACACACACACACACATACATATATATATGATTAATATTGTTATCATATTATGATTATATATATATTAATAAATCATATATTGAATGGCTTTTGAACATTATACGAAAGACAACTAAAAAGTACCTAAAATGTTGTATAATCAGTTCATTATCTTGATTTTCTTGAACGAAGGCCGCTACTTTTTATCTCAAGTAGCTACCCAAGTTGGATCATGTAGGCTGAGTGAAAGAGAAAAATTCCCTTGATTATCAAGTATCCATTTTGTTTTACTTCAAAATTCATCTGGTTTATAAGATCATCTAAATATTATTTTAGTTGTTATTTTTTATTGTATTAATATTTTATATATATATAAATAAATATAAATAAAGATTTTTGAAATTTCAAAAAAAGATTTCATTAGTTACATAATTTGAAATTTTAATTTTATTCTTGAAAACTTCAACCAGTCTTTTTTAGATCATTTGGTGTAATCTTAATATGGTTGATACACTAAAATTAGAAAACTAGATAATTTAAAAAACTTTATATTTTCATTAGAATTATGGTAAATTTTTTGATATTAAATTTTGGTATTTTAAAATTTGAGCATATTACTTTTAATTTTTCAAATACTTTATAACTTATATACGAGAGATGTGTTCGAAAAGTAAGTGGTGACTTTTCAAATTTCGCGGGCAACGTACTTTCGATTATCAATTTTTCTTTTCTTATATTGGTACACTCTTCCCGAACATCTGTACCAAGTTTCAAGTGTATAGCATTTTTTGTTTGGTTGTGAGAGGCGTTATAAGTGTTTTGCGTGCTCGGCAATTTTTTGCTATCGAAAAATCTGGATCTAAGGATTTGCATCAAATTTTGTGTAAAAAATAAAATAAAGTGCTCCGAAACACTTGAAATGTTGACAGTGGCATACCGTGAAACTGTTCTGAATAAAAAAAATGTTTACAAGTGGTACAAACTCTTCCAAGATGGCCGGGAAGATGCCAATGACGAGCCTCGCTCTGGACGCCCAAGCACGTCAACAACTGATGAAAACGTTCAAGCAGTGAAGAAAATTGTTGAAAATCGGTCAATAAACAGTATTATCTTGAAATTATGCGTCGTTTGCGAGAAGCAATACGAAGAAAACGTCCAGAATTATGGAAAAACAATTCATGGCTTTTGCATCACGATAATGCCCCTGCTCGCTCATCTTGGCTTGTGAGTGATTTTTTGGTCAAAAACAACACCACAATCATTCCTCAGCCACCATATTCACCGGATTTGGCCCCATGTGACTTTTTCTTGTTCCCAAATCTAAAGAGACCTATGAAAGGATGGAGATTTGCAACGATTGAGGAGATAAAGCTTGCATCGCTGGAAGGAAGAGCTCAAGGCTATACCGAAAAGTGCTTATGAGAAGTACTTTGGTGATTGGAAAAACCGTTGGCATAAGTGTATTGTATCTGAGGGGGATTACTTTGAAGGGGACAACATAAATATTGATAAATAAATAAATATCTTTTCTTAAAAATACAAAGTCACCTTACTTTTCAAACACACCTCGTATATATGATAATCTTTTATTTTAATTAATTTTGTTAATACAAAGAACTAAATTTAATATTATGTCTCAATCAAAATCATAGATAGGTACATATGTTAGGTACATACATCTTGTATTGTTTCGCTACCATACATATATCATTTCTCTTGGATAATCTTTAAGTAAATATCATACGATTGTCGAATAAAATTGTTTGTCTTTCTTTTACAATCAAATTTCTTCTTTAAAAGATTTCTTTTATTGCAATAATAGATAAATTTAAATTATTTTAAATTGTTTCTGTAGCTGGAAATTAATTTATTTCAAACTGTCAGTCGGTTCTGCTCCTGGCCACAGGTCAACTTATTTAGTAATCTGCCATGAGCGAAGATATCTTTAATTTTTAATTTGAAGTTGTTGGGAGTTCTGGTGCTGGATATTAGAAAATTAAAAAAACGATCTCTTTTGTCAATAAGTTCATGTTTAATATTGACATTTGGGCTGTTGTCTGTGTGAAATCTAGAACATAGAATTGGGCGTATTCTTTTAAATCTTCGTCTTGTGGGTTTCAATGTGAAGTTTTGTAATATACATGCGCAAGTTCTTTGTAAAAGTAAGGACCATTTCCTGGGGACTCAACCAGTTTTGCACCCATTAAACACAACTGTTATAAGCTCTTATATTTTCTTTTAAAATTTTTATAATTGCGATTCAATGAATTTGACAGTAACTTGGGTAAAAACACTGGATATTGCAAAAAAATTTTAAGTTTGCCAAAAGAAATAAACCATTCATTTGTAAAGAAGATGAACAAAATTATTTATTTTATAACAATTACTAATTATATAATAACATAGGATGGAAAGATTCTGGACACCCAAATGATGATTGGAGAGAATTTGCATGAAGACATTTCAAAGAAAATTCAGAGCTATAGACCTCATAGTCTTGTTTCTTAAAGAAGAGGATGTGTTTTCAGGAAGCCACCATCTCTCAAAGATTTGAATTTGTATGGCCCATTTTTCCCAAGAATGACTGCTTTGAGAAAGTGGGCATCGAATTCTTCAATTTATGCAAACAATTCAATTCCACAATGGACTATTTATTGTTATAATGACGTGTTTACAACTCCTCTTTCCAAGTGCCTGTTCACCGGATCATGTGCCGTTACACAAAAATTTGAACATTAAACTAAATAATGAATATAAATATGTAATAGCTGAAAACACAAAATTTTCAATATACAAAAGATGCAAAGCGACAAGGGGAGACTTTGGACAAACGTCCAGGGTTTCCCCAGGCACCGTTTGTCGATAAAGGGATATACAAAACACCTGTTGAAACAATGTTATATTCTAACTTAAGCAAAAATTATAAAAATAAATCAATTTTTCATTATCGCTTACTTTCTAACTTTAATAAATAGCAGGAAGAAAGCAAAAATCAGTTGTTTTTTTTTTAAATTCTCTTCGAAAGTTTTTAGAAAATCTCGGTTCTTTTCACCATTTGAAATGTTCGTCGTATTGCCCGCATGATAAAATTATTTTAGCTCGAAAATGCAAAGAGAAAATCGGACTGTCGGTAATATTCTAAGTCAGGGGTGTCTTAACTATGACCATTCGAGGGCCACATTGCAAAAAAAAAAAAAAAAAAATATGCTGGGCCGTACATAAATATCATTCTACCCTATTTTTTAGAACCATTTTGAAAAAATTTAAAAGTCTGATTTCAAAATCATTTTACTTTTTTTTTTAAGAACCTTATTGAAAAAATTTAATATTTTCATAATTTGCGTTTGTGCTGCATCTCAAAGGGTGTTGGGCCGCACTTTAGACAAGCCTGTTCTAAGTTAATACAAATTATTATTATTATTATTATCCATAATATTAATAATAATAACAATTATAATAATAAAGAAATAATAATTATCAAAAAATTATTTTTTTATATTATAGAATAAAAATAAAATTCAAGAGAAAAACATTTTTTATTTAATTTTAATTAATTTTTAAATTTATTAAAATTACTTAAATGATTGAAAATAATATTCCTATTTAAATTTGATATAAGTATTTACTCATTCATATTATTTATTTTTATAAATTAAAAAAAAATCTTAAAAATTAATTTATTGATATTTTTTTAACTTTACGATGCTCCACATATTCTTCTTTTTAATCTATTTTAAAATCTCATGACGCATCTTTCCCTCTCTCTCTCTCTCGCTCTTTCTGTCAGCATCCATGTGACATGTATTTAATTCGCCCTTGAATAAATAAATCTTTAACTCAACGAGAATTTAAGATTCAAAATTAAACTTATTTTATAGATAAATAGATTTATATATTTATAAATTTAACTCGTTTTTTTTCAGAAATAGAAAAATTCTTATTCTATTAAAAGAAAATGAATAAAAATAAAAAGTAATGAACATTAATTACTAAATCCGTATAATAAAACTTAAATTTATCTATAATATATGAATTGATGTATAAGAATGAATTCAACTTAATCAATATTAATTAATATAATAATATAAAGTTATATAATATGTTAATTAATAATTACGATACCCCAAGTTGGCTACAGCAATCCAACTCTCTAAACATTTCTATCTTAGTCCACACCCATCCAATTCCCACTTTCCCCCAACTCCCTTACTTCCATCTTTACTACTCCTTAACTAATATGCCTTAATATTGATTATTTTCAAAATATAAAATATAGTATTTTTCTTCATTATTTGCAAAATAAAATTACCCTTTAGAGATTAATCAAATTTACACTAATTTATCTCTTTTCATCCTTGTTGAGATATACCTACATATTTCGAAAAATAAATCTTAAATAAACAAATAAATAAATAAATTCTTAAATAAAACTAAAAATAAATGTTAAAATTCTCTACATGTTTTTTTATATAATGTATATATATATATATATATTCGGATACTCCGAATGATTTGGATGTATAAAAGGAAAAAAGCGAATTACACGTATATTCGATGGAAAAGAAAGAGTGTCTCTGCTCTCATACATAATTTAAAGCCTTTTGGTCTTGCATTTGGAATATCAACAGGAAAACCATACAAGCACTCTCACTATATATATATATATATATATATATTCGATTTGTAAAATTGGAATATCTTAGAGTTTGTGGCGGAATAAAAAACGACTTCCTAGAAAATTAGGTATAATTTATTATTATTATTATATACAATTAAAATCTATTTACATATGTTGATTATTTACCCAGAAAATTAGGTAATCGAATTTATATGTCCTTAACTATGTGTTCTATTTACAAATGATCTATATACATGTGTTTCATACTCTCATACAATATCTTCTCACGGGTTTTCGTCAATTGGCGCGATGATCTTTTTTGTATTTTCTCCACATTCTTGAAGTGGCGCTACTTTCCAGTCTGTTACCGGCTATTTCAAATTTACATATATATATAAAAGGTTTTGACTGCACATCACTCAAAATTTAGAATATTTTGCATATCTTTACCTTCTATGAAATTGCCTCACAATATTCTCACATACCTCTACTTGTGAACATAGGCTATATATTATATTAATATCTATTCAATAACTGCAGAAATTAATTTTTTAAAATTTATATAATACTACATATTGGACATTCACTCGTGGCTCAGTGAAAAAGTCGATTCATTTTATACAATGAATTCAAATTTAATAATTCTAGCGATTTCCTTACAAAGAATTATTATAATATTTTAATTTCTAATATTCAAATATACCTAGGCAAAATAGGCAACTGCCTAGGGCCCGCAATTTCAGGGAGGACGGTTCAAAAAATCTAAAAATGGTATAAAAAAAAGGTAAAATGATTTTTGCGATCTCGATTTTTAGGTTCTAAGTATGTGTGCCCACCCCTGCTATACTATTTCAAAAAAGTACTCTTCAATAATAATTATTTCAAATGAAAAATAAAATAAATAATAGATTTTATGTTATTTTATGAGGGGGGGGGGCGGAATTCTTTCCTTGCCTACGGTCCGAAAATTCCTTAATCCGGCACTGTTTATCTTAAATAAATTATTATTTTATTAAAATTATTCTTATTTAATTTAAATATCTCTTCTCTTCTATTTAAGCATGAATGGTATAAATTTTATTTACGTCTAATAAAAAAAAATATTATTTTTTTAGTATTTTATGAAGTTTAAAATATTTTTAAAATGTTTATTAAAATGACTAAATTAAATTGTATTTATTTAATTAATTACTACTATATTTTAAGCACAAAAATTATTTGATTTCTATAAAAATGAAATTATTATTTTTTAGATAAATTGATATAAAAGAAATATAAGGAGTTGTTTTTGTGATGTGATAACATTTTTTAAAAATAATATTAAATTGTATATAAATTTAAAAATTAGAATATTTGAATTTGTTTAAATTTTTAATACAAGTAATGAAATATATGCAAATAAAAGTGAAAATTTTGAAAATCAATTTGCTATTAAATTTAGAAATTGTAGTTCAAAAAGTTAAAAACTTTAAAATTTGAATTAAAATTTAATTATAATATTAAAATATAATTATTATTTGACAATATGTGGTGCCTCATGCAAATTGGTTGATAGGGATGGATGGAGAATATCAATTCGGATTAAGGCCAAATTGGACAACATTAGATCAAATCTAATCTCGCTATGAAAATTAAATATTTCTTTACATCAATTATTATGACTCTCATTTAAATTAGATTATATTTAAACTAAAAAAATAAATATTTGAATTTATTGAAATTTTATATGATTGTGAAAAAGACCACATAAGATAAAAAAGTTAGTTTTAATTTTACAAATCAAATAAATAAAAATCTATTACATACAGACTTTCAACCAAATACTATGTATCACTTCGGGGATAGATCCCCCTCTCAAGATGCGATGAGCACCGATGGCGGTCTGACTAGCTAATAATTAATATAAAATTTAGATTTTAACCCTCCATTGATACAAACTTATATCTTTTTATTGCGATTTTATGTCTAAAAATTCTTTAAATTTTTAAATATTTTTATATTCATATCACTCTCTATAAACTTAACCTAAATATATGGGTATAGACAGTGGTGTATTGGTAAAATAAGAAGTAAGGGAACGCATAGGGGGGTGGGGGAGTGGCAAAAAATGTCCTATTTTCAGCAAACTATTATTTTCCATATAAGTTTTTATTTTTTCTTATTCTTACTATACAAAATATTAACGAACACAAAAAAGTTGGGAGTTGTCGGGACATGAAAAAGTACTGGAACGCGTTCCGGTTCTGAAAAAATCTGGTGCGGGTGCGCGCATCACACAACTTTCACTTACCACCCTCAGAGAATTTCCACGTGGATAACACCAAACTCATATTATAGATCACTTAATTTAACATCGATATAGCGAGTTTAATCAAAATCGTTATAGCCGTTTTGGAGAAAACCGCAAAAAAGTGTAAAAACAAGGATGTAAAGTGGTACTTCCGGTCAACTGATTTTTACGAAAAAGTTGCTGTAACATCTCGGGTATATACCTATTCTAAATACGGAGTTTCAGTTTCTCGTTTCTGAGCTAGAGTGATCACATACACACAGACCATTTTGCTGGACCATGTTTTTGGGACTCAGAGGACCTCAAAACGTGTATTTCGATTGAAAACTCAAAATCAAATTTTTGCACGAACGCAATACTTACTATTATTATTATTATATATTTATTATATATATATATATATATATATATATATATATATAGGTAAGTGAAAGTAAAAAGGTAAGGGAACGTCGTTCCCCCACGCTCCTCTCTCAATACACCACTGGGTATAGACAAAGGTTTAAAAACAAAATTCGGGTCCAGTTATATAAAAGATGTAATGTGGGAAAATATTGTTGTTAAATTAAGACACCACTAACTTTTATTAATGTACATATTATTAAATTATTTGATTTAATAATAAAAAAATTAATAAAATTTTAAATTAACATTTAGTTGTAATCCTTATAACTAAAATGATACACTTAATTTAATATATTTTATACATACAAATAATTGATTAACTAATATATTACTAAAATTAACAACTATAAATATTTACTCTTAATATAATACAATATAGTTTAATTCTATAAAAATAACTTATTTATTTATAACACCAATCCAATTAACTTGATTTCTTGACTTAGTTTTAATCTTCACTTAACACTATTTAACTTGTGAATTTATATTACTTATTAATTGATAAGTATAAATATAAATTCTAATTAACACTTAATTTAATATTGTTTGATAAATAATATAAATTTTATTGTAACACTTCACAAATAATCACTTTTAAACCAAATATATATACGCACTCCTCTGAGTATAGGCCAGACGTGCAGCGGGGAAGGGAAAAGGGTCACACTCACAGGTAAGCCCGCACACCAAGACGATTCCTTCTTGAATGTCCTCCACGCACCCAGAACCTACCAATCGACCCCTCAAGTACTTTGTTCACCTTACTCCCCTCTTCTGCGAATCTCGATTATTTTAGAAATATTATTAATTAAAAAATCGATTTATATTTATTTTTATATATTATATATAATATATAAAAATATTTATAAATTAAAATATTACACTATTCCTCCCTTTAAAAAAGATTTAAGCTTATAGTTAGTTAAAATCTTTTCCGAAAATTTTTAATAAGAAAATACTGCTTTGGAATGGTGCCTTTGAGAACTATAATAAGTTTGGCTCCTTAGACCCTCTCTTCTTCCTCTCCTGGGAACAATATCTTTACCCAATTCACTTTGGTGTGGAATTACACAATCAGATAATGTACCTGGATCATCTTCCTCTGAGTATTGATGATCTTCCGTTTCCAAAAATGCTGGGGTTTCAGAGGGTTCACCTCCTATTGGGATAATTTTCCGTTTGTGGAAATTAAATATTTTCCTCTTAGGAGGGCGACCACGTCTCTTACCTCTTCTAGGCTCTTGTTCCGAATCTAGAATAGCCGGGTGATCATAGGAGTTATTATTTTCTCGCTCCGATGATGACACCTGCTCGTCCTGAGGTTCTATTTCTGAACTGGAGGAATCAACATCGCTGGTTGCTCTCCCGTTATCCCTTTCCATCTCCATCTCTGAATTAGGTTCTTTCTCTAACTGTTCCACGTCAATTGGTTTTTCCCTCTCTAGAAACTCCATTGTATTCCTCCAACCCATTCTCTCTGTTCTTCTGCCTCCAATAGCTGGATCATAATTCAGTATTTCATTAAAAGACTCTTTCTCTTTGTCGTCAGAATTCCGTTTCATATATATAATTATTTTTGAGGAATATCTTTTTAATAACTTAGTAAGGATAGATTTAATTACGTTCCAACGTAGTCTATCTGTTACTAAATCCTCTTTTGAGAGGCCTATCAGGCTACCCCCTAACTCTTCTGCATGTTTGAGCATTGACTCACATGCTCTTTTAAGATTGCCATAATTTGACCTTTCATGGCTTCGGGTTTTGGTAACCAAGTAGTATATTTTTCTACTTCCTCTATTTAATTTTAGGGTTTTACCCTCTTCGGGTTGTTGGGCTTTAAGAGTGTCTAATCCATTGAACTTCTCTCTAACTTCGAGAGCTAAGCCCTTGGTCATAATCAAATCAGCACCAATGCAGACTCCAATAGGCTCATTAGTCGGATGACTAAAGAGGTTTTCATTTTTCTCTGAAATCGGACTAGTAGATTTACCCTTGATTGTGGAGAGTTTTAATCGGTTGATGTGAACTCTTAAGCGATTATCTGGGGATGTTTCTATTTCGTAAACTTGCTCTGACAATTTCTCTGTTACCTGAAAAGGTCCTTTCCAGGGTTTCCGAAATTTTTTTGCCTCTGAGGGTTTAATAGACGGAACGTAAAGCCAAACCCAATCGCCTCTAACAAAAGATCTTTCCTTTCTGCCTCTGTTTCTTAATATGTTTCTTCGTTCTCTTTGCTTCTGTTCACGTTTAAGTACTGCCTCATGTATTTTATTCATTCCCTGTCGCAACTTTTGTAAATATTCTTCTTCTGTTCCCAAGGGAGGTTGGGGAAGTTCATTAGGCATACCAGCCTCTCTTCCAAAAAATAAAAATTGAGGTGAGAATCCAGTAGAGGAATGAGGGGTGTTGTTATAGGCAAATACCTCCATGGCAGTCCACTCATCCCAATCACGACCACTTGCCTTAACAAAATGAGCTAGCTGCTCTATCAGTGTTCGATGGAACCTCTCAATCATTCCGTTACTTTCAGGATGATAAGCTGTAGTATTAATTTTTTTTATTTTTAGAAATCTACAAACTTCGCACATCAAGATTGAGATAAAATTTCTTCCTTGATCAGTAAGGAGCCTTTCAGGTGTACCGTACCTGCAAATAATGTGATCCACAAATGCTTTGGCTACAGTCCTAGCAGATTGATCAGGTAGTGGAATTACAGAGGCATATTTAGTGAAATGATCAATGGCTGTTAATAAAAATTTATTTTTTCGGTCTGTTAAGGGTAGAGGTCCCACGATATCTAGGGATATCATCTCCATTGGTTTGACTGATTCGTAAGGGAGACCGATCGGGGCGGATAAATTTACTGGACTCTTCCGTTGAGCACAAGAGGAACAATTTTTAACAAACGTTTCAATATCATGACGCATAGATTCCCATACATATCTTTTTCTCAATCGTTCTAATGTGGACTCAATTCCTCTATGACCCCCTAATGGTTCTGAGTGATATGTATCCAAGATAAAATGAACAAATTTCTTGGGCACCAACAATTTGTACCAATATCTCTCATCGGATTTATCCTTCTGCTTTACATACCACAGCGTTTCATATTGAATAGTCTCCCTGTTGGGATCATTTATTATCCGCTGACAGAACGTGTCATTTAGTTGTTCTTGAGCGATATGAGATATATCCCAGTGGGGAACGACTTCTACCCCTGTAACTAATACGGCTCTACTCAGGGCATCCGCATGATGGTGTAATTTTCCTGGACGGTGTTCTACGGTATATGAGTATTGTGATAGTTTCCAAGCCCATCTATGTATCCGTGACGAAGGATCTTTGAGGTTTAGCATCCATCTTAAAGAAGAATGGTCGGTGATCAATCTGAAGGTTCGTCCATATATATAACAACGGAATTGCTGCGTAGCCCATACAACAGCAAGCAATTCCTTTTCAGTCGTTGTATAATTTTTCTCTGCTTTCCTAAGCGTTCGGCTTGCAAAACAAATGGGCCTTTCTTCTCCATATTGCATCTGAGAAAGGACCGCTCCTAGTCCGACATCTGATGCATCTGTATTTAAAATAAAAGGAAGGCTAAAATCCGGATATGCTAAAATTAACTTTGATTGTATTAGTTGTCGTAATGACGTAAAGGCGGTTTCCTGCTCTTCGTTCCATTCATACCTTGCATGTTTTCCAGTTACCTTATGAAGAGGTTTAGCTATTTCAGAAAACCTAGGGATGAAACGCCTGTACCAACCTGCTAATCCCAAAAAGGCTCGGATTTGCCTCACAGTTTTAGGTCGAGGGTACTCCTTAATTGCTTTAACTGTTTCAGGATCTGGTTGTACGCCCTTATCCGTCACAATATGGCCTAAATATTTGACTTTATTTTTAGCAAACTCACATTTTCTTATATTTATTTTTAAGTTAGCCATTCTTAACGTATTTAAGAGTCTGTCCAAACGTTGAACATGCTCTCCAAAAGTCTCACTAAAGACTATCACATCGTCTAAATAGACAAAACATTCTGTTCCTTTAAGTCCAACAAGAATGGAATCCATTGTTCGTTGGAACGTGGCGGGTGCTCCAGATAATCCAAATGGCAATCGAACATATTCGTAGTGTCCATCTGGAGTAGAGAAGGCGGTTTTTTCCACATCTTCCTTGGCAACTGGTATTTGATGGTATCCAGATGCCAAGTCTATAGTAGAAAATATAGAGGCCTTCCCTAACTGTTCAAGGGTCTCTTGAATCCGAGGTAAAGGATAAACATCAGGTTTCGTTACGGCGTTCAATTCTCTGAAATCAGTACAAAAACGATATTTAACTCCTTCGCCATTATCTTTTTTTGGAACCAGGACAACAGGAGCAGACCATGGAGACGTCGAATGTTTAATTATTCCATTTTCTAACATATCTGAAACTTGACTTTTGACCTCTTCTTTGAGATGAAATGGAATTGGATAGGCTCGCTTATAAATCGGCTTTGCATCGCCTGTTCTTATGTTGTGAAAAACGTTGATGTTGGTACCTTGTTTAAGGTTTTGATTAAAGGTAATTGAATTATATTTTTCTAAGAGATTAATCATAGTCCTATATTCTTCGTTGTTTAAGTGTTTCAATTTTTCCTTGGCAATATCTCTCAAGTTTTCTTCTTCTTCACCAGGTCCAAAATCGCTTAATGTTTCGGCTATATTACTAAGTGTTCCGATTACTTTACCTCGGGGGAGAGTAATGCTACTATTACTAGTATTTATTAATTTGATTGGAATTTTATTATCCTTTAATCGGATTACTGACCGTGCAACTCTCATCGGAATAAGAGTTTCGTTTTGAGGCTCTAGAATATAGTCACCTGCAATATTCTTGCCCCTTCCCTTAGTTAACCTTCCGGAGCAAACAAATTCACTCCAAGGAGGTAAAATTACTTTTTCAATCAAACATACTTGTTGCCCAGTCTCGTTATAAGGAGAACGGTTTGTTTTTATTTTGGATATTTTGGTTTCTCTGTTAGTGCAGTCGATAACAGCTCCTACCGCTTCTAGAAAATCCAGTCCAACGAGTCCATCATGTTGTGTTTCTATAGATGCAATTAGAAATCTATGTTCGATATCCACATTATCTATCTTACCTAATACATTTTGTTCTCCTCTAACCACTAATACTTCTCCACTAACCCCTTTAGCTTTTATATTTGATTGATGAATTTTCACCCCCGCAATGGGAGTTTTTAATATAGAAATATCTGCTCCTGTATCCACCAATAAATGATAGGTTTTATCTTGGCATAACATTGTCAGTATGACCCCTGCAGGTTTCCCTTTCAGAACAGACGGAACTCGTCTACTGTTCTCCTTATTTTGGGTCGTTCGGTCAGGGAATCCTAACGACCCTGATCTTTTGGGTATCGTTGGTTATTGTTAGTACCTCGAGGGATGCGATTAGAATTTCTATCAAATCTACGAGAACACTCTTTAGCTAAATGTCTTGGGCTCCCACATATAAAACATTGCTTATCGCTCACAACCTGTTTTTTTTTATTACAGTTTCTTGCTACATGGCCTTCCTGATTGCAATTGAAACATTTTATTGATGATAAACCCGTAACTTGGCAGTTATTGCTAAGTTCATTTGTTTTTAACAAAGCAACTGCAACTGGGCTCTTGCAATCGGCCATCCAATGGTCCTTCAAGCCACAACAAATACATTGCTGCTCATTTATATAAGAAGCTTCACTTACTCCCATTATAGGAGAAATTTCATTGTATTCACGCTCTCTTTTTATAGCTCTATCTAACGCCTCTTCATAAGTAGTGGGCGAACTACATCTAACCTCCACTCCTAATTTTCCTCTTAAACCTAATAGAAAAATTTCTAACATAGTTGTTTCATCTTCCTTTACTCCTTCCTTGGATGCTAAACTCTGAACATTAATAATTCTATCTGCGAACTCCCGTACACTCTCCTCAGGGTTTTGTGATAGATTTAGTAGTTTCTTTTTCAATAAAAGTTTAGTTGAAGGTCTTTCAAATTTCTTAGTTAACTCTTGTTTTAATTCCTCATATGTCCACTCATCTTTAATACCCAAAGCTGCTCTATCCTTCAATTTCATTAGAAGAATAAGCTTCTTTTGAACTATTGACCATCCACCTAACTGTGCAACTCTATCAAAGTTTAATAAAAATGACTCAATAGGTTCTGACTCGGAAGAACCGGACCAATATGGAACGAGGGCTTGTAGGGACAAATCAGGAGCTGCAGACATAGTACTAGTTGATTGAATACTTATTTTCGAAAGATGATCTTTCAATTCATTTAATACATCCGAGACTGTTTCAGGGTCAACTTTTGGCGGCATTGTGATTTAATGGTATAATAAGTTATAAAAGTTAATTGCACTTACTTTTTGTGATGGGTTCTATTAACACTTCTTGTTGCAAAGATCCCACTTCTGACACCATTTGTAATGTGGGAAAATATTGTTGTTAAATTAAGACACCACTAACTTTTATTAATGTACATATTATTAAATTATTTGATTTAATAATAAAAAAATTAATAAAATTTTAAATTAACATTTAGTTGTAATCCTTATAACTAAAATGATACACTTAATTTAATATATTTTATACATACAAATAATTGATTAACTAATATATTACTAAAATTAACAACTATAAATATTTACTCTTAATATAATACAATATAGTTTAATTCTATAAAAATAACTTATTTATTTATAACACCAATCCAATTAACTTGATTTCTTGACTTAGTTTTAATCTTCACTTAACACTATTTAACTTGTGAATTTATATTACTTATTAATTGATAAGTATAAATATAAATTCTAATTAACACTTAATTTAATATTGTTTGATAAATAATATAAATTTTATTGTAACACTTCACAAATAATCACTTTTAAACCAAATATATATACGCACTCCTCTGAGTATAGGCCAGACGTGCAGCGGGGAAGGGAAAAGGGTCACACTCACAGGTAAGCCCGCACACCAAGACGATTCCTTCTTGAATGTCCTCCACGCACCCAGAACCTACCAATCGACCCCTCAAGTACTTTGTTCACCTTACTCCCCTCTTCTGCGAATCTCGATTATTTTAGAAATATTATTAATTAAAAAATCGATTTATATTTATTTTTATATATTATATATAATATATAAAAATATTTATAAATTAAAATATTACAAAGATAATCAAATAGTATATTTAGATAGAGTGGGTTATATTTACCATAAATAAGAACATTTTATAACATTAATAATAGCAATCTTCTGTTTCACAGATTTTATTCTTGAAAATATAACTATTAAGTACTAATTAAATAATATTTAAAAAAAATGTATAAATTATTCACTAATACACATGTTAGAATTTATGGAAATTTATATTTTAATTTAACTATAAAAAAAATATTGAAATAAAAAATGCCATTGCCCGACAACAGCGCCACATTTACAACAAAATTGAAATATAAATATAGTATATTGTAAGTAATTTTGAAAGTAGTGTGTGTGTGTGTGTGTGTTTATTAATTTATATTATTAAAATATAACTTTAAAGAAATGTTTTATATTCTGTTACTGTGAGATGAATATTATATATATATATTTCTTAATGAATCTTAAAATAATCTTCCCACCTCCTTGAAAGAGGGCGTCTCTATCTTATTTGTATCCAACTATGTTCTATTATTAAAACAGTTGCTATATATATATATATACACATATGCCATATATTCCAATTTATTAAAATTATATTATTTTTAAATTAAAAATTCGAGTAGGAAGAAAAGAAGTATTTAAAAGTTTGTGTCGTTGGAAAAAAAGGATAGAGAGAGAGAGAAAGGGGTAGTAGGGGAGTAGTGTGTGTGTGTGTGTGTATGTGGTCTAACGCATTTCGTTTGTCGATTTATCATTTACACGTGCGCACAACGAATTTTCATTGGTTGACAGATCAACGGATTGGTGTCTTTTTACCACACTAATAATCATCAAATGTTTAACATAAACGTTGACCTTTCATTTTTTACAATATATTTAGCCTAATCCTAATTTTAATTTTATAACCCTACACGCGCACACACACTAACACACATGCACCTCTTTTGCTAGACTCACTCAGCCTGTCAAGTGAGAGGCGAGTTTAAAATTAGATATCCCTCTCTACTCTACCATCACTTTTCATTCTCTCTCTCTCTCTTTCTCTCATACACATTCACACACATACACATATACACCCTCCATTTTCCATTTTCTGGATCCTTCTCACTGTATAAGCTAAACATGTTTTTATTTTTTTATTTTTCTTAATAAAATTCAATCAAATAACTTGCATCACTAATTATTATATAATAAGTAACTGGAACACCGAGGTATCACTCGACCATTTAACAAATTTTTACAATTTTTTAATTATTTATTACAATTTTTAAATGGGTTTACTAAAAATGCCCTATCAAAAAATTGTTTCCTAAAATGGTACAAATTAATGAAAATAAGTTGATTTTCATTTCAAGATGAAAAAGATATTTACTTGATAAAATATTAAATCCTATATTATATATATATTACTTATATATGTTGTTATAATTAGCTGTGGCTTCAGTTTTATATTTTTCAAATTAGCATTAGCTTATAGACTGTTTCGATCAAGGATTACTACTGATAATAATATAAATTTTGAAATTATCTTGACTCCTTTACTTGTCTATATTTTAATTAAGAAAGGAGGTTATATTTTTTTCTTTTTATTTATAATAAAAAAATATCATTTATATTAATTATAATTTAATCTAAACAACATTTTATTTAATATAATATAATGTATTTAATATTAATAGATCAAATAAAATAAATATAAATATAAAAAAATATGAATACAATATCAATTAAAAAAGAATGAAAAGGGGCAAAGTTCAATATGGATGACGTTATCGATGACGTCATTTAAATTTACTATTTTAAATTACAAAATAATAATAAAGATGATTTTTCCCGATGATGAAACCAATACAGATCGATTTTTCTTTGTAAAAATTATCTATGGTGTGAATTTCAAAAAAAAAATCCAGTGGATTAATATCTCAAAAATATACAAATATACATGTATATATGTATATACAATTTTCGCTAGTATAATAAGATAAGATATAAAATAAAAAAATATTGTGAGATTTGTCATTTAATCATATAAATAGAATTATTAACTAATTATACTAATTATCAAGTTAGATATTTAATTAATCAATTTTTTGATTGAACATAAAAAGAGAATGTTAATTGTAAAAATACCTTTATTAACCTTCAAAATACTCTCCACTAGCCACAACACACTCTGACAATGTTCGTATAACGCTTGAAAACAGAGTAGCCGTCACAACGTTCAGGCTGGCCATTCACAAGCAGGACACCAGAAAACACTGAACGTGTACGAGAGATGCTAACAAGACTAAGATCTGAAGAATTGGGTATTAGCAAAGACACAGTAAGTAGTGTTATCTGGTGTCCTGCTTGTGGATTGTAAGCCTGAACGTTGTGACGGCTACTCTGAGAACTAATAATAAACTGAGTCAATTAAGTCTTGTAATAGTAGATATATATATATATATATTTAATATTAAAAATATTTTAATTAAATATATATGTAAGAGCATTCCTGTGCCATCAACTCTCTGGTGACGATAAACAAACTTAATTTTTCTTACTATAAATAATCAAAACTAATGTTTCATATTTAATGCCCTTATTATAAATAAACTCAACTGTTGTTTTATGATGTTGTTAAATAAAACCACAGGGTGTTGCTTTTTAAAGTAAAAAAAAAAAGATTTTATTATTTTATTAAAATTATATATAATTAATACATTTTTTATTATAATAATTACCTAGAGTAAAAGAAACAACAGTTGAGTTTGGAACTTAACCAAAGATATTATAAAAATATAAATATTTATCTTATGAAAATGAAAGAAAATGAAAAAAAAAATACTAATTTTTTATCAATCCAATTTTTATAATTATTAATTAGTAATTTTTTTATTGTTTTTATTTTTATATGTTATATAAATTAACGTACCAACATAAATAAAAATCAAATTTATGTTCTTCACTCAAAAATTCAATGAAAATTAAAATCTTCTGTGTCTAAATATATATATATATATATATATATATGTTTGTATGTGTATAAAAATTTACTAATGGGTTTTAATAAATTAGAGAAAATACCAAAACCTTTGCAACGTTACTAACTCACTTATAAAGCAATTTCTAAAGTTCTTCATTGAGACTGAAATTACCTTACTATAAAATAAATGTAATTTTGAAGAAACATAATCATTTACTAATAGAATATTATTATATTTTATATAAAATGAATTTTAGCATTTATGTCAGTGGATGAAGCAAGAAAGTTGTTGGATGAATTCTATTGAAATTGAATGCATAAAATATACAAAAGTGTAGAGAAGAGGAATAGAGAGATTGGCTGTTAGAAAAGTAAATAGGATTTTCATTAGAGAGAAAGAGATAAAGAAGATCTTGTCTCTGTGAATGTCATTTAAGTGATATTCGTTTGTTTACTTCAGAAAGTTATTTTCATGTTAAAAGGCTAATGATTATTTTAATGTTAGTAGTTATATATGTTGTTCTATTCCAAACCTTTTACAAACACAAACATATAAATGATTCTTTTAAAATAAATAATAATCCTAATTATCTTCTTTACCAGTGATTCTCAACTTTTTACCGACCGACGATAGTAAGGGAGGTATTGTTTTCACACCAAATTTCACATGTGGAGATTTTTACATATCTTCACGAATCATGCATTTTCTTAACAGAAAAAAGTATTTTTAGCATGATGTCTGTCCGTCCGTCCGTCCGTCCGTCCCTCCGACTTAAAATTGCCTAAACCGATTAAGAATTATGACATTACATCACAATATTCTTATATATCTCTATTTGAACATATACTACAATATTTTCTCAATATCTAATCAATAACAGTAAAAATTATTTTTTAAAATTTTTTATATAATATATTGTATATATATATTTAAATTTTAAATATTCAAATATTATCTCAATTATTTAATTTCTTGTTATTATTTGTTCTCATTTTAATTAATTTGAAAAAAATATTTTGATCATATTTATTAAATTACTAGCTGCTCAGACCGCCTTCGTACTTAGACAGGGGACTTGAAAAATGAAAAATTTGTGTTTAATAAAATTTTTTTTAATTACAAATTTATTTATTAATTCTAGAATATAATCATTTAAATTCAATAGAATTAGAAATAAGTTGACCTGTGGCCAGGCGCAAAACCGACCGACGGTTTGAAATAATTTAATTTTCAGCTACAGAAAAAATTTCAAATAATTTAAATGTATCTATTAATGCAAAGAAAAACAGATATGGATATAACATAAATATTTTTAATTTTATTTTATTTATAATATATAAGTAGGAGCTGACTGTGAAGTCATGAAGGGCTGTATGACGTCATATAATTTTAAATTAAGAAAAAACTAATGAAGATGATTTTTCCCGAGGATAAAGCCAATACAAAGTGTATGATATGTGGAGATATGTAAAAAAATCTCTTCATCTGAAATTTGGTGTGAAAATAACCCTTCCCTTCCTATCATCGATCGCTAATACTACCACTTCCGGTTTCCGGATATACACCAAAAAAAAATTCATCATACTGATGTATGCGTCTGTACGTCCGTCCGTCCGTATAGATGTGTACAGCTTGAACGGCTCAACGGATTTTGATGAAATTTGGTGAATTTACTTAATGCATCAGTATGATCAACTTTTGGTGTATTTATGGAAACCGGAAGTAGTAGTATTAGCGATGATAGGAAGAGAAGGGTTATTTTGACACCAAATTTCACACGAGGAGTTTTTTTTACATATCTCCACAAATCATGCACTTTGTATTGGTTTTATCCTCGGGAAAATCATCTTCATTAGTTTTTTCTTAATTTAAAATTATATGTCGTCGCCCAGCTTTTCATGACGTCACAGCCAGCTCTTACTTATATAAATATTATAAATAAAATAAAATTAAAAATATTTATGTTATATTCTTATCTGTATTTTATTGCATTAATCGATACATTTAAATTATTTGAAATTTTTTCTGTAGCTGGAAATTAAATTATTTCAAACCGTCGGTCAGTTCTGCGCCTGGCCACATGTCAACTTATTTTTAAAATGCAATTAAGAAAAAAAAATATTTTTAATAACATACAAGACATACATTAGTTAATTCATTAACATTTAATTTAGGCCCTACAAATTCTATCCTAATTATTATATTATTTCAAAATTATAATGTTTATTTTTTTAGTTAAATATGGAAATATATGCAATCATAATATAATAGAATTAATTATTTATCATATTAACATTGATTCCATAATAAGAAATTTACATATTACTTTATATTTAAATTTAAATAAATAATAAATGTAGGTATATAATTTGTCAATGATTTAGAGGAGAGGAAAAAAATCAATGTAAATTAGTTAATATACCTTAAATTAAAAATAAAATAAAATAATCATTGCTAGATAATAAGTAATTAATAATAATAATTAATTATTATTATTAGAGAGAACAAATATTAAAAGGTTTTTCATTATTATTATTATGTATTATTATTTTTTATACTATTTTATATAATACCTACTTTTTTTTTAACTTTATCCACAATTTTCGATAATTAATTTGATTTTAGATATGCATTTTGGAACTTTACCAAAGATATTATAAAATGCAACAGGTCCTTTGAATAAAATGCCCTTCTTTTTGATGATGGTTCGACTTTGAATGTGAGTTTTGGTTAAAATTATTTCAAGGGAAAAGATAAAGTTGTATTACTCTGTTGAAAACCACAAATTCCCATTTGACACATTTCTTCTCTATAGTTTTACCAAATCAGACAAATTTTCTCATATTATTGACGTTGGGTAAACAACACACGTGACATTATGAACTTTTTTTAATTGTTATATACGCAGATAAAGCATTCTTCTTCTTAAGGTGTCGTCTCCCTTCGGAGTTTGGCCATCATCAAGACAAGCCTTAGAAGATGCTCAGTCATCATGATTTTTCTAGGGAATGTTAATGCGGTGGTTTCCCGTTACCTTCCGCATGTATAGAACCAGAAACTGACAGTTCCTGGAGCCGGAGGCATGTTAAATTGAATTTATTAGAAAAATTTGTTCTTAGATGGAATCAAACGCCGACTTCTTGTGTAGAAAATTGCCACGCTACACTCTCGACCAAGCCGCCTTCTAGAAAAAGTATTAAGTTCTTATAAAAAAAATTAATTTTTTTTTAAAGGCATATCTAAATAAATATTGTAATCCTCTTGGAATGGATATGAGTCATTAAGGCATAAATCAAAATTGATTAATAAATATTAAATTCAAATACTTTAAACTAAACAGTGGTGCCGTTCTTATTGGACCATTTAAAACTACCGTAATGTTTGTTGGGCATTGGACATTTTCCCGCTCTGTATAAAAATAAACGTCGGGGACAATCGAGTTTTTCTGAAGACTTTTAAAAAATCTCGGTTGAACCCCAACCTTCCGGCTACCTAATAACACTTTGAGTAATGTTCGAGTGATTATGGTAACTTGAGAAAAATAGAGAAACAAAATTTTCCCAGGGTCTTCCCAGTCTCCCTTTCCTATAACATACAAGAACATTCCTCTTTTTCATAAGCTTATTACTTTGTATACCTGTAAGATTATAAAAGTATAATATTGCTTTATTTTGGTTGGTGAACAAAATACCATTTCAAAAATCGAGATTAAAAAGTTTTAGAATGAAACTATTTTTTTCTTGTATTCAAACAATACGAAACTGTTTTTTTTCATTGAAAAATACATTATCAAATGGATTATTAGATAAGTATTAATATATTAAAAATATATTATTATTACAAATATATAAATATATATATGAAATCGTAATGTATGTATAGATAATTAATTTTAATTAATAAATAAAAGACTTATTTATATATCTGTTATTTATGGAGAAATATATATTAGAGGTTGTAGAAGGAGTAGTGGGTAAAGAGAGAGAGAGAGACAGAGAGACAAATAGACATGTCCGAAAGTAAAATATGAATTTAAATGAAGCTTAAAAATGGATGAGAAAAGGATTATAATTCAATTTCAAACGATTTCGCCTGCAGGCCATCACAATAGATAGAGAGGAGAGATTCATCTCATACAATGTCATATATATTGCCCTTTATATATATATATGTATTGAAAAATGAAAAAGTCTTCTTTTGGTTTGTTGAATTTACCTTTTGCTGCGGGTATAAATGCAAAAAAAAAAATATTATCAAAGAATATAAATAAATGAAGTAAGCATAAACATTATTTAAAAGAAGAATTGGAATAAGTGATTTTAAAAAAAAAATAATCATTTGATACTTAAAACTGTATATATAATATAATTTGTCTACTATATGTTTAATTATAATGTAAATTTTTTGATGAAATAAATAGCCAATCAAATTCTTCACGTGTTCAAAAATATCCAATAAGACAGCAATTACACTGAAAAGATCCCTCCGTTTAATAAGATCCCTCTTGCTTGTTGCTAGGGAACAAACTGTTTTTGTCATTTAATAAATAGTAAACCTTTGCATTTTAAAATGTCATTTTCACGATATGGTGACGAAAATAATGATTCTATTAATGGAATTATTAAAAAAAATACTCCGAAAAATACTTTCTCAAATAAGAAATACATTTGGAAATTATTTATGGACTTGTGGAATTGTGTTTTTAATAAATAACTTCGGCGTCGGGCGGTTTCCAAGCAACATGCTTTCGGATTGTTATAAAATTATTTCGAATTATCAATGCCCTTGGGACATTATTGCTGAAAATGAACTTGAAAGTTCTGTATTCTTATCATTTTACTAATATAGATATTTATAAAATTGATTTATTAAATAATTATTTAATTAAGTGTATTGATTATCTATACATATCTATCTGTTTATCTGTACGGAACTCGAACGTTCTTGGCTGCAGCCATCACATACCTAGCTACACCCATCCAACTTCAAATTTTCCCCATCTCTCTCACGTCCCTTTCTACATTTTCCGTTCAATGAGTCGTTGATCTTCTAAGCGGTCTCCTGACAAATATATTTTTCGCTAGTTTCCATTCTTATATGTGTCCTACCTATCGGAACTTTCTTCATTTTATTACTCGAACTGTCTTGAGATGCATAGATGTCATGCAATTTCTCGTTATTTTGGCCCATAATTGCTATGAAGAATCCTATTTTCAAATACTCTAAATCTAGTCTGGTCTTCCAGGGTAGACACTCATGCCTGACACTCATATAATACAACCGGAAAATTAATTGTTTTATATATTTTAATTTTAATCACCTTTGTTAATAATTTTGACGAGATAAGCCCATTTACTGTATGATAACAGGAGCTTCTCAATTACAACCTCGATAGAAATTCTTCTCGAATATTATTATCTTTCATGATTACAGAACTTAAGTATTTTCTATAGTACATTTTCAAATTCTACGTTTTGTATGTTAATATTTTGTGATAATAGTTTTTAGAGTCTCTTATTATATTTAAATCGTCCGAGTAACCTAATATTGAATGTTTTTGCCTAGTTGGATTTCGTTCGACGTCTTCCCAATTTGTCTAATCATGTATTCTAATTAAAAGTTAAATAAAATTGGTGATAGAGGGTCTCTTTGTTTTAAACCCATTCTGAATTTCGAAAATTTCTTATAATTGAATCTTGCATCTCACTCTTCCTTTACTACGCTTCAAAGCAAATTTAAATCATACGTACTATTTTTTTCGGAATTTCCAATAAAATTAAAATTTGGAAGAATTTTCCCGATCTAAAGATTCTCATATGCTTTGCTAAAGTCTGCTAATAGTTGATTAACCTGAATTCACGTTTTTTTTAATATATATATTCATATTGATCGATATGACTTGAATACGGATCGATAATCTCCTAATATTTTCTCTGCATATGGTCGTAATTTTAATAAAATAATAATCTAAAGAATCTTATACCTATGATATCATCAAAAGATAAATTCTCGTGTAGTTATTGCAGTTCATTCGATTTTTACCGACCGACGATAGTAAGGGAGGTATTGTTTTCACACCAAATTTCACATGTGGAGATTTTTACATATCTCCATGAATCATGCATTTTCTAAACAGAAAAAAGTATTTTTAGCATGATGTCTGTCCGTCCGTCTGTCCGTCCGTCTGTCCGTCCGTCTGTCCGTCCGTATAGATGTGTACAGCCTGAACGGCTCAACCGATTTTGATGAAATTTGGTATATTTACTTAATGCATCAGTGGGATGAATTGATCAACTTTTGGTGCAATTCCGGAAACCGGAAGTGGTAGTATTAGCGATCGACGATAGGAAGGAAAGGGTTATTTTCACACCAAAGGAGATTTTTTTATATATCACCACGAATCATGCACTTTGTATCGGTTTTATCCTCGAGAAAAATCATATTTATTAGTTTTTTCTTGATTTAAAATTATATGACGCCATCCAGCCATTCATGACGCCACAGCCTGGTCTTACATATATATTATAAATAAAATAAAATAAAAATGTTTATATTTATTATTTATGTATCCATATCTGTTTTTTATTACATTAATAGATATATGAAAATTATTTGAAATTGTTTCTGTAGCTGGAAATTAATTTACTTCAAACCGTCGGTCGGTTCGGACCTGGCCACAGGTCAACTTATTTTTAAAGTGAAATGATGATTGCCTCCTGCCATTCTAATGGGATTTTTTTCTTAAGCCAATTTAAATTCAATTTTAAAAAAAAAATTAATATTTAATTTTCCAACATTTAACACCTAAAATATTTGACAAAATTATTAATCAATCTACTAAAATTTTTTATTAAAATAATTAAAAGAAACTGGTTTATGAGGGTGTTAAAAAAACACATTAAATGGTGATCCGGAACAAATTGTCTTAAATGTCAGTAAAATATCATTGAATGAATTTTCTTTCCTCCCTTAAGATAAAAAAATAAACTACCTATAATAGAAATATTTTTTTTTTATATTATTTTTTTCAAATATGTATTTATATGAATGTCAATTATTATTATTTGCATTTTTATTATTAAATTAATAATTAATTTAATTTAATTTTTGCTACTTTTAACATAATAAATTAAATTAATGTAAAAAAGTTAAAAACAAATCAAAATTATTTTTAAATTTTATATTTAAATACATTGATAAGTATTTACAATTACTTTATGTACATGTAATGACTACGACCTATCATTAGGAGATAAAATGACATTATAATAAAATAATAATATCAAAATAAGTTATACTTTGAGAATATTTAGTTTATCTAATGCCACCTCTTTTTTTTAAAAAAAAAAATTTCACAAGCATTTATGATGATATTTATGTTAACTATAAATAAATTACTGGCGACAATTTTTAAGTCGAGACCTATAGTGAGGGTAGGGGTTTCAAACTATAGTATAGTATAGTTAGATAGATTTTGGCGAGACAAGATCATAGCGGACAAGAACCTAAAAGTTTCTAGCGAAAGTTTCAGAAATGTTATATAAATATTCACTGATTGAAAATGTAGGCTTGGTTCGCTAATATTTAATTCAAATAATAATTAAGTACATATATAACATACTTACATATAAAAAAAGATAGATAGATATTTTTTGTGAAGTTTTAAGATATTTTATAATAAAAATAAATCTTAAATATCGAATGGTGTCTAAAAGGGGTAGAAGTTTGGTATGATCAAAACGGATTCTATCAACTTTTTATGTTGATATTTTTGATGGGAGGCCGCTACTTTTTATATTAAATAACTTTGGAATTTCAATCACAAAGACTTCAGTGAGAGGGAGAAAATGTCCTTACCAGACCTGGGATTTGAATCCGGAAGCACGAAATAGAATGTCAAGCGAAAGATCAGCACCCTCTTCATCGATCAACATAACTTTTTATTTTTCTTTAACCTAAATTAATATTAAAATATGTCAATTCATTAATATATATATATATGTATCATATGAAAAATAATATTTATAAATTTTAAGAAAGATTATTAATACAAACTTGTATAAATTGTAAAAAATAAGCTGGATGTCTCCACTCGACTATCTCGCAATTTGAATTGGATTAAATAACATAATATATTATATTTAAATTAAATTAAATTGATTATAAATTATAAATTAAAATTAATAAATAATATTTATTAAATCAGCGCATGTTTGGCTCTTTATTGATGGCACCACATCACGTGCTGGCGCGTGATTTGTAGTGTTAAAAAATTAATTCCAGTACTGTCAGCGATTTAATCAAGCTGAAATTCTATATATGGCAGTTTTATACAATTTTTAATCACGTGAAAAACTATCAAACATATATCTTTGTTTTTAGAGTCAGTTTAGAGGAAAAAAAATCAAAATGTGTTAGGTAATGACCCTCTTTCTGTTGAGGAATATTTCTCAAAAGTTGATAGAAAACTACGAAATTTGAATAATGCCCGTATATCAAATTTCATTATTCTAGCTCAAACCGTTTTTGCGTAATCTTGTCTACATACATACACACATACACAGACATTTTTCTCAACCTTAGTGAAAATGAAGGAGGCAGGGTAGCCGAGAGCGTTGGATACCAACTTTCCACGCAAGAAGTCGGAGTTCGATTCCAACTAAGAACAAAAATTTTCAATTTAATTTAACATCAGCTGCCTCCGGCAAGCCCCACCATGGATGTCACCTTGTCGTGTTGGGGGGCTTCGACTTAACTAAAAAAAAACATCCACGTCTCGGAGATGAGACTAGCAATCTACTCAAGAGACGCAAATCACAATTGCTCAAAGAACCACACACAGCCTCGAAAATTGGAATGATTAACACATTGACGACACGGCAACGAACCTATTACGGCAAATGGGTTAAGATTCGCCGTAAAAATGGAACGAACACGTAGGAAGAGCCAAGGCGGAAGGGCTCTTGAGAATATAGCCCGGGATGGAAGGCCAGCAACACAATTGACCAAGCCACCGAAAAAATGGGCTGACTGCTGGGCGTACTCTTCCCAAAAAAGACCTGAGGATAGTGAAGAAGAACAGGCCTTAGGCCTATAATAGAAGAAGAAGAAGAAGAAGAAGAAGTGAAAATGATTCAGGAACCTTCAAAAAGTATAAAAACATCAAAATCTCAACATCGAAATTTTTCGTGATCGCAATCTGGCGAGATTGTAAAAATGATTTCATAATCAGAAGTGATTATCCTAAAGAAAATTAAATAAATTTCGAGTTAGTAAGTTAGTAAAGTTTTATTATAACTCCAATCGCAATTTGTTCATTAACTATCGCATTAAGATATATTAATTATAATATATGTTATCTCAGTAAGATATATTATTATTATTTTATTGATTATTAATTGATTTATTAATATAATACAATTAATTATTATATATTATATAATACAATATTTAAAACTTACTGTTTCCCGTATCATATGCTGCTCTTCTTAGAGCAATTTAATATTTCAAAAATAGAAATATATATACCATTTTTGCTAGTATAATAAGATATATATATATATATATATATATACAGGCACGGCCCGAGCTCTTATGGCGCCCTAGGCCAAGGGTCTAAAGTTCGCCCCATATGTTTTAACAAGCAAAAAAAAAGAATCAACTAAAAA
Organism: Labia minor; assembly: GCA_963082975.1. Lineage (NCBI taxonomy): Eukaryota > Metazoa > Arthropoda > Insecta > Dermaptera > Spongiphoridae > Labia > Labia minor. Next base: position 6,802,480 of record OY720345.1, on the reverse strand, counting down.
ATTTTTGTTTTTTATTAAAAAAATATTTTTATATTTGAAAATATATTTTATTTTAGTTGGATCTACATATTGATTGATCTTCCTAAAAAGGAGATATCTTGGTATGATATCAACATTATATTTTTAAAAATGTAATAATTTACTACTTATTTTAAATAAACGCAATTTTTTTATTGCGTACCATAATTTTTTATTTACTATTAAGTCTTATAAGCCCTGATATCTTAGGATTAATTTTTTTTTCATAATGGCGCCCCTGCCAGCCAAGCGCCCCGAGCCATGGCCTTACTGGCTCGGCTCTAGGGCCGGCCCTGTATATATATATATGGAGAGGGTCCGAAGCCCTCATGACTTTATCACTTATAAATAATTAAATTTAATATATATAATTAAAAACTTAGGCTATAAAATATCATAATATATAATATATAACAACATAATATAAAATAAAAAATTGTTTCTAATCGAATTGTGTAAAAGAAAATACATATACATTTATAAATTCTATATATAAATCTATAAATTATCTTTTTCTAGTGAAAAACATTCCTTAAATTATTTTCTTTATCGATTTAATTATTAATATATAAAAAATAAATGATATTATTTATTTTCTAAATGCACCAGGCAAATGGGCACAGCCAGAATAATTCGATTGTTTATAGGATTGCATTGAAAAGCGATAAGCGACTCGGCCAATTCTTTGAAAAAAAGAATATTAAAATATTAAAATAAAATAAATTAATTTCAGTATTCATTGAATAGTCATTGGGAAAATACGCCAAAATTGCTGAGAGAAAGTTCTAACAGGTAATTAACAACGATTATATTGTATATACTCACTAATAATTCATTTTTAATTATAAATATATTATTAATTAATCATAGTTATTCGTTTAATAAACTTCCTCTATGAATATAATAATTTATTAATTATGATTATAATATTATTTTTCATATTCATAAACTCGTATAGTTATATAAATACTTTATATACTTCAATTACTTTTTACAAGGTGAATTACAAATGATTTGTATTTGATATTCTTTGAATAATGAAGGAAAAACTAAAATAAAAATTAGCTGGAGTGTCTCCACTCGACTATCTCGCAATTTGAATTGGATTAAATAACATAATATATTATATTTAAATTAAATTTAATTAATTATAAATTATAAATAATAAATATTAAACCAGCGCATGTTTGGCTTTTTATTGATGGCACCATGGCACGTGTTGGCGCGTGAGATTTGCAGTGTTAAAAAATTAATTCCGATACTTTCAGCGATTCAATCAAGCTGAAATTCTATATATAGCAGTTTTATACAATTTTTAATCATGTTGCAAAACTATCAAACATATATCCTTATTTTTACGGTCACTTTAGAGGAAAAAAAAATGAAAACGTGGTAGGTAATAACGTTATTCCGGTTGAACTACATTTCTCAAAAGTGGATAGAAAACTACGAATTTTGAATAATGCTGTATATCAAATTTCACTATTCTAGCTCAAACCGTTTTTGCGTAATCTTAACGTATAAAAACATCAAAATCTCAACATCGAAAATTTTCATGATCGCAATACTATTTCTGCCGAGATAGTAAAAATGGAGATATTTTCAAGGGGGGTCACTTAGATAAAATTTGAAAATTTTATTTATACTAAAAATGAACTTAACATATATGTAATATAGAAATTTATTGAAACAAAGAGGATATTTGAGAGATAATAACAACTTATTGTTAGATACAACGAATTGATCTACAATACGAATTTAAACACGAAAAATCAAATCAGTGAGATTTTAAATGAAAGACATTTCAATTAGTTTTGTCTTTCTATTGAATACCAATTATTTATATTTTAGAAGAGTATTAGTGAATATTTCTTATCTATTGTGTATTTTATTTCAATTGAAAAAGTATTCATATAAAAAAAAACTCAAAATCCCTAAATCCAATCTAACAATCGAATTTATTTTCTATACCTTAATCTACATAATATTATATAATAATCCAGATTTATATTTGAATGAAACCATTTCCAATATCAACGATACAGGATATAAAATATCAAATATTTAATCTTAATTAATAGACTCTTTTATAATTATTTGAATTGTTTTTTATATTAAAATTGAAAATGGTTCTGCTTCTGAAAATAATTTTCGACCTTTAAGGAAGTGAAGAATTCAATGAAATAAGTTGACCTGTGGCCAGGCGCAGAACCAACCGACGATTTGAAATAAATTAATTTCCAGCTACAGAAACAATTTTAAATGATTTAAATGTATCGATTAATGCAATAAAAATCAATTTTTAATTTTATTTTATTTATAATATGTAAGTAGGAGCTGGCTGTGACGTCATGAAGGGCTGGGTGACGTCATATAATTTAAAATTTAGAAAAAACTAATGAAGATTATTTTCCCGATAAAACCAATACAATAGTATTGCGATCACGAAAATTTTCGATGTTAAGATTTTGATGTTTTTATACGTTTTGAAGGTTCCTGAATCATTTTCACTAAGGTTGAGAAAAATGTCTCTGTGTGTGTGTGTGTGTATGTGTGTATGTATGTAACCAAGATTACGCAAAAACGGTTTGAACTAGAATGATGAAATTTGGTACATGGGCATTATTAAAAATTCGTAGTTTTCTCTCCACTTTTGAGAAATGTAGCTCAACCGCAAAAGGGTCATTACCTACAACGTTTTGATTTTTTTTTCCTCTAAAGTGACCGTAAAAATAAAGATATATTTTTGATAGTTTTTCTCATGATTAAAAATTGTATAAAACTGCTATATATAGAATTTCAGCTTGATTGAATCGCTGAAAGTACCACAATTAATTTTTTAACACTGCAAATCTCACGCACCAACACGTGACGTGGTGCCATCAACAAAAAGCCAAACATGCGCTGGTTCAATAAATACTATTTATTAATTTTAATTTATAATTTTTTTTAAATTAATATATGTTAATTAATCAAATTCAAATTTGCGAGATAGTCTAGTGGGGACACTCCAGATTTTTTATATGAAAAAGTACATGTTGATTGAGAGGGTATATAATAATGAATAACTTGATAAAATGTCTAAATCGTAGTACATAATTGTGAAGAGCATGAAAAGAGAATGGTTGAAAGAAATGCAAGGTATATAATATGTCTAAATGAAGAAAAGAAGGGAAAATTATTTTTTGTTTTTTTACCTTTAAGATTGAGAATGTGTAAAAAGATGAAAATGATGACAATGCCCCTCAATCAAAAAAAAAAAAAAAACAGGTCTAAAGAAGAAAAAAATTTTCATTAATAATATTTGACTTTGTCTAACTCGTTCTCTTTGGTAAATTGAACTAAAGAAGGGCTATAATAATAAGAAAAAGGGTGATGACAAAATGAAAATTCATTTGTCACCATTTTCTTATGATCTTTTAATGGAAAAAATTTGAATGAAATTAAAAAAGAGAAAGATACCTATTTATTTTTTCCTAAATGATAAATTCTTCTCAAATATCATTCATTTAATCAGATTGATGCAGTGATGTAACATTTAATAATTGCAATAAATAATTAAAGAATTGTATATCAATAATGATTAAAGGGTCGAGCGCTTGTTCGGTGTTCCAGGTACTATATTTTATGTTATACCCACAGGACATTCCTTTATATCTTTCGGTGCATTAATACGTACGTTTAAGGGTTGTAAGTTTTATGAGTATTTTTTTTTAATTTATGTTCTTTTAAATTATTTGATATTATTTCATATATTTTGTCGTTTATTTATTTTAAATACTAATCTTAATTCAACGTTCATAAGGAATTATTTTTTTTAAGTACCAGGTACTATAAAAAAACAAAAACCTCTGACTTTGTACGTTCTAAGCAAGGACAACGCCTTTCAAGACATATCATATCAATGAGGTATCCTATGATCAGTAGAACGGGTCCTCTCATCCTTTACCTTGATTTTCTTGATTGGAGGCGCTATCAATTAGCTTTCCCCAATGTTGTTCCCGGAGGCTGGGTTGACTACGTCGCATAGACCCCCAGCTAGGGAAATTCCCTTGCCAGGCCCGGGACTTGAACCCGGGACCATGTGAATGTGAGGCAGGTTCGCTCCCCACACACCCAATGGCGCCTTTAACCAGGTACTATATATATATATATATATATATATTATATTAAAATTGTGAATTAGGGGAGAATAATAATTCTACTACTTCTCCCCAACTTTTCTGAGATATCTTTGTCTTTTTTTCTGAAAATAAAAGTATGTATAAGTGTATACTCGTCATTTTATGTCGTTTTGTTTTTATTTTTAGGTTTCCAGTACCTATTTTTCAATTCCTCATTTTTTATAGCCAATCTCTATTGGCCATTTGTCTTATGCCATTTTTCTGGCAGCAGCATCCTGTTTATTTTAAAAAAAATTTTATTCAACTTCACACTTGTCAATTTATTGAATTAATTTGTCACAGATATTCTTATATTTTTAACTTAAAAGAAACCTATACTTTCATTGAAAATTAATCACAATTAATAAAATAATATTTGTTTTAAAAAAAAATTATTATATTTAAATTATTAAATAAATATGATTGGATTTTAATTTTAATATTGTATATGCTCATTTAAGTTTCTAAGAAAATTTTGATTATATAAAAGTTAATTGAGGATTGTTTTCATGTAGTTTTTGGTGATTTGAATCTCGGCGTTTCAAGGGAATTTTTCGATCTATCATTGTTGGTATTTTGGGATGAATGGATGATTAATTGTAAGACTTAGTGTGTTCTAAAACTCTGAAGAAACTCTGGCACTAGCACAGACACTGACACTCATACGCAACTGATAACTTCGGGTTATGCCTGCCGTTAGTTAGTCATTGTCAATGTTAACTAACAATGGTAGGGTGACCAAACGTCCCGTTTTTAGGTGCTCTGTCCCGGCGTAGGATATTTCGTACTGTTTTTCAAAATTTTTTCAAAAAAAGGTAAACCGTTTGTTCCGGTTTGGTGTTTTCGAAATATGATCACCCTCGCTAATGTCCAGGATAAAGAGTTTGTGAGAAAATCTCATAAAAAATTTTCTAAAATTTGTTAAAAAAAAACTTGAAGTTAAAATAGTAACTTGAATGGTTCACATTAGTAACTCGAATTTTTCATATCAATATTTTTTTTAGCAAAATACATTAATTACACTACATGAAAAGATTACTAGAATTAAAATACGTTCTATTATTTATGTTTGTAATTAGTTTATTCTAAATTTATAATAGTATATAACTATAAAGGTAGATATAATATAAGTTTTTAAAGATAAATAAAAGGGATTTTTTTTTGGTTTATAATAAGAAATGAAATGAAATTTAATTCACAATACTACAAAATAATAATTTAATTTTACCTACTAACTAATTACATTAAACTATCAAATAAATTATGAACAAATGAAAACAATATATTTACAAATGTTTTGTAATATTTGTCTGTACTTAATGTGATTTTATCAAATTTGTATATCTTTATTAATCATAAATTATTAAATAATTAAATATGGATATAGAAATTATATTAATTTAAATTTAAATTAAAATAAATAAATTATAAAGAAAAGTTTTAATTTTAATAAATGATTATTTACTGTTCAAATAAAATTAATTAAAAAAAAATTTCCATATTCTTATAAAATGAAATTTTAGAGGATTTTAATTTGAAATTAAAATTGAAGGATTTTATTTATTTTAATTGTCTTCCATTCTAATATAAACTTTAATTAATTTAAATATAATTATTATAAATCTTTATTATTACAAAAAAGTTATAAAACATATTTATATATATTATTAGTATATGAAAATGGTGAAGATCTTGTCTTATCTTATCTTATTATATATATTAATTTCTATATTTTATAGATATTTTATCCTATTAAGTAATTTTTTTTTAAGAAAAATTGATCTTTATTGATTTCACCCTCGGGAAAAATCATTTTTGTTAGTTTTCCCTTAATTAAAAATAGTAATATTCAAGTTTAAACGGCTTCAGCAGCAACATCAGCGCGCCTTTATTTACATTGTCATATCATATTCTTTTTTTAATTAATATTGTATTTAATCATTATTTATATTTAAAATATTTTAAAATTATTACTTTATTTTAAAATAAAATTAAAAATATTTATTTTAATAATATTTTACAACCAAATTACGAAATATATATTGGTATATCATTCCCCCACCAAAAAAATATTATATTCATGAAGTTAGCAACATAATAATACATATGAACAATTATAAATGAAGAAACATTAAATGAATAGCGGGAAGATTTTAATAAATTTTTATAAAATGTTGTGTAATAAAATTACAAAAAAAATAATTTTTTGATATTCTCTATGTATGAATAGACACACAGAATTAGATTTATTTTAGAATAGTAGAAAGGTTGATATTCATTATAAACGCCTCAACGAATTTATTAATATTCCCAGGCATACCCGTAATAATCTTAAAACAATATTCACGCTCCATAATTATCTTCAATTACCAAGCGGCAGCCCGGTGAACCCTGTACTTATTTTAATATTCATTTAATTTGAGAAAATATGTTATTATCAACATAAGAAGAAAAACAAATCAAAATTAACATATTAATATTTTCTCTCCCACTGTATTTCTTAATAACTTTGTTTTTTTTACTTACTTTTTTAATTCATAGAATAAAAATTACTGAAAATTAATTTTACTTATTATAGATTGAATCATAACTATTTTACGAGCATTTGACAACAACAAAAACTCAATGCTGACGATTTTTGTTTAAAGTTTCTCTACCGATGTTTACATTTACTATATTTCTGTTGTTTAAAAATGATTCTAATTTGTGTCTCTGACTTAATATCTTATTTATATCTGAGCAATGAAGACACAAATCCGTAAACTTTTTTAAAATTTTAAAATCTTCATTTTTTTATTTTTTTTTTTTTAAATGAGATGTAATATAATTTGGAATTTTAGATTAAATTCAATTTTTCAACGATGATTTCTATATATATTTACCAAGAGTCAATTTAATGACATTGAGGGATATTGTATCTTTTATTTTAATTCATTAATTTATGTTTATAACTTGCATACCATTGGTAAATAATTTTGAAAATAAATATTTCTTTTATTTAGTCATTGTGTGTTTTAATGTAAGAATATTTATTTGTTAAGTGGGTTCGTTTTGTACTGATTTTGTTCACCACCTGTGTCCCCATTTCTCACGCATTCATTCTATGTTTGATGTTCATGGATATCAAATGAAAAATTCATGAAAAGATAAAGGCTACTGAACTGAAAAATAGTCTCTTTTTTGTATTTGTCTTTGAAATTTACTGTGCGACGATTTCCTGGCATGCAATTTTGAATTTTTCGATTTTTTAATATTTCCAATGTTTTACCGACCGATGATAGGAAGGGGATTGTTTTCACACCAAATTTCACTTGTGGAGACTTTTACATATCTCCACGAATCATGCATTTTGTTAACAGAAAAAAATATTTTTAGTATGATGTCTGTCCGTCTGTCCGTTGTGTGCCGTATTGACGTGTACAGAATAGAACGGCTCAACGGATTTTGATAAAATTTGGTATATTTACTTAATGCATCAGTAGCATAAATTCATCCACTTTTAATGTATATCCGGAAACCAGAAGTATTAATTTTATATTCATTGTCGGAAATTTTTCAATTAAAATATAGTAGTAATAAATAATTGAGTAATTAAACCAAAAATAATATCCCAAATAATATAATTTAATCATTTTAATTCAAGTTTAAATTTTTTTTTTTATACTTAATATATATAGATAGATAAAATGTTGTTTGGAAATTAATTTATTTCAAATCTGTGCCTGACCACAGCTCATTTTTTAAAAGTAAGTAATAATTAATTTATTTCTATAATTTATTTTGTTAATTTATCTTTTACTATTGTTATTACTTATATTATATTAATAAAAATCTATAATTAAATTTAAATTTATTTCCACTATATAATTAGTCAATATTTATTTGCAATATTTAATATAGGTTCTTTTATTTTAATTAATATAATTATATTTCACAATTCATTTATTTTAATTTATTTTAACATGCATTTATAATAATTATTTTCGCAATAATCGATTTTTATTATTCTTTAAAACTTTCTATGTACTTTAATTTAAATTTTGATTTATTGAAATAATAATAATAATAATAATAAAATGAATAATAAAATTAATGTTTAATATAATCGGAGCAATACAAAAGGAGTTAGTTATTAAACGTAATTAATCGCTAATTAATTACAATTAATTAATTATAATTCAATTATATTTCTTCTATAGATTCTAGGGATCGATTGAAATATCTATAAAAAGTTTCAAAAGTTTATCTCAATATTAAGATGATGAAAAATCGATTTCAATTTATCAAAAGAGCGAACAGACAGACAGACGGCAAGTGAAGTTAAGAAAAACGTTGTAATGAGTTAATAAAGAAAAAATATTATGCTACTATATGTAAATTAAAATCAAATTTAAATTTATTAAAAATTCTAAATAATAATAATAATAATAATACTAATAATAATATGGGTTATTAAATAATGTTGGTTTAGGTAGGATGAGTGTCTTGGAATTACAAAAGAGAGAGTGAGAATGAGAGACATCGATGACATTTGCTCTGATGATTATTTCATGTGGGGGTGGGTGGTTGATGAAGAAGTGTGAGAAGGAGGCGGAGGTGGAGGATGGGTGGAGGTGGTGGAGGTGTCCAGGTTGCGGCACATGGGGGGTTGTCGCAAAGGGAAGAGGTAGGGAATCTGGTGAGCCATTTTGGAGGACTTGGGAGTGAGTGAGAGAGTGAGTGAGAGAGAGAGGATGGTTCCTTGCATGGGAATCGATCCCGAGACCCGGTAGGTCCACGACCACCCACCCACACACACCGAGCTTCCGCGTTCGACCCGGGGATGCAGCCACCACCAGCGGGGCTCCGAAATTTTGCAGCCGAGAACTTCGGACGGAGGACGTTAGAGGGAGTGTGAGATGAAAAAAGGGTTTGAGGTAGGAGGAGGGAGGGGAGACATTCAGCCACCCCCTCCACCTCTTCTCCTCCCCCCCTCCAGCGCGCAAGCGGACGCAACAGTGTCGATGGTTCAGTGCCGTGGGAGTCGTCGGGAACGATACAACCGCGCGATTCAGTGCTACCGATTACAACTATTTGTGTGAGTGTGAGTGTGTATGTGTGTCGATGTGAGTGTATGAGTGAACTTGAAAAAGGAAAAAAAAAAAAATAAATAAATCATTACCTTTATTACCTGAACTCCCAATAAATTCCCTTCCACCCTCTCCTCCTACCACAACCCTTCTATCCTAAACAAAACCCGCACGACCACCAAAAACAAAAACAACACATGCTACTGTCGTCGACTGCTTGTCGTTTGAATGCCGCACCGCAGATTCCCGTTCAAAGTATAACATCTATCTCTCTATCTCTCTATCTCTCTATCTATCTATATACCTATATTTAAACCTCAAAAACCTCAATAGATTTAAACCTCAAAAATAGTTATATCTATGCATCTCCCCATTCACTTTTAATTATTATTGAAAAAAAAAAAATTACTCTCAAGACACTCACTTTCTTCATAAAATTTATATTCAAATCACGTTATCAATAAATTAAATAAATAAATCCATTACTCTAAAATTCTAACCTATTTATTTTACAAAACTCCATCTTTTACATTTTTTTTTATCAGAGAATATATGAATAAAATAATTTCATCAATAATTTAATAATAAAAAATAATAATAATAATAATATATATTAAAGAGAGAATCATGCTAGTCACCTTCGCTCCTCCTCCACTACAACACCACCCATTATTCAATATTTATACATAAATTTAATTAGTAAAAGTTAATAAAAGATATTAAGAATAGATTCAAGAATTTACTTTATTTTAATTATATGACTTAGGAATAATGAGAAAAGTAGGAGTTGGTTAGTGGTTTAAAAATATTTTAATTGTTTTAGTAATATTTAATCCAGAAATTATCCAAATTGATTTGTATATATAGTATAAAACTATAAAATACTTTCTTCTAATGATATTTTCTTAATATATTAATATATTTAATATATATAAATGTAGTTTATGAAAAGTTTTTTTTTAATTGGAAAGAAAGTATAGTCTTATAGTATAGGACAGTGTTTCCCAAACTTTTTTGACCGCGACCCTGTTCGAGGTTTTAAAATTTGTTCATTAAAAAAAAAATTAATTAGAACACAAATGTTATTTTTCAATAAAAATCAAGTTGTTTATTTCATATACAAAAATTGCAAAATAATTATATAAGAAAAATAAAAGTAATTAAAAAATTAATAATAAGAATTTCTAAAATTTTTTCGCGACCCGGTAACCGGGTTTAATTTCTTATGAATGAAAAAAAAAAAACAATAAAATATTCAAAACACTAATTTGATTATCTCTTAATTTATGTATAGATAATAAGTTCAAAATATATTTTATTAATTATATCAATAATATTTCATGTTATCTATATATTTATCTTCAATCAATAAATTATTATTTTATTTAATAATAAGTAATATTCAACTAGCATATATATATATATATATATATATATACCCATAAATAAAATAAATAAATATATTATTTTCTATTATATCTTTTATTTAATTAATTATATTTTTTTTAATGAATAAATAACAAAAAATTATTCTACTTATATTGGATAAAAATAGATATAATAAATAAATAATTTTATAATAAAGAGAATAAAATTATATAATAGTAAAATTTGTTCATATAAACTTATATCAATTACTATTAGTCTGTCTTCCCTTTTAATTAAGGAACACATCTCGTTTCATCTCCATATTATCTAACCATTTGTATGCAATAGATTTTTTCTTTATTTAATATTTATTTTTATATTTTTTTTATTTTTTTAAATAAATATGATTAAATAGAAAAAATTATTTATTTTAATTCCAAACACCCTTTCTACCATACGTTATCAATTATTAATTATTTATATCGATTTTGTTAATTAATAATTCAATCGTCACATAACTTTTTCGATAAAATGAAAAAATTATTTAGTACTAAATGTATTATTAGAAGGTGTACTTTTTTTTTTTACTAAATTCTATTATAAATTATAAATATTAAAATTTTAATAATTGCTATTTTATTTTATTTTAGTTTTTTTCTTTAACCAACTAAATTTTCCAAAAACTAAAAATACATTGAAACAATTAAATTAAAAAATATTTTGATTTAAATTAATGATAATAATAATATTAAAAATTAAAAAGTTACATTTTAAAGTTAAATAAAAATATTGCAAATTTTTTATTGTAATCCGTTACTTTATGGAGATTGATAGACAAAATATACTAATAATAGTATACTAGTATAGTTTTTATTTGAATTTATTTATTATATATTATCAGAGAAATTTAATAAAGTCTACTTTAAAATATATTCAATATATTCTAAAATAGGATTCATAGAATTTTTATCCATATTATTTTTTTTTATGTCAAATTCCATATCCTTGTGAGTTGAGTGTTGTTTTCTCTATTAAAAATAAATAAATTCTTCGAAGAATTGATTTTAACTTAAATAAAAATTAAATTTTGTATATATTATACGATTCCCTACTATTGAATGTAAAGAACTCATAGAATATATTCAATATTTTTGATGATAACGAATCTATTTACAAATGCAAATTTTTAATTACTCTATCAAAACGAAAAAAGTCTTCTTTGTGTTTGAAATGGATTTTTTATATAATCATCGTATACCGTAAAAGAATTTGAAATTAAAATTCAAAAAATCCTAATTTTTTTTTTCTCTTTTGATTCATTTCCGAACATGTGTATTTATTATTAAATGGAGAAAAATTGAAAATAAATGCCTAATAATAGATAGGAGTTTATGATTATTTCCCTGGAAGAGATTTCATTAGATATGACCTGGTGACAAAGTTTATCCGTATTGAGTCTCTGGTGTGTTGTTGCTTCGACAGCAAATCAACGATTAAATACGATCTTTAAACTGATAAACAAAACACATACCCCTTACTTACCCTCCCCCCTCTTCTATTCACACATGCTACACAACAAATTAAGAAAATTAATTAATTAATCACATATAATATCAATTTTTTTTTTAATTAGAAATTATTTTTTAAAAATATTATTCTATTTTAGTATTTTACATTGGAGAAAATCAAAGAATTAATTGTTTTTGTTTTTTTGGGATTACGATGTTTGTGTAATTTGTTTGTGAATTTTGAATATTATTTGGAAAAGTATTTATTTATTCATCCATATACATTTTGTTCCCTTCAAAGTAATTCCGCTCAGATATAATGCATTTATGCCAGCGCTTATTCCAATTGTCGGAGCACTTCTGAAATGCGCTTTTCGTTTTGGCCATCAGCTCGTTCTACGATTCTAAACTTTATCTCATCAATTGTGGCAAAACGCTTTTCTTTCATTGTTCGCTTCCGTTTTGGGAATAGAAAATAGTCGCAGGGAGTTAAATCTGGTGAATAAGGTGGTTGATGCATGTGATTACGGTTTTTCAACAATTTCGATCGTTTGAGCCGTATTGCTTCACGCAAACGTGCATAACATCCTTGTAGTATTCCTTATCGAACTTGGTGTACTCTTGTAAAGCGCTTGTACCACTTATAAACATTTTTTGTGAGACAAAGAAGACTCGCCGAATGCCACAGTCAAAATTTTAAGTACCTTGGAGCACTTTATTCCATTTTTAACGCAAAATTTAAAAAAAATTGAAGAACACACAAAAACGTTACTAACTTTTTCAGTTGTCAAAAACAAACTACTAATCCAAAATGGCTGATAATGTCACCATATGAAAAACATATGTGTAACAACTTAACAAAAAAAATTTCGAAAATCGAATATACACAGCCCGAAAAAATTCAAAATTCACCTTTTCTTTTGAAAAGACTATATATTTAAAAAAAAATATAAAATAAAAAGCAAAATCTCTAATTTTATTATATACTAGCTGCTCAGAGCGCCTTCGGCGCTCTTCACACTTAGACGGGGGCTCCGCCCCCTCTACCCCCGAGTGGTACATAGTATTTGGTTGAAAGTAGTAAAAGGTTTTCATCCATTTTGTTTCAATCAGTATATTACATAAGACATTAATTTCTTTTTGTGTTCTTATTTACAATATATTTTAATTTAATCAGTAAATTAATATATATATATATATATATATATAGGTATTGAAAATTGTGTAAAATAAAAAAGAAAGAAAATATGGTTCCTGTCTTTTGTAAAACAAATGAAACTAATTGTATAATTATTGTTATCAAAGGAAAACAAATCCATTGGAAATGAAGGTTGCAATTTAAAATTCAGAAAATTAAGTAGTTGTTCACCAATGACAAGTGTTATTAGTTATTTCGAGGTGAATTGTTTATATATATTCAATATTGACAAACGCATTAGTTTATGAATGGAAAAAGACAACGGATTGCAATAAGATTCATACTCGTATGTTGTTTGTTGATCCTATATAAAGCATCCACGCAATTAAAAGAAAAAAATGAAAATATTTCATAAACTATTAAATAAGATCATATAATACTTTCACTGTTTTAATATACGAGGGTGGGGTGAAAAGTTTCCGGCCTGAACAAGAAAAACAATATTTTTAAATTTTTTTTTCTTTATTTTTCAATATTCAAGATAGCTGAGACTGTACGATGTCAGCTGAACGTGTGCGAAATATTTTGCACAAGCCTTTGAAGATAAAAAGCTGTGTGCAACGTGGGTGCCGCGTTTTTTGCCTACGATAGACCAAAAACTGCTTCGAAAAACCATTTCTACCGACCGGCGCTGTAGGCATAATCCAAACGAATTTTTGCGTCGATTCATAACTGTTGATGAGACTTAAATTAAATTAAATCAAATTTAATTAATTGATTAATTCATTAATTAATTAAATTAATTAAAATTAGAACACCGTTATGATAAATGTATCAGTGTTGCATGTATTATGTTGAAAAATAAAGCAAAAAAAAAAATTTAAAAACATCACTTTTCTTGGCCAGGCCGGAAACTTTTCACCCCACCCTCGAACTATGTCATATACGTCATTTATATAGTATATGTAAAAAGAAAATGATTCGAGAAATGAAAAAGTATATAAGAATATAAATGAATAAAAATTAATTTGTTGAAATTTAAAATTTTAATTATTTTTAAGTTTCAAAAACTTTAATTATATATTTTGCGTAGTTAAATAATGAAAAAATACAGTGATTTAAATATTTTAAATACTCTTAAACGAAATATGTTAAATAACTATTAAAATTATATTAAATGATAAATTAAAACTAATCATAAACATGACAAAAATTAATTAATTAATTGATGAAATTTTAATAATTTCAGTGAAATAAATATAAAAAAAGAATAATGATCGAAATACGTAGATGAGATGGTTAATTTTCTACATTTTTACTATCTCGCCAGATCTTGCGATCAAGAAAATTTTCGATGTTGAGATTTTGATGTTTTTATACGTTTTGAAGGTTCCTGAATTTTCACTAATGTTGAGAAAAATGTCTGTGTGTGTGTGTGTGTGTTTGTGTTGACAAGATTATGCAAAAACGGTTTAAGCTAGAATCATTAAATTTGGTCCACTGGAATTATTCAAAATTCGTAGTTTTCTATCAACTTTTGAGAATTGTATCTCAACCGGAAGAGGGTCATTACGTATTGATTTTTTTTTAAAGTGCCCGTAAAAATAAAGATGTATGTTTGAAAAATTTTCACATGATTAAAAATTGAATAAAACTGCTATATATAGAATTTCAGCTTGATTGAATCGCTGAAAGTACCAGAATTATATTTTTTAACACTGCAAATCTCACGCGCCAACACGTGACGTGGTACCATCAACAAAGAGTCAAACATGCGCTGGTTTAATAAATATTATTTATTGATTTTAATTTATAATTTATAATTAATTAAATTTAATTTAAATATAATATATTATGTTATTTAATCCAATTCCAATTGCGAGATAGTCGAGTGGAGACACTCCAGCTTATTTCTCCTATCCTCCTCATCTTAACCACTTCTTCTCATTTCTTTCATTCCCACTTTATTCTTTGGTTTATTCTCACCAATATAATGAATGTCTGGTTATCTGATTGACTTCGAGGTCCATTCACAAATTCAATTTTTATTTTAAATTAATGATATCGACAGAGATATTTCTGACAAAAAATAATTGGATGTTTGTGCTGTCTCTATTCTATTTATGTTTTCCACTTCCTTTTTCAATGGCAAAATTCTTTCATTATTTAAGTATTCAGATAGAAATAGAAAGAGAGAGAGAGAGAGAGAGCTCCTTTCTCTTCTATCAGGGTGAAAAAAATAAATAAATAAATAAATAAATATGAAAGTAAGACTAAAGAGCGAAAGTAAATACTATTGTAGAAATTTTATTTACAAAAATGAATATAATTTTAAGTAATTAATAAAATAAAAAAATGATTCTATTCCAATCAAATACATTCATCTCCATAATAATATGTAGATATATATGATTAATTTAATATTCTACCAAATTTATATAAGTAACTGATTTTGTTCTTGTAATTTTCTTCAATATTGTAGAAACTAAATTAATAACTTATATACCATATGTAATAGTAGAAAATTCATTACTTAATATAAGTATATACTATCAAAATTTTGTCGAATTTTAGATATTTTATAGTTAGGTCAGTTATAGATAAAAAAATTAAAATATAATATGCTGGAGTGTCTCCACTCGACTATCTCACAATTTGAATTGGATTAAATAAGATAATATATTATATTTAAATTAAATTTAATTAATTATAAATTATTAATTAAAATTAATAAATAATATTTATTAAACCAGCACATGTTTGGCTCTTTGTTGATGGCACCACGTCACGTGTTGGCGCGTGAGATTTGAAGTGTTAAAAAATAATTCTGGTACTTTCAGCGATTCAATCAAGCTGAAATTCTATATATAGCAGTTTTATACAATTTTTAATCATGGGTAAAACTATCAAACATATTTCTTTATTTTTACGGTCACTTTAGAAGAAAAAAAATCAAAACGTTGTAGGTAATGACCCTCTTCCGGTTGAGGTATATTTCTCAAAAGTTGATAGAAAACTACGAATTTTGATTAATGCTCGTGTAGCAAATTTCATGATTCTAGCTCAAACCGTTTTTGCGTATTCTTGCCTACACACACACACACACACACACACACATGTATATATATATTATTCTCAAACTTAGTGAAAATGATTCAGGGACCTTCAAAACGTATAAAAACATCAAAATCTCGACATCGAAAATCACAATACTATCTCTGGCGAGATGTGCTGTAATGTGCTGTAATCTTAACCAAAATTATTTTTTTTTATAATTCTATTTTAGATAAAGGTTTTCTTCAAGATAATAATAATAATAATAATAATTTCTCTTTCTTATCTGTTTAAAAATACTTTAACGGTGTTTAAGATCCGTTAAAGCCCCTCCCATTAACGAAAATCCTTTGTCAATGTTATGCTTCATAGTAACTATATACTTCGACGTATCTAACTATGATGAATGATAATTAAATTCAATTAGTTAAAAATATAGGTATTAATAAAAAAAAAGTTTAATATATCGTTTATTAAAAACGCGTCAAAATAAAATATATTATCCATGCATCATTATAATTTGACCTTCAAGTAAATGACGTCAATCAAAAAGAGCACACACTCACCGGCTACTCTACCGATAATTAAGAATCATACTAATATTAATAATAATATAAATTGTATATATATATATATATATTTAAATAAATTATAAACAGAGAGGGAAAGAAAGAGAGAAAATAATTTTTCTTCTATACTTTACCCAAAACATTATTATATACTTTCATCAATTTTAATAAAATTAAATAAAATTTTATTTCGTTTTTAATGATTTATTTGAATATATTATAATATTTTATTTAAATTTAATTTTCTTAATAAATAATTGAATAAATATTTTATTAATAATTACTTACTTAATTTAAAACTATTTTTTTTTTTTGTTAGGATTTTTAAATTAATCAAATTAATAATAATAATAATAATAATATATTCAATTTAAAAACAAAAACAAAAA
Organism: Labia minor; assembly: GCA_963082975.1. NCBI lineage: Eukaryota > Metazoa > Arthropoda > Insecta > Dermaptera > Spongiphoridae > Labia > Labia minor. The sequence goes on along the minus strand of OY720345.1, from coordinate 6,785,204 downwards.
CAAAATAAAATTATTTAAATGATTTTAATGTTTTGTTGTGTTTCAACTTTATATTAAAATTTATTTAATATTAAAATTAAAGATTAAAATTAAATTAGAGTAATTTCATATAAAATATAAAAAATAATAAGCTGGAGTGTCTCCACTCGACTATCTCGCAATTTAAATTGGATTAATTAACATATATTATATTTAAATTAAATTTAATTAATTATAAATTTTAAATTAAAATTATAAAATAATATTTATTAATCCTGCACGTGTTTGACTTTTTGTTGATGGAACCACTGATTTGCAGAGTTAAAAAATTAATTTTGGTACTTTCATCGATTCAATCAAACTGAAATTCTATATATAGCAGTTTTATACAATTTTTAATCATGGGTAAAACTATCAAACATATATCTTTATTTTTACGGTCACTTTAGAGGAAAAAAAATCAAAACGTAGGTAATGACCCTTTTGTGGTTGAGCTAAATTTAAATTAAATTTAAATTGAAAGTTAAAAAAATAATTCTGTTACTTTCAGCGATTCAATCAAGCTTCTTTATATAGCAGTTTTATACAATTTTTAATCATGTGAAAATTTTTCAAACATATATCTTTATTTTTACGGGCACTTTAAAAAAAATCAATAGGTAATGACCCTCTTCCGGTTGAGCTACAAATCTCAAAAGTTGATAGAAACTACGAATTTTGAATAATGCCCATGTACCAAATTTCAAGATTCTTGCTCAAACCGTTTTTGCGTAATCTTGACTACATACATACACACAGACACACACACACATACACACAGACATTTTTCTCAACCTTAGTGAAAATGATTCAAGAACCTTCAAAACGTATAAAAACATTAAAATCTCGACATCGAAAATTTTCGTGATCGCAATACTATTTATCACTGGCAAGATAGTAAAAATTAAAATATTCTTTATTCATATAAATTTATACATAATTATGCACAAGGCGCTACACATGTAATTTCTCTTTTTTTCCACTTCGCTTTTCACATAGCTTTCTCGAATTTTACAAAATTTATATTTATTAACTAATTTAAGTCTTTATCCTAATTTCAAAGGGCAAAAATTTGAAATAAAACCCTTTTAACAAATATCTAATATAAATCTGTAAATTTTTATTTTAAATCTAATTTTAATAAAAATTCATTCACAGAATTTAAAATTAATATTAAATTCAATTAATGGTTACACATAGCACATACAAAAATAACTCGCTCAAATAATAATTTTTAAATAATAGCCATCACATTGAAATTCTACTAGAATATCTATTTCCTTGTTATTTCTTATCAATAGTAAGAAAATACTCCTGTTATCATTTTGTCATATTAAAGAAAAACACTATTTTATCATTCATTCTATTTCTATTTTAAAAAATATTTTATTTTAGACAATTTCCCTTTCAATAGATTAATTATTTATTGTCTGTTCATTTTCTACTTTATTAATTCTCCTTTTTCATATTTCTACGAGATACCTCCACATATGTGTCTACACTTTGTAAGATGATCTAAGAAACCATTACCCTCTTTTCTCTTCTCTTTCTTTTGATTATCCTCTTCTATTAATAAAATATTTAGTCCAACCTTTAATCAAGACAGAATTTGAATGTCTTATTTGTTCAAATTTTTAATGACGATACCATATGAATAGATTTAATGAATAGTTTAGAAATTTTAATTAACTTTTATATACTAGAAAACCCGAAAGATATATATATATATATATATATATATATATACGAGGGTGGGGTGAAAAGTTTCCGGCCTGACCAAGAAAAATGAAGTTTTTAAATTTTTTTTTCTATATTTTTCAACATAATTTCCATCAACACTGATACATTACTCATAACGGGTCCTACTTAATTTAATTAATTAATTAATCAATTAAATTTGATTTAATTTAATTTAAATCTCATCAACAGTTATGAATCGACCCAAAAATTCGTTTGGATTACGCCTACAGCGCCAAATTGTCGGTAGAAATGGTTTTTCGAAGCAGTTTTTGGTCTAACGTTAGCAAATGCGGCACCCACGTTGCACACAGCTTTCCATATTCAAATGGTTGTGCAAAATATTTCGCACATGTTCAGCTGACATCGTACAGGTTTCAGCTATATTGAATGTTGAAAAATAAAGCAAAAAAAAAAAAAAATTAAAAACATCGTTTTTTTTGGCCAGGCTGGAAACTTTTCACCCAACCCTCGTATATATATATATATATATATTTAAGTATATTTAAGTATACAAGGATATATGTTAGACAATTTATTATAATTTAAAATTTATAATTGATTTTTGAAAAAAATGAAAAAGGATTAACATGATGAAAATGTACAACAAAATTGATAGCAGTAAAATATTGTTTGTACACTAGTTATATATAAGTATGTATATAGATCTGTTTTCATGTCCAATAGTTGATGTGTTTCATCACACACACACACACCTTTAGTGTCAAATTACAACAAAGAGAATATTATGAAAACTTTTTTTAAAAAAAAAGCTTTATAGGTACATGTCAAGTTTCATGGAGATTTCATTGAAGGGTATACAAATTGATGTATTACATCACCATCTAAAGACAGCTTACAACAAAGAGACTATTTTCAAAAACATTCTTCATAAATACATACATTTATTATCTATCTTTCATTTGTCAAACACTCTTGTTAAAGTTAATCAATCCTAAAAATATATATATTATACGATATATACATAGGTATATTCCTTTTTTGTTTGAGTTGATATTTACTCTTCTATCCAGTATGTTAATTAGAAATTACTTTTATTTAATTCTTATATATTCGTTTTTTTTTTCAATTTTAAACGTGCCATTTAAAGTTTATTTAAATATATAAAAGATAACACAATTGGCGTTTAATACAATTCCAATGCAAATGTCTATCATTGGAAAGTTTTTTATTTTTATTTCTTTTGTAGCCGCTTGAGTAGGCAAACTTGAACCAACCACCCAGTTCGATCACTTATTCTCTTAAGCCCCTGACTGGCTAACCCCATTCCCAGCCATCTGTTTTTGCAAATGTAGTCCGGGCTTTGCCTCTGCTTTAGCTCTAAATCTCTTTTTCTCTCTTTTTTTCTCTTTTTCCTATCCTACACCTTCTTTGACCTTTTTATTTTATTAACTACCCTATTCAAGGATCAATTAGAGTTGCCAAATACTGGAAATTTCTACAAAAACTAAAAAAAAACAATTATGTCTTTTACAATGAAATTTAATCTTTAAAATACATGATTTATTATAATTTTATATAATATATAAATTTAAACTTAATTAGTGTATATAAATATATATATATACAATGATTTGTAAAGGGTTGGATCGGTGTCTAGGGGTACATTATCTCGATATGAGCAACAGGAAGACTTCTTGTTTGGACTTCTCTATAAAATGGTTTATTTACGAATAAATATACATAGGCAAATACAACACTCTCTCATCATCATAGCCAATCGATCGAACAATCAAGCATCTAAGAGAAGAGTCCCCTGCGGGAGTTTCCGTTCCAATTTATATCTTAATCCCGTCCCTCCTGAGCATCGGGTGTCGGGAGAAGAGGATGGGAGACTTTCTCCTGGCCGTCACCAAAGGCCCGTCTCAAGCATGATCAGGGGTGAGGGAGATCCGCGGCAAATTTCCGCTACCCTCGGTTGCATTTTACAACAACAAGGACAAGGAAGTGGAGTGAGGAGGTCGAAACACCCTTGTCGCCAACATCCCTTGACCTCAATTTCAATTCCCAAATATATATATATATATTATGCGTATCATAGATAACTTACAATTAAAATCTTTATAATTATAATATATATATATATATAAATATATAAGTAATGTAAATATTCAATATATTAATAAATCTAACAAGAGTTAGTAATTGTACAATAGGGATAAATAAGTAAATGTTTTATTTTATAAACTCGTAAATGAGATTAAAAAAATCTTTTTATTTCATTTCTTTGATTATAATTGATTTTTCCTGAATTTAATAGATATATTCGGTTAATTGATTTGCTTCTTAGGATTCAAATGAAAATTTAATGCGATAAATTAATAATTGCTGAGAAACGATGCAAGTAATTTTTAATTTTGGCTCCTGGGATTGGTTGTTATTCTACATCAGACAAAATGTTACAACCAAAAATAAACGTAAATAAAAGTTTTTCTTATGAACACTCATCACAATCACACAAACTTGTTATTTAATTAAAACAACAAAAACTTATATTATAACTTAAAAACAACAATAATTTTTACCAGAGTTTAACAAAATTTATCATATTATACAAAGAAAAACAAAGCAATTGGGTCAATGTAGTCTGACCAAATATTATCGAAATTCAAACATATGTACCGTAGATATGTTTCAATTTCCATCGCCCAAACTGATCTTTTGTTCATTAAATATTACAATTGCATATAAATATGATGGTATCCCCAAAAGAAATCATTAAGATGTAAAGTTCACAACAGATACACTCTACTGTTGTAGACCAGAGGTATCAAACTCAATTTTGTAGAGGGCCATATATTAAATTTTGAATTCGTAGGCGGGCCAGATTGAAAATAAAAAAAAAATGTACTGAATTATTATAAGATTTTATTTATTAGGAGTAAATAATATAAGTATATGATTTAAGGTTTTTAAAAATCATATCAAAGTTATAAAAATGATAGGTAATTATGTTGAGCTCGAGGATCCAGATACCTGACTTGTCTTGTTTTTGACAAGCTCATTGATGTCAGGTATCATATTCGTTGTAGTTATTTTAAGAATTGATTGGAGATGTTCATTCGTAAGTCTTGTGCGATGTTTGTTCTTATTTATTTTCATGACGGAAAACATCTGCTTACATAAATAGGTGCTACCAAACATGCAGAGAATGCGTGCTGCATGCTTTTTTAATTCCGGGTAATTATCCAAACTCTTTATAGGTGACGATTCTTATTACTTTCCCGCATACTTCGTATAAGGGAAGTATTGGAATCGTCAAAAATTTCGACTTCGAGATTTCGATAGATCTTGACGTTTTAGACCTCCCTGAGTCGGAAAATACCATTTTTCGAATTATGTCTGTGTGTGTGTATGTATGTATGTAATGTCTGTAAGCAAATTTACTCAAAAACTAATCAAGCTAGGACTTCGAAATTTAGTACACCGATATTATTCACAGTTTGTAGATTTCTATCAAAATTTCGTCAAAATCGGTTAACCGGAAGTGGTACTTTACCTACACTGGTTGCGTTTACCTTTCAAGTAAAGTACCAGTTTGCTTCGAGATATTTGCTTCATATTTTGTATATAGATTTAAAAATATGAAAAAAATTGAGATACCAAATTCATCATGATCTGACTACCGGAAGTGACATTTTACCTATACAAGTAGCGTTTCTTTTTTACCGACCGACGATAGTAAGGGAGGTATTGTTTTCACACCAAATTTCACCTGTGGATATTTTTAGGTAAATATCTCCACGAATCATGCATTTTCTTAACAGAAAAAAGTATTTTTAGCATGATGTCTGTCCGTCCGTCCGTCCGTCTGTCCGTCCGTATAGATGTGTACAGCCTGAACGGCTAAACGGATTTTGATGAAATTTGGTGTATTTACTTAATACATCAGTAGGATGAATTGATCAACTTTTGGTACAAATCCGGAAACCGGAAGTGCTAGTATTGCCGATCGAAGAGAGGAAGTGAAGGGTTATTTTCATATCAAATTTCACGTGAGGACATATCTCCACGTGTTATCCACTTTGTATTGGTTTTATCCTCGAGAAAAATCATCTTCATTAGTTTTTTCTTAATTTAAAATTATATGACGTCACCCAGCCCTTCATGACGTCACAGCCATCTCCTGCTTATATATTATAAATAAAATAAAATTAAAAATATTTATATTATATCCATATCTGTTTTTTTTACATTTAAAATATCAGTTAACCGGAAGTAGCACTTTATTCTATATATATATATATATATATATATATATATATATATATATATATATATATATATATAAATGTTACCAAATATCAAATTTGACACCAATAAACTAATACGAACGGGCTCTTTATCAATACCAAGTTTACACATTCTAAATATTCATTCACAACTCTTTATACCTATTTATATGCGGGAAAACTCCCGCTTATTTTTTCAGTGTAACAATCGAATTTTGACTTATGATACTCTTCAAATTAATCTCCTTACAAACAGCATCTGTTCGATTACAAATCAAAAACAGTGGTTTACCTTTACATTCTCTAAAAAATTATGCAAAACTCTGCACTCACTATCAACTTTACGTTTTTGTGACATTATGCGAAAATCGTAATAATTTTGGAACTCGACACAAAAATTATGGATATCGCACGCGAATGACACACACAAATGCACAATACCTTCACAATCTACTAATTCGTAGATTTGAGAGTACGAGTTTTTAAAACATCCGTAGAGGAATCGAATGAAGTCTAAAAACTCTAAAAAACATGATTCTTCTTTTTATGACATATTGCGATCGCGGGCCTTATTGATACGGCCCGCAGGCCGTTTCTTTGACATGACTGTTGTAGACTATTATTAGTACTAAAATCGAAAATTTTAGCAATTTTCCTTTTTAATGTTAGCATGTGTGTATGCTCATTAAATAAAATTGTTAATACAATTTCCTTCCTTTTCTAACGTCAGTAGCGTTCATTTTTTTGAAACTGTCGCCTCTGTAAATTTCTACCTCTGTCACAACGAACCCCGATCTTATCTATTTAAAAATTAAATTACTAACAGATTGTTCCAATTGTGTTTCTCGTAATATCATAAATTTAATAGTAAATATAATAATTGATTATTTCATGTAATTATACAATTTTTAAAATTCTTATAAAATATATTTAATAAAACATACTGTAAATACTGTATAAATAAAATTAATTCAATTATAAAATTATAAAATATTTTTAAGGATAGTGAGCAAAGGTATTGGCAATTCTAAATGAATCCTGTATTCAGGATATATAGTAAATAAAAGTGGAGGGTTTTTGGAAGGGTCAAATGGAATAAGAATTTTTTTATCTTTTTTTTTTTTGGCAGTGTTCGATCCATTCATCGTTTTTCGTGTTTCGTTCAGCCGTGTTTGGTGCCATTCAAGTGGACTGTGTGTACATCAATTGAAATTGTGTGTACGTGTGTGGAAGTGAGAGTGTGTGGGTGGTAAAGCGGTGAAAATTGGTGGTGAACCGTTTCGCAGTGGAGGTGGGCAGCGACCCTTAGCCTGGAGCGCGACGGCTGCAGCGGGGGGCTCAATGGCCACCAACCTGCAGCTGCCGGCGCCCGAGAGGCCCAAGGCACTGCTCACCGTGCCATCGCCGACCTCGGGGGGATCGGCAGGCACATCGGCTGGCAAACGCCGCCATTCTTGGATATGCGGGTAAGAATTTAAAAAACAAAAACAATAAACAATAAACAATATATATATATATATATAATTAAATTAAATTGGCAATTAACTACGTCCATAATAATAATAATAATAATAAATTAATTGATTTTTATTACTAATTTATACTATCAATTTAATTTAATTAACACTATTTGAATTATTTATTAAAATTATATTATTTAATTTATTAAAAAAAAAAAAATAAATTCATAAAAAAAAAATCTTATAATAGAAATAAAACATAATAAATAAAAACTTTTTTAAAATTAATAAAATTATTCAATAAATTCAAAATTTCTTATCAATTTATAAATATAAATACTTTTTAATTTGATTTTTTATATTTGCTATTCAATGTACGGGGGTCATTCAACAAGTACTTAGCCCGAAGGCGGTGCTATCACAAAAAAACATCATGTAGTACATTCTTTTCTAGCCTACTGTCAGTTTCCGTCAATTCCTTTCACTAGCTTTGTTTTGACAGCCTTTGGAAGCGAGCGTGTCGATTAGTAGTACAAAAATGGAAAAAGAACAATATCGTTCGGTGATTAGATTCTTATTTTTTGGAAGGGAAAACGCTAAGCGAAATCAAAGATTGCTTGGATGCTGTGTACGATGGCAACCGTCAAAAATTGGTACGATATTGTTCTTTTTTCCATTTTTGTATAACTGATCGACACGAACGCTTCCCAAGGCTGTCAAAACAAAACTAGTGAAAGGAATTTACTGAAGAATGTACTACATGATGGTAAAACTCTTGTGATAGCAGCACCATCGGGCGGTTAGGTTAAGTACTTGTTGAATGACCCTCGTAATAACAAAATATCAGCTTAATCAGTGATATAGTAAAGATTTGTTCAAACTGGTATACAAACAATGGATCATTAGAGTATTAGAGAATTGGATTCCTTGAGAACTTACGTAAATCATAAAAATGAAAATAACAAATTACTCACAACACTCACATGCATTTGTGGCCCTCGTTACACATAAAGAAAATATTTAATTAAAAAGATTAAAACAAAACAAGAAATATAAAACAACAAAATTCAAAACAAATAACAAAAAAAAAAAAAAATACACACACAAAAATATATGTATTATTAAACTTTGTTCTTATATCTATTATTTAACAAATAAAAAACAAACATCTTGAATAAATGATTATTTGAAAGAATAGCAAATTTAAAAATATTTTTTGATAATTTTTCGGTGATTTTTAATAATATATGTTTTATAATATATATATATATATATATATATATATATATATTAGCATATTATAAGAATAAAAATTAAAAAAACAAATCAAATTAATAAATAAAATAATATGAAGAAATGAATTTTTTGATCAGGTTAGGCACGGCGTTCATTAAATCAATAAATCAAAGAATAAGTGATATTTAATTTTAAAGTTTAAGTAAATGCTTCCCAAATATATGACAGTATTTTATTTATTTAATTTTATGTTAAATTAAAATAAAAATTACAGGAAATAATTAAATGGCAATAGTGAATTTAAAAAAAAGAACGTGTTTAAGTTAAATTATATGTTTAAAAATTCAAGGTGATCTTGTATTATTATTTTTTTTTTTTAATTAATAGTGATAAAATCTTACTGTGAAATAATTTTACGGTATATGATCTATAAGAATCCTATATACTTCTATTAATTTATTTTAAGATAACTATAATTAAACATAAAAAATTAACTGTAACATGCACCAAACAAAATTTAAATAAATACTTATACGTATAAAAAAATTAATAACCTATATAAAAATTAATCTTATATATTCTATATATCATACAATACTTACATACTTAAATGTTAAATCACGCCACAAGCCTCCAATCCCGACCCTCTCCCATCTTTCTCACGTCCCTTCCTACATTGTCCACCCACTGCGTCCTTGGTCTTCTCAATATATATATACCCCACCAATACATATATATTTTTCGCCATTCTTTCCTCTCCCATTCTAGCCACGTGCCCTTCCCTTCGTTTTATAATTCTAATTATATCTGGAGATGCATAAAGGTCATACAATTCCTCGTTATGCAGTCTCCGCCATTCCCTGGTGACCTCTTTTTTTGGCCCATAAATACTGCGAAGAGAATCCTATTCTCAATTACTCTAAATCTACTCTCGTCCCTTAAGGTCATAGACCATGCCTCTCACCAATATTATACAACCGGCAAAATAATTGTTTTTACATTTTAATTTTTATCCCCTTTGATAATAATTTTGACGCGATAAGCCCCTTAATAATAAATCTACTTAATTTATATAAAAATGGTAAATATATAGGTATATATGGATCATTTTAAATATAATATATTCTGATTTAATTTTTAATTTAATCCTATTTATCCTATTAATTGTACTAATTTTATTACGTACCTATCTGCAATAGGGTCTGGATACCTAGTAGGTAGTACAATATAAAATTTCATTTCGACCCCTGCGTGATAGGCAATCAGTAATAGGTCTGGTATTTTTAAACGTGAAACCCCACACATTGACATTTTATAATAATAAATTCTATATAATTTTACTTATAATTTATTTAGATAACAAAATATCAATTATTTTTGTTTTACTAAGTATATATCTTTTAAAAAAATTGTTATATTTCAAAAGAAATTTTATATATATATATATATTTAGTAATTTGATGGAATTGCAAGGGCTATAAACTTTAATTAATGAGGAATGAAATGGAGGACATAACGATTGAGGAGAGTGTACAACAGTATTAAATAGCTTTAATGAAAACTCTTCAATAGAAAAATATTTGACATTCATTGGAAAAAGACAAGTTTATGTTCTATAAATAATATATTAAATTAATTAATTAATGAATATTTGTTATGCGCGACGTAGAAAAATAGAAAAAGTATATGTTCTTTGCTTTTTAACAGCTTTATTTTTTATTTTATTAATTATATATTTTTTTAAGAAAAATCTACATATACGAGGGTCATTCAACAAGTACTTAGCCTCACCGCCCGATGACGCTGCTATCACAAAAGAGTTTTACTATTTGACAGCCTTTGGAAGCGAGCGTGTCGATCACTTATACAAAAATAGTCACCGTACACAGCATCCAAGTGATCTTTGATTTCGCTGCGCGTTTTTTATTCCAAAAATAAGAATCTAATCACCGAACAAAGAGTAAGCTACTACAAGAATGTACTACATGATGGTAAAACTCTTTTGTGTGATAGCAGCACCATCGGGCGGTGAGGCTAAGTACTTGTTGAATAACCCTCGTATATTTTCAATTTTACAATATTTATTATTAAATGTAATAAGTATATACTAATATAAATAATGTTATTAATAAATGTAGGTGATGGTGAAAAAGAAGAGTTGAAGAGAGAGAGAGAGAGAGAGAGAGGTGATATGTAATTAGTAAACAGGTGGCTAATGGATTGATATCTAGACAAATGCTAAGAGTGGAATGAATTAACGAATTTCGAAGGGTTGTTTGTCAGGAAGGACAGTTAAATATATCAAAGGCGTCTTCTCTTTCCCACACCTTTCCACTACCTAGCAAACAATTCATGAAATGACTAGAAAATGAAGAAAGGATCTCCCTCTCTCTCTCCCTCTCTCTCTCGTATGACAATGCATCTCATTTATGGTAATAATATAACAATTATATATTCAAAATATAAAGTTTTTGTTTTTAAGTTTATATTTATGTATCTTCTTAAATTTCGATTGGTTTATTAATTTTATTTGATCAAATTATGAAGATTATATTAAATTTAGTATTTTTTTCAAAATTATACCTATATTAATTAATTAATATAACATTTAAATTTTTTTACAATTTTCATATAAATTTATATATGAAATAAAATAAAGAAAATATATTATTTTCTAAAATTTCCGAAATACAGATTCTATTATTTTCAATTATTATTATTTTATTTCGTTATATTATAATTATTATTATTAAAAATTAATTGGTTGTAATTAATTTATTGATTATTTAATATGTTGATTATAATTATTATTATTTATTATTATTATTATTATTATTATTATTATTGACTATGAAATTGATTGATTGATCTTAAATTTGTGTGTGAACCGCCTATTTATTATTTCAAAGTTCAGTAAAAATAATGTTCTATTTAATTTGATTATCAGATCTTGAGGTCATCCTTAATTGAAGCATATAATTAATTAATATGCATGAAAACATTAATCATGAACTTGAATAACCCCTGTACGCTCTATATACGTTGTTCAACAAGACCAATTTTAACATATATTTTTTTATTTGTCTCTAAATCAGAATGATTTTATTTGTCACAAATTTAAAAAAAATAATTAAATAAAACAAGAAAAATCTTGCATAAATTATAATAATAGAAAAATTTTTGACAAAATAAATTATTTATTTATACATAACGTTTATACCAGGCGTCGGCAACCTATGGCACGCGATGGGGTTCTGAGCACTCCACAAATTAATCAGGGAAATCGCGAAAATATCGAGACGAAGTGATTTTTAAATAAGAGAAAATGTTTAATTATAATTATTAACAACATTTCCCCGAATTGAACGATAAAGAATGGTTATGTAAATTGATGATTCTGACTGATATAACTAAACATCTCAATGAACTAAACTTAAGATTGCAAGGAAAGCGCCAAACTGTGCTCGAACTTTTTGAATATTGGACAGGATTTGCTACAAAATTAAATATATTTTTATGTAATATTAATACTAGTACCTACAAATACTTCCCAAATGATATAGCGCTTGTAAATAAATCGACCATAGACAAAGATGAACATAAAACCTTCGTTGAAGCACTTTAAGATGAATTATCCAGAAGATGCAAAGACTTTGAAGCTCTCATCTGCCTATATTTTCTTTCCTCGTAAAACCAGATTTAATAGGTCCATTAATAATACCGTTTGATTTTTCAATTTTTGAGTGGATGAATGTTGATAATTTTGAAATGGAACTTATCGATAATATAATATACTAATATCTGCAGAATTATGGAAAACAAAATTTAAAGAATTACGAAAAAATCTGGAAGATGAATCTATGGAAAAATCGACTGCTATATTAAATTGTTGGATGTCATTGCCGGAAAGATTTAATTGTTTAAAGAAAATTGCATGTGCTCTCCTTTCCGCTTTTGGTTCCACATATCTCTGTGAACAAATTTTTTCTGACATGAAACATATTTTGAGTCCACAAAGAAGTCGTTTAACAACTGAACATTCAGGATCTTGTATTAAATTAAAAGTCACAAATTATACCCCTGATATTGAAATATTAAGCATAAATGTGCAGGGGCAAGGTTCGCATTAAAAATTTTTAATTTATGTTAGAATTTTATGTTATTTTTTTAATAAATATGTTTAAAAGATAAATTTGGTAAAAAATTATTCTCCTCTAGAACCCCATTATATAATTTAGAATTAAGGCGGCACCCTGAATCATATTGGTAGAGTGGCTTGGCACACCACAGCTAAAAGGTTGCCGACCCCTGGTTTATACGTTCATACCTAATTTAAAGATATTTTTTTTTTACTTTTGGGTTCTCAGTTACAAAACTAATCACTTATAAATTTATTTTTTTGCACAATGTTTAGGGGGGGGGGGCACATGACCCCCCCCCCATGCCCCCCTCCGTCCCGACGACACTGCCTACAATATTTGTCAAACTAATAAGATAAATTTTAGATTAATATAAATAAAATTTGTTTAATAATTTTAAATAATTCACACAAAAATAAAAATAAATTAAAATGTCTGGTAGATATTTAATAGTTTTATTGTAAAAATACATTTAAGAGAAACTTTTTATTTTTTTAAAATATTTTTATAAATAATATAAGATAATATAAGGTCATCAGAATACCAATGATGATTCGTGTATTTGCATTGGTGAGTGTACATATAATATATGGAAAAGGGCATAAGAGCAAACGGTCAGGGCATCGGCGCAGAACAACTGAAATGGAAAGTGCTTAATCTATCTTATACCTACTTATCTACCTACCTAAATAGAAACATTACTTACTACTACCAGATATTGGTAAATTAATTTTTTTTTAAATTGACATTTATATTTATAGAAAAAGTAATATATTTTTAAGTAAAGAATAAATATAGAATAGTTAGAAGGATGTAAGAAAAAAAAATTAACTTATTTTTACATTGAAAATTTTCACTTACGCTTATCACCGTTTTTATTTTATAATTCTATAGTAAATTTGACTTTTCTCTCTCTCTCTTCTCTATTTCTACTATATTCTACTTCAATTATATTAAAATATTTATATTAGGAATACTTTTTTCTCAAATTGTTTAATGAACCATTTCTCTTTCTCTTAAGTAAAGCACTCAGAGAGATAGAGAGAAAGAGAGAGGTGGCTCTCTCTCTCTCTCTCTCTCTCTTTATGTCTCTTTTTCTTTCACTTTTCATTTATTGAAAAGTTTCTCATTCATAATCGAAGGTATTAAACTTTAAAGTTTTTTTTTACTATTCATGTTTGCTCTTTTATTCATTTTCCATTTCTCTCTTTCTTTGATACACACACACACACACACACTTTATTTTACCTCAATATACTAGTAAAATAAAATTTCCATTTTTATATTTATTTATTTATAACTATCTCGCCAAAGATAGTATTGCGATCACGGAAATTTTCGATGTCGAGATTTTGATGTTTTTATATGTTTAGAAGGTTCCTGAAACATATTCACCAAGGTTGAGAAAAATGTCTGTATGTGTGTATGTGTGTATGTATGTACACAAGATTACGTAAAAACGGTTTGAGTTAGAATCATGAAATTTGGTATACAGAATTATTCAAAATTCGTAGTTTTCTATCAACTTTTGAGAAATGTAGCTCAACCGGAAGAGGGTCATTAGCTACAACGTTTTGATTTTTTTTTCCTCTAAAGCGACCGTTAAAATAAAGATATATGTTTGAAAGTTTTTCACCATGAACTGCTATATATAGAATTTCACTTTGATTGAATCGCTGAAAGTACCAGAATTAATTTTTTAACACTGCAAATCTCACGCGCCAACACGTGACATGGTGCCATCAACAAAGATCCAAACATGCGCTGGTTTAATAAATATTATTTATTAATTTTAATTTATAATTTAATTAATTAAATTTAATTGAAATATAATATATGTGTTAATTAATCCAATTCAAATATGCGAGATAGTCGAGTGGAGACACTCCGGCTTATTTTTTACTTAATAATTTATTTTTTATAAGTTGTATAAAAGTTATCTAGGAAAAAATTAAAATAAATCATCTCAAATGAATTAAAAATCATTTAGGAAATTTCTCGTAAAGTACAGCTTGCGCCTGGTAATTTAATAACTTTTGAATTAGTTATCCAATTAATTAATTCATATTCGCGCCATTTAGCTTCTTAGTAAGGCTTTTACAATTAAACATTTATTTTTTGATATTCATCTAATATTAGTTATTATATAACTTATAATTATAATTATTATAATTATATTTATAATATGGTTGACTTTTACAATTTCAGTTTATATTTGATATAAACATAATAAACATTCAAATTTTATTCTTTTGCTGAAAATTTAAGTTTATCTTTTGATGATTTTAATAAATTTTTCAATAAATTTCCATGACTAAGACATTTATTTGGCCTTTTATGAGACTTTGTGAAATTCTAAATGTTTATCAAAAAAAAATGTTCTTAAAATAAAAAATATGCTAGAGTGTGTCCACTCGACTATCTCGCAAATTTGAATTGGATTAAATAACATAAATTATATTTAAATTAAATTTAATTAATTATAAATTAAAATTAATAAATAATATTTATTAAATCAGTGCATGTTTGGCTCTTTGTGTGATTTGCAGTGTTAAAAAATGAATTCCGGTACTTTCAGCGATTTAATCAAGCTGAAATTCTATATAAAGCAGTTTTAAACAATTTTTAATCATGTGAAAAACTATCAAACATATATTTTTATTTTTACGGTCACTGTAGAGGAAAAAAATCAAAACGTTGTAGATAATGACCCTCTTCCGGTTGAGCTACATTTCTCAAAATTTGATAAAAAACTACGAATTTTGAATAATGCTGTATATCAAATTTCACTATTCTAGCTCAAACCGTTTTTACGTATTCTTGTCTACACACACACACACACAGAGAGAGAGAGAGAGAGACAGACATTTTTCTCAACCTTAGTGAAAATGATTCAGGAACCTTGAAAACGTATAAAAACATCAAAATCTCAACATCGACAATTTTCGTGATCGCAATACTATCTCTGGCGAGATAGTAATAATTTAAAAGATAACTTTTAAAAATATTATAGTAGAGATATTTACTATTTTATTTTTTAATATATATTTTGCAAACATTAACTTTTAAAAAATATCATTCAGAATGGTTGTGAACCCTCCACTCTTTTGGGCAATAAACATAGTCTTTGTACATGTGTTAGTAAAATAGAAGCCCCTGCCTCAGGTTAGCTCAATATAAAAACTCCCCAATGTATATACAGAGTATATTATTATAATATATATGAAAAGAGAGAGAGAGTGTAGTAGAAAAATAACCGACTTATTATTATAAAATGTATCAAATGGTCAATAATTTGTTACTATAAATAAGAGATGCAATTATATTATAGTGTAGTGTAGGGTCTGACTTTGAAACGTGTCTAATAATTATCAGCCTTCAGTGTTTGTGTTAAAATGATCCAAATCGAATTTCTCTAATTATACATTATAAATATATTTTTAAATATGAATGTGTCTCTTCCTTTATCCTAAATCCAACCATTCTCTGTTTGTGTCTTTATTTGATCATGACAATATCTACTTTGCTTCGACATCATTCAGTTAATCTAATGAATTCATTTACGTTAATAACAACGCCTTTACTCACTTAATTGTATTCCTTGGTGATGAAATGAAGATGTCTTTTAAGAAAGATACATACATTTACAAATGAATATAGAATATTATGTTATATTATATTATTAGTATAATAGTTAAACATATTAAAAATAATTAAATACGTGTTATTGACAGCAAGATTCACTCTAAATTTATGAATGACTAAACAGCAAAAATAACCGAATCGTTTGGAAAAGTTTACAAGTATATAATAACATTTTTTTGTTGAATTGGATTTTAGTTAGTTTTAAGTTGTAAGTTCATTCAGAATATTTACTTACAATAAAATATATACATCAATAATGTAGATTGAATATTTTGGGTTCTGTTTTTAAATGATTTTTAATTAACTGCCAAGTTAATGTTGACGAGAATCTGGTATTTTGCCTAATGGACGGAGAACAAATGAAGCGAATGCAATCGCGGGAAAAATTTTCAAAAAGGCAGAGAAACAGACATGGAAAATTCTAGATAAATTTATTTGGAAATTCTCCACGTGTGTGTAATACAACGTAAAATTATATAAAAATTTTCTAATGATATTTCTAAGCAATATGCTACTCGTAGAGGCACACACATCTTCTATAAAATATATAATATCTATTAAAAAAAACCTCTGACTTTTGTTCGTCCTACGCGAGGACAACGCCTATCAAGTCGGTTATATCAATGAGGTGTCCTATGATCAGTAGAACGGGTCCTCTCAACCTTTACCTTGATTTTCTTGATCGAAGGCGCTACTTTTTTATCAAGTAGCTATTCCCCAATGTTGATCCCGGAGGCTGGATTGACTCCGTCCCATAGACCCCAGCTAGAGAAATTCCCTTGCCAGGCCCGGGACTTGAACCCGGGACCATGTGAATGTGAGGCAGGTTCGCTACCCATACACCCACTGGCGCCTATTAAAATCATATACAAAGTAAAAATTATTATCTAAGAATAAAAAAATTCCACTTACTTCTTACTAAGTTTCATATAAAATAATCTTACACCTTTAGTGAAGAGTATATGTTTGGAGATAATTTTTCAAAATAATTGCAATCCATACCTCCTTCAAATGATAATGTTGTTCTTTAAATTGGTGATATATAGTAGCTGAAGATGTACAATGTCAGCTTTTCTCAAAGTTGCATGACAAATACAGACAGCTTCATGAATCAATAGATAATAAAGTAATAAAGATGCTCATTTGATTTTGTAAAAGAACTAATTTTCTGAAAAATCAATAGAGCTCAAAACAACAGCTCTCACATTATTTGCTTTTTTAAATGAATATAGATGAATGAATATGAAACATATAATGGAAAAATTGCGTCTGAAAATGCACTGACAATGTCCAGAGATTCCAAAGTATACAAGCATATGTAAAACAAAAATTTCCTCAATACTTTTGGACAAATAATGAGAGAGAGGAGGGAGAAGCTTTAAATTAGAAAGAAATGAATCTTGGACTGAATATTGGATTAAAACCTCTGAAATCAAGAATCTCTTCCGCACTTTGGAGATACGCATATGTTGAATACGAGTAATAAAGTTAATACTTTTTGTAGAAAATTGAAACTGTGAAGAAGAAATTTAAAACAAAAAAATAAAAACCTAATAATTTTGTAATAAAACTTACACGGCTGAAAAAGAATATGTAAAAGTTATTTTTGAAATGATTGGAAATCATTTAGCTATGCTGAAAAAGTATTTTATTCTGATTGTTAAAGAAACTGTAAGCAAGTTACGAGTGGATTAGGGATCTATTTTATAAGACTCCCGAAGGACTTTCAATTGATGATGAAGAAAATAAGCTGACCTGTGGCCAGGCGCAGAACCGACGGTTTGAAATAAATTAATTTCTAGCTACAGAAACAATTTCAAATAATTTAAATGTATCTATTAATGCAATAAAAACAGATATGGATAGAACATAGATATTTTTAATTTTAATTTATTTATAATATGTCTATAAGTAGGAGATGGCTGTGACGTCATGAAGGGCTGGGTGAAGTCATATAATTTTAAATTAAGAAAATACTAATGAAGATGATTTTCCCGAGGATAAAACCAATACAAAGTGAATGATTTGTGGAGATATGTAAAAAAATATATAGTGATGACTATTCAAGATAATGATGATTATTATTAGTATTACTATTTGTGAACTTTTATAATAGAAAACTCTATCATCATTATGATTCATTCCATCATTAAATTTTATTTTTATTTTCTTTTAAATTTTTAAAAAATAAACTTATTTTATTATTTATATTTATTATTAATTTTTTACATTTTAAAACACTTAACAGCTTTACATTCATTGATTTTTATAATATATAATTTTTAATTAAATTTAAATATACCTATATATATCGTTTAGTAATTAAAGTCCGAGGTCAAGTGGGTCCAAATTAATTAAATGAAATATAATACACCCTCTATTTCTATATTTATTTAAAATAATCTATTATTATTATTATTATCATTATCATTATTATTAAATTTATTAAAATTCAAGATTTTTATTATCTACAAAATAAAATTAAGTAAACTTCACATTATGGTATATACCATATACCGTAGTTTTGTATTCACATAAATACATTACCAATATTATGATTTATATTTTTTTTTTACAAAAAATTTATAGTTTTTTAATACATTTCAATTGGGAATTATTTTTTAATATATATATATATATATATATATATATATATAATAAATATATAATATATATAATAAATATATATACATAGGTATTTGAATCAATTTAAAAAGAATATAATTTTTTTTAAATTATTTTTCTTTTAAATTACCATAAAAACAAAAACAAAAGAATGAGTAGAGAGACTGAAAGCCCTCAATTTAAGTGATCCATCATTTGCAGATGATGGAATACTTCAATTTCTTATAATGTTATTGATGAGCATTTGGCTTTGGAAAGCTCTCATAGAAACCATAAAATTTCTCTCTTTCTTTTCCCCCATCATCACACATTCACCCCACCCACACATATCATTCTTTTTACTTTCTTAAAAAAAAAGAAAAAAAAAATTGAAAAATATATATATATATATATACTAGCTGCTCAGACCGCCTTCGGTGCTCTTCGCACCTAGAGAGGTGGCTCTGCCCCCTGTGCCCCCGAAATAATACATAGTATTTGGTCGAAAGTCTGTATGTCAATGGTTTTCATCCATTTTGTTTCAATCAGTATATTAAAACATTAATTTCTTTTTGTGTTTTTTATTTAAACTATATTTTAATTTAATCAGTAAATTAATTATATATTATTATTGTATTTGTTATATCTATCTCTCTATCTCCGTGGTTCTACGGATATCGAAAGTTCTAGGCCGCAGCAACCCCATTGCTCCAAATATCCCAATCCTAAGCTATAACCATCTAACTCCTACCTTGTCCCATCTGTCGTGCGTCCCTTCCTACATTGTCCACCCACCGAGTCCCTTGTCTTCCAGTGGACGTTTCAAAATCAGTTTTTTCCAAATATATTTTTCACCAATCTTTCCTCTCCCATTCTAGCCACGTTCCCTGCCTATCGCAGCTTTCTCGATTTTATAATTCTAACTAAATCTGGAGATCATGCAATTCCTCGTTATATGCAGACTCCGTCATTCCCTGGTGACCTCATCTTTCTTTGGCCCATAAATGCTTCGCAGAATCCTATTATCAAATACTCTAAATCTACTCTCGTCACCTAAGGTCATAGACCATGCCTCACACCCATATAATTCAACCGGTAAATTAATTGTTTTATATATTTTAATTTTTATCCCCTTTGATAATAATTTTGAAGCGATAAGCCCCTTTACTGCATTAACAGGTGCTTCCCGATTGAAACCTCGCTTTAAATTCTTCTCCAATATTATGATATTATCCTTCATGATTACAGAACCTAAGTATTTAAATTTTTCTATATTTTCAAATTCTATATCTTGTATGTTAAGACTTTGTGTGTTAATACTATTCCTCTCTGTTACTAAATACTTTGTCTTAGCAATATTTAATTCAAGCACCATCTCTTTTTCTGCTTCGATTAATTTTTCTACGCTCTCTTTAATTGCAATTGCCGAATCTCCTATTATATATATATATATATATATATATATATATATATATATTTAAGTCGACTGCGTAGCCTAATTCTTGATTAATTGCATTTCGTTTGATTTTTCCCCAATTTGTTTAATCACATACTCAGGTGCTAAATTAAATAAAATTGCTGATAGTGTGTTCCATTCAGAATTTCCAAAGTTTCTGACAATTGATTTTCGCATCTTACTCTTTCTTTACTACCTTCAAGACAAATTTGAAGATTAAAATTTGAAAAATTGAGTCTTAGTTATGCTTTACTAAAGTCTACAAATTATAATAAAATTTTAACAAATAAAAAGTTTCATTTTGTTAATTAGAATTATAATATCTTAACATATTCTTAATTTTCCACCATTAAATTATCTTTTTTTGGTTTTTGTTCAAGTAACTTACATAAAAATTTAATGAAATTTTTTATTTATTTTTATTTGAATGATTTTGAGTTCTTTTAATAATTTATTAAAACTGATTTTTAGAATATTTATTGACTAGAAAATACAAAAATTGCAAAATTTACCAATCATTTCTACAAAAAATATTTTATTGAAAAAAACTATTCTAAAATATTTTTTTTTCAGACTATTTTCGAAATATGGTCCTCCGGCCCGGGAGACATTTTGAAAATTTCATTTTGGCCTAAAAGTATTTGTCCACTCCTGTTCTAAATGATGGCATAGTAAATAAAACAAAAATTAATATTAATTAATAATTAAAAAGCTTATTTTAAAAAAAATAAATAAATAAATAAATGATGAAATTGATTGTTTATTTAATTAAAATTTTTTTCTTAAATTAGTTCCTTGAATGCAGCGCGAGTTGGCGTTAAACTTTGTTTCAAAAATTAACATTGAGTGTCCTAGTCTGTGCACGAGAGGCTCGAATGAACAACAACAACAATAATTTCTGCGGTTATTGATTAGATATTAATAAAATGTATAGCCTATGTTCAAATAGAGGTATATAAGAATATTGTGATGTAATTTCATAGAAATCGGTTTAGCCAATTTTAAGTTTATAACATCCTTATTTTCCGGACAGACAGACAGTCATGAAAAATTATAGAAATTATTAAGTGACCTACCATATAGGTATATTTACAAGATATGACATAAATATTTAAGTATTTTCATTTTATCAAATAAGTAAATTGAATAAGAGAAAGTTTTTTGGTATTCCTTTTTTTTTTCTTTCCTTCGCCCATTTGATTCAAACATTCATAAATAAAAAAAAAAAAAAAAGTTTGTGCATCAAACATTTTTATCGTTTTTTATTTCACCTCACCCCTTCTACTTTTTCAATTCAGCAATTTTGTTTATAAAAAGTTTATATACCCTCTACATATTCTCCAACCACATCATTGTGGAAATTTTATTATAATTATTTTTATTTTGTTTCATAAAAATTCATTCTTCATTTTTAACACGCGTAATTCTTTTCTTCCTCTCTCCTAGGAGATATTCTCATAGAGATTTCAAAGATATCGTTTCTTGTGTCTTTATTGAAGAATATAGAAACACAACAATAGTACTAGTCCTTCCTCCAACACACCCTTGAATCTTATCTTATTATGCTAGCTAAAATTGTATATATCTATCTATCTATATATATTGGTTCTCAAAAACCGCTCTAACGATTTTTTTCAAATTTACACTAGATATAGTATTTATAAAGAAAAATTAAGTTTTATTGATGATATCTCTTGAAACATTCAGCTTCATTATTAATTTCTTAATTGAAAATTATATATGGAAAACGTCAAAATTGGCCTCCATTTTTATTTGTATTAATATTTTTTTTTATTTAAAATATTTTAAAATTTATTATTTAATTTCGAAATAAAATTAAAAATATTTATTTTTAATAAAATATATATAGATATTTATTAATCTCTCTCAAAAAAAAAAAAATAAAATAAAAAACATCAAATCTGCCTGCTAAGACAGTAAAAAAATGACAATTTTTTATCTAAACATATATAGTA
Source organism: Labia minor (assembly GCA_963082975.1). Lineage (NCBI taxonomy): Eukaryota > Metazoa > Arthropoda > Insecta > Dermaptera > Spongiphoridae > Labia > Labia minor. Next base: position 6,762,680 of record OY720345.1, on the reverse strand, counting down.
CAGTGGCTAGAGAGATGTTTTAACGAGTGGATTTCGTCGGTTCGAAACTCTCCGGGTGAATCGTTATTTAAAAATGAAAATGAAAATAATGAATTTGTTATTTTTTTTCTTTTTATCTATTGTTTACATTTTAATAAATTACTATTTTATATTTATTTATTCATTGTTCTTTTATTAAATTTAATATTTATTAATATTATTTATTATTAATTTATATATTGATGACATCACAAATGACATTTATATTGAAATTTGACTCCCGCCTTTTTTTAAAGAATATTGTATTAATATTTTTTTTATATTTAAAATATTTTAAAATTTTTTATTTAATTTCGAAATAAAATTAAAAATATATATTTTTTTTATATTTAAAATATTTTAAAATTTTTTATTTAATTTCGAAATAAAATTAAAAATATATATTTTAATAATATTTTATAATTATAAATTACGATATATATTTATCAATAATAATGAATTTTTTTTTTTAACTTAATTACAGAGCCGAGGCTCGGGGTCCCGGTATGATCTTAATATATTGTGAGAATTAGATAAATAATGTAGAGAGAAAAAAATATTTAAAAATAGATATTTATTTAAATGAAATAAAATTATTTAATTTACAGAATGAAAATGTCTATAATAATGTCTAAACATTTTTTCTTTATAATTTTACATTATAATAATACTAATTACAGTAGTTATAATATATGGGGAATTTTCAACTTTGACTACCGATTTGACCATGTTCCCAAACGAATTTTAAAAAAACCAAGACCACTTTACATTTACACATTTTAAGCTCTAATCGAATCCAAAATCAAAATTTAAAAAATCGAAAAACAAACTCACAGATATATAGATTTTATAAATGAACATTTATACAATTTATTTTAATTAATTTGAAACATTTTAGGAAACAAATTTTTAATGGGTCATTTTTAGAAATCCCATTTAACAATTATAATAAATAATTAAAAAATTGTAAAATTTTTAAAGTATATAAAAATAAATTGTATAAATTGGTTAAAGGGTCGAGTGATAGTTCGGTGTCCCAGGTATATATTTTATATTAACACGCCTACTTTTCTGTATAATAAAGATATAAAGAATCATATTTTAATTTTTATATAACCAAGAAATCATTTTTTCACTTAAAATATAGTTGTAAAGCCCAAATCTCCGATCCATATAACATCATCGACTGGGCCGCTACCAAAAGGAGTCTTCTCTTGCTCTGACTAGGGCCACCGGTATTTGCCATTAGTCTCGAAAAAATAATATTAAATTTTATATAAATTTATAAATTAGAATATTTGAATTTGTTTAAATTTTAACACATGTAATCAATCATATGCATAAAGAATAGAAAATTTTGAAAATCAACTTGGTATTAAATTCAGAAAAAAAAAATACTCATATATAGAATATATAGACTATTCGAATATAATTGAAACTCTTTCTCTCCCTCTATTTTAAATTTGAAAAAACGGAGTGTTAAGAAATTAAGATTCCTTATACAACATGGATGGTTAAATGAATTGGGCTCCCTACCTCCCTGAGAAATTCACATTAAAAATGTTTATAATATTTTAGTTTATTAAATCAAACTATTATTTTTTTATTTCAATATTTTTAATGTTAATACAATAATTTTTATTTTATAATCTATAAAATAATTTAATTATTTTTAAAAACAACGGTCTTCAATTACAATTTTTTTACTCTCTACTGACTGTTCATTTCATAACTGAAAATAGTGTCGAATAGAAATAGACGATATTACTTGGATTAATCTTATTATGCTAGCTAAAATTGTTTGTTTGTATTATTGAGGACCCCAGTTCAATTCATTTTAATCAGATTGATGCAATGATGCAACATTTAATAATTGTAATAAATAATTAATTGTAGATTAATATTTTTTAAAGGGTCGAGCGACAGCTCGGTGTCCCAGGTATTAATATTACCAGCCAAACCCAATAATAATGAATCATTTTTTTTAACTTAAGTACCGAGCCGAGGCTCGGGGTCCCGGTACTATATATTTATGTGTGTAGTTATGTCACAAAACAACTTTTCGTTTCATTCATCTTCTTTTCCTTTATCATTAACAACAAAAATGTCTTCTCTCCATCTTATACGACAACAACCTCCCTTTATTCACCCTCCCGCACACACCCATCCCTATTCTCCTTTTACCATCTCTGTATTAAATATAAATATCATTTATCATTTTTTTTTTTATAATAAATAAATAATATTAAAATTTAATAATTAGAATAAATAAATAAAAGAAATATTATTAAAATTACTTATATAATTTATGAAAAATATTTATATTGCAAAATATATGGTAAAAGTCATGACTATTGAACAAATAATATTTTTGTTTAATTAGTTATTTTTCATTTCTTATAGAATATATAATTATACAATTTATTTATTTAATATATTTTAAATTAAACATGTTTATTATAATAAATATTAATTTTAGTATAGTAATATAATAATTCAAATTTTAAATTAACACTGAATGAGTAATTAATAATCTTTTTCAAAAATTAATTTGTTTTTAGTATACATATACTTAAATAATTTTTTTTTTTTTTATACGAATTGAAATTCCAAATTTAGCAAAAAATGTTTTAATACCTAAAACAAATATTGATATGAATATTTATTCTTAATATATTCTATATTTATGTATGTACTCTATTATAAATTTTCGCTCAATCTCTGAGCAATATAATCTTATTCACCTCCCACTAGCCGGCTTCTCTTTTTTTATTATTAATATTCACATTTATATTTCATATTCTTAAAATGCATTATTTTTCAATTTATTAATAATTAATAAGACTAATTTAAATGAATTTTAATTAATATAATTTTATTTATTTTTATATTTTCACATAAAATTTATTAAAAACAAAAAACTCGTAAATATTTGTCACTTTAAATTTCAATTTCTGATGGACTGCTCATTCCAAACTCCTTTATGTTCTATTGAAAAAAGTAGTCTTATGTTCAAGGAATAAAAGGAAAAGTTTAAAAAAAATAAAAATAAGTTATTAACAATTTTTTTTTAGTGATTGCCACTTTAAGTTCCAGTTTTTCACAATGCATCTCTAATGATCAAAAACTGTTCAGAATCGAAATTTGTCATTTGAATACCGAAAAGTTGCCGTCATCTCTTACTTGTCTGTCAAAGAGTGAATATTTGTGAAATAATGTGACACCAGGAAAAGAACACCAAATCTAAGAGAATAGAATGTTAGCCGCTCTCCGAGAAATGTGTCGTGACATTATCTACAAATTATGAAATTTTAAAATAGTTTTTTTGTTGTTTTTAAGGAATAAATATATAACTGACACAAACTCGTTTTCATATCTTTCTTTATTTTTATTTTTGAATAATTCTCTCTCTCTCTCTCTCTCAGTGATGTATTGGTAAAATAAGAAGTAAGGGAACGCAATAGTGGGAGCAAAAAAAAAATCCTATTTTCAGCAATCTATTTTTTTCCATATAAGTTTTTATTTTTTCTTATTCTTACTAAGCAAAATATGAACGAACACAAAAAAAGAAATTCTAACAGTAGATTTAAGTGGAAGTTGTCGGGACATGAAAAAGTACTGGAGCGCGTTCTGGTTCTGAAAAAAGGTAAGGGAACGTCGCCCCCCGCGTTCCCTTCCCAGTTTTGTATAAGAAGAAATATTATTATTATTTTTTTATAAAAACAGAAGAAATAAAATTTGGATTGTTCGTTATATTGATAAGTTGATTTTACATTATTATTACAGGACAATATTATAGATATTAATAATTAAGCCTCTCAATTAGAAAGAGTGATCCTAGTGAATAACAACATCAATGATGTTCTCCATTAAAAATAAATAAATAAATAAATAAAATAGAAAAATCGATTGTCCTCAACTTCCCTTTGGGTCACTCTTTGGGCTTATTTCAGTGTAAATTGAACTTTGATCAGTCATGTGGATATTAAGGTACGCCCCAGTAATCCCACCTCTTCCCCATTCTCCCGTGATGGAACAAAACACTCATGCATGATCAGTTAACTTCGCAATTGAAGACAGGAGAGATTCTCTTAAATTATCATAAATAAAAATAAAAAAATTATAAAATTTTCTAATATTAAAATATAAATATTAATTGATATTTATAACATATTACAATTATTATAATAACTACATTTGTTTACATTTCAAATTTAAATTTGAAATGTTTGCATATGTGTATGGACGACAGCAGGTCAATAAGTCAGTGACTTTTTGAATTTCTTGTCTCTTAAATGAAATAGCAACACTGTCAAAATCATCTTCATTAGCTTTTTCTTAATTTAAAATTATATGACGTCACAGCGGGCTCCTACTTATATATTATAAATAATATAAAATTAAAAATATTTATGTTATATCCATATCTGTTTTTTATTGCATTAATAGATACATTTAAATTAATTGAAATTGTTTCTGAAGCTGGAAATTAATTTATTTGAAACCGTCGGTCGGTTCTGCGCCTGGTCACAGGTCAACTTATTGTATTTTACAATTGAAACATTTCTCCTGCTATATTTCTATTTTCAAATTTTATGTTCAAAAATAAATAACTTAAAATAACATAATTATTACTTGAAAAAGAAGGAAATAATTTGTTTTTATTTATGAAGAAATAAAAAAAAAATGAATAAGTTTCATGAAAAGTAAAATTAATTAATATCCCGGGTAGCGAGTAGATTCTTTTCTATAAATCCAGTAGAAAAGAATTCTATTTCAGGGATTGGCGTCCCTGCCCTCACGTGAGCTCATGATTTCTTCTAAATCCCTCTTCTACCTGGAGGAATCATGTCCTTTATCCGTTGACTCCTTTCAATCCATTCCCTTACTTTTACTCTTACCCCCCCACCCCCCACCCCTGATCATTCAAAAAATCAAATTTATTTGGATGAAGGAGAATACCTACCATAGATTCATTAAAAAGAAAAAAATTGAAATCTTGTCTCTTATAGAGTCCCCTATATATATTTGTTAATTCAAATATATCCATATTACGTCAACCCTTCGACTAGCAAAACCCCATATATTCACGAGTGAGACAAGTCTTATGTGCCTCTGAGAGGACCTACCTCTCCTACGCTTCATATTAGTAAAAACTTGGAACTCATATTTATAGTACGCTTTGGGGAATTAGAAACACCAATCAAATCAATGTTTTTCATTTGATTAAATTTTTTTACTAAATCTTGTAAATTGTAACCAAGACCAATCCATTAATCATAATTTTAGCCAGATTCTAAATAAAATTGATTTTTTGTATTATTAAACGGAAATCTTTAATTAATTTTAATATTGGTTTATTTTTACAGTTCAACAAAAATCTTGCCTCATAACAACAGATAAAACCTATACGAATAGATTCATCATGAAACGTAGATTCATTTTCACTACTATTATATAATTTTACGGTGCTTCGTTAATTAAATATTAATTATTTAATTTTGACAGATGTTGGCCCCCTCCGCCACCTCTTCTCACCCCCCCCCCCCCCCCTCCTGGCCTGCCTGCCTGCTTGCCTGCTTCGAGTGCATTCATTCAGTTCCCATTCCCTTTCCAGTGGAAGACGTTGACCGGCCTCACCTCCGAAATCATCCCTCCATCAAGAATTAATTGTAAATTTATTTATTCCTATTAATTTAAATGAAGTTTAATAAATTTTAGAAAAGATTCAAATAAAAATTTAACTTTATAAATTAAATAATTTATAACTTTTTACTGATATATTAATTATATACAATTTATAAATTTCGCCCACCTCCAATGCTTTGCTTATCGGTGATCTTGAAGGGGACAGCATAGCAATGCTGCATTGCTTCCCCCAATGGATGAGATTCAACTTTTCAAAATAAATTATATTATTTCGCCTTCGTTAAATGAAATTAATGTACAAATTAATTATACTACATATTATACGACAAATAAATTAGTACGAATTATTTTAATAAATCGATTTATACTTTACCCTTTATATTTTTTGAAAATTTACAAAAACCGATCTATTCAATTGCATTCACTTTATGCAAATGTATGTAAAGTAATATATAAAGTATCATCTAAAAATCTAAATCATAGGAATCAACAAAATTTTCGCCAATATCTAAATAAAATATTGATTTTTATTTTATTGAAAATCATAATTAAAATTAATTATTACATTTGAAATTAACATTGTCTGATAAGAATAGTTAAAATAGGTATATATTGTATTATTTGTTATGAAAGGTAGATTCCTTTTTACTAGCATTCTATAATTTTACAAAGCGCCGTTAATTAGATATTAATTAATGAATAGTGACATTGAAAAGATGCCATGTTAGTAAACTAAATGGTTCAAATTCAAATCTATTATTTGCATTAAGTAATTATATACTTATTAGTATTATTTATTACTCTCTCTCACACATTAAAATATCAATTGAATTAATCAATATTGTACGAATAAATCGTTTGAAATTGATTCTTTATGGGATCCATCTTCGAGACCTTCATGGAATTTAACCAATATTTTAGTTGATTTTACAAAATTGAAAATACATTTCAAAAATAAATCAAATGATTTCATTTTTTAATTATTACTATTAAATTTCTTTTAAACATTATTTTTTTATTTAAATTAATTAAAAAAATCAAACTTTTGAAATATTTACATTTAAAAATTGATTATAAGAAAACTTTATATTATTCTTACCGACCGACGATAGTAAAGGAGGTATTGTTTTCACACCAAATTTCACATGTGGATATTTCACATATCTCCACCAATCATGCATTTTCTTAACAGAATATGTTGACCTGTGGCCAGGTCCGAACCGACCGACGGTTTGAAATAAATTAATTTCCATCTTCAGAAACAATTTCAAATAATTTTAATATATCTATTAATGTAATAAAAAACTGATATGGATATAACATAAATATTTTTAATTTTATTTTATTTATAATATATATGTAAGACCAGGCTGTGACGTCATGAATGGCTGGATGACGTCATATAATTTTAATTAAGAAAAAACTAATGAAGATGATTTTCCCGAGGATAAAATCAATACAAAGTGAATGATTCGTGATAATATGTAAAAAATCTCCTCATGTGAAATTTGGTATGAAAATAACCCTTCCCTTCCTATCGTCGATCGCTAATACTACAACTTCCGGTTTCCGGATTTGCACCAAAAGTTGATCAATTCATCCCACTGATGCATTAAGTAAATATACCAAAGTTCATCAAAATCCGTTCAGCCGTTCAGGCTATACACATCTATACGCACAGACGGACGGACGGACAGACATCATGCTAAAAATACTTTTTTCTGTTAAGAAAATGCATGATTCGTGGAGATATGTAAAAATCTCCACATGTGAAATTTGGTGTGAAAACAATACCTCCCTTACTATCGTCGGTCGGTAAAAAAGTATTTTTAGCATGATGTCTGTCCGTCCGTCCGTCCGTATAGATGTGTACAGCTTTAACGGCTCAACGGATTTTGATAAAATTTGGTAAATTTGCTTAATGCATCAGTAGCATGAATTGATCAACTTTTGGTGTATATCCGGAAACCGGAAGTGTTAGTATTACCGATCGACGAAGGGTAATTTTCACACCAAATTTCACTTGAGGCGATTTTTTACATATCACCACGAATCAGGCACTTTGTATTGGTTTTATCCTCTGGAAAAATCATCTTCATTAGTTTATTCTTAATTTAAAATTATAGAACGTCACCCAGTCCTTCATGACGTCACAGCCTGGTCTCTTACATATATATTATAAATAAAATTAAATTAAAAATATGTATTTATGTTATATGCCTATCTGTTTTTTATTGTATTAATAGATACATTTAAATTATTTGAAATTGTTTCTGTAGCTTGAAATTAATTTATTTCAAACCGTCGGTCGGTTCTGCGCCTGGCCACAGGTCATCTTATTTAATTTTAGCACTATTAATTTCAAACACCATCTCTTTTTTTCCTGCTTCGATTAATTTTTCTACGCTATCTTTAATTGCAATTGCCGAATCTCCTATTATATTTGAATCGTCCGCGTAACTTAATAATTGAATTTTTTTTTGTTTAATTAGATCTTGTTTTAATCCACATTCCGATTTCGAAAGTTTCTGTCAATTGATTCCCACATCGTACTTTTCCTTTACTTCCTTCAAGACAAATTTTGAATCATAGATACTAGTTTTTTTGGAATTCCCATTAAGATCAAAATTTGAAAAAGTTTATTCCGGTAAATTGAGTCATATGCTAAATACTAAAGTCTAAAAATAATTGGTAAATAGAAATATTGAATTCGCCTTTTTTTGCTAATATCAGCTTTAATGAAAATATCTGATCTAATATTGAGCAATTTGGCCTGAATCCGCATTGATATTCTCCTAATATTTCTTCTTCATATGGTAATTTAATAAAATAATTTAATATGTAATTTTAATAAAATAAGATATTAATTGTATGAACAAAATATCTTTTTAATTTTTTTTTTTCTTCTTCTTTTTCATATGGTAGACACTTATGATTTGATACATTTTCTATAATCTTTTTGATCTTTTCATTACCACTTGGCTATCTAAAGAACTTTTTTTCCTCTTACTCACTTTTTCACTTTTTCTTTTTTCTTTAAAGAATTTCAATTCTGTTCATTTCACATTATTTAGTCAAGCATCTTGTAAAGAGCACTCTGGGAAGAAACCTTGAACCTCTTTTTTGACCCTCTTAACCAGTCAGCCAGAGATTACTCTTTGATAATATACATATATACTATTTATTACATGGAATGTTTATGCAATGAAAAAAAAAAATTCAAAAATTTAAAAAAATAAAATACAAAAACACTAATAATTAGACAAATATTTTATTGTTATTTCATTCTTTTTGTTACATTCATTCATGATAATTCTAAACAACTAAGATTCTTTTCATATTCGGTCGAAAATAATATTTACATTCATCTTCCTTCTCCCATTCGTGTCGTGTGTTCCAGAATTTATATTTATATTTTGAATTCATTTATAAATATATATAAAGAGATTATGATACAATACAATTATATCCATTTTTTAAAAGAAAATACATATAATAGGATTTTTTTTTGATTGAAAATTTTGATCATATGAATCCACTAAAACCTAAATAAAGTCTGATCAATGTATCAATTATATATATATATATATATATATATATATATGTAGGTATATTAAAAATAATATATAGGTATATCTATATTATAAAAATGAATCGCAAAATGTGTTTGTAAGCCCATAACTCAATAACGCCGGGAGCAATTTTGCCAATTGTTTTTTTTTATTAAGGGAATTTTTATTAAAAGACCACATTGTTTGTATAAAATTATTTATTAAATTAAAATAACTGTACAACGTTTCGACTGCTTATTCTGCAGTCGTTTTCAAGTAACCGTACGCTTGTTCCGATTCAAGCACAGAGCATCCATTCAAGCGGACTGACCCATGATGGGACACGTCACCTCTTATATATTGGCGCCAATTTTTCTCCCGCCAATTCTTAATATCACCATGAAGTCAGCAGCCATTGTCAAATCAAGCGTTTACAATTAAGAAGTATGACAGTGCATTATGTCTTTACAATAAAGATAGTAAATTTTTTCTATAATCAAAATATATACATATATACACACTAGATTAATTATATGACATTCAATATGACAAATTTTACTCATCCAACACTATGTTCCACATCTTATTAAGTCTATATCCATCCTCTTTATTAATATTATTGGGATGATTGTTAATTTTTATAGATTCTTTTATTTTTCTTTTCCACCAATTATTTTCAATATGAAGTGTTTCTACATTATCTAAATTTATTTTATGTCCTGTTGTTAAGGCATGTTCTGCAATTGCTGATTGATTTGGATGTTTCAATCTAATGGCTCTCTCATGTTCAGACAGTCTTGTAGAAATCTTTCTACTTGTTTCACCAATGTATACTTTTTTACATTCACAAGTTACCTTATATTATCCATTATTTTCGTTTTTAATTGTGTCTTTTATATTTGAGATGAGAGAAGACATTTGTTTATGTGGTGTATATGTTACTCTGATGTTGTGTTTTCTCAATTTTGACGCTATTTTTTCGGTTGTTTCTTTTATATAAGGTAATGTTATTTGTGTGATCTGTATATTGGTTTTTCATTTTCATTTTTGATTTCTGCTTTTTTTGTGTTTTTCTGAATTTTCTAATTTCATATTCCGAGAAGCCATTGTTTATGAAAGCTTCCTTCAATCGTTGTTTTTCTTTTTTAATGTTTTCAATTGAGCATATTTCTTCTGCTCTTTTGTGCAGTGTTTTTATCACTCCATATTTTTGTGATGGATGGTGGTGGGAATCCTCATGGATATATCTGTTGGTATGAGTTGTTTTCCTGAAAATATCAAAATTCAATCTATTCTGTTTCTTTTTTATTAATACATCAAGAAACGGTAACTCTCCATTTATTTCCCATTCAACGGTTAGTTTTATATTTTTATGTAAATTATTTGCTGCTTCTACAAATTCAATCAAAGAATCCTTACCATAAGACCAAATCATCAAAATATCCTCCACATAGAAACCACAACTGTTTCTTAGATATCTCTCTAAAGAAACAGAAGAAGAAAAGGAAGAGGGGCTAAAAACAAAATTTGTTTATAATACTGACAATGAGACTCTATCTTCAGAGTCTCAGTCAGAGAGAGAAAATATGCTTTTTAAGTCTTACATGCAGCAGGTCGCTCTACTGAGACAGAAGAAGAAAAAAAAGAGAGGTTAAAAAAAGATAGACTTCAGGGGCTACAGGGGGCAGAGCGCCCGTCTAATTGTAAAGACCGCCGAAAGGCGCTCTGAGCAGATAGTTAAAAATAAAAAAAAAATAATATTTTCCTTTTTTTTTTATCTTTCTTCTTCTCTACCCATTGCACATCTGATTCTTAATATATTTTTATTAATAAACATTTAATAATTTAATAGATTCAATATTTGCAAGTTTAAATATTTTTTATTATTATTATTTGATTTAATGGGTCATTTAAAAGATTAATCACCATTAACGTTTTTTTTTTATTTGAATGAATCAATTATTTACTTTGTTGGATCCATAAAAACAAAAATAATACATAAATAAATATATATATTTATAAAAATAAAAAAAAACTGAGATAAAACACAGTAAAAAATCAAATAGTCTAAATTAAAAATAAATTTCGAGATATGATAGATATTTTTTAATATAAATATTTGTTTTGGAATATTTTATTGTATGCGAATCAATTTAAGGTAAATCTAATATTGTGTGTGGTATTAGTATTAGTAATACATTAAATTATATCATATGTAATATTAACATTTATTTAATATTCTGTTGGGTGGAGCTCGAATGGTTGCCAAGGTGTGGCTATAGAATATAACAAAAAAAATTTAATTCTACATTTTTTTTTAACTATTAATTTGTTTATTTACCTTTTTTTTATTTTTTTCATTTTTTTTTATATAAATATATATTAATTTCCAATTGATATACGTATAATTATGAATATATAATTATTTTTGATTAATATATTTATTAAAGCTTTTTTGGTTATTTTGATAATTATTAAAATAATTTTTTTTTAAAGACCACATAGTTTGTAGAAATTATTTATTAAATTAAAATAAATGTACAACGTTTCGACTGCAGTTATTCTTCAGTCGTTATCAAGTACCATACCTTGCTCCGATTCAAAACGACTGCAGAATAAGCAGTCGAAACGTTATACATTTATTTTAATTTAATAAATAATTTATACAAACAATGTGGTCTTTAAATAAAAATTCCCTTAATAATTATTTTTTATCTAATCATTAATTCATATCTTTTAATATTAAACATAATAAAATATTTTATATTTCTACGTGAATAGATATTCGTAGATTTATTAGAAACGAAAATGGTAGATGTTGATTGAATGATGAGAAATTATATATGATGATACGACTCCTAAATGCAATTTATAAACATAAACATTGTTAGTCATAAAATAAAAAATGTCGTAGGTTTGGAACACTAAAATACTTGCAAATACAGTAGCATCACAAACACACATATTTATTTAGACCAGTGTTTCTCAACCTTTTTGGACCAAACGCCCCCTTTGAAAGACCCGCTTCATAATTCGCCCCCCTATAAATTTTTATAGATAAAAATTGCATGATAATCCCTAATATAAGGTAGATAAACTAGGTGATACTTAGAGCCATATTGAAAAATCGAGTTTCAGAACCTGATTGCAAAATCATCTGAACTTTTTTTTAGAACCATATTGAAAAAAATTGAAAAAAAGAGGTAATGTTTAAAAAGCCTGTTCACAAAATCATCTTACCTTTTTTTAGAGTTGAAAATGATTTCGCCCCCCAAAAATAACTTATCTCCCCCCAAAATCGTATAGTCAAATAATCGCCCCCTTTTGAGAATCACTGATTTAGACCATAGGTTCCCAAACTTCTTTTTGTCGTGGACCCCTTGGCGTGTTTTTCGGTTTTGGGTAGACCCCCTAAATTGATTTTGATTTTTTATAAACGATTTACCTTTTTTTTATTTTTTATTTTTTTTTAAGAGATATATTGGGAAAAAATCAAAAAATGTGTCAAAAGCCATGTCGGAAAAACACGATTTACCATTTTTTTTTTTTTTAGAGACATTCAAAAAATCAAAAGAAAAAATAAACTCGTGGGCCCTCTAGACCTCCGTAGACCCCCATTTTCATTTCATGGACCCCCAAATTTGTTATTCGCTGCCGTGGAAACCCTAGAGGTTAAAATAGACCCCCATGGGTTCAAATAGACCACTTTGGGAACCTATGATCTAGACAAAATAATTGGGAATATTGATATTTCAAATATTTCCAATGACTTTTCTACGCCCTCTCTATAATATGTGGTTGGGCATAAAATAAAAAGTGATTTTTTTTTATAATTCTTAAAAATATATAATTCATTATATTTAAAAAAATCTTCTCCTCTGATTATATTTTTTTTTTTTTTTTGGAAAAATGAAGACGAAAGAAAGAGGGAGAAAGAATAGTTTTCAGGGAAAAAGAAAAAAGATTCATCGAGAGATTTGTTTGTCAAAATTCCCAAATCGTCAGCATTTCCATGTTATAGTGATGACGACCTGTTGACTATCATATAAACCCATTGTACCCATATCAGAAATTCAATTAATCCAAAGTATAATATAGTTTGTATACATACATACTTCAATTTTGTGATTGATAAAATATTATAATTTTTAAACTTATTAAATTTTAATTTAATAGTAATAATAATAATAAATATTTATTAATAATATTAATAAACTTTTATTCAACTATTATCATAAAAATATTTTAATTATAATAATGTTTGGAGAACATCTATATATTTAAAAGCCAGTTCTATCATCTACTCCTCCTAAACGACTTATGCGATTTGGGCCATTCCAATACCATTGGATATCCCTCGGACTAATCTATTGATAGCGTGAAATTCATTGGAAAACAATAAATATTTTTTGAGAAAAGTGAAAAAATAATTTTTTTCTTACTTTTTATTATTTTTTCACTATAGATATATAAGGAGTTAAGAAGGCGATGGCTGTGACGTCATATTTTGATAATTTTTAGCCCTTTTTATTACTATTAAAAATTGTTTTGATCACAAATATTATTTTTCAATCTTTTGCGTTTCAATTTCTTTGCGTGTGAGGGCTCTCACATTGGTCCGCTAATATATTATATAATTAATTTACTGATTAAATTAAAATATATTTAAGAATAAGAACACAAAAAGAAAAAAATGTTTTATGTAATATACGGATCACCCACGTTGCACACAGCTATCCATGTTCAAATGGTTGTGCAAAATATTTCGCACACGTTCAGTTGACATCGTACAGGTCTCAGCTATCTTGAACGATGAAAATAAAGCAAAAAAAAAATTTAAAAACATCGTTTATCTTGGTCAGGCCGGAAACTTCCCCCCCCCCCCATCCTCGTATATATTGTTAAGTTTTTGTTTTTGTTTTTTTTCAACCATGTATTTTTATTAATGAATCAAGAGCATCTCTATGCTTTTCAAATGAATGAATAGTTTTATTTAGAATTTAAATTAAATGTAATTAATAAAAAAAAAAAAAAAAAAAAAATTTTGTTTTTCTTTTAATGATGTTATTTTTTATCTAATGTAGGCAGCCAAACATACAATTGGTAATTGTAGGTTGCAGAGTCTTAAAACAACATGCCATCTGTTGTAATAATTTTACAATATTAAGTATTTTTTTATGAAGTTTAATAGTGGAATGAATTAAATAATCAATTAAATTAATTAAAATATGCAAATTTTAATATATAATTATATAATGATTTTGTATTCATTTTAAATAAAATATCTTTATTATCAATAAAAAAATATAAATAATAATAATTAAATAAAATTTAATATGCAGAATTAGAATATAGTAACTACTTCTTTATTTTTATTTTATTTTATTTTAAATATATTTACAATCAGTTCAAAAAAAATAATATATGAACTATAAGTAAATTTTATTATCACATTTAAGACTTATTCAAACTTACATTTTACATTCAAACATCGTTCATACAAAGTGATTTAGAGTTGCCTTTCAATGATGCACTCTAATAAAATTTATTTGTCCAATCTTCTGTGTTCAATAAATGAAATTTTTTTAATCTTCTTTTAGTTAGACTATTGTCAAGTGCTTAGGTTGATAGCCAATGGGTTTGTATGATTTTCCAGTTTAGAAATATAAATATTTTTCGTATGTTTTGAGTATGAATTGAGTATTAAAATTTTGTTTTTTTAATGCAAGCTGTGATTTTCTTTCTATTAGTCCTTTAATCATCCTATCCTCCTAATCCTATAATTTGTAAGAAAAAAATAAAAAAAATTTCGAAAAAATTTTATTTTTATTTTATGAATTTTTTTTTTTTTTTTTGTTTTAAATTGTAATCATTATAAAAGTTTTTTTTTGATATTTTAATGAATTTAGAAAAAAGAATTTTACTTTAAGCCCCTATTCCTTTTTCATTTTCCAAGTTTATAAACATTTTAATTATTTAATAACATAATTTATTATAAAAAATGAAATAATGAAATATGTAAAATATTATAGTTTTGGATTGTCTTTTACTTACTATAAAACAAATTCATATTCTTTTTTACTATCTCGCCAGAGATAGTATTGCGATCTGAAAATTTTCGATGTTGATGTTTTATACATGTATGTATGTAGACAAGATTAAGCAAAAACGGTTTGAGCTAGAATCATGAAATTTGATACACAGGCATTATTCAAAATTCGTAGTTTTTTATCACCTTTTGAGAAATGTAGCTCAACCGGAAGAAGGTTATTACCTACAACGTTTTCATTTTTTTTCCTCTAAAGTGACCGTAAAAATAAAGATATATGTTTGATAGTTTTTCACATGATTAAAAATTGTATAAAACTGCTATATATAGAATTTCAGCTTGATTGAATTGCTGAAAGTACCAGAATTAATTTTTTAACACTGCAAATCTCACGCGCCAACACGTGACGTGGTGCCATCAACAAAGAGCCAATCACGCGCTGTTTTGATAAATATTATTTATTAATTTTAATTTATAATTTATAAGTCGTTTTAGGTATATTATTCTTAAGAAATAAGAACCTAGATTGATAATTGATTTTGGTAGATATATATAGTATGATTAGTATTAAATTAATTATTGATTATATATATACAATCCTCTCCTCTTTTTTTATGATTAATTATTAACATTTATTAATTTAATTATAGTTACTCGATGAAAATATTATGTAATTGTTCTGTCTATTATACCAGGGGTTCTTAAACTGTGGGTCGAGACCCCAGGGGCGTCGCGAGACTACTGACAGGTGGTCGCAAAGATCTGATACTTTTGAATCATTATAAATAAAATTTTAAAATTATTAAATTATATATATGTGAAATGAATGGGTATGTATTCTTTAATCCTTATTTTATTTACATTGTAAAATAGTGCGATATTACATCTACATCTACGGTTAATATATATTTCATTATATGGAGGAGGGGGTCGTTTAAAATTTCCTAAGCTTGAAGGGGGTCGCTATATAAAAAAGTTTAAGAAAAAAGCCCTGTATTATACTGAAGAGTAAGTGCTTCTGTTCTGTGCTTATCACAACCTCTTAAACATCAATTATAATCCATGGACAGATGAAATAAAAAAAATTGATATTAAATTTACGCATTGCGTATATCACTCAAATTTTCTCTACATTTCTATTTTTGTGATAATATCATTATATATATATTCATAAAGAATAAAATTTTATTTAATAAATTATTTATTTAATAATATAATAATAATTGAATATATTTTATAATTTATTTATTTTATTTAATAAATATCCGATTCTTAGTAAATGATTATCAGTCAATATTCATTTTTAAATTATTTTTTTAATAATTATAATAAATTATTATTATAATATAAATAATATTATTTTATTTTAGATAAAATGTAAACGGACCTCACCAGCACAATTCCAGTAATAATTTTTATTTATTGCGATAAGCAACTCGGCTAAATTTCATGGAAAAATAGAATATAAATAAAAATAGCATTAGAATTTATTTATTTTAATATTTATTTTTTAATAAAATATTTTAGTTTTCATTGCAAAGTGAATATGATAAGTTGGGATGTGTGTCTGTCCACCTTGCCAGGTAATTCATTAATAAGTATTAAGTATTTTATTCATTCTCTTTAATTAGAAATATTATTTGTTTGATACCTATCTACACTTTATATTAAAATGAATATTTGAATTAATTATTTATGTTTTTTTTTTTGGATTAAATTATTGATTTTTACGTCTAAACGTTATCTACTTTGGATCATTTATTTCATTTTTCATTTTTTAATGCTCTCATCATCATCTTTGGAATATATTAATTAATTCATTACAAATATCCATCAACAAGAGCCAAACATGCCCTGATTTAATAAATATTATTTATTAATTTTAATTTATAATTAATTAAATTTAATTTAAATATAATATATGTTATATTATTTAATCCAATTCAAATTGCGAGATAGTCGAGTGGAGACACTCCAGCTAATTTTAATTTATTCTATTAATATTTTTAATTGAAATTGATCGTTCAAATGATCAAAAGTATAAATCATTATATATTAAGCAATGTTTAGATTTCTCATTTTTATTAAAACTATGTATAATTTACATTTTTTTTTTTTTACAGAAATAATATTTTCTCTTATAGAATTAGGTTATTTTTTTATGTTTTATATTTTATAAAACGAGACTCCACCCACATATTCATCTTCCACATCTCTCACTCTCTCTCTCTCTCTCTCTCTCACACCCTCTCTCTTAAGAATCATTTTATATTTAGTATAGAATTTTGGCACAAACATTCGTACATGATACCCGAAATAGGCCCATGTCAAATGAAGATTAATAAAAAAAAAAGTTCCTATGATGACTTCCACTGGAGGTTTTCCTCTCCCCCTTTCTTTCCCAAATACACTCCCCCCTCCCCCCTTCATAACATCATCATCACATTTCTGGTGTGGGCGAAAGAATCCATTCATTGGATCAATCACAATGCGACACTTTCTTCTCCAAGAAAACATCAACCAAAAAAAAAAAAAATCCCTAACGAGAAATAATAAAAATTAAAATTTGATGTTTATCCATCTGAACTAAGGGAAAAAAGATTTTATTATCTAAATGAACCAAAATAACTACCTATATATAAAAAAAAACGAATAATAAAAAAAACCCAGAGTGGAGTTTAATTTTTTTATGTGAATAGATAAAATAAAAAAAAACAAGAAATGCCGTCGCTCTGAAATGCATTAACATAAACTCTCAGTTGGCACAAATGAGCCTTCGAAGGACACTCGATAAAACAAATCAACAAAAGACACTCATGAAAACGCATTCATTCACTCATTCAGATAAAAATTTATTTTGATTTTATAAAAGTACTTATAGATTAACATTTTATAAAGTAAAAAATAAAAATATATTTTGAATAAACGAATATTATATATTATATATTTTATGAAAATATTGTTATTATTTGAAAGTGGGTTGAAAGGTCATCATTTAAAAGATTCATCTACAGTGGTGTATTGGGAAGGGAACGCGGGGGGGCGACGTTCCCTTACTTTTTTTCAGAACCAAAACGCGTTTTTTTTCATGTCCCGACAACTCCCACTTAAATCTACTGTTATAATTTCTTTTTTTTTGTGTTCGTTAATATTTTGTATAGTAAGAATAAGAAAAAATAAAAACTTAAGATGGAAAAAAATAGTTTGCTGAAAATAGGACATTTTTTTTTGTTCCCACTATGCGTTCCCTTACTTCTTATTTTAACAATACATCACTGATTTTGATTAAACGAATATTATATTATATATTTTATGAAAATATTGTTATTATTTGAAAGTGGGTTGAAAGGTCATCATTTAAAAGATTCATTGAATGTATGATATTATACATCGATATGAGGTTTGATCATAAAAAATTGAAAATTTCTATGCAAAAAAAAGACAATATTTAAATTATTAATTATTTAAATACACATTAAAATTTAATTTTACATATTCACAATTTACAAATGAAAAATTAATTATAAAATGTATAAAATTTGAATTAATTTAGTATAAATTAAGTTTTTTTATTATTTCTTAATCTATCTCACACATTTAAATAAAAATAAAAATTTAATAGAGAAAAAATTTTATTTATTTATTTATTATATTTATTCAATTATTATTGTTGAATTTTTGGAAATTTTGAAAAATAATTTTATATTAATTTTATCTCATAATTTAAACACATAGAAGAGAAGAGTATATAGATTTTAATATTTGATTATTACCAGATGGGACTATTTAATAGAGAATAGACAATTAAGTCATTCATTTTCAAATTCACATGTCAATCAAAACAAAATTACAATTTATAAGCAAATAACCATGATTATTAGTTAATATAATACTTTTTATTTCTTTTTTTTTTAATTTCATCAATATTATAATTGATACTAATTTATTTATTAATTTATTTAAACATTTATTATTATTTTTTAATATAAATATTTATTTTGTAAAATAAATATTTAGTACTTTTTTTATTCATTATAAATTTTTGTTAATGTGTTTATGGGAGTGAGATTTTTGTCTCGACATTTCGGTTTCCTCTTTGAAGCTATATTCAAGAGAAACTATCTCTGGAGTGAAATGCAGAATGATGTATATGTGTATATATGGTATAGCATATACCATATACGAGGGTGGGGTGAAAAGTTTTCGGCCTGACCAAAGAAAACGATGATTTTAATTTTTTTTTTCTGCTATATTTTTCAACATAATCTCCATCAACACTGATACATTTCTCATAACGGTGTTCTAATTAATTAATTTAATTAATTAAATTAATAAGTGTCATCAACAGTTATGAATCGACGCAAAAATTCGTTTGGATTACGCCTACAGTGTCAAATTGTCGGTAGAAATGGTTTTTCGAAGCAGTTTTTGGTCTAACGTTAGCAAACGTTGCACACAACTTTCCATATTCAAATAATCGTGCAAAATATTTCGCACAAGTTCAGCTGACATCGTACAGGTCTCAGAGCTATCTTGAATGTTGAAAAATAAAGCAAAAAAAAAAAAATTTAAAAACACATCGTTTTTCTTGGTCAGGCCGGAAACTTTTCACCCCACCCTCGTATATGGTATATAATATAGGCCATTTATCTATATTTCATTGAAAATTAAATTGTATTTTTTTTGATGGAGTAAAAAACCTGATTTGTACAAATATTTGGATTTTTTCTAAAACTCTTGATTTTAATAGTAGTGTTTAGAATTTGATTTAATCTCTCTCTCTCTTTCTCGAATATATTATTTGTCTGAATATTTGTTTAACCATGGTTATATAAACATTGAAGAGAAGTTAAAAAAATATATTTGCTTTTGTTTCTTATAAATCTGAATAGAATTATTTATTTTCTTTTACTTTTCTATATATTATATATACTTATATATATTATAATTGCAATTCATTAAAATTACCTTTTCCATTTAGAAAATATTATTTCTATTTATTTAATTTTTAATCCCATATGGAGAATCCAGTTACCTTAACATTTGTGTGAATAAACAAAAATAACACAATTAACAAACTCATGTGTGTGTGGACACAAACATCAATAAATTATAAAACAATCAAATATTTAAATTACTTTTTCTATATTTAATTATGTAAGAATTTATTCTTTTAATATATATTCCATTTTCAGTTTTATAATCTGTTTCAATTGTTTCATTGCTATATATTTGGAAGCATTCATTCATTCATTATGAATATTCTCATTCATTATGAATATTCGTGTGTCTAATATATACTAAATTTTTTTTTCTCAATATTTTCTTAATATTTTCACACTTACTTTCCAAATTCTCAATCTCAATTAGTTACTGATTTAATTTCTGCTATAATAGAGATATATGTTTGATAATTTTTCGTATGATTAAAGATTGTATAAAACTGCTATATATAGAATTTCAGCTTAATTAAATCGCTGAAAGTACCGGAATTAATTTTTTGCAAGGGAATATCTGTAGCTGGGGTCTATGGGACGGAGTCAACCCAGCCTTCGGGATCAACATTGGGAAATAGCTATTTGATAAAAAGTAGCGCCTCCGATCACGAAAATCAAGGTAAAGTTTGAGAGGACCTGTTCTACTGATCATAGGACACCTCATTGATATAGGCGTTGTCCTTGCGTAGGACGTACAAAAGTCAGAGGTTTTTTATATGTTATTTAATCCAATTCAAATTGCGAGATAGTCGAGCGGAGACACTCCAGCTTATTTAATTATACAAATAAAGATTCGTTTATTTTGGTAAATTTTGATTTCTAAAATATAATTGAAGAAAGTCAGAGAAAAATGGTGATGAGTGTGGATGCTTTTGGGGATGGGAGTGGGATGGGGAGGTTGAGGAGGCAAAAAAAGGCGGCGCTTAGTTTGATGTCGTCAACATGGTGTAGTGGTCCACGACAGACAGACGGAGTTTGTCCGCCTTCAGCTCAACAACCAATCTGATGATATATAATCTACGTATAATCCAATATCCATTGAAAATGTGACATCCTAAAATAGAAACCACCAAATTTCTATTAAATTTGAATTTTTCCCACCTGTCGCTTTTACTGCTGCCAAATGGAACATTGACAAATCTTTACCAATTTGTTTTGTTTGTTTCTCGCTGTTGATGCTGTTACTCATATAACAGGTAACACTCTCTCTCTCTCTGTCTATAGTCTATCATTAAATTAAATACCTACCCAGATATGTAACAATTATTCATTTTCATTTTTAGTATATAAGTATGGATGGCATCACTCTCGTTTTATCATTATTTCTTATTTAGAAAAACATATAATATATAGGATTTCTATATCTTTCTAAAAATATTTTTATGCGCCAAATATAAGAAAATATATATCAAATAAATGATTGATTGTGTTTTTTTAACAATATTTTAGATCAATATTGAAATTTCATAACTTTAACTCGATATTTTCAGATTGTGAATCTCTTCCATCAAATCCCTATTCTTTTTTAATTCACTTTTCATATATTCTAACAGCATTATTCTCTTTTTATATGATATTTTAAAATAAAGTATGAAAACAATTCAAATAAAATATGGCACCAGTTGAGAAGGTTCATTGCCATTGCTTAACAACAGTGCCACCTTGCTGGTCTTTATTTTTATCCGTCACTCTAAAATATTAAAAAAAAAACCTCTGAGTTTGTACGTCCTACGCAAGGACAACGCCTATCAAGCTGGTTATATCAATGAGGTGTCCTATGATCAGTAGAACGGCTCCTCTCAACCTTTACCTTGATTTTCTTGATCGGAGGCGCTACTTTTTATCAAATAGCTATTCCCCAGAAGCTGGGTTGACTCCGTCTCATAGACCCCAGCTTCTCTAGAAATTCCCTTGCCAGGCCCGGGACTTGAACCCGGGACCATGTGAAACGTGAGGCATGTTCGCTACCCACACACCCACTGGCGCCTTCTCTACAATATTAATATATATATTTTTAAAAACTAAATTTCTTTGTTAGACATGTGATATCCTAAAATATACTATATACTAATATAAAATTAGTTAAGTTATATTAAATAAAAAGGAAAATATTTGATAAAAATAATCTTCAATTTTAATTTGTATTGTAATTTCCTTAATTCAGGTGTACGAAAATTAATCAAATTAAAATGGATTGTTTGAAATTCTATTTTCATTTTAACGATGTAAAGTAAAAGAGAAATTTCAATTCACATCCCATATTAAGAATAACTAGTAGATTCGATGTACAATTTAAATAATTTTTAGCTAGTTTTTAAAAATTTGTTAAAAATTCTTTCGACTATGGGATTAAAAATTATTTTTTATATTTTAGAGATATTCTTTTTTCATAAGTTTACAAGATTTATTTTCCTTTCCCATTTTTCTGTAAAATAAATTGATTATTTGTTTATAAATATTATTAATTAATAATTTATTTATTTTATATATAATTAATGTCTATTACTTTACGATCTATGAAATTATTATTATTATTATTATATAATTACTGATAATTGTGAAATAATATATAAAACTTAAAAAATTCTTTTAGAATTATATAATAAATTTTATTATTTTGTAAATCGTTTCTATTTCTATCATAGTTTTAAAAGCATATTAATTATGATACAATATTATATAGAAATTTAAATATTTTTAAATAGAGAAGTAAAAATTCTTCATTCATTTCATAATTTCTCCTCTACTTCCTTAACCCACCCTCTCACTATCCCCACTATATCTGAAAAATAATTTATTTGCATATTTGAATTCACGCCAAAGGTATAATAAATTGAAATATAATATATATTTTAAGTTAAAAGTTGTTTTAAAAATACATTTCATTCATTTTATATAAATAGCCATCCACATTGATATTCCAATTCGTTAAATTCTTCATATTCATATATAAATATATATAATTACTTAAACAATATATTTAAATTATATATTTAAAAAAATTTAATTTATAATAAATTTTGTAAAATTAGAAATAGAAAAAATTTTGAAGGGTCATTCATAAAATTAACAAATTTCATGATCACACGTATTTCTATATTGTAAAATAATAATAATATTAATAATAATATTCTCTTTTATTGATTTTGATATTGGTTTGAAATGGATGGTCATAATTCAAATAAGATTTTTCATATTATTTCTAATAAAAATAGAAAATACTCAGTATTTTAACATTTACAGTAATAAATACTTAAATCTCATTTTCTAATTCTCTAATCCCCTAAAAAATTAAAATATTGATCATATTTTTTTTTCTGATATTAAATTTGTACATTTAAAATGTTTCGTGATTAAAAATATTAATATATTAAAAAATTTAATTTATTATTTCAAGGACTATATTTAGAAATATGCAACTTTGCAACTTACAATAATAATTCTCAATCAATCGTTATGATATATGTATGTATTTATAATTAAAAAATATTTAATTGGATTTCTGAAAAAATCATTAATAATTAACACATAAGCAGAACAAATTCCATTAAAGAATATTATTATTCAAATTAGTGGGTTTTTTATTATAGTAATTTATATTAAAATTAATTATATTAATTATTTTAAAAATTAAATTTTTAAATTTTAAAAATAATATTATATATAAATTAAATATTATAAATTAAATATGATAAATGTGTGTGACAAACATTATTATAATTTAAGTTTCATTTTTTTTTTTTCATTTATTTTTCATTTATATTATTATTATTATTTGTTGTTTGAATTAAAAAGTTTACATCGAGAGAGGGAGTGAGATAGTCAGAGAAGTCTATATCATCATACGATTGAGCCAAAGGCCACTA
Organism: Labia minor; assembly: GCA_963082975.1. Lineage (NCBI taxonomy): Eukaryota > Metazoa > Arthropoda > Insecta > Dermaptera > Spongiphoridae > Labia > Labia minor. Next base: position 6,738,550 of record OY720345.1, on the reverse strand, counting down.
GATGGCAGCACTGACAGTGGCTTCAGCCACTACTCGTCGTAGATTTTCACGTCGACCACGTGATCGATGGACAGTAGTTGTCGGACATGAAATTCGGTAGCTCTTCTCTATCACTCTCTTTAAATGCATTATTTATACATCTAATATATATCATTAACATAATATTAACATAAAAAGCATATTTTATATATATTGTTTTTTTCTTTTTTTTCTTCATTTTATTAACTTAAAAGTCTTTCAGAACCATTATTAAATAATATTTATAGTATATTTTATATTACCTATATATATAATATTTTTGCTTAATAAATTTTGTTTTTTTGCTTGTTTGTTCATTTTTGTAAAATGTAATATTTCTGTTTTTGTTTTATTATTTAGATTTACACTAATTTAATTTTTTTTTTTATTTTTATATTTTTATATTTTTACAAGCATGAATTATATATATGTTATTTATTTATTTATTTATTTGTCTTTTTTTATATCAAATGCGTGTGTTTAATACATATGAGGTTAAATAATATATTTTCAAATTAAGCAGATAAATGTTTAACAACAAGTGTACGAAATATCCACCGAGTGGCGCCACTATTCAATAAGATTATATTTAGATTTAATAAACTTGATATGCATAAAATATTAATTGTAACTAAATTTTAAACGTTTATAAATTTAAAAGAATACTTCAAAATATTTAAATAAACATTTTATTAATGTAATAATGTAATATATTTATATTTAGATTGAAAATACAACATATGAAATTAAAATTAATATACACCTATCCCCCGATTTACACGGTACTTGTTTTACACGTTTTCGCTTTTACACGGTTTTCCAAATAAGTTTTTTTTTGTTTTTATCGCACTCTACTAAATGCTACTGTGTTTGAACACGTGCGCAGTGTACACATCTCACGGGAAATCCCGAGCTTATGTGCTGACTTGCTGCACTTGCACACTGGGTCTGTATTTGTTCGCATAAAATTAAAGTTTTATCTAGCAATTGTTAATAACCGATTTTATTACCACCTCTCAGAATGTAAATATTTCTGCTTCAAACATCGAATTGGCACAAATAACTTCGAGTGATGAAAGTGAATTCCTATCTTCGATTCCGAAAAAAATGAATGAGACTAATTTCTGATTGTGATGAAGGATAATAAAACACCTTTGGTTTTATTTTTTGTTCTTCTGTTTAATGTATTGTAATTAAATAAAAAAACAGTGTTTCCGTAATATATTACATATTTTAACCTGTCAATGCATTTTATTTTTATTTCTGTGTACACCTAAAAATATTGAAAAAAATCACAACTGTTAAATAGCAAAATTATGCATTTTCTGCAAGCTTTTCGATTTACACGGTTATGACTTGAAAATTTTTAATTTTCGCTTTACACGTTTTTCTCAGGAACGTATCTACCGTGTAAATCGGGGGATAGGTGTACGCACGTATCAATTAAATAAATAGTTTTATTGATTATTATGTTGATTAGTAAAAATTGAAATAATCTTAAACACTAGTTTATTAATTATTATCATCAGAATGATCATTTAAAGGATATGTATTAAATGAAATTTCATCGATAATTGCGAAATGAGAGAGCTTAATAGCTGATAGTTTAATTTTTAAATTTAAAAAAAACAAACAAAAAATATTTATTTATTTCAATTTGTAAATTTAATTTTAAATAAAATATATTTATTTAATATATCACATAAAATAGCAGATTTATTTATTTATTATTTTAATAAAATATAATAAATAATATTCGAGAATCTAAATAAATGTGGTTACCGCAAATAAAGTTTATGTTATTTATTTAAGTAAAAACAAATTCTTAATTTATCAAAATCATTATTCATTATTATAATATAATCATAATACATTATTTTTCAAGTTGTATTGTATTATTATGAGGTGTGGTTCATCACTAAAAGATGAGAATAGATTAAAGGTTGTGGAAAAATTAATGACTGCGGTTTGATCGAAGAATTATGATCTTTAATTATAGTTACTTACAGTCATCGACAAAGTTAAATTATGTTATTGAGCAAAGAAGTTTAGTTAGAATTATAGATGTTATTAGAGGAAATTAAGAGAGAATAAGAATTGGATGGAGATGGGTGACTTTTTGAGGAATGTGTTTGCTGCACGTGTCATCCACTGTCAATCGAATCAATAAAGATTTATTGATTTATTGATTGTTAAACATTTTGTAATATAATATTTATTACAATGTTGTTGTTTGTTTTTGTTTTTTTTTTTTTTTTTTAAAATAATTTTAGTATTGTTTTAGAAATGATTTTTTATTGTCTTTTTCCTCCTCCTTCAATTGTTTTCAACAGGTGTTTGTCTTTCTAAATTTGATTTTTATAGAAAATTTGATAATGATGTTTGTGATAATGATTATAGTATAATGATGAACCTGTCATGTTTCTATTGACATGTTTTAACATTAAAATCTTGATTATTTTATTATTATATTATATATTCTGAAATTAACTATAAAAAAATGGATAGATAATTTAATTTTTTAATGAAGCGACGATCACAAAAATATATATAATACTATACTAATACATTAGCTAGTAATTTGTTATTTATAACAAAATAAAATAATATATAAAATATTTTTAAACTATATTAAGAGAACAACATACTATAATAACCAATCTATCATACTCTCTTCTTATAGAGCATAGAAGGCACCTCACCCCCCTCCCTATTTGTTGTAATGTATTTAAACATAAATGTGTACGTGTAAATTTGTGTTTAAGCATACACGTGTTATATGTTTTAAGACATGAGTAAATTTTATAAAAATAATTTCTATAAAAATTCCAAAATAATATACCAATGATTTCTTTAATTTTTCAAATCATTTTTTTTTGTTATTAATAAATAAAAAATATATTCTTTTTCTTTTGTGTTTACATACAATTGTAATAAATTTCTTAAAATTAGCTGGAGTGTCTCCACTCGACTATCTCGCAATTTGAATTGGATTAAATAACAAAATATATTATATTTAAATTAAATTTAATTAATTATAAATTATAAATAATAAATATTAAACCAGCGCATGTTTGGCTTTTTGTTGATGGCACCACGTCATGTGTTGGCGCGTGAGATTTGCAGTGTTAAAAAATTAATTCTGGTACTTTCAGCAATTCAATCAAGCTGAAATTCTATATATAGCAGTTTTATACAATTATTAATCATGTGAAAAATTATCAAACATATATCTTTATTTTTACGGTCACTTTAGAGGAAAAAAAATCAAAACGTTGTAGGTAATGACCCTCTTCCGGTTGAGCTACATTTCTCAAAAGTTGATAGAAAACTATGAATTATGAATAATGTCCATGTACCAAATTTCATCATTCTAGCTCAAACCGTTTTTGCGTAATCTTGTCTACATACATACACACACACACACACACACACACACACACACACACACACACACACACACACACACACACACACATACGCACACATACACACACACAGACATTTTTCTCAACCTTAGTGAAAATGATTCAGGAACCTTCAAAACGTATAAAAACATCAAAATCTCAACATCGAAAATTTTCGTGATCGCAATACTATCTATGGCGAGATAGTAAAAAACAAATTCACTTCCCAATGCAGTATTCTGTATTCAATTAATATTAAAGGAAAAATTTCAAGATTTTACACAATAACATATAAATTAAATAAATCGATGTTTAATTTTATTTGAATTTATCCTCATTATTATAATATGTATTATTTTATAGATATTAAATTATTAAAGCTTTGGTGGCTTTTATTTATAAAGGAATTTTTTAAATAAAACCACATATTGATATTTTTTGTTGTAAATTTATTCAAAAAAATACACAACGTTTCGATTACAGAAGTAGCAATCGAAACGTTGTGTATTTTTTGTATATTTTTGAATAAATACACAATAAAAAATATCAATATGTGGTTTTATTTATAAAATTCCCTTATAAATGTATTATTTTACTTAGAAATATATAAATACTATCTATACTATTCAAACAATTGGGCCAAAATTTCTCAGAAACGTACTGTTACTTAACAAAAGGTCATTAAATTTTATATTCATATTGATTAGTTATTTTTTTATTTTTAAAAAATATTTATTTATAAATATTTGCATTGAATCGAATTTCATTTATTATTATGTATATATTATTATTATATTAATGAGTGAATGAGTGAGCCAACCCCCCTCCCCTCCCCCCTCTCTCACTCTCTTAAATAGTGAGAGTTAGTAGAAGAAAGCGGAAGTAGGTATGGTGTGTGCTTCGTTTCATCTCTCGTTTGCTCTCGAACTAATCAATGAAGCTGGGTCGCGGCCGCCGGGATCCGTCACCCCTTGCCCTCTGGCAACCCCTTACTATCAAGTTTTAAGGTGCCCCCTCATTACTCTTTTCCTAAATTTTCAACCATATACCCCTTATCTAGTAAATTAAATTTCTTTTCTATAAAATTATTTATTATATTATACAAAAAATAATTAAATAAATAAATAAATAAATAAACATCCTTCATCTTAAAAAAAGACGGTATTTTCAACGAACTTTTAGTTCGTTTATAAAATCTATATGTCTGTGTGTCTGTTGCCAAAATTTTTCGATTTTTTAAATTTTGATTTTGGATTCGAGTAGAGCTTAAAAAAGTGTAATGTAAAGTGGTCTTGGTTTTTTAAAATTCGGTTGGGAACATCGGTCAAATCGGCGGTCAAAGTTGAAAATTTCCCATATTTTCAGCTCATATTTATAAATAAGCGATGTTTTCAGCGCATCTTATAATTATAATTATAAATTATAATAAATATTAATTAATTACTTACGTTTCTTTTTTTTGTGATAAGTATGAATAAAAGTTCGTTGATAGTAATGCTTCCTAGCATTCCCAGATGGTTCATCTGAAAAATAATTTGAAATTTATCTAAATATAAATATGCATATATAAATTAGAAATTATAATTACTATGGAATAGTGAAGATTACATATATTAATAAAAAATTACATAATCTCTATGCCTCGATAAATATACTCATTAATATAATAATACAATTGAGAAATTTAAAATGAGCGTTAATTAATTTTCCGAAGTAAGATAAAAAAAACTAACATTTTATTAATTAAATTGATATATTAAATAAGTAATTTTCTTTTGAATTCATGTAAGAGAAAAGTAAAGAGGAGAAGTGAATGGAGAAGGAATTTTCTTAATCAAATATTCATTCGTTGAAGGATACAAAGCTATCATCCATCCTCCTATTTCAGCTCCCACCCCCTCCCCGCCCCACCGCCCCCAATCCGGGTTTCTATCATCATTCTATACGATTGATTTCAACAACATCAAAGAAGAAATGAATTAATGAAATAATACATTTACTTATCCTTTTGACATCGTCACTTTCGTTCTTTAATCATTTTTAAAGTTTTTTTGTTAATGATTAATCAATTAAAAACAGAAAAGAAAAGACAAATGAAAACAAATATTTTCATCCAGTCTAAATCTCATGTAATGTATCTGTATAATGTTTAAATATCTATAAAAATAAATATTTAGCTATGGACATGGATATTTTTTTATAAAAATCTATATCAGGATTACAGGATATATGGGTAGGTAGTTTAATAACAAGGTGGTTAAACTTTATTTTGAAATTTACTGAAAAAATAATTCAATATTAAAATAATGTAAACAAAAATATTTAATTTGCTAGATTTAATTTCCTTTTTTCCTTTAAATGTAGTAACATTATCATTCTATCCCTCTCTCTCTCTCTCTCTCTATATATATATATATATATATATATATATATATATATATATATATATAAATATTTTTATTGTTATGTAATGCCGAATGTGGGCATATACATTTAAGAATAAATAAATAAATAAAGAAAAATATAAAAAAACTTTTGAAAACACGCTTTTATTTAAATGCACTAAAAATAACAAAATAATTTCTCCACACACACTACGATTTCCTTACAATTAATAATATCTAAAAAATAAAAGCATGGGCGCCAGACATGCAGGGAAAAACGCAAATTCTACTTCATATAGACATAGTTATCAAGTATAGTGGAAAAGGAAAAAAAAATACAGAAAGGTTTGTGCATATACAATGAAATGTCCTTCGTATTCTTTTCCTTTCTCTGCGTGTTTGGCGCCCACACTTTCATATTTTAGATATTATTAATTGTAAGGAAATCGTGGTGTGTGTGGAGAAATTGTTTTCTTCTTTTTAATGCATTTAAATAAAAGTTTGTTTTTAAAAAGTTTTTTTATATTTTTTTTTTCTCATTTTTAGTCTTGACAGAAATTTCGGCCGATTTATGATTTTAGGTTATAGCGTTAAGAATTAATTAAATTATTAATAATTAATATTAATAATATTAATAAATAATACCTCCGAGGTCACCTATGACCTGGAATGAACCTGAATATTGCATTGTCATCGGAGTTACATATGTATGCAAAATTTCAGCTCATTCGAACATTGGAAAGTGGGTCAAATTCTCCTTGAAAGATTTGACGACAGGACACGATGTGAAACTAAATAAAAGCGTGTAATAAAAATATCTATTGGGAAGATCATGGTATAAACAGAGAAAAATCGAATCAAGAAATGTATTATATAAACACTTTATAATTTACAAATAAAACAATTAAATTACAGGAAAGTAAGATGAATGTTACAAGTGTCCTCTCACACAATTAGAAATTCTTTTTTATGAAAATTTATCAAAAGTATTAAAAAAATAAAAAAAAGCGTGTAAAAAAAGAAAAATTCAACTGAATTCATTTGAGATGCCTTATAGTTTAAAAGAGAGGGGAAACCTATTATATTATCTGAACGGAAACAAGAAAAGATTTCTTTTTAAAAATGAAACCAAAATAAGTAAAAGAGGAAATAAATTTATATTAGAGTTCTAGAATGTGGCTGTGTAGTAGTGATTCTCAACCTGGGCGATCGACATCTTAAAGGGGGCGATTAATTGACTATACGATTTTGGGGGGCGATAGTTATTTTTGGGATCGAAATCATTTTCAAATCTAAAAAAAAGATAAGACGATTTTGCGAACAGGCTTTTAAACATATCCGCTTTTTTTCAATTTTTCAATTTTTTTCAATATGGTTCTAAAAAAAAAAGGTAAGATGATCAATATGGCTCAATAATATCACCAAGTGTACCTAGCTACTTTATATTAGGGATTATCATGCAATTTTTATCTGTTAAAATTTATAGGGGGGCGAATTATGAAGCCGGTCTTACGAATTGTTGGTTTGGTCTTAAAAGGTTGAGAACCACTACAGTATAGGATTTAGTAAAAATTCTTGCCTTCTAAATAAATTCTATTTCTTTGCTAAAATACATTAATTGATAGAATAAGATACTTTCAAAGTGCAGAAATAGTAGAGTTCCGTTTTATATATAAAAATGAAAGTAATATTTACCTTCCTATTAATGTTATAAGTTTATTTCCAATTATTGAAAAGTTATACCAAAGGATGATTACAAATTTCAATAAATTAAACTTTAGAATACATCATTTCCCTGTCCACTAAATTGAAGTAATGACAGAAAATAAAATTGTGAGTTGTACATAAACAAAATAAATATTACTTGGAAATAATTAGAAAATATACCTAATAACAAGCAAATATTTCAAGTTCTTTGTGTATATTTTGAATATAATTTAAAAATGGATAAAGAATTTTTGAAATCTCATTTTTATTCAAATTTAAGACTAACAAGAGAGAATATATAATATACTTATATATTATTTTTAATTTCGATTTAATTCTTCAAATAGGTCCCTGATATTAAAAAATATCCGAAAATATGATAAATGAAAGTAGTGGAGAACACATAACTTAGAATAATTAATAGGAATTATTAAACATCATGCAGACTGAGATGGTTGATGTGGTTACTTTGTGACAGTTTTCCAGTTCAATAACGCCAGAGATAGGATATAATAAAACATTATATATATATATATAATAAAACTGATTTTAAAATTAATGATTAGATAAAAATTATAATAATTATAATAATGAGAAGGGTTTGGATATAATTAATGATCAAATACTTTAAAGATAGCAAATTTTATCAATCTTTTGATGATCATTAAAATGAAAATAATTATTATAATATGATAAATATTAAGAATATCCTTTAAAATCCAAGAGAGAACTGCCACGATGAGTAGTTAATATTACTACTTACTTAGATTACTCCTACTTGTACTATCTATCTATCTATCTCTGTGGCTCTCGACAGTTTTTCTCCGCAACAACCACTATCTTCCAAGTGTCCCTATTCTGAACTACAATCATCCAACTCCTACTACCTACTACTACTACTACTACTACTATTTCTTTTCAAATATCCTTCGTGATTACATAACTTAAGTATTTAAACTTTTCTACACTTTCAAATCCTACGTTTTGTATGTTAAGATTTTGTGTGTTAATAAATCCTATTGCTCTCTACTACTAAATATTTTTTTTTATCACTATTAATTTAAATTGCCACCTCATTTTAGCGACTATTATTTTTTCTACATCTTTTATTGAGTTTATTGAGTCGCCTATTATATTTAAATCGTCCGCGTAACATAATACTTTAATTTGTTTGCCTAATTGGATTTCGTTTGATTTCTCTCCAATTTGTCTAATCACGTATTGTAATACTAAGTTAAAAAAATTCGTGATAGAGCGTCCCCTTGTTTTAACCACAATCTGAATTTAGAAAATTCTGATAATTGATGATGATACTAATCTGATACCCTTCCATTGTTTCCTTCCCCTACTTATTCTATTATAAAGATAAAAACATATTTTTTATTAACTTAATGAATATTAAAAAAATATATAATAGTTTTATTATTAATATGAATTTAAATGTATAAAAAAAATTAATATATTTTTTCTGTTTTTTTTTAGGTAAGTGCTGTGTTTTTATATATTCATGCAAATTTTGAAACTATAAATTTGGTAAGTTTAACATATAACTACTATTATCAATATTAATAATAATAATAATAATATTATTTTTTTTTAATCTATATTTTTAATAATTAAAATTAAGGACATTTTTACATATATTTATTTTTTCTATGATTTTCATTTTACACAATCGAAACTAAATACTTTTCCCTTCATCTCTTTTTTTGACAAGTTTTATGAAGAAATAATAAAAAGATAAATAAATAACCAGACCTCGAAGCCCGATTTTCGATTTTTGAATTAGAAAAATTTTAAAAAAATTATAAAGAATATAGTATAGGCGGGTAGTGGATATATCTTATATATAAAATTCCTCCGAAACGGCTGGACCGATTCTTATGAAATTTTTTATGCATATTCAGTAAGTCTCAGGGCATGTCAGACTTCTTTTATTAAACCGCTAATTGCTAAGGTGTGTCCAGGGGGTGCTAATTAATTAAAAATAGTTTGGTTACCATACTAGATCAGCGTCTCGCTGGTGGCGATAATTTGGCGGTAATTTAAATTCTGAGCAATGTGCAGATAAAAATCTTTTTATATATCTATTGATATTTACAATATCTCAATTGATCTTATTGGCCTTTTAAACTTTGAAAACATTCACATTACTGCTATAATTTAATACTATTAATTTTTAAGATTATGTGAGTAAATTATTTTAATTAAGAAAATTTGATCTCATAATTGGATTTTCACGTAAGATTTTAATATATATTTTTATAGTAGTTTAGTGTTATGCTAATTTCTTTATATTTTATTTTTATTTTGTTTACTTTGATTTTTTTTTAAATAAATTAATAACATTTAAAGTAGCATAAAAAAATTAATCGAGGCAGGAAAATTGATGGGGTTTGAAATTAATAGTGATGAGACAAAATAATTAGTATCAGAGAGAATAATATTTGCAAAGAATTTAAATCGAGGTTGCAATCTGGAAATTATTATCAAAGGGGATCAAAATTATTAAATTATTAATTGTATTATATGGGTGGGAGGCATGGTCTATAACCCTGGGAGATGAGAATAAATTCAGAGTATTTGAGAATAGGATTCTTCCCAGCATTTATGGACCAAAGAAAGATGAGGACACCGGGGAATGGCGGAGACTGCATAACAAGGAATTGCATGACCTCTATGCATCTCTAGATATAGTTAGGGTTATAAAAGCGAGAAGGCTGGGATCGGCAGGGCACATGGCTAGAATGGGAGAGGAAAAATATATTGGTGGGGAGTTCGATTGGAAAACGTCTGTGTGGAAGACCAATTGTGAACAGGGTGGACAATGTAGGAAGGAACCTGAGAGAGATGGGACAGGTTAGGAGTTAGATGGTTATAGCTCAGAATAGGGACACTCGGGGGGGGGGGGGGTACAGGGGGCGGAGCCCCCGTCTAGGTGTGAAGAGCGACGAAGGAGCTCTGAGCAGCTAGTAAAAAATAAATTTTAATATTTTAATGTATTATATCTAGTAATTAATATCTTCTGATAATTATTGATAGCAGATAATTGGGGTGCATTTGTAGGGCCAACTATGTAACTTTCAAATTTATTTGCGTTATCGAGATGAACACTAAAGATATAAAAATAAACATTCAAAAATAATTATTTAGTTTGTTTTACTTTTGTTGTCTTTATATTGTTATTTTGTTTATTATATTTATTATCCGCCTATAATTAGACTACCATTGAAGTTAGATTGTTTTCTTTAAGTTTATCCCATCTAAGATCGTGCATTTACCATCTTTAAAAGTATTTTGATTAATTTTTTCTTTAATTACAAATATTATCAACTAACTCTAAAATAATGAAAAAACCTTCCACCCAAGCTTTGTTTTAAAATAAATACAAATGATATTTTATCAATTTTTTCCACAATAATTAATAAAGATTTTTTTAACTTTATGATATTTTATTAAAGTGATCAACCATACTCCTTCAGGGGGGGGGGAGGGGAATTATTCTTGATTTTTTAATAGTAAAATATTTGAGAAATTATAATTAATGATTCACAAGATTTAAAGTGAACACATTTCAAGTATAAAAGTTTCTTATTTTGAATGACTTTGTCCTTTGTTTATAAAAATAAAATTGTTAAATTCGGAGATATTAGAAAATTCAGTCAAAATGTAAAAGTTTATCAAAAGTAATGAAATTTTGCCATACACACATATTTTAAATATATATCGATGAATGAATGATCTAAAACAAATACGCTTGATTAGTAATTATTTATCTTCCATTGTGTATGTTTTTACTACAATTTTTTATTTGAAGTGGAAAAGACGGGGGACCATAGTAGGCACTCTGGCGACCAGATGAAGTGTGTCTACTTTAGTTATAGGCGAACTGTCGCGTGGGAAGGATTTGTTTTGTCCGTTAACTTGAAGATCAACACAAGCGAAATTTCATCATATTTAAATCAAAGGCTCGTGATTTATTTTATTTTGCAATTTTTGTGAAAATACTGTATTCTAAGTTTTTACACATTCTTTAAAATTAATATTAAAGCTTATTTATTGGACCTTCTTATGTACATGTGTGGAAACAAACGACATTTGTTAGTTAACCCTTTATTTAGTACATGTGGGAAGTGAAACTTGTGCCCGAAAGTCCCTCTGTGGTGACGGAAGTATTTCGATCCTTCCACCCCAATCATCCCCGAGAAAGACAATTGACTACATCTATCTGACCTCTCGACCACCGAAGGTGGGAATGCTTTGGGTCCCACATCCCCCGAAAATCCCTAAATATGGCCTTTGGCTGCATTCAAGAAAAAGTCTCTCGATCCTTTCTCCCTCTCCAATTATCCTCAATCAGTGCCCTGGACAGATATATATAAAAGACCGCATTTGCCTAGATAGATCAGATCCCTTTCACCATCGACAGATCGCTTTGACCGGAAAGATTGCTCTGATCATCAATAACAATTGATTGACGATTGCTTTGCCCGAGCGCCAATCCAAATTGTTTTGAGCAGCCTCAAATGAACAATCTAAAGTCTGAACTGTGAAGAAGTTTATAAATAATTATTTGTTTTTTTTTAAGAAAAATACAGGCTTTTATTTAAAAGCACAAAGAAGTAGTCTTCCTGTTGCTCTCAAGAAAATTTAGCCCTAGATACCGAACCGATCCCGATCCCCCTCCGAAACCTCTACATACCTACATATAATTAAATATATAATATATAAAAAATAAATAAATAATAGATGCTTGCATGTATTTGGCTTCGTCATATTACAATTTTTGATTTATGATTTAAGTATTATAATTATTATTAAATTGTATTGTAACAATTTTCTATGAAATTAGCCGAGTTTTACTTTTAAATTAAATTTTTTATTTATTTTTTTCTAAATTATAATAATTAATAAAATAGAATATTAATCAGAGACGATAAAATATTTAATACATAAAAAAATTAGATAAGTAAATATTTTTTTTTCCTATTAAAAGTTAAAATAATAAATGTATACGAATATAAAAATTATTTATGTTTTTTAAATATCAGAGAAAATAATATTCTTAAATAAATTCATTCTTTTTTTTTTAATTCAGGGTAAATATTTAAAATGCTAATAAAGCAATAACAACAACAAAAAATGTTTAATGTCGTGAACCAAGTGATGTTATTATGATTCAAAAATTCACCAAATGTAAAAAAATCAACTTTTTTGGTTAAATACTAATTCAATTAAATTAAATTGATATATATTAATATTTATTCATTTAATTTTCAAAATTAAATTATAATTTCAATAAAGATACATAATTAAATAAAAGAATATAATTAAACACGCGAATAAAAAAAATTATTCTGAATTTCCATTTATTTGTTTTTTTTTTAATTATTATTAATTAAATTAATAATAGATCAAATAATTCTTTCCCAATTACAAAGAACAAAGTTAGGATTACTATAAGTACAAGAATTTTTTTTTTTTCAAGTAGTTGAAAAGGTGAGTTATCGATCGTTTTTAGTGTTAAGTTAAAACTATACGGTTAGTGAGATAGAAAACCATTTCAAACACTCATCAAAAAATGTTGAGCTTGGCGTTAATTTGTGTGATGTATTCATAAAACACCTCTTCTTTTTTTTTTTGGCCAATTTTGGCCACTTCTCGACAATTATCAGTTTAATTCTCTGTCATTTGTTGAATTTAATGTTTGTATCATTGAATCAATTCTTTCTTATTCTACCAAAAACAGTACAAAAGAGTAAAACCTCCTTGACTATTTCTTCAAAAACATTTCAGCATCAAGTTTCCTCTTATATTTCAGGCCAATACTAGAAATCTATAAACGTCAGCTAATATACCAGTCCAATTTCTCTGATTTTATCGGGACATTTAAATATTTAAATTATATTATATAATTATAAAAAAAAGTTAAAACAGTAAAATATTGGAATGTTTGAAATATATTTATTTATTGATATTAAATGTTTTCTATTCATTAATCGATTGAATTCTTTAAAGTTTATCTAAATGTATTTTATATAATTAATTTTATTACTATTAATACGCAGTAAATAGAAAAATAATAGAAATAGAACAAATAACATATCAACCTACGATTATTCTAATGATATAAAGGAAGGTCAGTTAAAATAATTTAAAACAAAAAAAAAAAATATTAATTTAAATACATTTACATTGAATTTGAATTAAAAAGTTTTTTTCCATCTCATTTATTTATTTATTTGAAAATTGTTTGAAAATTTTATTTTTTTTTTAAAGAATAATAAAGAGCCTGTTCTAGTATCATCATATAATTGAATATAAATACAAAGAAAATGAATAAAATATGCATTAGAAACATTGAAATTCTCATTACTGTATTATAGGATGTTTCCAAAATAATAGACAAATTGAATAACATTCGTTAAACTGCAGTAAAATTATTTACTCCAACTAGTTAACCATCAATTTACGATAACTATGTTATATTTATGGTCATATAACATACACGTACTTATTGGTACGTTATATCGATAAAAACTGATGTCTGAATTGACATCCAATGCGATCGGTTGTGTTGTGTGATGTTCTGTCGGTGATTGTATAAAAATGTTTTATGTTATTTTTCTCACAATTTTTTTTTTTTTTTTTTTTAGGTTTTTATAACAGCCTTGTCATGAAACTTCATAGTGATTGGCATACTAAATTACCTTGTGGTCCTTTAGTGAATAGAAATTTTATCAATTTTCTTGTCTGATTGATTGACTGTTTGAACTTATTTGACCTGAATATGCAGTTCTTTGAATTGTAAATATATATATATATTATTATATATATATATTATTATTATTATTATTATTATTATTGCCTTTATTGGTTCATGATTAAATAATTACAAACATTTTTTACAGATTTTACAATTTTAAACATTATTTACACTTAATACATTTTGCATTTTTTTTTTTTTTTTTTTTTTTTTTTCCTTCATATTAAAATTGAACCAGGCCCCTTCGGGCATAGGCATATTATTATTATATATTATTATATAGTTATTTAAATTTTGAGATTGTATAAACTGAAATACGCTCATCGTAAATTATTTATTTTTCTTCTCAATTCGAAGATAGCTTAAGTCCCCAGTATTATAAATCCTTTTTCTATTTTTCTTCCTACTTCTCTCCTTATTATTATTTATTATTATCCGATTTACCGGTTGAATTATATGGGTGTGAGGCATGGTCTATGACCTTAGGTGACGAGAGTAGATTTAGAGTATTTGAGAATAGGATTCTGCGAAGCATTTATGGGCCAAAGAAAGATGAAGTCACCGGGGAATGGCGAAGATTGCATAACGAGGAATTGCATAGTTAGAATTATAAAAAAAGAGAAGGCCACGGTGGGCAGGACACGTGGCTAGAATGGGAGAAGATAGAATGGCAAAATAGATATTGCTAGGGAGACCGAGTGGAAGACCAAGCACACGGTGGGTGGATAATATGTGAAAGGATGTAAAAGAGATGGGAGAGGATAGAGAGAGACTCAGAATAAGAATACTTGGAGGGGTGTGGTAGCTGCGGCCAAGAGTCACAGAGATAGATAGATAGATTATTATCCAATTTTAGCTCACTTTCTTAGCAAATTGCTGGAAAACTTTCACCCATCCCTTTAGATGTTGTATGGGATTGGGCTCGGACGGTGTGGAGAGGGAAGTCACCCAAACCCACACGGATAACCTGTCTCTCAGCTCATCATTAGGAATTTAACAGGAATTTAGCAAGTTTGAAGAATAACAGACTTGTTAATCAGTGGTAGATGGTCTTTTAGATGGTTGCATACAATTCATAAAGATAATTGATAGTTAGTTAAGTTATGTCTAAAAAAAAATACACTTGTGGATACACTTGTTGTTAGATATGCCAAAATGTGTATATAATAAATGACATAATAATCAAAAATTCTTTGAGTTGTGAGTTGTGGAGAATTTCTACATGGACATACATTAATATTAACATAAAAAAAAAATACAAATGAAGTGGTTTGTGTTCGAAATAAATTATATTCTTCGTTTAATAAGAATCGCGCGATATACCATAGGGTCATTCAATAAGTCTTAAAAAGACAAATGGCTATAGCTCAAAAACAGTTTATTTGATTCTTACAAAATTTAGGCTATTTTTCAACATAATCATCCCCTCCCTTCCAGCTTCCTAATTCCCTTGGTGAAGAATTCTTTCTATTTATCCAGAAGCGTCTTTTGCACCGTTTCGGGGTTCATCACTTACACTTGATCGGTCACTTTTAAACCGATCAACTTAAAATCACTTGTAAAAATTTCACCTGGTTTTATGCCTTCTGCGACTAAAATTGTCATGACATCGCGTTGCTCTTTTAAGTTGCAATCTTCTGGTGAACTGAAAATTTTGAGGTTGTGTTAATATAAAATGATGAAACAACCGATCAGAGCATATACCAAGGTTTTCAACAAACAACCCCGGAAAAGATTGTAATCATTCATTGAATAGTTTTAAAATTATAGAATTTTTGTCTCTTTGCTTATTAAATGACCCTCGTACTACTTAAAATAGAAATTTATATAAGCAATCGTTCTTTATTTAAAAGAGAATATATATTTTGAAAATTATAAATGACTTTAGTTTAAAAAAAAAATTTTAAAAGAAATTGGTTTGGTGAATAATTTTAGACAAAGAATGATTTATATAGATTTCAGAATTATAAGTCATTAATCAGTAATAATCTATAAAATTTGGTGCAATCTTTTCCTTGGATGACTAATGATAGAATCTCTATGAATTTTATAAATATGTCTCATCCATTTGTTAATTATTATATTGAAATATTTAATTCCTAAGATTTATGAAATGGAACAAAAAAAAAACATGAGATCTTTAATAAGATATAATTTTTCTTTTATTTTTTTTAATCTAGAAGAGCAAATGTACTAAGATAATAGATATCTTCTTCTGTAATACTATTTTAGTAAGTTAAACTATATTGTTGAATTGGTTGAGATTGTGCTATGCAAATTAATGTATAGTGAATATAAAAAGGTTTACTCTCTATGATTGATTAGATTTTTATATATATTTTAATTTATACGGGTTCGCTCCCATCTGGTAAACCAGAGTCGTGGCCACGGACTCCTATCAGCTTCTACTCTGTCATACAAGATTTTAATTAATCGACCACGTTGCATTTTTTCCTAAGGCTACCAGTCCTAAATCTTTGCGGGCGATTCTCTCGAAATGCCCCAATAGTCTCGAGGATGGTACTTTTCACGTCCATTATCTCGCGGATCCTTTTGTTCTTGACACTTTAGATTATATTGATTATATTGACAATTTAGATATCTCTGTTACTCTACGCCAGTAATCCATCTCGATAGCATATATTGAGATAGGATTTCTATCAACCACATTTCTTTTCAACTCCCACTTTTATTAACATTTCTTCTTAAACTCTCTGAACTTATAACAGACAACATTTCGATCCCGAGAGATCAACATCTGATCTTTGTGACATAATGTAGGTATTGTATGGTACATAACTAGGTTATCACATATTTAATTTACTAAATATTTTAAAGATTAAACAATATCAATTAGAGATCAAGTTAATGGACATTTAGTAGTGCTCGATGGATTGTAAGTTTTCTCTTTTAGGAGATTTTATGAGAAAAATTCTGCTTCTTTCGACATATCTGGTGCGTTGAAAATTTATCTGACAATGAATGCTTTGAAACAAAAATGAAAGTAAAACAGGGTTGTATTCTGAGTTCATTTTTGTTTTTGCTTTTTATTAATCGGTTTATTAGTGGATAGATTTGGATATTGTTTTGTTTTTGTTTTATTGGTTGAAGAGGAAAATCTTATATATTTACCCAAACCTGAGTTTGGCAAAACTCAGGGTCTAAGCCCCATATTAAAAAAAAAAGAGTATTATTCACTGATAAAGTCGTAGTTGTTTGCAATTGATGAAAAATGATGATGATGATGATGATGATGTCCATCCAGTTGCCTTCTGTTTCAAGCAAAAGCTCATCCCGGTTGTCTTTGTTCTCGTTTCTTCCTTTTAAATTCTTATCATCTTTTACATTTACAGAAGACTATGTGGTCTGTATTATTATTATTTTTCTTCATCACAGTCTAGGCATGGTGCCTGCCACCTGTGCTCAAAGAGTTTTGTGTATCCATCCAGCCGTGTTTCCTATTGATCCATTTATTCACTTTTGGGATCAGTCGAGGTGTTCATCGACCGGTCTTCTCACAATCCCATTTTCCCTGCCCTGTCTTTATTAGTTTTTTATTTTGCTTATTGCTTTCTTTAAATGTGGCAATGATGTGTCGGTGAATATTTCAACTTTAATTTATAGATTTATTTGTGAATTTTAAATGATCCAACAAATTAACAAATACATTCAAATTTGTAATTAATAAAATAACTTTAATTTATATTTTATACCAATATTAGTGGATACGTAGAAAACTATTCAAGCTAAAGTAAAAAAAATAATGCATAGGATTCAATTTACATAAACCGACTAGTCATGATCACTGTTTCTTATTATATTTATTATATAAATTCTTTTGATTTATAATTAATCATTTTTTTAATATATTACAAGATAATCCACTTTAAGAAACACTAATTAATTATTATTATTATTATTATTTAATGATTATTTATATAAAACAACATTTTTTTTTTAAATTTCTTAATGAATTATTATTTAATCTCAAAAATCATTAAATCAATCATTTAAATTAACTTTAGAAATAAAAGTATTATTTAATAATATAAATCGAAAATAAGAAAAAAAAAATAAAATAAAATATAAGTATAAGAAATATATTCAAGGCCAAGAAAATTATATTATATTTTTGAATTAATCTGGCAATAGTATAATTCCTTAGTAACTACGGATTATTTAAATGCCCTTCAAATATTATAAATAGCATTATATTATTCATTTCTATGTAAATATAATATAATATTATAATGGAGGAGTCTTAAAAGGTGGAGATAACAAATATCTAAATGAATATTTTTTTTTTACGATTTTTGAATTTATAGCTTTCATTTCAATTTTGCTGATAACAAATAAAATTGCACCTTTTATATTTTATTTAATGAATTGTATCATATATTTATAATTATTTTTATGTAATATTAAAGAAATAATAAAATACTTTAGAAATATTTCAAAATAGATATTGTATTAGTCTGTCAATATTGAAACCTTAGAACTTAGAATGTAGACAATTTCAATAATTTAATTATTAAAATTTTAATCATTTTGAATTTTAAATCTCATTTAATGTACAGTTTCTTTTAAATTTTAGTATAGCTAAAGCTGTAATTGAAATACGAGGGAAGGTCAATAAGTCCATGACTTTTTGAATTAAACTCGGGTTTTTTGATAAAATATTATTTAATTTTTAAATGTTGTCTTCTTTGAGTTCTAAACTCTTCATCCAACGTTTCTCCAATTTTTTTTATTTTTTACAAAAAATAAGATTTGTTGAGGACATTTTTGATGCCGAATCATTCTCTCCAGAAATCCATTGTTTTTACTGCTGTTTGGTCTCTGGTGTGTTGTGGTGGATTTCCGTTTCATCCACGGTTACGAAACGGCGCAAAAATTAGGTTTCAGTGATGTTTGTTTTTCAGAAAAAATAATGATTAATGAGCACTCGAAATTCACTTTTTTTCACCATTTTCTTCTCTAATCACGAGGTAGTCTGCTATTACTGAATGTCAAACAAAAACTAAAAAACTCAGCTTGTTTAAATTTCGACAGGAGTCAGCTGATAGTTGCCTGCTGGCAGGAGCAGTGTTTGCATTTAATTTAAGAGACTAGAAATTCAAAAAGTCACGGACTGATTGACCTGCCCTCGAGTGTGTTTACAATAAATTATAAAAATCACATAATTCACTTGGATTTACACCATTTCATCTGCCATAATTTCATTATTCTAGCTCAAATCTTGTCTACATTCACACACACACACACATAAATTTCTCAACCTTAGTGAAAATGACTCCGGGACCTTCAAAACGTATAAAAACATCAAAATCTCGACATCTCGAAAATTTTCGTGATCGCAATATTATCTCTGGTGTGATAGTAAAAATGATGTTGCATATTTTAGAGAATTATATACATTCAGAAATTATAGTCAAATATAAAACAATTTTAATAACATAATATTAATAAATAAGTGTTAAATTAAATTGATTTATAATTAAGTCATTATTATATTATTATTTTTATTTCATTATTAATATTATTAAACTATTTAATATTATATTTAAAAAAAAAAAGTAATAAAATAATCATTAGAAATCTTATTTATTTATTTTTATAAATTTTAAAATTAAATTTAATAAAAATTTATAGGGAGAAGCAATTATTGAATCATGAATCATGTGAATGAGTTATTATTATATATTATTATAGCATGTATATATTCACTCTTTATTTTAAATAACTTGATTAGTGTTTTATTTAGCATTTCAATTCATGAATCATTTAATGAGAATTAAATGAACGATGTGCTTGTGACGTTAGTAAAGTTGACCTCACTTCTACCCCCCCCCCCCCTCCAACCTCCCAAACCTCCTTCTCTGCTCTCCTCTCCCACCTCAGCCAAATCAGATGACTAGTAATTCAGCCAACTTTACAAATGAATTAATTTTAGATTTATCAGGAATTCGTAATTGAAATCTTGTTGATCAAAACATTTATAGAAATTATATATTCTCTAATTAACTTATCCCTCTTTACTTATTATTAATAATATTATTAAATCATTTATTCAGGTATTCAAACATTTTGCATTTTGCTTTTTTCTAAATACCAAGATACATTATTGTATGTGTTCATATAGAAGAATCTAGAATTGGTGGGGAATATATAATAGAAAATATAATTTTTGGCGGAGCGGTGAAAGCCAAGAATTAATGGTAATAATTACAAAAAAAATAAATAAATAAATAATAAATAAATAAATAGAAATAATCAATATTCTTGTTTATATTTCTATCTAATATTCCTCTTTATTATTTTTATTTTATTTTATAATATTTTCTATTATTACATTTATAAATATATTATTACTATATCTTGATTGAATCGCTGAAAGTACCAGAATTAATTTTTTAACACTGCAAATGTCACGCGCCATCAACAAAGAGACAAACATGCACTGATTTAATAAATATTATTTATTAATTTTAATTTATAATTAATTAAATTTAATTTAAATATAATATATTATGTTATTTAATCCAATTCAAATTGCGAGATAGTCGAGTGGAGACACTCCAAATTATTTTTATTATTATTATTTATTTTTCTTAAATTTAAAATGCATTCATTAAAGTATAAATATAATAACATTTTATAAAATAATGTTTTCCAATGGACTAAAAAGAATTAAATAATTTTTCTATAAGCCTGACAAAGTTTATGGATGAATTGCTTCATATTCAACGAAAAACGTTTCTAGACAGACGCCAAGTTAAGTTGAGAAAAACTTCATAAAAACAAACACGTAAGAAGACTGACTTATTTAAAGATTAATAAACATAATATATATATTTATATATAAGGACAACGCCTATCAAGCCGGTTATATCAATGAGGTGTCCTATGATTATGATCAGTAGAACGGGTCCTCTCAACCTTTACCTTGATTTTCTTGATCGGAGGCGCTATCAAGTAGCTTTTCCCCAATGTTGTTCCCGGAGGCTGGGTTGACTCCGTCCCATAGACCCCAGCTAGGGAAATTCCCTTGCCATGCCCGGGACCATGTGAATGTGAGGCAGGTTCGTTACCCACACACCCAATGGCGCCTTCATATATATATATAATGATCTTAAACAAAAGATTAGATATTTAGGTAACTAAGTACAGATATTGATAATTTTTTGAAACATCAATTACCATATTTTATTTAGAAGACTTTAAAACATTACTTACTTACTTACTTACTAAAGTAGGTAAGTAAGTAAATAATTAATTAACTAAAATTAAAAAGTATTGAATAGAATGTTTTTAAGTAATAAATAATAATAAGTATTTTATACAGCAGCAGAGTAGTTAAAGGGATGTTCCAGTTCCTGCGACTTCGAAATAAATAATCAAACTATAGTAGGTACTTATATTTGAACCGAACTTAATTACAAATGTTGCTCTAGTAAAATATATATAAAAAAAATATAATCTTGTTTGAAGATTTAATCAATGGATATTATATTTTAATTAATGAATTTTCATTTGAAATTAAATACTAATATAAAATAAGATGACATTCACTAATCATGAATATAACGAAAAACAATCACACTATTAAGAGATTATTTAGAATAATAATAATAATAATAATAATATAATTGTAAAGTTAACTAATTATATCACTCTCTCTCTCTCTCTCTTTCTCTTTTAGGTTTTTCTATTGAAAAGAGAGAAAGCAAACGGTAAAGGCATTGCATTAATTGAAGTTTACCCCCCGTCGACGTCTTTACACTTCTCGTATTAAACTTTCCGAAAGCGAAAACCACCCCTCTGTCTCCTTCTCTGTCTTCAAATAAGTTTTGTAGTTCAATTAAATAATTAATACATCTTCTGACAGCTGACCTAGTCTAACTAACATTTAGATCAAGTTTTCAACCCCTTTCCCTCCCTCACTGCTCTTTCTCATTCATACCAATCTACAATGTTCTTTCTCCTGTCCTTCACCACAAGATCAAAAGATAAAACAGAAAATGAAACATTTCAATTCCAATTAATTTATATTATCCTATTCGTTTGGATGCCCATCATTAAAATTTAATTTAATTTTAAATAACTGTGTGTTGTTCAAAAGATTGTATTGTGTTTATTTTTTTAGAATTGAGAGAAATAAAAAGTAAAAAATTAATATTCTATTTTCATTGAAAATACTATTACTTCAATGTTAACATCTCCGTTTAACGCCATATACAGATAAAAAAGGATCAGAATAAACATGTAACATCTAACAGGACTAAAAATTGTCTTTCAAAATTTTACTATCACTTATTTTTTTAAATAATTTTAAAGGTAATTGTTTACAAAACGGGAAGCTTCAGCGATTTGGATGAAACTTTGCCAGTGGATTCCTTCTTTAATTCCAAAGAAACTTTCCTTATCAAATATTTCTCGGCCTCTTCTAGTTTAAAAGATAAAAAAAATTATTAAAATTTTACAGATAAACTCGTTATGAATTGATTAATTCACTAATTATTCACGTATTTTCTAATTTTCGGTTGTTTTTTAGTTCGATTTAGAATATAGAAAAATTATTTAATTAATAAATTTTTTTAATTTTCATATATCCAAACCGAATTAAAAAAAAAAAAGAAAAAAAAAGTGGTGGTGTCCTCTGCTGGTCAAATGAATAAAACATGGTAGCTAAATAGAATGTAAATGGATTTATATGCAAATTGATTTAAATAAAAACTTTTATTTGCATATGTATATACCTTGAATTGTATCATTTATTACAATTCTTTATTTAGTTATCTAAAATTATCTCTCTCTCTCTCTCATCAATAATATTTTAATAAAATTCAAAAAAAAAAAAAAAAATTCTATTTTTATTTGAAATATTTATTTAACTGAATTAATAAGTAAGTAATTGTAATTTTAAGTAATTTAAATGTGTTATTTTTTTCATTATATATTATATAATATCAATATTATTGTTATCAATCATTCATTAATATAAATCCTTATATACAATATTGTATATTAAACTTGAGAAGAAGAGTGAGTGAGATAGATGAAAAAAAATGTGAGTATTTGATTTATGGAGTGAAATTTGAAGATGTGTATTTACAAAATTCAATTTCTAACACAATAAAGAAGTTGTTCTCATGTTACATCAAATTTCTCCAAGTTATTATTTATATATAATGTTATACTTGTATATAATTTAGCTAATTTCATTTATATTTATATCGAATTTGATACTTTAATTATTTTATTTATTTTTTACTTTTAAACGCAAATAAAAATTGATTAAAAATTCGCAACAAATATTACTAATCATTTCCGAATATTCTTACTAATGTTTTTTTTTCTTCTTATCACTAGGAAAAAATAAATGATTATGTCTCTACTCGTGAAAGAATTAATCTTAATCTGATTTTTATAAAATGATGTCGTTATTACTATCTCGCCAGAGATAGTATTGCGATCAAGAAAATTTTCGATGTTGAGATTTTGATGTTTTTACACGTTTTGAAGGTTCCTGAATCATTTTCAATAGTAAGGTTGAGAAAAATGTCTGTGTGTGTGTGTATGTAGACAAGATTACGCAAAAACGGTTTGGGCTATAATTATGAAATTTGGATCATGGGCATTATTCAAAATTCGTAATTTTCTATTAACTTTTGAGAAATGTAGCTCAACCGGAAGAGGGTCATTACCTACAACGTTTTGATTTTTTTTCCTCTAAACTGACCGTAAAAATAAAGATATATGTTTGATAATTTTTCATATGATTACAGATTGTATAAAACTGCTATATATAGAATTTCAGCTTGATTGAATTGCTGAAAGTACCAGAATTAATTTTTTAACACTGCAAATCTCACGCACCAACACGTGACTTGAGGCCATTCAACAAAGAGCCAAACATGCGCTTGTTTAATAAATATTATTTATTAATTTTAATTTATAATTTATAATTAATTAAATTTAATTTCAATATAATATATTATGTTATTTAATCCAATTCAAATTACGAGATAGTCGAGTGGAGACACTCCAGCTTATTTTTTTTTTTATTAATTGATAAACTATCTAACAAAATTTTTACTAAAAAGTGAAATAATTCTTATTGTGTCATTTAAAAATAAAGATATAATATGGTAGATTCAGGAAACGGAAAGTGAGTAATTACTATTTGAATAATAAATACCAGATTTAAATTATTTATAAAAGTTAATGATTCTTACATACTCGTCGTATATGGCAAATATTGGCGCCAAGTTTCAATCAAGTAGGAGTAAAATGTTATTTATTTCTTTGAATATTTATGTAGGTTGATTTCCTCCCACTTACATTTACATTGACATTGAATAGATAATTACTTACTCTCTTAAATTATACATTATAAATAGTAAATGGATGTAAATAAATAAATAAATAAATTCACATCAAGTACTTATATTTATTTTGTAATCATTTTGTTAGATCATCTCTCTCTCTCTCTCTCTCTCTCTCTCTCTCTCTCTCTCTCTCTAACTTACAATACAATTATAAATCGTCTGTCTCTTTTAACTAACTCGCCATTATAGCTAGCATAGTATTGCGATCATGAAAATTTTCGATTTTGAGATTTTGATGTTTTTATACGTTTTGAAGGTCCCTGTCATACGCATAAACTTTTTGAGCTAGAACAATTAAATTTGTTATACGGGCATTATTCAAAATTCGTAATTTTCTATCCACTTTTGAGAAATGTAGCTCAACCGGAAGAGGGTCATTACCTACTACGTTTTGATTTTTTTTTCCTCTAAAGTGACCGTAAAAATAAAGAAATATATTTGATAATTTTGCATATGATTAAAGATTGTATAAAACTGATATATATAGAATTTCAGCTTGATTGAATCGCTGAAAGTACCGAAATTAATTTTTTAACACTGCAAATCACGCGCCAACACGTGACGTGGTTCCATCAACAAAGAGCCAAACATGCGCTGGTTTAATAAATATTATTTATTAATTTTAATGTTTAATTTATAATTAATTAAATTTAATTTAAATATAATATATTATGTTATTTAATCCAATTCAAATTGCGAGATAGTCGAGTGGAGACATTCCAGCTTTTTGTTTAAAGAAAAAAAGAAAAATAAAGGAAATTTTTTTAATTTTGACCTATTTTTATATAGAAATGAGACAAATGTAATTTATTGAACATCTATATCTACATATTTTTGAAAATATTGTTATATAAAAATAATTCATTATGTTTTACCTCTTCAACTATAATTATCAAGTTACCACCTTTAAGATTTCAATCCATTTTGTTTTTTATTAAATTTTGTTAAATAAACTAATAAATATTTCATTATTCAGAATAGCTGTTTGTATTTATCTGTTGACTATATAATTAGATAAAAAATATAAAATATGTATAGAATAACAATTATTTCAAATTTTCTCTCTTTTAAATTTATCTTCTTTTCTTTCTATATGGATAGTTTATAAAACATTTAAATATTTATATTTGAATTTTTAATGTTACTTACCAGGGCCACTCTAATCAATTTTGGTGCCCTGAGCTTATAAACCAATTAGCGTCCTAAGGCATAGGCATTCCAATTCTCAAATATGCTTTTTTTAATATTTCATTGTAGTTATAAATAAAATTATTTTGTTAAATGTTGTTCCCATTTCTTTTTTTAAAGATTCTTCATTTCTATGTTCATAGTCACCCTTAAGTTACCGTGCCTCTAGGCTGTAGCCCAAACAGGTTTATATAGCCCTTTCTTATTGATTTCATCCCTTTTTATTATATAATATTTTAAAAAAGAATTACATAAATATCACGAAAAATTCAAATTCAAAAAAAACGTAAAAGTTTTAATTGAATTAATTAATTGAATAAAGTTTAATTAAGATATAATCTTAAAATCCATTATTTACTTACACACTATATTTAGTTTGAATTTATTAATTTTTTTACCGACCGACGATAGGAAGGGAAAACCAAATTTCATATGTGGAAATTTTTACATATCTCCACGAATCATGCCTTTTGTGAACAGAAAAAAGTATTTTTAACATGTCTGTCCGTCCGTCCATCTGTCCATTGTGTGCCCGTATCAGAAGTTAATAGCTCGTACGGCTCAACGGATTTTGACAAAATTTGGTATATTTACTTAATGCATCAGTAGCATAAATTCATCAACTTTTAATGTACGTATATCCGGAAACCGGAAGTGGTAGCTTACAGTATTAAATTTTTCAATTAAAATATAGTAGTAATTAATAATTGAGTAATTAAACTATTATAAAAATAAAAACTAATATAATATAATTTTGTCATTATAATTTAAGTTTTAAAAATATTTTTTTTTTATACTTTATATATATATAATGTATAATGTTGGTTGGAAATTAATTTGTTTCAAATCGTGGGTCGGTTCTGTGCCTGGCCACAACTCATATTTATTTATTCTTTATTATCAATTAATTACTTATACTTTTATATTTTATTTTAATATTTATTATATTTTGAATGAATTTGACATTAATTATTTAAATATTTTTATGAATTTTGTTTTTCATTCATTGATTAAAATTGATTCAATCAATCTATTAAACAAATCAAGAAAAACAAATACTAATATGTAATTTTCTATTGAATAATTTATTTATTTATTTATTTTCTTCTCTTTCTTCTTCTTTTTCTTCTTCTTCTTCGTCTTCTTCTTCTTATTATTATATTTTATTTTTTATTTTTAATTTTTTTTTTTTATAATATTAAATACATTTGATAGTGATAGTATTGATGATGATAATGATAATGATGAGGATGATGATAATGCTGATGATGATATTATCTACGCACAGGTGCGTAGCCCCGGCGGCGTGTATATATAGCCACCTCGTCGTATGTTCGGGTTGGCTCGGTAGGCGCCGCCGGGGCCGGGACTTGTTGCAGCAGCACCGCCGCTAACCTGGAAGGGGTTTGGGAGGGTCGGTCGGTCGGTCGTTCTTGTTGGGTGGAAATACTCCTCGCTCGCTATACACTCGGCGACAGAGACCCGGTAACCGTCGTGCTAGTCGACAAGTGTCCATTTTATTCCAATCTTGTGTGAACTTTAGATATTATATTTTTTTTTTTTTATTTTTATTTTATTTTATTTTATTTTTTTATTTGTAAATTTTGTTTTTATTCTGTTAATAAACAACATCCTTATCAGCACATGTGCCTATCTTAATTACACCCCCGCCACCCCCCCCCCCCCTTGCTATTATGGAAGATTCGGATACAGACACCCTGGAGGGCTCCTGTGGCGAGGAGGAGACTCAACTTGTCTCGAAGAAGATTGTTCAACAACAAAAAACAATTCATTCGTCTTCCAAAACAATTACATCATCATCGGCATCATCATCATCATCATCATCAAAGAGTTTAATTGATTCTTTATCACACGTTGAAATGGTTGGTGGAAATTATTTCACTTCCAAAGAAAACCTCAACCACAAACAATCTTTGTTCAGTACACAACGATCACAAGATCAGTCGTTAATGAAATCGGGTATCGAAGGGATTTCTCATATTTCCCTTTTAGGCACTTCATCGAAACTTTTAACAACGCAACGTTCTGAAGAGATCTTAACGAATACAGAAAAATCAAGTGGACGTTTTCTGTCCGCTCATGGATCCGTGGAGACAATTTCGAATACTGAATTGACGGAGAGTCATTTATCCAAAGCTTCTTCCGCTCGTTATCTGTCCAGTCAACGATCCGAGGAGTTAACGACACTAACGAAACCGCAACAACAAAAACAATCCGCTTTACTAATGACTCAACGATCCGAAGATGTTGGTGTTAATATCCATGTTGGCCAACGTTTAATGCCTGTACAACGTGTAGAATCAGCCCGATCCATGGAGAATTTACGTCAACCAAGGACCAGTTTCTTATTACAACAGGAACATCATAATCGTACTGATATACGTCGTGTGGTTACTTCATGTGTAGAGGCACGTAGTCTGGAATCACTGGAAAGGGAATTGGCTCGTGTCGCTGCTCGAGGAGAGAGGAAAATTACGATCATGTCACCTCATCGAAAAAAAGCGATTGTTTTACCGAAATTGGTATTACCACATAGCGACTCGGAAGTATTTGCTGAGTAAGTAAATTCAATTTTGTTTTGTTTTTTTTTTTCTATATTCTTTTCTTTTTTTCTTTTTTTTTTCTATTTTTCAAATTCATTCCTTTTATTTTTCATTTATAATTTCTATGTATAATACGTATTTCTCATATCCCATATAATAAATATATATCATATCTTCCATATTATATATAACAAATTAAGAAAATTAAAATTACTATTTAAAAATATTTATATTTATTTAAATATCATTTAAAAAAATACAATTTTTAAATAAAATTCATTAAATAAAAAATTAAGTTTTGAAAATAAAATATATATATACATATTTAAGCTCGAAAAGATTCGAATTATTATTATTATTATTTTTTTTTTTAATATTTTTTAAGATAAATATTTAATATATTTAAGATACAAAAAAATAGCCAATTAATTGTGATATTTTAAAATATTTACTGGTATGAATAAAGCCAAATTTGGATTTCTTGGTTTTTAAAACATGTAAAAAGACGTTAAAATTTTTACGTTAAATTTATATTATATATAAATATACGTCCTTGTATTAAAGTAAATATACCGAAATACAAAAAAATTTTCTCTTAAATATTTGTTAATTAATTTGTTAATAAAATAGTATATATTAATGAAATTTAAGCTTTTCAGATGATTAATAAATTATTTTTATATATATAGAGGTAGAGAAAGAGAGAGAGAGAAAGAAGTAGATTAGGCTTATACTACATCGAATAAATCATAAAATAAATCAATAAAACGTACATTTACGTAAATTCACATATGACCAGTTAAAGCTATAAAATGCAATCCTCTGATGATTTCAACCAAAATATCATATTATTTTATAATGGGAAAAAGAGAGAGAGAGGGAGAGAAAGATTTTATTTTTTAGTTACTTTTATAAATTAAAAATCACAAACAAACAAAAATTGTTTTTTGTTTTTTTCATTTAATGTGTATGAAATCAAAATTTAAATTTCACTCTTTCACTTATTACTTTCATTTATATTAATAAATAATATGTGTACAAATAAATATGTATTTTAGTATATTAAGTGATTAGATTGAATATTTTACTAGAAATAAGTATATTTTTCTATATTATATTGAAATTAATTGATATTATTAATGAAATAATAAAAACTAACATATTAATTATAAATCATTAAAGCTTTGGTGGCTGTTTTTATTTATAAGGGAATTTTGTAAATAAAACCACATATTGATATTTTTTATTGTAAATTTATTCAAAAAAAAAAAAAAAAAATACAAAAAATACACGTTTCGATTGCTACTTCTGTAATCGTTATCAAGCGACTGCAGAAGTAGCAATGTGCAAGCATGTGTATTTTTTGTATTTTTTTTTTTTTTTTTTTGAATAAATTTACAATAAAAAATATCAATATGTGGTTTTATTTACAAAATTCTCTTATAATTATAAATCATTTTTTCTTCAAACCCACCTTGAATTATTATAAATATTTTGATAGGTAGATTTATGAACAACTGTTCTTAATAATTTTAATTATGAAAAATAAATCACAAAAAATAAATAAAATTATTTTTCATAGAAATGAGATTTAAACAGATCGATATTTGAACTCAAAAATAGTCTAAAATATAAATTTTATAAAAATGATTCACAAGATTCACAATATCAGAAAGATATACGATATATACGATATATTTGTAGAATTTTTACTAATATAATATGATTAGATATATAAACTAATTAGATAAATTCATTCTACTACTTCTACTAGAACGAAACATGACAAAATTTAACAAATTTCACTAAAAGTTAAAAAAAAATCAAAAAAATGTAATATTTTAATGCGATAAATGTTTATTTTTATTGTATTTTTTTTTTGTATGTTATCAATGATTATCTAAACAAATAATTAACTAATGTTAACCTCTTTTCATTTGTAAATGAAAATGTAAATTGTACGTGAAATTGTATTGTATGAGAGAGAATAAATAATAATAATAATAATAATAATAATAATAACATTCAATCTGCCAGTAGATTTTGCTATTTAATTTGTTATTAATCTTTCATCTCTTATTCCCCCTTCTCTCTCTCTCTCTCTCTCTCTCTCACACACACACACACACACACTAATATATATATATATATCGGGTGGTTTATCTCATTTGCCAAATAATTCTAAAGATAATTTTTGTCAATAAAATAAATAAATAAATAAGTAAATTAACTAATATGTTTGTGTAGTTTATATACACACTACTTTCAAAGTTTTCTTTTGAATATACATATATACAGTATAACATCGATAACTCAAACCTCGGTAACTTAAAAATCTCTATAACTTCAAACTCAAACCTCGGTAACTTAAAAACCTCTATAACTTCAAAAATTAAATGTTTCCTTCCCATCAGAGCCCAAAACTTCCTCTGAAAAAAAACCTCTGACTTTGTGCGTCCTACGCAAGGATAAAGCCTATCAAGCAGGTTATATCAATGAGATGTCCTATGATCAGTAGAACGGGTCCTCTCAACCTTTACCTTGATTTTCTTGATCGGAGCCGCTATCAAGTAGCTTTTCCCCAATGTTGATCCCGGAGGCTGAGTTGACTCCGACCCATAGACCCCAGCTAGGGAAATTCAATTGCCAGGCCCGGGACTTGAACCCGGGACCATGGGAATGTTAGGCAGGTTCGCTACCCACACACCCTTGAGCCCAAAACCTCAATAACTTAAAATACGCAACCTCGATAACTTAAATAAGTAACCTCTGTATTGGCCCTCCGAAGCTGTAATCTTGAAGAATCAAGAATCAGGAGAAAGTATTCAATGTAAAAAACGAAAAATTGTCGAATTCCCTAATTTACAACAGTGTTAGTGGACCCATACTGAAAGAAAAAGCTGAAATTCAAAAATTTTAAAGCCAGCAATGACTGGTTAGAGAATTTTAAGAGAAGACATAATTTAGACTTTAAATAATGTGATTAACCTATCCGTCTATCCCTAACATAGACCCTTGATAACTTCGATAACCTCGATAACTTGAAATATTTTGTGTTTCCCTTGGACTTTAACTTATCGAGGTTCTACTGTACTTATATTTTTAAATTATTTTTAACATATAAATAATGATATAATAATACTTAAAAAATATTTTCAGTCAAAAAGAAATTTATTTTTATAAAAAAATTTATTAATTTCAATGTTTTATATATATAATATGAACTGTGTGTCATACACCATACATTTATTATTTTAATAGAAGGAAATTATCATCCTCTCACTCTCGTACTCAATTTTTGTACTCAATTTTAAAACTTAAAAATTAAATTTTAAAATTCTTTAAATATTATATATATATTATTTAAATATATTTTAATTTAGTTACTTAATGATTAAAAATTAACAAATTTGTATATATATTATACGTATATAAATATTAAGATATTTGTCCAAATTAAGAATCCTAATCGCATTAAATTATTAAAATTTTTGTAATTTGAAAAGTTTACTATAATTTAGAAAATTTAAACTTACAATCAATATGCCAAATGGCGTAATTACTAGAGTATTTACCATACAGAAATATTGTAATTACATAAAAATAATCAGAAATGAATTTCTGAAACATTAAAATGTTAAATTTTAAACAAAAAGTTACAATATATTACCAAATTACCATCGTAATAAATTTCTCTTATACTGCAAAAACATTCTAATGTTATAATATACATAATAGTATTAAATTATTAAAGGAAAATCAATGTAAAGTGAGATTTCGTCGACGTAAGTAGAATATAATAATCAAGATAGAATTATTAATAAAATTTAGATTGAACAATCTCTCTTCTTTCTCTCTTAAAGAATTTTCAATTCAGTCAAAATGAAAAAAAAGAGAGAAAAAAAAATGTTGGTTTAATCTCAATCAGGACATTCAAGTCGAATTAATGAGTTTTTTTTTTCAAATTTTTATCTTTTCTTCTTATTTTTATTTTTATTTTTTTATCCTCAATCTAAGCCCTCACTTTTAATAATAAATCAATATATTTAATAAAATAAAATTTTGAAAATTTATCAATAAATAAAAAAATATATTATTTTTACTTACATTTACTTAACATAGAAAGTGAATTTCAATAAGATTTTCAATATATAAATTATTATAATATTATTCGAGTTTTGACACAACTCGCCACTGTGATAGCTTACCTCCTATCTTTTACCTACTTTGCTGTTATTTTCTTTGTTTTTATGTTCACTTATCAATATATACTTATATATATATATATATATAAACACTGACTTTTTACGTCCTACGCAAGGACAACGCCTATCAAGCCGGTTATATCAATGAGGTGTCCTATAATCCGTGAAACGGATCCTCTCAACCTTTACCTTGATTTTCTTGATCGGAGTCGCTATCAAGTAGCTTTTCCACAATGTTGTTCCCAGAGGCTGGGTTGACTCCGTCCCATAGACCCCAGCTAGGGAAATTCCCTTGCCAGGCCCGGGTCTTGAACCCGGGACCATGTGAATGTGAGGCAATTTCGCTACCCACACACCCAATGGCGTCTTTTATATACTAAATATATATATATATTTCCGAATTGTTTTTTATATTTCTGAATCTAATAATAAGAATAAAAAATAAATAAATAGCTAAGATATGAATTGTTTTTTACAAAATATTCCCTACATCAAGTATCTACATATTTAAGAATTAAGTTGATAATGTAAATTGCAAGTTATAAAGTATTGACTGTTAATACATTCAAAACGTATATTTTGGAGTAACCACAATTGAAATGGTCTGGCCCCTTTGGCTTTGGCATCAACCAATATCGCTCGATATGTGACCAACACAATGAAAACACTCATTCCTGCATAGGCATCGGTATATGACATCCTTTGACCTATTATATTATATTATACGATTATTCGCCATATAATAATAGACATAAAAACACAAAAATAATATAATTTCTTCATCTTCAATTGCACCCTAAAATGTGAGGTAAATTGGAGAATCATTATATCGAAACTTGTGGAGATAATATCTGGTGGCCGCTCAAATTTGCAATACTTAATATCCATGTGTGCAATTCGTTCAATAGATATCACTGATAATCCAGGTGGAAAGTTATTAAAAAAAAAATTGACTATTTTTATTGAGGAAATGGTGAATTGGTATCTTTCATTGGCTTATATACATGGTACTTTCCTTATCTGTGTGTGTGTGTGTGTGTGTGTGTGTAAGGAGGGGGGAGGGCGATTGTGATCGACAACATGAATCAAATCCAAAAATGTGTCTGAAACCAGAAATTATGTAAAACGATACGATAATTCATCAACTTTGTTTCAATTGATTAGTTGGAAGTGTCATTTCGCATTAATAGTTTTACACTTTTTTATAGTTTTCTCCTAAAATGGAATCAATTTATTTAAAAAAATAAATTCATTTTATCAATATATACGTATATAATAATATTTAATTTCAACTATCTCTTTCATATACAAACATACAAATAATTGATCAAATTGTTTTATTATTTTAAATTGAATGTAAATACTTTTTATTGAAAATATTTACATATTATAATAAAAATTTTACTTTTTATTGAAAATATTTACATATTATAATAAAAATCAAAAAAATGAAATAATTATTATAATAAGAATAGGTAATATAGAATTATTAGTTAATTGAGTTTGGTTTAATAAATAAATATAAAAGTATATTAAATTTTGTTATTATGTTCAAGTTTCAAAAAAAACTTAAATATATATTATGTTATGTTTTTGATTTAGATTTTTTATAATTTGTGGGATTCAAAGTAAAACATGCATACAAATTAATGATATTATAATTAATCAATTATAAAATTTAATTATAGTATTATGTTATTATTAATAATAATAATAAATGAAATTTATGTTTTTTTTTAATCTCCCAGCTGATTTAATAGATAAGATAGATATATGAGTTTATGGGGTCACTATAGAAAAGTGATACCGCAATATTATTATTAATATACCTACCTACCTATCATATATAAAAGCAAAAAGATAACCAACAGGAAAGATAACATTACACGAAAAAATATTTATACACATATCTAGAAATATTTAAGTAAGTAAGGTATTTACATAAAAATTAAATATGTACTACAAAATAAGGTTGGAAATTAATTTATTTTTACTATCTCGTCAGAGATAGTATTGCGACCACGAAAATTTTCGATGTTGAGATTTTGATGTTTTTATACGTTTTGAAGGTTCCTGAATCATTTTCACTAAGGTTGAGAAAAATGTCTGTGTATATGTGTGTGTGTATGTATGTAGACAAGATTACTCAAAAACGGTTTGAGCTAGAATCTTGAAATTTGGTAAATGGACATTATTAAAAATTCGTAGTTTTCTATCAACTTTTGAGAAATGTAGGTCACCCGGAAGAGGGTCATTACCTACAACGTTTTGATTTTTTTTCCTCTAAACTGACCGTAAAAATAAAGATATATGTTTGATAATTTTTTATATGATTAAAAACTGTATAAAACTGCTATATATAGAATTTCAGCTTGATTGAATCGCTGAAAGTACCAGAATTAATTTTTTAACACTTCAAATCTCACGCGCCAGCACGTGTCGTGGTGCCATTATCAAAAGACCCAAACACGCGCTGGTTTAATAAATATTATTTATTAATTTTAATTAATAATTTATAATTAATTAAATTTAATTTAAATATAATATATTATGTTATTTTATCCAATTAAAATTGCGAGATAATCGAGTGGAGACACTCCAGCTTATTTTCTAAAATAAACTATATTAAATATATTCCTATACAAAGTATAATTTTATAATCAAAACACTAACGATTTTTGAATTTATTTTAATCTATCAATATAAAATTTGAACTCATTCGAAAAAAAAAGTTATTAAATGTTACTAGAAAAATATTTAATTATAATAAATATATAACGAATTGATTAATATAATTCTGTTAATTTAACATTTCTTTTATAATTGTCGTTTTGCCAAGGAAATGTTCATATATAATTATGATGAAATAACTGAAGTTATTGAGTGAAAATGGCGTAATAACTTGGACTTGACAATATTGTCTTATACATCATAGTTAGTTGCCTGCCTACTCTCTGAACAAGAAACAACAAACAAATACTCTATCCATATTTATATTAACATTACATGTTTCTTATCTTAATTTCTTGTATTTTCATAGGTTTAAATTTAATTAAAACACAAATTAACTTAAAATTGTAATTTCATTTACTAAATAAAACACAATATTATTTGGTTTATTAAGTTCCAATATAGGTAATTTATGATACTTCTAATGGTTATTATGGTATTCCATATCTTCAATCATCTACTTATAAAAAAATAAACATCATCGTAGGTATTGGAAAATATATTTTCAATAAAAAATATTAAATTGGAGTATTACTTAATATTTCACTTTATTAAATATTAAAATAATAATATAAATTAGCTGGAGTGTCTCCACTAGACTATCTCGCAATTTGAATTGGATTAAATAACAAAATATATTATATTTAAATTAAATTTAATTAATTATAAATTATTAATTAAAATTAATAAATAATATTTATTAATCCAGCGCGCGTGTTTGGTTCATTGATGATGGCACCACGATACGTGCTGACTCGTGAGATTTGAAGTGTTAAAAAATTAATTCTGGTACTTACAGCGATTCAATCAAGCTGAAATTCTAAATATAGCAGTTTTATACAGTTTTTAATCATGTGAAAAATTATCAAACATATATCTTTATTTTTCCGGTCAGTTTAAAGGAAAAAAAATCAAAACGTTGTAGGTAATGACCCTCTTCCGGTTGAGCTACATTTCTCAAAAGTTGATAGAAAACTACGAATTTTTAATAATGCCCATTTACCAAATTTCAAGATTCTAGCTCAAACCGTTTTTGCGTAATCTTGTCTACATAAATACACACACACACACACACACACACACACACACACACACACACACACACACACACACACAGAGAGACATTTATCTCAACCTTAGTGAAAATGATTCAGAAACCTTCAAAACGTATAAAAACATTAAAATCTCAACATCGAAAATTTTCGTGGTCGCAATACTTTCTCTGGCGAGATAGTAAAAATTACAATTTAACCCCAATTGTGTCATATTTTTTTTTTTTTTACAATTTTATATTTTTCAAAAATTTGAATTTAATTCTATGTTGAATATTGTTAATAAATATCTGAAACGGATTATTGGAACGTGTAAAAACAAAAATTAACTTTTCAATCACAATTGAACTTTTTTGTTTTTGTTTTAAATATTCAAGCATTTACTTTACATACAATACGTATCAGTGCCATGAAAATAATTACATAATGAATTAAATTTCAATCTCATTAACGTTATATAGGTATATTATGTAACTTTAAAATTATTAATATTATTTGTATCAATAAAATATTTAATTTGTTAAAAACAAATAAAAAAATATATGTATTAATAAAACAACACGACAAATACATAAAAGCCTCAGCCATTTTCTCATTCTATTTATTTTATTATAAAATTATATTTTACTATATAATTAACATTTAGAAAACATAGAAAAATGTTTATTATTCTTCAAAAAATTTAGTACTAAATCATAGATTTAATCAAAATATTTTAATACATATTATTTTTATATACTTACTATAAAATCAAACATCTACTGAATATAGGTACTTTGTAGGATATATAATTTTTTAATTGTAGGTACTTGATGTAAAATTTTATTTTATATTACAATAGTAAGATAAAAGATGGAGTGTCTCTACTCGATCATCTCGCAAATTTTAATTGGATTAATTAACACATATATTATATTTAAATTAAATTATAAATTAAAATTAATAAATTATATTTATTAAACCAGTGCGTGTTTAGTTCTTTGTTAATGGCACCACATCACGTGCTGGCGCGTGATTTGTAATGTTAAAAAATGAATACCGATACTTTCAGCGATTCAATCAACCTCAGATTCTATATATAGCAGTTTTATATAATTTTTCGTCATGTGAAAAACTATCAATC
Source organism: Labia minor (assembly GCA_963082975.1). Lineage (NCBI taxonomy): Eukaryota > Metazoa > Arthropoda > Insecta > Dermaptera > Spongiphoridae > Labia > Labia minor. The sequence goes on along the minus strand of OY720345.1, from coordinate 6,701,015 downwards.
ATAGATCTTTATTTTTAAAAATCAAAACGTGGTAGGTAATAATCCTCTTCCGGTTGAGCTACATTTCTCAAAAGTTGATAGAAAACTACGATTTTTTTAATAATTCCCGTATACCAAATTTCATTATTCTAGCTCAAACCGTTTTTGTGTAATCTTGTCTACATACACACACATTTTTCTCAAGTGAAAATGACTCAGGGACCTTCAAAACGTATAAAAACATCAAAATCTTGACATAGAAAATTTTCGTGATTTTCGTAATGTGACAATGTTGCTGATGTTGAAAGTTATTCAAAACGTATAAAAACATCAAAATCTTGACATAGAAAATTTTCGTGATTTTCGTACTGTGACAATGTTGCTGATGTTGAAAGTTATAAATTTTGTAGATAATTGAAAATGTTAAATATCACAAACACTTATATGTATTAAATTTTTGAATTTATTTATATAATTTAAAATTTAAAACCAAAAAGATTGATATATAATGTATCATACGTTTATATCAGACTTTCAGAAAAGTGTTTCAGGAATATTACTACTTATATAATATTTTTAACATTTTCACAATTTTTCTCAAGTTAGCCCCTCCCTACGTTTTAATATTCATTTCTATAGTACACAAATTAAAGTAATATGTAATATCATGGTGTTCAAAAATCATGAATCATCTTATCATGTCATCGCAATATGAAAATTTATTTTAACTAACATAAATAAAAATTATTACCTATATAATATACTATACATATAATATGGAGCTGAATAATAAATAATTTAATGATATAAAAATAACAAACAACACAAATTCATTATTTTATTTCAATATAAAATTTTTTTAAATAATATCATTAATAGAAAAAATGCTATTTCTTTTAGTAGAAATATAAAAAAAAAATATAATACACCCTTGCAGATTATAATCTTAGTACATTTACAGTTTGTGAGATGATAATAATAATAATAATAATATTAATAATAATAATAAAAATAATAATAATAATGTGATAATATTAATAAACATTTCTTTCCACTCACAAATTTACCCACCTCTGCTTCTTCTTCATATATATTATTATTATTATATAATTAAGATAATAAAACAAAGTAATAATAACATAAAAATGCAAATTCAAATGTTTTAATGAATAAATTATTAATTTTAATTGTTTTGTTTGTAATCAATTTGTTGATGTATCTAATCTTTGTTATTATAATTATATATATGTATATATGTATAATGCCTCCAAGTTTAAAATTAATCCATATTTTAGGGATTTATTCAAATACATTTTTATTTTTATATTAATAGAAAATGATTATCTATAATAAATATGAAGCCGGTTGATGTAGGTATATGCGGGGTACATGTGTTGTATGATCAGTTCAACGGATCTTCTGAACTTTTATTTTGATTTTATTGATTGGTGGCTGCTACTTTTTATTTCAAGTAGCTTCCCAATATTAATCAAAAATGTTGGATGAACCTCGTTCCCATAAACCAGGGATGTCTAAACTGCGGCCCAAACGCAAATTATGAACATATTTAAATTTAATTAATATTTAATTCAATATGGTTCTAAAAAAAAGGGTAAAATGATATTTATGTGCGGCCCACATTTTTTTTTTTTTTGCAATGTGTCCCTCGAATGGTCATAGTTTAGCCTTAAACTTTTGCTCGAGAGAAATTCCCTTGCCAGGCCCAGGACTTGAATCAGAGTTCATTTAGTATTACTAAATATTTATTTTGTTCAAATAAGTAAAGTGAATGATACATCTTTAAAGCTGATTTATTATGATTGTTGTTAAACAACATACATACATATATTACGAATATTAGGCAAACAATGAACATAGGCCTTTAATTTAATGAAATTTAATGTAAAGTTTAATATTGCAAGTTTTCATTTAATTTACAGTAATTTCTCAGATAAATTAAATATCCAGTACCAACCAACATCTATATATCTATTTGGCTCTATGGAACTCGAAAGTTCTTGGCCGCAGCAACCACATTCCTACAAGTATCCCTATACTGACCTACACCTATTCAACACCTATTTTTTCCCCATTCTTCTTATGTTCCTTTCTATGCAGAACACTGCCCCAAGCCCCAAGTACCTATTGTAAATAGGAATATATATTATGAATGTATCAAGAATAGATTACAGCAGTGATTCCCAAACTGTGAGCCGTGAAAAAATTTCCTAATACTTGAAAAAAAATGTAAGATGACTTTGTGGGGAAGCTTTTGAACATTTTCGATTATCTTAAAAAATTTTTCAATATGCTTCTAAAAAAAAAGAACCGTTTGTCCTGGTTTGGTGATTTCGAAATATGGTCATCCTAATTAAGGGAGCCGCGGTAAAAATCCGATGTATTATGGGAGCCGTATACCGAAAAAGTTTGGGAACCTCTGGATTACAGCCTCACCACTTACCTTGTTTTCTTAAATTTGGTAAAAATAGAGATTGCACCGAATTCGAGTTGATAATCAGTTATTATTATTTTGATAAAAAAAAAAAACAAAAACTTTTCAAGTCATTCTTACTGATAGTCAATAAAATTTTCAAGGGAAGATTTTGATTAATTTAATATTTATCAATATAGTGCACTCTTTTTAAAAATGAACAGTGCTTATCCAAATGTAACGTCTGAGAAGCCTAAATATTTATCAACACATAACGAAGAACAATTAAATTTGATAACAAATTTATAAACTTATTTTAATATTCGCATAAACATGTTTTAAACTTTTAATTGAATCTTTAGTCGAAGTTTAATTTATGGTCATTGACAATTTAAATAATTTTTACACACACAAAATGATGCAATTATTTTAAAAATAGAGAAATTAAAATTATATTGACAAATGTTTCCTATTTTACTAACATTTTAGTACATCTATGAATGTTTATTAATTTGGAAATATTAGATAGAGATGATATAGCGTTACAATCAAATTAACGTGTTGACCGTTATTTGGTTAAATTGGTTTTAAATTTTTATAAATAAGTTATCACAATTTGGATAAATAAAAAAAAGAATTGTTATCGATGACTACATAAGTAGAAGATTTAAGAACTTGGATCTTTTTTTTTGTCAATTTACGTAGCTTCTTCTTCTTCTTGATTACCCAAACAATCACATTCCTTCCACCAATCATTTTTTAGCAAATCATTTGAATACTCGTTTATAGTTCCCACTCTTATATATATATATAAATATATATTATTACTTTCAGATTTATCAGGGATATAATCACGTATTTTTGTGAGATTGTTTTCTCAACGTTTCGGCACCCATTTTGGCGCCATTTTCAAGAGATTATATAGGTGGGAATATTTTTGGGATTCCAGTCAGCCTCGAGCTGTTGTCCAGTGCGGACGTGTTCAGGATTACAAAACCACCTAACCTATCAACCCAAAATCCCGATATTAACCCTTGATCACACAGACTAAGTCCCAGAATCCCAAAAATATTCCCACCTAAATAATCTCTTGAAAATGGCGCCAAAATGGGTGCCGAAACGTTTAGAAAACAATCACATAAAAATACGTGATTATATCCCTGATAAATCTGAAAGTAATAATAACAATAAAATTCACGGGGAAATCTAAAACCAACATATATATACTATCTACTAATCATCGTAAACAAAAAAAAAAAAAAGAAGAAATGACTATTTAAGTTATTCCTCCTTTTTCTATACTATTCGTTTATATATATCTAACCTCTTACCATAACCTTACTTTCACTTGATTTGCAATCAAATAATTATACATTATAAATAATTCAAATGTAAAAAAAGTAATTAAATAATTCTTTTTTTACAATATAAATATAGTGAAATTCAAAGTGCTGTTGTGATAATAGTGTTTATTTATATTTATATTCTAAAACTTTGATTGAGTAAATTGTTAATAGCAATATATATATATTTAATAAGAGGTGGGTATATCCAATCAATCATTAAATGACTTTTTTTTGTTGTACTTGTAGGTTTGTAGTTATAGTGGTCACATTTGTTTAGGATTGAATTCAAACAAAAAAAATCTGGAGTGTCTCCACTAGACTATCTCGCAAATTTGAATTAGATTAATTAACACATATATTATATTCAAATTAAATTTAATGAATTAAATTATAAATTATATAAGTATTCATCAATGATTCATTCAAGATGAAATTCTATATATAGAAGTTTTTTACAATTCTATAATCATGTGAAAAACTATCAAAAATATAACTTAATTTTTTTTGGTCAGTTTAAGAGGAAACAAGTTGATTTGTGGCCAGACACAGAACCGACCGACGGTTTGAAATAAATTAATTTCCAGCTACCTTTATTAGCTTTAGTGTGCAAATAACCCTTCCTTTCCTATCATCGATCGGTAATACTACCACTTCCGGTTTCCGGATAAACACCAAAAGTTGATCAATTCATCATACTGATGCATTAAGTAAATATACCAAATTTTATCAAAATCCGTTGAGCCGTTCAAGCTGTACACATCTATATGGATGGACAGACGGACAGACATCATGCTAAAAATACTTTTTTCTGTTCACAAAAGCCATGATTCGTGGAGATATCTAAAATTCTCCACATGTGAAAACAATACCTCCCTTACTATCGTCGGTCGGTAAAAAATAATAATGTTTTCGGAAATATTTTTTTTTTCAGAACAAATTTTCTTTTATATTTCCTTTACTAAAACATACTTGTACAATATTTTTAATAATCATATTGTCACTAATTTTTCATTGTCAATAAACAAAAATTAATATGATTACAAAAGATATTTAATTTCAAAAACCTACATATTTAAATAATTAATTCAAATAAATTAATAAAAATAAATAAATATTCCATGTTGTAATAACAAAGCAGCTTATAAATTTATAAATAAATCCTTAAATAAAATTGAAACAAATAATAAATTTATCTTAAAATTAGTAAGTAATTAGTAATTCCCCATATTGATATTTTTTGAAATTGCCAAAATATTATATGTACTTACAATTAAAATTATATTCATATTATATAAAATTTAAAACGCAAAAATATAGGTACAATATAACGTATTAAAATACGTATATTAAGAGATATTACTGTTAGTCAAATTCAGAATTAACAAAGGACTTTATACCAGTATAATTAAAAGAGAAAACAAGTTGTATATTCCTGCAATGTGTAGTAATACCTTGATTTGACTTGAAATTATATAACAAATCAAAAGTAAAAGACAAAGAGAGAGAGAGAGAGAATCTAATTTAAGTTGGAAATGTGAGATGATAGGGAAAAAAATATTTCATTAGTTACATGTATAAGCGATTTATATCACTATATTTATTCTTATATAGAATATTATTTTAATTTATAAGAAGGGTTGTTTTTCTTCTTCTACAAGAGAAAGAGAGAGAGAAGGGGGGGGGGGGGAAGGGTGAACATTTAATTTGATTACTATCTCGCCAGTTGGAATTTGGTACACAGGGCATAATTCAAAATTCTTAGTTTTCTATCAACTTTTTAAAAATGTAGCTCATCCGGAAGAGGGTCATTACCTACCACGTTTTCATTTTAAATATATCAACTTTTGGTGTTTATCCGGAAACCGGAAGTGGTAGTATTACCGATCGACGATAGGAAAGGAAGGGTTATTTGCACACTAAAGCTAATAAAGGTAGCTGGAAATTAATTTATTTCAAACCGTCGGTCGGTTCTGTGCCTGGCCACATGTCAACTTATTATTATTATTATTATTATTATTAGTTATAATATATTATATCAAAATTAGCCAATTGTCTTTAGAGTTAAAATAGATAAAAAAAAATATTAATGATCATATAATGAAATGTGTTTTTATTTATAATTTATATTTTTTGAATATACTATATTAAAAAAGTATTTATAAAAAATTATGCAGATTTGATTTATGTATGTAATACGAGTTTATACTTAATACATACATAGAATGTTAATACATCAATAATCAAATAATTAAAACATATCATTTTAAAAAGATTTTATAATTGCATTTATATTTATATTTTCATGATTGATAAAATATTTATAAATTAACGTTTAAAATTGAAAAAAAAAATCGAATAAAATTTTTTTATATTAATAGATGTGCATATAATTTCGTATATGATATATAAATTTACGATATAATATAATTATGTCCACTTATGGAGCATATCTATACATAAAAACATCAAAGCCGAGATTTTATCTCTCTCCCAGCATTTTTGAAGAATAATAATAATAATAAAAAATATTTTTAATTTATATGAGTTTTTAATCCAATTTATTCGTGAAAAATTAATACTTTTTAAAATATTTACATTATTAATTTTAGTAAGAATTCAAATTATAAAATGTAGGTTTTTTCTTGTTTTCAGTTATTTAAAATAAAATTATAATATATACTTATATAAGACTTCAAAGAAGTTCTTAACATCAAAATAACAAAATTGATTCCAACCTTTTAAGAGTAATTTATTAAAATCTAATTATTTGAACTTGTAGACGTTTTCCTGTTTTTTTTTTTTTGATATGAGAATTGTTAAATATTAAGACATTTTAGTTAAATCAATTTAATTCTTTTCAGTTTTTTTTATTCAGAATTTTTTATTATATCTTAAGTAGAAGTAGAAGTAGAGTAAATAAATAAAATGAAATAAAATAAAATAAATAAAAAGTTTGGGATTCTGGCATTATTAATTTATTAGATTTATATTTTTGTAATTTTTGTAGAGAAAGGTGATTTAAATTGAACAAAACAAAAAATCATACCTACGTTTTTGAAAGAGCAAATGAACAACTTTATTTTAATAAACAATATTAACTATAAATAATCTTAGTTGTCAAGTCAAAAAAAAAATAATCTCGCTAACTTTAATATTATAACTCTAACGGTATGGTATTATGGGCAAAATGAAGCATGATATAAATTTTAAAAAATTAATTTCTCTTTTATTATTAGATTTTGATAAAATTTATAGCCTATGTTAAAATAAGGGCATATAAGAATATTTTTGTAATATTTCCTTGTAATCGGTCTAACCAATTTTGAGTTTATAACTTCACAATTTCCTGGACAGATATACAAATATATATGTATGTTATATCCAGAGGCCATACTTTTCTGTCTTTCGGAGCATTAATACGTACGTTTAAGGGCTGTATGCTTTATGACTATTTTTTTTTTAAATATGTTCTTTTAAATTATTTAAAATTATTTCATATATTTTGTAGTTTATTTATTTTAAATAATCTGAAACTTAAGCTTAAATTTATAGTTCATAAGGAATATTTTTTTTAAAGAACCAAGCCGCGTGTAATTATTATAGGTAACAACTTTCAAATGGAATTTAAAAATAAAATGTTAAATTTTATAGATTAATTGCAATTCAATTTTAATTTCTTTTGATTTTAAAACTTAAAAGAAAGCCCTCGTATCAAAATATAAACCAAAAAAAAAACTTTAAACATAAATACAATTATCAATTTCAATTTTATATTTATAAATAAAAAAAAACAAAACTTTAATCAATTTTAATATAAAATGTAAGTATTCAGTATTTGAATTCAAAATTTAAAATTATTCTTATTACATTTTTGTTATTTAAGTATAATTTTAGATTTCAACAAAAAACTGTAGTAGGAACCTACGTATATTAAATTGTTTTAATTATAGTGCCTAAAGTTAAATCTATTAAAATCATTAAAAAGTTTTATTTTGATATAAAAATAAAACTTTATACAAAAATATTTTTTTAATATTTGAAAACTAATCGTGATAACTTAATAACATTTTATTTTTAATAAAAAAATAATTTTTATACACATTAATGATAAATAATAGATTATATAATTATAATTGCAAGATATTATTTTAATAAAATCTTTTTTTTTTTTAATTAATTTATTGTAAATCTATATTATTTAAAAATAAAATAATTGAATAAATATATAAATAAATAAAAAAATAATTAACAACACTTATTATTATTATTATATTTATAAATACGCAACAACTATATATAATACATATTGAATTGTACTAATTCAATTTTAATCTGGATATTATAGTACAAACTATTTTAACAATTCTTTTATATATAGATATTTTAAATTTATTTAATTTAATTCTTCCACTAATTGTATAAGTAGTATAATATGTCTATAAGATATACAATATATATTTAAAATAAATTCTTGATTTTAAAGTAAAATAGATATCAAATGGTTTCACAAACACAAATTTATATAATTTTAAAATATATTTCTGTGGGAAAGATGAATGTGTAAAAGAAATTGTGTCATTTGTTTTAAATATTCATTCATATTCTAGAAAAAAAAACACTATAAAATGAAAATGAATAAATGATGTATATTTGATAATTATATTTGAAAATGATATGATATAAACAGTGGCGTAGCGTTATCTATCATGTTTGGGGGGGGGGGGGGTATAGGGTGGTTCGGGGGTCTCCCCCAGAAAAAATTTTGACTAAATAAATTATTTATTTATTCATAACGTTTAGATTTAGACTATACTTATACGTAATTTAAAGATGGTTTTTTTTTATTTGGGTTCTCAATTACAAAACTAATCACTTTTTAAATTTATTTTCTGCACAATGTTTGAGGGGGGGGGGGAGGGGTATCTGTCCCCCGGCGCGACGCCACAGGATATAAGAATATTGAATCTAACAATGGATTTGTATTAAAAATTTATAATTATTATTAAAATTCTTTATAAATTCTAGCATATGGAAAATAAGAAATTATATAAAAAAAATAAATAAATAAATAATTAAAAAGAAATGACTTATTTTTAACATTGTATTTTATTAAGGGACTATAATATAATTATTATATATTAGTTTAATTAAAAATATTTAATTACTTTTTAATTTAATAATAATAAGAAAGAGTAAGAAGCGAGAATCAATTATCAGAAACTTTCAAAATTCAGAATGGGTTAAAACATGGAGATGGTCTATCACCAATTTTATTTAAATTATTTTTAGAATACGTGATTAAACAAATTTGGAAGAATTCGAACGAAATCCGATTAGGCAAAAAAAAAGTAAAGTATTATGTTACGCGGACGATTAAAACGTAATAGGAGACTCAATAAACTCAATTAAAGATGCCATAGAAAAATAATTGATCTTGAAAAAGAAGTGGGGATTGAAATTTATAATTCTAAGAGAATATATTTGGTAGCAGGAATTGTATGATCTCTATGCACCTCCAGACATAGAGTAATAAAATCAAGAAGGATGCGAAATATAATATGAAAAATATGTATATTTGACGGGAGGCCGATTGGTTGGAAGACCAATGACGAGGTGGGCGAACAATGTAAGAAGAAACGTGAAAAAAAATAGAATTTGGATGGGTGTAGCTCACGATAGGGATTGTTCCGGTAAAGAACTTTCGAGGTCCGTAGAGCCACACAGATAGATTTGATATTGAAATAAATAAAGCCCAATTTACACGGGCTTAGTACTTGTCATTAGTTCAGGGATGGGCAAATACTTTTAAGCGCGGAGTTTTTGAACTCCCGCCGGCCCGTTGAAAAAGTTGGCTCTAATTTTGATTTTTCGTTTAATATGTCTCTTAAAAAAAGAATAAATATTTTTTATTAGTGTTTTCGAAATATGATCCTCCGGCCCGGAAGACATTTTGAAAATTTCATTTTGGCCCGCGCTTAAAAGTATTTGCCCATCCCTGAACTAATGACAAGTACTAGACCCGTGTAAATTGGGCATAAGAGACTGAAGGTTCCACATAAATGTAGAACAATTATTATTATTATTATTAAATGTATTTATAAATACAAACAAAATTAAATGTTTTTTTCTTTTTCTTTTTTACTAATTGAAATAAATTGAAATGATAATTTAATTTTGAGAATAAAATCAATAAACGTGGAACTTTAATGTTAAATTATTTTCAATTTAGGGAGAATAATACGTATATTAATGTATTAGGATATGTTGAAATTTAGTATTCCAATATGTATACTCTAGTTGTTCAAATTTTATATAAATAGAGTGACAGATAGAAGATCAAGAGAGGAATTTTTTAAAAGGATGTTCGAATTAGTTGAGTGAAGCTCCTGCTGGCTATTTCCAAGTTTAGCAAATATTTGAAAAAGACAACAAATTAGAAAGAGAGAGAGAGAGGCAATCAATTGAATCTGTTTGATCAGTGAACCTGTAATTTCAGTTCATTCAGTCAAGCGTCCTTCATCAAATAAAAATAAAATTCATTCTTTCTTCTAATTTAATTAACCTAAAGATTGAATTAAATTAACCATTTTAGTATTTAAGAAAAGAAAGTTATTTTTAATTTTCCTTAACGATGAAAAACAAAACAAAAACAAATTATAAAAAGCTGGAGTGTCTCCACACGACTATCTCGCAAATTCGAATTGGATTCAATAACATAATATATTATATTTAAATTAAATTTAATTAATAATTAATTATAAATTAAAAGTAATAATTAATATTTATTAAACCAGCGCATGTTTGGCTCTTTGTTGATAGCACCACGTCACGTGTTGGCGCGTGAGATTTGCAGTGTTAAAAAATTAATTCCGGTACTTTCAGCGATTCAATCAAGCTGAAATTCTATATATAGCAGTTTTATACAAATTTTAATCATGTGAAAAACTACCAAACATATATCATTATTTTTACCCTCACTTTAGAGGAAAAAAATTCAAAACGTTGTAGGTAATGACCCTCTTCTGGTTGAGCTACATTTCTCAAAAGTTGATAGAAATCTACGAATTTCAATATTCAAAAATTAATATTCATTGGGCAAATGAATTATATTGTTTCTAACAATAGGAGGATGAGGCGAAAAATACTTTAGATCAGGGGTGAGCAACCTTTTTAACCCACGGGCCAATTTAAATTTTAAAATTTTGTGGCGGGCCGCACTTACTAATAATTTACAAAGCATTATATATATACTAATAAACATTATAATATTGTTTATAAATAATCGAGACGAATAATAAAATTATATTTTAGAAATGCTCTGCGGGCCGCAGAAAAACATTTAAAGGGCCGCATGCGGCCCGCGGGCCGCGGGTTGCTCATCCCTGCTTTAGATGTAGTTGTAGATATCATTAGATTGATGGAGTACTATAAAAAAAGTTGGTAAACAAATGTATAGTTTGAACATTGATGAAAACTATTAAACAATTTTAATTAATCATTTACAATTTTTGACTTATGTTTATTAGGAGTATAATTATTATTAATTTGTTTTGTAACAATTTTCTATGAAATTAGTAGAGTTTTAGTTTTAAATTAAATTTTTTATTTCATTTTTTTAAATTATAAAAATTAATAAAATAAAATATTTATTAAACGATATAATATTTAATAAAAAAAATTAGATAAGTAAGTAAATATTTTTTTTTCTATTAAAAGTTAAAATAATAAATGTATACGAATATAAAAATTATTTATGTTTTTTAAATATCAGAGAAAATAATTTTCTTAAATAAATTCATTCTTTCATTTAGGATAAATATTTAAAATGCTAATAAGCTATAATAACAACAAAAATGTTTAATGTCATGAACCAAGTGATGTTATTATGATTCAAAAATTCACCAAATGTAAAAAAAATCAATTTTTTTTTAAATACTAATTTAATTAAATTAAATTGAAATATATATTTCTATATTAATATTTACTTATTTAATTTTCAAAATTAAATTATAATTTCAATAAAGATACATAATTAAATAAAAGAATATAATTAAACACGCGAATAAAAAAAATTATTCTGAATTTCCATTTATTTGTTTGTTTTTTTTAATTATTATTAATTAAATTAATAATAGATCAAATAATTCTTTCCCAATTACAAAGAACAAAGTTAGGATTACTATATGTACAAGAATTTTTTTTTTCAAGTAGTTGAAAAGGTGAGTTATCGATCGTTTTTAGTGTTAAGTTAAAACTATGCGGTTAGTGAGATAGAAAACCATTTCAAACACTCATCAAAAAATGTTCAGCTTGGCGTTAATTTGTGATGTATTCATAAAACACCTCTTCTTTTTTTTGGCCAATTTTGGCCGCTTCTCGTCTATTATCAGCTGTAATGTCTCAAGGGCATTGATAATTCGAAATAATTTTATAACAATCCGAAAGCATGTTGCTTGAGGTAATTGTTATTAAATTATAAGTATTTATCAGTGCTCGAGGGACATTTGGTGAGAATTGCGATTTTAATTTTGTAAAGAATTTGTATTTTTGTAATTTTTATTACTTACAGTACGAAGTCCATCTAATTTATAATTTCTGGTATTGCAAAAATCCGTAAATAATTTCCAAATGTATTTCTTATTTGATAAAGTATTTTTTTTAATAATTTCATTAATAGAATCATTATTTTCGTCACCATATCGTGAAAATGATATTTTAAAATGCAAAAGATTACTATTTATTAAGTGACAAAAACAGTTTGTTCCCTAGCAACAAGCAAGAGGGATCTTATCAAACGGAGGGATCTTTTCAATGTAATTGTTGTCCTATTGGCTATTTTGGAACACGTGACTCGGAATTGAAGAATTTGATTGCCTATTTATTTCATCAAAAAATTTTCAGTTTAATTCTCTGTCATTTGTTGATGATAATAAATGTGTGAATTCAATGTTTGTGTCTGGATCAATTCTTTCTTATTCTACAAACAGTTCCAAAGAGTAAAACCTTCTTGCAATTTCTTCAAAAACGTTTCAGCAGCAAAGAGGCACCTACCTATACGTCGAGTTTCCTCTTATATTTCAGGCCAATGCTAGAAATCTATAAATGTCATTTAACATACGCGTACCAGTCCAATTGAATGATTTCTCTGATTTTATCGGGACATTTAACTATTTAAAATATATTATAATAATTTAAAAACTTTTGTTTCATTATGTCCCATCTCTCCAGTTATCTCTTCCTCCAGCTCATTTTTAATTAGCTATTTTATAAATCAGATTTGATATTATCTTACTGTTTATATTCTGCTTATTTATTATTTTCCAATTATATTTTTGTTTTTAGGGAAATAAACTTTTTTACAAATCGTTTTTCTCCCCTTTCAAGCTTCCTAAATGTTTCTCTTATCAGTCAGGACACGATATCGAAAGCTAAGAATCGTTTCTTAGTATCGGTAGGTATAGAAAGGCTAAGTATCGATTCTTCGATAGTATCGGACTCAAAAGTATCGATACTCCAAAGTATTGGTATCGGAAAAAAAGAACGTTTGACCTTTTTTTAGACCCAAATTGAAAATATTTTGAAAAAAAGTTCGCTCCTAGGTGCGTTGAGTACCCATTCGATACTTTTTTCGATACCACAGGTATGGGGTATAGATGCTGTACTATAGTTGGAGAGATCAAAGTTGGTGCGTGAGGGGTGGCTTCTACAGTCTTCTACTCTCTCAAACTAAACTATAAAAAATGTGATATGCGCAACAGAGTTGCGCGGTGTGGTCTTGTTGGAATGGTGGGGGCAAGTGCGGGAACTGGTTGGCCGAGGGTGGGGGTCGGCTCAGGCACCAACTTTGGCCTCTCCGACTATTGTATCGGAAGTTAAAGTATCGAGCACTAGAATCGATGGTATATGAAGCAAAGTATCGATACTTCGATAGTATCGAATTATCGTTAGTGTCCCTAGTCTTAACTTGTTAGATGGTTATATTTCTAACATTTTCTATATTAATAAGGTAATACCCCCAGTAGTTGACACTTTAACAAAATTTTCGGCTTTCAACTCACTTTGCTCAGAGTTCATTCACTTTATGGCAACCATTTCATCAACAATAGATTCTATAAATATCCCTCTAACAAGTTCCTAAAGCCAATAATTCTAAAAGTTCAAGGTAAAAATTATATTAATTTTCTACATAAAAATGAAATTGGTTTAGTAGTTGACACCCCACCTAAGAATGAAAACTTAGTAGTTGACACACTTTTGGATGAATAGTTGACACATGATAAAAAGGCTCTTAATTCATGAAAAATTTGGTTTTATTTTATTTTTTTAATACAGAGAGTTTACACAATAATAAATTATTCAAGATAGCTTATTCTTCTTTGCTTCTCTTGCTATTTTTTTCAAATCCTTTTCAAGTTCTTTCTCTTTTCTCTTTCTCTCCCTCTCAGCAACACGCTCAAATGTAGCCTTTTCTGATTCTTCCTTTTTCTGTTGTTTCTTCTTGAGATATTGCTGGAAGTTATGTCCTGATACAATGGCAGGAATTTTTTCTTGGGTAGTCCTCTTTTTGGGGGGAACTTTAGTTTGTTTTTTAAAAAACAAGTGTCTCTTGAATGGACTGGGTATGTCAGTGACTGTATGAGCTGTAGAAGTTCCTGGTTGACTAGAAGCTGGATCAGTTTTACTGAGGAAGGTCTTCTCAACTGGCAGGTCAACTAGTGTCAACTACTCAATACATACCATTCATTCAGCTTCATTAGTTGACACCCCACGCTAAGAATGATCTTTTGAATATTTATGTACCAAGTTCACAGAATAATAACTCTTTAACATTTCAAACCCCAAATCAATCAAAACAACCCCCAAAATGGTGAATTAATAAGTGATTTCAATACTTACTTTGAAATGCGATGCTTAACTCAACTCTTAAGGAAAACAAGCGAAATTAAAAATTCACAAACAGCCACCGATTTTTTCGTTTCTCACGTGGGTGACTGCCGGCAAATTGCGGATCATAGTTTCCAGGTCAGTTGCCAAGAAGAGACACTTGACGAAGCTGCTAGTTTAATTTGATTCCTTCCCTCCAGTTTCTTATTATTTAGAATTTTTGAAAAAAGTGTCAACTATTGGTTGAGTGTCAACCACTGGGGGTTTTACCTTAAATTTAATTTACATGGTTGTTGTTGTATTGTAAATTTTGTTTTCATATTTGATATTGTCTGTGTGGATCTTGTTTTATTAACATTCACAATGACCTTTAATGTCATTGTTTTCATTTATGAAATACAATATGTAGATGTATATTGACAACCTATAGTACAAAACATCATGAAACTCATTTCATCGAATTGATTTCTAATTTTTTTTATTTTATTGAAATAAAATTACTCTTAACAATAGCTGATGATGATGATGCTAATGTTTTTAATATATTTTATGATTTTTTGGAATTTTATCTGACTTTTGTTCCTTTTGTTAATTCTGTGAAACAAAAAATAAATATAAGAATGAAAATTCATTCGCAAGAGTGTCGAGTCTGGCTCATGTAACAAGAAGCAAACAAACATTTGTCGACTTTATTGGTAGATGCAAACAAAACAAAAAAAAACAAAAAAAAAAACTTCCTTCAAGGAGAAAGATTAGACTGGGAAATATTTTTATCATCTCCTATCACACAAGGTCACTCCTACACTTGAAAAGATATTTAGATTATATCTAAATAGGAGTATATACTATTCTCATATACTTCCCCCTATTTTATACCTATTCACATTCATAAATAAAAAAAGAAAGAAATAATTTAAATAAATGAATAATTGTATTGAAAAATTCATAGATTTATTATTTTTTCATAGTTTATGTGTGTGTGTGTGTGTGTGTGTTCCATTCTTTTATAATTTATATCAACATTTTAAATAAACAAATTACTTAAATTTAATTACTTATATTTTAAAAAATAAAATTTTAAAAATGTTCTTCTAAATAGAATTAATACACATATATATATATATTGATTAATTAATTTATCTATAAATAATTTTTTAGGAGAGAATCCAAAAAATTAATTTTTATTTGAATATTCATAAAAACACACACACATAAATATATAACTAGGAGAGTTTAAAATTATCTTAAAAACATCAAATTCTGGAAACTGTTGCCAAAATTGTTTCTATTTTTAAAAATTCTATTAAGCTCTATTGTTTGTTTTATGCTTTAATTTAATTTTTTTTTTTTTTTGAGTTTGAAATTTACTAAAATTAAAAAAAAATAGCTGGAGTGTCTCCACTCGACTATCTCGCAATTTGAATTGGGTTAAATAACATAATATATTATATTTAAATTAAATTTAATTAATTATAAATTATAAATTAATAAATAATATTTATTAAACCACTGCATGTTTGGTTCTTTCATGTGTTGGCTCGTGATTTGCAGTATTAAAAATTTAATTCCGGTACTTTCAGCGATTAAATCAAGCTGAAATTCTATATATAGCAGTTTTATACAATTTTGAATCATGTGAAAAATTATCAAACAAATATCTTTATTTTTACCGTCACTTTAGAGGAAAAAAATGAAAACGTGGTAGGTGATGGTCCTCTTCCGAATGAGTTCCATTTCTCAAAAGTTGATAGAAAACTACAAATTATTTTGAATAAAGCCCATGTACCAAATTTCATTATTTTAGCTCAAACCGTTTTTACGTAATCTCTTGTCTACATACATACACACATACTCACACACACGCACACACAGACAGACAGACATTTTTCTCAACCTTAGTGAAAATGATTCAGGAACCTTCAAAACGTATAAAAACATCAAAATCTCGACATCGAAAATTTTCGTGATCGCAATACTATCCCTGGCGAGATAGTAAAAATGTAGTGATAATATTTATAAAGAACGAAGACTAAAGTATTAATTGTAAAAAAATTATAAATGTTTTTGCATATTGCCATTTTAATCAACTTTATAGGCGATGTATAAAAATGTAATTATGAATGTATATTAACGAAAAATCGGTTTGCAAAATTTAGTTTAATACTTTGTGGCGAACAGTAGTTCTGAATTGGAAAATATTAAAATCTAGTCTTCTAGTCTAATAAATATATTTTTTTTTTTGATTCATATAGAAAATACTTTATATAAATTGTAAACTAAAGAAAAATTAAGTAATTAACTTGAATCAATATTACTATGTTAATTTAAATTATCTATAAACATTAACATTTTTATACTTATTAATTTTAATAAAAAATAAAAATATTAATAAATTAAAATTTTTATAAATAAGTTTATCAAAATTTTAAATCACAAAATTAATTTATATTTTGATCTCTTCTTCTATAATAAACATTATTGGGTGAGTTTTAATTGAGATTGAAATCTTATTAATGGATTGGCTGATTTAGAAATGTGACACTTGAAAGATGGGGTGGGAGCAATTAGATTAGAAGGTCATCTTAAGAGGGGTACTACTATATATACAATATTAACACTGTATATAGGTGTATAGAATATAGGAAGTGGTTATTTTTGCATGCCCCATGCATAGTCAGGGTTATAAAATCGAGAAAGCTGTAATGGGCAGGGCACGTGGCTAGAATGGGAGAGGAAAGAATGAGGAAAAATATATTTGTGGGGAGACCGATTGTGAAACGTCCGCTTGAAAAACCATGAACGCGGTGGGTGGAGGGAGAGAGAAAGAGAGTAGGAGAGGCTCAGGATAGGAACACTTGGGTGGTTGGTACGGCCAAGAACTTTCAAGTTCCTTAGAGATACAAAGATAGATACGAGTAGATAGACAGATAGATAGTGGTTATTTAAAAGAAAAAGAAAATTTTATTATATATTGTAATTTTAATTTTTAAAGAAAGGATTTCCTATATTTTCTTGAACAAAAGAAGTTACAATATATATATCTTGAATACATCTTGAATATTGATCTGAGAGGGACAATGGCAAATAAAATTCTTTGAAGTAAAAGTAATTAAAAAAGAACCTTTCTTTTTATTTAACTGCAGGTGAAATATGAAATAATTATTAAAATTATCTACATACACAATACTTTCTTTTCATTGTATTGTATATTTAATCGCTTAATTTTCTTTTCTCTAATATACCTATATATAAGGTCAATAAACCCGTGACTTTTTGAATTTCCCGTCTATTAAATGAAATGGCAACAGTGCTCCTGTCAGCAGGCAACTATCAACTGACTTCTGTCGAAATTTGAACCAGCTGGGTCTTTTAGTTTTTGTTTAACATCCAATAATAGAATACTGACCCGTGATTTGAGAAAAAAATTCATATATAAAGTTAGCGAATAACATTACAAAAGTTAAAACAATAAGTCAGTTTAGAATGAAAAGTGAGAAACTAATTGTGATATATACAAATGGGATTATGTAAATATGATATAAATAATACAGAGGAACTATGGACTGTGGTATATGCAATAGATATGAGGAAGAGTCATTATCACAATTATTATTGAAGTGTCCGTAATATGATGGTATTAGAGAAAGATATATGGGAATTTATTTATACAGGGGGATATTTCAGAGAAGGATAAACCTTAATAGAAATTTTGAAAGTTACAAACATTGAAAATGAAAAATTTATATTTTTGTATAATAGGCATTCTAAGTTTGCGTACATTCATAATAAACGAATGAATTCGGGATTGAAATAGGAAAAAAAGAGGAAATATATATAAATATTTATAATCTAGAAACTAAAATGTATGTTTTCGATAAATTGAAATGGATAATTTGAAATGGAAATCATTTTAATTATGTAATCCACCCCAAAAAGGGGAAGGAATCTAATGCAAATATTGTATCAAATTGTATTATATTAATATATTTTTATTATTAATCTATTGTGTTATTATTATATATAATATTTAAGATGATTTGTAAAAATTATAAAAAAAATTAATTCAATAAATAAAAAAAAAATAACTCTAAATTAATATTTTACAATTTCTTTATAAAATATTGTTAAAGAATACAAATTTGATATTGTAACCAAATACAATAGAAAACAATATAACCATAATATATATATATTTAGAAAAAAAATATACAAAAATTATATCTCTTTATCCTCATTAAAAAAAAATAACGGTAATTACTTAATAAGAAATTACTTACTCATTTAACTTACAAAGTTACTTAGTTCAAATAATAAAATCATGAACATTCTATTGGGTGGGATATTTTGAACAGAAGAAAAAAAAGTCATAGGGGAAACCAATTGGAAAACGACCCGTGAAAAGATAATAATCTTATATATAACAAAAATATTTATAAGTATTGTAAAAATATGAAGTGAATGGAGAGGTTGAAGGCACTTGGAAGAAATTGATAACTGGAGCCAAAATCTTTCACGTTCATAATATTACAGAGAATCTCAGATAAATTTCTAAATTATTGATTGAAAAATTTAATAAATATATTCATCAAAAGATTAAAAGTAAGTAATTTATGGTATTAAAATATTTATACATTTTTAAGATAATGCCATGATTTGTTTTTAATACATATTTCTAAAAATAAATGAAATATTTGTTGATTTTATTTTTGTTCATCCGTTGATAGAGATATTTCAAATTATATAAATGTTATTTTCAGTTCAGTAGTCATTATGGATATTTAAGTTGTAAAATAGTTAAGAGGATTGTAAACATATACATATTTTTGTGCCAAAATTGCCCTTTTTCATACATTATATAACAATAAATAATAATAATATATATACATATAAATAATAATTTTAAAGACTTGTATATATTATATAAATATATATTTATATAATTATATATTATACTTAAATAGAGAGAGCATTACAATTTTTTTAATTAATTAATATTGATTTTATATGTATTTAGAAACCCTAGCAGCTCGAAAGAAAGGTTTTGATATTTTGAGATCTTCTCCCGCTTCGTCGCAATGTCAATAACAGTCAACAATAGCCCTTTTCTCGTGATTATCTATTAGTATAATATCGAGTCTGTTATGTTAATAATACAATAATAATAATAATAATAAAAACTAAAACTAAGCTGAAACTAAGTTCTACTCAGGATCAAACAACCATAAGGACGGTGCCTGACTTCATCTCAAGCTGGAAACTAAAATCATTGCACGGCAGATTCCCGGCATTTCTTCTGGACGGTAATATTGACAAAACAACTTCAACTATGATATTTCAAAAAGGCAATCTTTATCCCGCAACTGAAGGATTTATTATCATTGCAACCCAAGATAAAATAATTAAAACCAAGAATTATGAAAAAAACATCTTGAAAATCAAAGTGGAAGATCAAAGATGCATAAGTGTAGGCAAAACAATAGAAATAGAGCATATAACCAGTATATGGGGAGCATTGGCCGATATTGAATATACTAATCGCCACAACCAAGTAGCCAAAATAATCCATCGGGAGTTTGCTCTTAAAAGAAAACTAATCGAAGACCCAGAGCCATTTTACAAATACACTCCACCCTCTGTTTTAGGAAATTCAAACACCACTCTCTATTGGGATCGACCAGTAACATAACAGACACGATATTATACTAATAGATAATCACGAGAAAAGGGCTATTGTTGACTGTTATTGACATTGCGACGAAGCGGGAGAAGATCTCAAAATATCAAAACCTTTCTTTCGAGCTGAAGCGATTGTGGAAGTTGGTCGAGGTCAAAATTGTTCCGATTGTAATGTCTGTGGAGGAAATAGCCAGCAACAAACTGAAAAAGAACATCCGATCGCTAGGAATATCAGATGAATTAACACCTCTCTTCAAAAAGGCTGTAATTTTACAGAATTATTATATAGTTAGAAGATTCCTAGCGATGTAATTTAATGAAGAGAAAAATTTAAAATGAGAATAACTGAATTCCCTCTCCACAGTGTCCGAGCCTAACCCCACATAAAAGAAAAGAACGACTGGGGTAGGTCAAAGTTTACCAGCACTTGTGCTGAGTAAGTGTGAAAACTCGGAAATAATAATAATAATAGAAGCAGAATAGTTTTGTCAGAGTTCAGTGCGTCCACCTATTATTCAGAAGTCCAACATTCGAAACCATCCAAGACCAAAATTTTCATAATTAAATTAAATAAAAAAAAAATGCTCCCCATCTCCAGTAAATGACAATCTCTGATTCTACATAAATCTGACATATGCTCTCAACACTATTCATTACTAGCATCCATGAAGTATAAGAAGAAAAAAAACAAAACAAAAAAAGGTGGTAACCAATCCATCCGTTTCCAAGCGATAACCGGGTATTCAGAGTCTGGGGATCCAAACAATTATGAAAAATTAACATCAAAAACTCTCAAAATCAGTTGCTTCAGCATGGGAAATAATTTGACATGGTTTCTTGATGGAGTTCAAGATGCTCACCCTTCATGGGGGCTTTGTCTGATCCCAAAATGGCGTAAATAAATAATATAAATAATAATAATAATCAAAATAATAGAATATAATCTAATTAATTATAAAAATTGACTGTCCGTCGGGGAAATTGATAACTACCAGAAGAACCTGACAAAACACAACTACATAGTATATAAATATAAAATTATTAATCTTTAAAATTACATTAATAATACATCAACTTTTAAAAATTACATTAAATTTATTTCTTTAATTGATATATATGTATATATATATTCTTTGATAATGAAATGATAATAAATTGAAAAGATAATTAAATTATTATTTTCATTTAAATATTAAATAAATATTCAATTAAATTGATAATAAAATAAAATTGAAATAATAAGAGAGAAGATTCTAATAAATTATAAACATCTCATCTCTCTGGATACATATACATATACATAGAAAACACAAAATTCGAGACTTTCGAGAAATAATATTAGAATAAGTTATCAAAGAATACCGATTAAAGAAAAAAGAAATTTTACTGATCATTGATGATTAAAAAAGAAATAGAAAAGATCATTGAAAATGAGTGAACCTGGCAATCCAAACAATTTTGCAAAATGTTTTAGTAAGATTTCTCTAGAAATTCCAAAAACTTACAATACATTTATTATTATTATTGAATTCCGACTTTATCTCATCAATTGTGGAAAATCGCCATCCTTACATTGGTCTGTTCAGTTTTGGGAATAGGAAAAAGTCACAGGGAGCCAAATCTGGTGAATACGGTGGTTGGGGCATGATTACGGTGTTGTTTTTGGCCAAAAAAAAGAACGAACAAGTACATTGCAATCGAAGAAAACAGTGAGCAAAACCTTCACATTTGATCGAACTTGGTGTGCTTTTTTAAAGAGCTTGTACCACTTATAAACATTTTCGCCAAATGCCACAGACAACATTTTAAGGCGTTGAAGCTCTTTATTCTATTTTTAACGGAAAATTTAATACAGATTCTTTGATCCATTTTTTTCAAGTAAAAAATCGAAAAACAACCACTTACTAACACGTGACTAACTTTTTCGGTTGTCATAAACAAACTACTAATCCAAAATGGCCGCTGATATTGTTAACATATGAGAAACATATTCCAACATAACAAAACATAACATAACATAACAAAAATAATCGAAAGTACACAGCTCGCGAAAATTCAAAATTTACCTTTTTTGAGCAAACCTCGTATTTAAACATACATTTTGGATTTAAATAAGTTGAATTCATTATAGACTTTATTTGTAAAGAAATAAATTTCAATAAATAATAAAGAATTGAAATAAATTAGAAATGATTATAACACTTAATTATAATATTAATTAAATATTATTATTAGGAAATGATTAAAAAAAGGCTTTTATGTTGAATTAATTATGCTGAATTAATAAAATTTTAATAGAAACTTCTCGGTTAAATGGTAATATTACCAGGACAGAGATAGAACATATTTCAAATATTTATATTCATAATAATAATAATAATAATAATAATTGTTTTTGATATAAATATTATTTTATGTATTTGGTATTGGAAAGGAGGATCCTTTATTTTCCAAAAAATTAGCAATATTTTTTTTTAATATATATCGATACATATATACTTAAAACTATAATAGAGGTAGTAATCAAATATATTATAAATTTACAAATAAGATAAAATAGTTATTAGTATATCTTTCAAGTGTTTTTATATAAAAATTTATTTATTTTTCCAAAAGATTATTTTATTTGACTAAACTAGTATAAATTATTTTTATATAATAATTTTCTCTCTAATATTATTATGTTTAACTACTAACATTTTTTTAAACTCTTCTATCAAAAAATGTTTTCATTATAAAAAAAAAATTTAAACCTTTTTGTTTATTTTGCATAAATTTATACTAAAAAATAAATATTGTGTTATTAGTATATATATATATATATATATATATATATATATATATATATTATATCTTATATAAATCTTAGTAGATTGGAAGGAATGTTTTGCAGTTTTTTGACTCGAGCCATTCATCATTAAGTTTGCTAGTTTCATTCAATGCTTACAATTTTTTTGAAAATTGGCCAAACTAATGTCAAGAAATTGACTAAATGTATAGAAAATTACGCCAGAATCAAGAAAAATTAAATGAATTTTAGATTGTAGTTCTGCCCACCCCTGACTTCTCTCCCATGGATTATAACAGTATAAAGGAATATGATTATTTGTCGAACATCCTGCTTGGGAGTGTGATCAGGTGGGAACCCGTTTCATTTTTTACGATTTTTATTGTTCATTCGAGAATTACTTAATTAATTATGTGCTAAATGACACTAAAGAGCGTATTTAAAGAATATTTGAAATTTTCCAAAATTCGGAAAACAAACATGGACAAATGAATAACAAACAAGACATCAAACTTTTCTAGAAAATGAATTATTTAAAAGTTATGAAGATTGTATTGAAGTAAGTATATGATAAAAATTTAGAATGAATGAATTGTAAATGCATATCACAATATTCGATTTTAGAGAAGGAGATTTTTTGATAATTATTAAAAAAAAAGACTGAATGAAATTCAACTATCAGAAAATGAAAACTTGAATCGCTTTTCTCAAATGTGAATATCAGATTATTGGTTATTGTTTTATTCAATAATTGACTTGAATTAAATTAATTATGAAGATAGTAAAATTATAGTTTCTATGAATATGATTAAAAAATTACTATTACTATTTAAGTATTTATTTATTTATTTATTTTTGTACTTTTATGTTTTGCCGGTTCTCAATTTGCTACTAGCTGTTTCTAGCTGACATGTTCATTTTCGTTTTCGGAATTTTTCACTATTTTTTTTTTTTTTGTCAGTCTCCAGTTGGGTACGGTTATTTACATTTTCGGGGTTTTTGTCCGATTTTTTCGGTTTTTCGGTATTATTCGTTTTTCTCTGCTATTTTTTCAATGTGCAAATTTCGTAAAAATTCAAATATTCTTTTAACACGGTACCTGGTAACATTTCAAACAGAATTAAGCAATTCTGTAATGAAAAATACAAATCGTAAGAAATGAAACAATTCCCCATACCAGGACATTGTTGCCATCTATGCGCGCGACATTATAAATATAAATATAAGAAATTTGTTTTATCAATAAATACATTAATTTTTATATACTATCTAAATCTTTGGATTGTCTAAAATAATTACAAATATTTTAATTTTATTTAAATTAATTTAAAAATATTATATTTACTACTACTACTACTGTACTACTTACTATGTATGGAAAGATATAAAAAAATAATTTATTAAAATTATTTATATATATATATATAAATAAAATAAATAAAATTACTATAAATTATATTATACAAATACCAAAAAAAAAAAATAATATAAAAAAACATTTTTTTTTTTTTTGAAATTGAAATTTATTTTAGTATTTATAATGAAATGAATTAATTTAACATTGAGGAATTTTTCGATTTATTTAAAATATATTTAAAGGGTTGTAATTTAAATTTAAGAATATCTCTATTTATGGATTCTAGCGCAGTGACGGGAATTTGAAGAATTAAATGGTTTAGGCCATTTACGTTAGGCGGCGCATTGTCGTTCGGACATCAATATCCAAAAAGGGTTGTGTTGGGTGGTGGAAGAGTGTAGAGGAGGTGGTTGAAAGGGTGAGAGAAGAGGGATGCGCGCGCGTCCTCTGGAGCTGCTCCGATGAGGCATTCGGCGCCAGAGCAGCGCCCTCGTCTGAATCTTCAGCATGTCCCGATGCCAAGAGGAGCCCTCGGCTGCTGGCCCTTCTAGATAGCCTTGTCCCTGTGTGAGTGTGTGTGTGTGGTGGTGGATGGCGAGAGGAGGTCATGGGCCAAGATTGGTGTGGAGTGAAAAGAAAACGCAAGACCTCCTCGCCAACACCACCGCCGCCGCCACAACCGCCGCTGTCGCCGCCGCCGCAGCTGCCTTCTTCTTCTTTCTCTACAACCACCTCCTCGTGTTGTTGTTGTTGTCCTTGTGGTCTGCGCGTGTTCCCATCGCCGCGGTGCGTAACCGGCGGCCCCTCTATCAACACCAAAAAAAAAAAAAAAATATTAAAAAATTAAAAAATTAATAAAATTATAAAATAAAAATAAAATTAATAACAAAAATAGTTCTCAAAAATACCGCATGATTTCGTTATTAGAATTAGCGAAATCCATCTATTCATCCCTTTATTTAGTTTATTTAGTCTTTAGATAAATAAATAATTAAAAGAATATTGTAAGAAAATTAATTACTATAGGATAGTGAGCATGGTATTATAATTTTAATAAAATATTAGTAACTATTTGTAAGAATTTTGAAACTTTTCTCGTCAGCTGCTTTCACACGTACATATATTATCAACTTCTTCTTCTTCCTTCCGTTCCCCCACCCCCACCCCCACCCCCACCCCCCACAGATACCCTTTATCCACCCTTGACTTGCCTATAACCCTTAAGGCCCAAATTGGCATGGCATATGCTCTCTCACTGCTAAGAGAGATGGTATTTATTTCCGTATCCATCAGTTATTGATTCCAATCCATTATAATTCTTAAATTTTAGATTAAACTGCAACTATTTATTTACCATCTTATTTTTTCTATTAATTGGCCTTTTGTAGTAAAGTAAAAGGTATTGATTTTAGAATTTACCCAAATGCCAATTTATTAGTTAACATATTTTTTATTTTATTTTATTTGCAAATGAACTTTGTTTCTATATATTCTAATTCCTTTAAACTCACTTACAAAAAAAAGCAAGTTTTTCATTGCTAATTAAATTGCATCTTTTCTGACGTCTAAATTGAAAAAAAACCACAACCTCTTAAAAAATTCTATTCTAATTTATTTGTTATATAAAATAAATTTTTTTATTATTCGATTTTATATATAAAGATGTCTTTTTTTTTCTTTAATGGAAAATCTCTTACATTTTAGTCTCCTATTCGTTTTATTTGAATTTTCAAGTGGAAGAAGGTGAAGAGGGAGAGTTGGCTTCATACTGTGACGTCATTGCGTTGCCATGACGTCATTGAGCCAAGTGGAATGAGGGTTGGTTTAATAGGGTTGAGGTGGCGCAACATACACAAAGACAGACCTCATCATACATCGATACAAAAAAGTCATCATAATATATATATATATATATATATATATATATACAATAAAAATAAAACAGATAGAAAAAAATATATTAAATTAAATTTTTAAATATTTGTTTTTTTTTTTAAGTTTAATTTTTAGTATTTAATATATATTATATTATTGTTATATAATAATAAATAATCACTACAATAATGATAATAATAATAATAATCTATATATATATATCCATTTGTGACGCAATTAAATTAGAAAGACTTGAAGGTTTTATTGTCATCCCCTGGATTCTTAGTCCACCCACCGGACGGACATTTTCCAATTTATTTCCTTATAAACAAACTTTATCCCAATCATTTTAATATTTTTTTTTTATACTTTATTGAGCCAGATCACATATTTATTTATTTCATTGATCTTCTATCTCTAAATTATGCATTTGATAATTAATAGATAATAATTTTAAATTAATGTTAAAGTAAGATTTTAGTTATTAATAGGTTTTAATTTATATATTAGATTATTAAAATTATATCAATTTTTCATTGAAATAATATTTTTTTTTTAAATTATATTATTTCCTATTTATTGTGTGATATATTATTAAACAATTTGCCATGGTGGTATCAAAAGAAGTAGAGAAGTAAAATAAGATAGTAAATCATGGTTTGGTTGTGACTTTCGTGATCACACTTGAGTATATAATTATTTATTCCTCTTCGTACATTCCAGATATCTCCTACTGCCATTTGATGATGATTATAACCATAAAACTTTTAACTAACTTTCGGTTAAGACAGTCCACTGTTACAATTACTATTTACACTTGGATTAAATTCAAAATAATAAATAATTATGTGGATTCATTTTATTTAAAAAAAGATAAATAAATCTGTACATTTTTATATATTATATATAATAATATTGAACTAAAGACTAATTATTATACATATTATAATAATTTAATTAATTTAAAAAATTTTTATATGAAAATGTTTGTCAAATTTGATTTTTGTTTTCAATTTTCAACTTTTAGAAATAATCAAATATGAAACGATAATTTTCAATTGTTCAAAAGGTAAATAAAGTCTTTGACAAATTTGTGGTCAATCGATTGAATCTTATCCAAGTTTATCAAAAATTATAATTAATAATTATTAATAATATGAAAAATATTTAATATTTTGGAAATGGGCTTAAATCCATAAAGATTTTTTTTTATTATTATTATTATTAAAGAAGAGTAATTGATTTTTTTAGAATAAGTACTTTTATTTTACTCACCCATTTTTACTATCTCGCCAGAGATAGTATTGGGATCACAAAAATTTTCGATGTTGAGATTTTGGTGCTTTTATACATTTTGAAGGTTCCTGAATCATTTTCACTAAGGTTGAGAAAAGGGTGTGTATGTATATGTGTGTGTGTATGTATGTAGACTAGATTAGGTAAAAACGGTTTGAGCTAAAATCATGAAATTTGGTATACAGAATTATTCAAAATTCGTAGTTTTCTATCAACTTTTGAGAAATATAACTCAATTGGAAGAGGGTCATTACCTACAACGTTTTGATTTTTTTTCCTCTAAAGTGACCGTAAAAATAAAAATATATGTTTGATAATTTTTCACACGATTAAAAATTGTATAAAACTGCTATATATAGAATTTCAGCTTGATTGAATCGCTGAAAGTACCAGAATTAATTTTTTATCACTGCAAATCTCACGCGCCAGCACGTGACGTGGTGCCATCAACAAAGAGCCAAACATGCGCTGATTTAATAAATATTATTTATTAATTTTAATTTTATAATTAATTTTATAATTAATTGAGTTTAATTTAAATATAATATATTATGTTATTGAATCCAATTCAAATTGCGAGATAGTCGAGTGGAGACACTCCAGCTAATTTTAATTATATAGCTATATTATTAAATTTAAGACAAATCTTGTAAATAGAACCCTTATTTTCTTTTTATTTTCTTTAAATATTTCATTTTGTTTTTTTCCCGGTAATTTACAAAATGGCGCCTCTTTCTCCCACCTATTATAAATGCCCCACCACCCACCCACCCACCATTCATAGTAACTTGTGCTTGTGACCGTTAGATGCCGTGACCTATATAGTTTCGTTCTCCTAGACAGATCGGTTTCCTACTATTTGGACGAACTATCATTTACTTTATCATTCAGTAATTTATCTCACCTGAGGATAATTACATCGTCCTGTTATCTCATTCTCTCTCACTCTCTCTCTTATACATACATTCTCTCAGAGAGAGAAAGAGAGAGAGAAAGAGATTAAAAATGATAGATTAAACACACCATTTGACCAGTTAGGTGTAGAGCACGTGTACTTTCAAAGAATATAAAATATATATATAATATTTAGCTGTGTGTGTGTGTGTCTGTCTGTCTGTCTGTCCGAGGAGAGCTCAGTGAAAGAAGGAGGACTTCCCTCTCTCTTTCTCTCTTGCCCATCCCCAACCCCTCCCCACCAACCCCACCCCCAATAGTGTGTGTGGCCGGCAGTCGTGCTTGGGCCTTGGTGAGGGCCACCAATGTCATCATGAGCCGGCGCTTAACTCCCAGGGATTACGGACCGATGACAGTACTCTCCTCAAGACTTTATCGCCGACAGCGAAGTGAGAGTCTTGGCGCCATCGTTTTACAGCCTGCCCATCGAAGGGCTTTACATTCGTGAGTCCTCTTCCTCTCTCCTCGCTCTCTCTCTCTCTTTCTTTCTCTCTCTCTTATCACACACACTACCCTTTTTTCGTCATTTTCATTTTACTTAAACCATGGGTATTCAGTAAGAATAAGAAATTTTAAGTTTCAGTCTTATGGTACTAATATTTATAATAAAATCCTTAAAATGTTTTAAAATTATAGCTGGAGTGTCTCCACTCGGCTAACTCGCAATTTGAATTGGATTCAATAACATTATATATTATAGTTAAATTAAATTTAATTAATTATAAATTAAAATTAATAAATAATATGTATTAAATCAGCGCATGTTTGGCTCTTTGTTGATGGCACCACGTCACGTGCTGGCGCGTGAGATTTGCAGCGTTAAAAAATCAATTCCGGTACTTTTAGCGATTCAATCAAGCTGAAATTCTATATATAGCAATTTTATACAATATTTAATGATGTGAAAAATTATCAAACCTATATCTTTATTTTTACGGTCACTTTAGAGGAAAAAAAATCAAAACATTGTAGGTAATGACACTCTTCCGGTTGAGCTAAATTTTTCAAATGTTGATAGAAAAATACGAATTTTGAATAATGCCTATGTACCAAATTTCATGATTATAGCTCAAACCGTTTTTGCGTAATCTTGTCTACATACATACACACACACATACACACAGACATTTTTCTCAACCTTAGTGACAATGATTCAGGAACCTTCAAAACGTATAAAAAAATCAAAATCTCAACATCGAAAATTTTCGTGATCCCAATACTATCTCTAGCGACATTTAAAAAAAAACAAAATGAATATTAACATTCAATTTAATATGTACATATATTTAAAACTTTTTTTCAATTTCATCCTCAACTGATTGATTCTTCTAATATAAATATAAAGAGTAATCTTCTTAAGCGTATCAAGTAAAAAATTTCAAAATTTATATTACAGTGAATATTATGTAATCTTAATCATTAAATATGTATTAATACATATTATTATTATAGAAAAATCATCAAAATTAAAATTATATTTATTATCATTAACTGGACTTAGCAAAAGTTTTAATAAAAATATTTAATAGTTTTATTTTCAAATTAAAAAAACAAAAAAAAAATTATAAAATTTATATATTAAATATAAATTAATAAATTATTATAAAATTTAATTAGAAATTTGTTACAATTATAATATATATAACATATATAATCCCATTTCGTGGTCATTGTCAAGTAACATTTTTTTTTCTCTCTCTCTCTCTTTCTCTTAAAAAGATAAGATATTAAATTAGAAATATTTTAGATTTAATAATGAAATGATTAATTTATTAATTATTTATTTATGTATTAAGTAAACCCAGATATTAAATTAAACAAAACTAAAATTATAATAATAATAATATCATTTTGTCATTTATATAAAAATTATGATTTTTATTATAATATATATATATTCCAGTTTATATATGTTTTTACTCCCAAATTAAATAGTAATAATAAAAATAATCACTTAAAATGAGTGTTATTAACTCTATTATATTCATTAATCTAACGAATCTTAAAGTAATTATCTTAACGTCTATAATAAAAGTATATTTTTATTCATAATGCTGAAAGGATTTTTTGAAAATTCATGTATCTGATTAGTAACTAAAAAAAACTGTCAAAGTTTCATTTTGAAAATTATTTAATTATTTTTTTTTCATTATTATTTATACTGGTATAAATTTAATTTTTTTTTTAAAATATTAAAAAAAATTACTAGATAGTATTATATTTAAATGAAATGTAAAATTAAACAATATATCTATGATATATCTTTATTAAGGAGATATCCATCCATATATACAAATCTAATATTAAAATCAATGAATTAATATTGTTTTAAATTGTAGTATAGAGTATTTGCATATAGTAAACTCATATCTATAGTATATTGTAACATATAATATAAAATATATGACTTTGTACGTTCTACGCAAGGACAAAGCCATATCATATCAATGAGGTGTCCTATGATCAGTAGAACGGGTCCTCTCAACTTTTACCCTGATTTTCTTGATCGGAGGCTCTATCAAGTAGCTTTTCCCCAATGTTGTTCCCAGTGGCTGGGTTGACCCCAACTAGGGAAATTCCCTTGCCAGCCCCGGGACTTGAACCCAGGACCATTAGAATGTGTGGCAGGTTCGCTACCCACACACCCAATGGCGCCTTCTAAACATATATAATATATAATAATCATTTATTTTATTTAAAATTCAATTTTTTACCGACCGACGATAGTAAGGGAGGTATTGTTTTTTAAATAATCAAAAATTAATTACAATCGAAATTCTTTATCTGTTCTCTTCTTGGAGGTGGGTTCTTGGTTAAATGCAAGATTTGTTCATTTTTTTTTTCAATGGGTTGATCGTTTTTTGAATTAATTTAAAATGAATCTGCTAAGTCATTATCATTGTCTCTTTTATAATGGTATTAATGAAGGTTTGATTATTAAACTCTCTGTTTATCTTGAAGCTATTCTGACAGCATTTGACTAATGATTGGTTTATCTTCCAACTACCAAAATGTCTTTTACCACGGCAGAATTAGTTTACATGACAATCTAATATAAAAGAATAAAAGTCGATTTTCTTATAAAAATTATCCACTTGTTAGATCAAAGAATATAATAATAAATTAATTTTCAGAAATTTAAATAATAAACCCCTATTATGTTTTCAATAACAAATTTGGAATTTTAAATAAAAATATTTTTATTGAATTTTAAGAAATTAGCATATTATTTTATTTTAATGAAAAATATCAAATATATAAATATACATTAATTGATTTTGATTATTGTATAATAATAATAATAACAGTAGTAGTAGTAGTTGTAGTATTAGTTACTGTTTTAATATCAGTAGAAGCATTAGTAATTTGTAAATGTATAATATAATATGGACACATTTAGACTGGTTGAAAAAAAAATATGCACAAAAACTCCAATTGAGATAGATAATCAAATAATATAACTTTCAATCATTATTATCAAATGTAGAAATGACAAAACTTAAAATTATTAAATCCACAATTATTAAATATTATATATAAATAAATAATCATTAAAACATTAAAATATACATGAATATGAAGTAAATAGAAGAAATATAAATAAATAAATAAATAAATAGACATATTGAAATTCCCAGGCGTTCTCTTCTTAAATAATATTAAAATATATTGGTATGTTTTCATTTTTCAAAAAATATACATTTAAAATAAACAATCAATTTCTTTATCTCTATTGCGCTTCAAAATTTGAAAGTTCTTGGCCCCAGCAATCACATTCCTACAAATGTTCCTATCCTGAATTCACAATAATTTAATTTCTTTACTTGTGAGGAAGTCTAAATATAAATACATAAATATAATGAAGGAAGTAAAATCGAATGAACCATCTTTTTCGTGTTATAGTCAAAATAATAAAACATTGAATATGTTTAGTATTTCATTAATTCTTTAAGTATTTATTTTATATTAAAGCCATTATTTTTTATGAAAATTAAATTTAAGCTTGATATACATTTATTATTAAAGTTTTTATTTTTGATTCGTGTTTTTTTTTATTGTTAAAATTTACAATTCAAAAAATTATTTTAACTTCATAAACTATAAAAAAAAAGTGGCCAATATTTTCAAAAATTATATTTCTTAATAGACCATACATGCATTTTTATTTAATTTAATGTTTAATAAATTTCAATAGTAGAAGCCTACGTATTTCATGAACATTGGAGAGAATAATTCAGACTTTAAAATCTAACAAATTTACTTTTTTGTTTTTTTTAACTAATTTCCTTTTATATTATCATTAATATTTCATCAAATTAGGTATATCAAAGTATACAATATTATTTGAAATTTCAATATGTACATATCTATATCTACATATTGTAGTTTGGAATAAAAAATAAATTATTTGACTCTAATTGAAGAGTAAAGTTTTGTAAGAAGATCGAAAATCTATATGTGAGACAATTGAAATTGAAATTTGAAGAACAATTTGAAAAATAATTTCAGTATGTAAATATTTGAATAGTTGAAGAAATGTGTTATAAAAAAATTAAATTGGTGTTTGTTTATACAATACAATACCCTTGTGTGTGTGTGTGTGTGTAATTTTCGTTTTTGATTGTACAATTGTCCCTTTCTCTTTTGATTTAAATGCTGAATAGAAATTAACATTATCAAAAAAAAAAAAAAACAAAAAAAAAAACAAAATGTGAAAACACAATTATAGATAATACAGCTTTCAAACTTAGCATTTACGTTTTATTAGAGGTATTATATAACTATAGAAAAATCTATATTTGCAATAGTCTAGATATATTATTTATTTTGCAATTGAAAATTTGTAAGTAAATATATATCAGGGAATTTTTATTTTTATTTTTTTTTTTTAATTTTAAATTTAATATTATTTTATAATTGAAATTAATACGAGTGCATTTACTTATATACTTATTAACGTAACGTATACGTAAATTAAAATTAAAATAATAAAAATTAAGTCCACTATTCAATTTAGATTTTAAATATTTAATATACCTAAGTGAAATATTGAGATTATGAAATATTTACAAAGTTTTGACCTTCAATTACATTTTATATGTTACTTACTCAATTTTAAATAAAATGACCTTAGATTCTCTACACATTTTAATAAAAATTAAAATAATAATTTATTGATTAACTATTTCACTGATTTGCTTTTTATATTAAATTAATGTTTTAGTAGAGACAAAAAAAAAATTATTTAATTTGATAATGTGATATAATCTATACAAAAAATTAGTTTTACTTTTTCTATGCCTATGGTTATATATATAAGATGGAGATTAGGATTTTAAATGAAATAACCAAATTGATGTACCTAAATACAAGCAAATTTTATTAATTAAAATAAGATAAAAAAATACAATTTTAAGAGTGATTTGCTTAACTAAATACAAGCAAATCGATTTTTATAGTTATTTGTTTCAAAGATTTATATTAGAATGAATTTTCTACGAAAAGAAAAATTTATATCATATTATAATAACATAAAAAAATTTCAGTCAGGCAACTTAAAATATACAAGAAAATTAAATAACGAACTAATTAAATAACTCAAATTATACAAATGTTATTTAAATATATATGTAAATTATATATATATCCTTAATAGTGTTAAAGTATGTTTGGCTGAATGAACGTTAGAGGCGCTGGATTAACTTTAAAATTTAAATTAATTAGTTTGTTTATTTTTATTGTTAATTATTTGTTTTATCGTTCTTGATATAATGTTTTAAAATAACTTGTAATTTAATTTATTCTTTTAGGTATTGTATTTCTATATTTCTATCTTATTATTTATGTATTTATTTTTAATATTTGTTTGTATATTCTTTTAGAATTAAATAAAATCTTGTAATTCAAATACCGACTTACATATATATATATATATATCTTTATATTTACTAATATTAAATTAATAATATATAATTATTATAATTTCGATGTTGTATGAATGATAAAAAAAGCAAAAAAGATTATTATAGTACTTAAATATTCAAGACAGAAAGAGAGAGAGAGAGTGAGAGAGATTGAAATGATTCTAATTGTGCAGATCAGCTGGAAAGTTGTCCTTGGCGATTAGTACGAATAATAAATCCGGGTTCTCATTTAAGGGAATATTCTATTCATGTAATACGAACTCTACAATTACGTTTTAAACGTTTAGAATTTAAAAAGGCGCGAATGTATTAAGAGAGATAAGGGAGAATATCTATATCTATATCTATCTATCTATCTATATAATTGTTATTAATTGAAATGACGTATTATATGTAGGTCTCTGATTTGTTATCACCTTTAAAATTAACTCTCCTCTTCCCCTTCTAATAACTCTCATCCCTCCATTAAATTGAAAATTTAAATAAGCTGGAGTGTCTCCACTCGGCTATCTCGCAAATTTGAATTGGATTAATTAACATATATTATATTTAAATTAAATTTAATTAATTAAATTATAAATTAAAATTAATCAATAATATTTATTAAATCAGCGCATGTTGCTCTTTGTTGATGGCACCACGTCACGTGTTGGCGCGTGATTTGGAGTGTTAAAAAATTAATTCCGGTACTTTCAGTGATTCAATCAAGCTGAAATTCTATATATAGCAGTTTTATACAATTTCTAACCATGTGAAAAACTATCAAACATATATCTTTATTTTTACGGTCACTTTAGAGGAAAAAAATCAAAACGTTGTAGGTAATGACCGTCTTCCGGTTGAGCTACATTTCTCAAAAGTTGATAGAAAACTACGAATTTTGTATAATTCCCGTATACCAAATTTCATTATTCTAGCTCAAACCGTTTTTGCATAATCTTGTCTACATATACACACATATATATATATATATATATATACAGACATTTTTCTCAACCTTAGTGAAAATGATTCATGAACCTTCAAAACGTATAAAAACATCAAAATTTTCGTGATCGCAATACTATTATATCTGACGAGATAGTAAATACAGATATAAATCATTTAATATGAAAACAAACAAAAAAATAATAGAAAAAAATAGTAATAATAATAATAATAATAATAATTTGCTGACCTTATACTTAAATATAATTGGACTTGAAATAAAAAAAAATCATAATAAGTGCCATTGACATTTATTAAATTTTTCAAGGACATACAACTTACATTTTAATCATTTTTTTTTCTTTAAATTTCTTGATTTAAATTTTGAAAATTAACCTAAACCTAATTTATACTAATATTCTATTAATAGATTCAGTTTATTTCAATTTGTGCTGTCTGCGATCATTAGAATTTCTTAGGAGTCTGTGATGTATTGGTAAATTAATAGTAAGTGAACGCATTGTGTTAGTAAAAAAAAGTCCTATTTTCAGCAAACTATTTTTTTCCATATAAGTTTTTATTTTTTCTTATTCTTACTATACAAAATATTAACAAAAACAAAAAAAAAGAAATTCTAACAGTAGATTTAAGTGGGAGTTGTCGGGACATGAAATAGTACTAGAACGCGTTCCGGTTCTGGGAAAAAGGTAAGGGAACGTCGCGTTCCCCCGCGTTCACCTTCCAATACACCACTGGTTACAGTAAAAAAAAAAACAAAAATTAAATACCTAAGTATAATGATAAATTGCTTATTTCATTATGAATATTAAATGATAACTGAAAAAAAATTTTACGGGACTTGATAACGACTGCAGAATAAGCAGTCGAAACGTTGTACGTTTATTTAATTGAATAAATATGTGATCTTTTAATAAAAATCCAATTTATAAATTATATGGTAGAATAATTTATTATAATATTAGATCGTTGTTAATTGTATTTTTCTTTTCTTGATGAAAATTTCCAATAATATAATCTAATGATTGATAAATTTAGTCTTTTAGATTGACTTTAAAATAAACTTTTGTAAATTTTATATAAAAATAAAAATTAAACTTTTATTTTTCCAAAAATTTAAAATATTTTTTTTTTTGTATAAGTAAAAAAATATTTAATTTAGATGATGAATTAATGATTTTCATTCATTTTATAAATTTTATTCTAAATGTATTAAATAAAAGTTTTAAACCACACATACACACACTCACAAAATGTTTTTTGTTTTTTATATACTCACAGTATATAGATATATACAATATGTGAGAATAAAATGAATTCTTACAATTCAAGGCTAAATGATCTCATAATTGTATATGGAATAAGTATCTACAATTCTTCTTGAATGTATTTCTTTTTTTAATAAGAGATTGAATTTTTTTAAGAATAAAAAATTTTATGGAATAAAAAGTATTTCTTAATTAACATTTACAAAAATAAATAATAATAATTTTTATTTAAATAATTGTATTATTTTTTTTTTTTTTGATATTCAATTTTGCTCTTAACTATTAACTATTAACTCCCTAAATTTACTTATTTTATAAAAATATGTGTTGTCAATAATCATTGGTATCTTTATACAGAAATATCAAGTACACATGTACACATGTATATCACAATTATTATAAAAATACAATTGCTTAATACTTATTCACAATTATTTTAAACATTTTATATCATTATCTTTCAATTATTAATGAAATGAAAATATAGTGACATATTTGTTAATTTATATTATTTTAAACTTATAAAAACATTATTATTTAATTATATATATATATATATAGTACATCTACATATAATTATAATATAATATGTATAATTTAAAAAAGAAAATATGGAGAATATCTTATAATAATTATTTATTTATTATAAAATATTTATTAATTTTAATTTAATAATATTTATTTAGGAAATTAAATTTAGTAAAATGAATAATTTATTATATTAAAATCACTTTATTTATTTATTAATTGATTATAATAAGAAACTTTTATTATTCATACACTTTATTAATACTACTATTAGTAGTAATTTATATATAGTTCACCTATACTTATGTTTTCTCAATTGGAATCATTTAGATAGAAACATTAAGGAGAATTTTATTAAAAAAAAAAAAATTAAATTTATCGTTGCAGGTTAAAACTACTACAAATTCTAAAATAACATTATTTTTTTTAATATGCCATATTTTTTTTATCGTAAAAATAAAAGATAGAACTTATTTCGTCATTTATTGATAATTATTTTATCTATTGCACATTACGTCTTTGGAGGAATCATTTTTCCCCTTCATTATTAATTAATTAAAAAAGAAGAAATTTCAATTTCAAGTGGGCAATTGAAAATTAAGTGAATAATGAAGGGCTCATAAAAAACAATTAATGAAGTACATTTGCTAAGTTCCCTGTGATCCTGTCATTTCAAGGACTTTTTTTTTTTTTTTTTTTTTTTAATGGGATCTTAACGACTATGTAAAAAATAAAATTGGAAATAATATTCAATCTACATCATCTTTTAATTAAATTATGTAAAATTATGTTATATAATAATAATAAAAGTTGGAAATTTATTTATTCAAAAAAATACTTATAGTTATAAATTATTTTAATATATCTTATAGATATAATATATAATAAATATTTTGATAATATAATGTTATAATATAAAAATTTGCTCTACCTACTAATACCTATTACTCATTATATGATAAATTTATTATTATTGTTATTATTATTATTAGGTATAATAAAATATTAAATAAAAATATTTTTTTCATTATCAACTTATTATAAACTTTTTTTTAAATTATTTAGTTTATAAAAATTTATATTTAAAAAAACAAAATATGAATTTATACGAATATTTTTTTTTTTAAAGAAATTATTCTTTCAATTTAGACAATTAAGAGAACTTATATTATTTTAGTCATAGAGGGATTATTTGTGCTGCTATCTATTGAACAAATATAAAACTATAATATCACAATAAAAGTAACAACAACAAATATTATTGTTAACCCTTATAAACATGGCTGTCAATGTTAATGTTTTTGTACCTTTTTATAAATATATACCCCCCCCCCTCCTCCTCCTCCTCCTCTCAACCTTCTCGTGATGTTCAACAACTGATAAGGCCGAATGAAATTTAAATGACCATAAATTAAAAATAAAGAAAAAATATTTAAAGAGATTCAATTTATATAGTATAGGACTAATGTAAGAGAGGATAGAAAATAGAAGGGAGAAATAAAGAGAGAGAGAGAGAGTTTAATTAACTTTTTACTATATTATAAATTTAATTTGTGCTTATCAAATATTTATAAATATATATATTAAAAGTGTAATTTTTAAATTTCAAGATCCTTTTGTGTTCATTTTGCGATGAATATATATATATTATATTATAATATCTAAAAGTTTTATCTCCGTTGATGTTGGTGACCCACTTTATTTGTTTTCATCATGATATAGTATAGAGTTGATAAAAATCAAAAATTTAGATTACTATTTGTAAAAGGAAAATATATCCATTCACCCATAAATGAATTTCTATTAAGATTTATTATTTAATTTCAATATCTCACACAATATACATTAAAATTTTCAAATTTAATAGAAGAAGAACACATGCACTATAATTTAAAAGTATAATAATTAATAATATTTTAAATAATATGTGGTAGCTTGGTTTTTCAAATATTAATAATTTAAATTATTATATAATTTATTTACTTTTCTTATATTTATTTATTATTTATTAAAAAACTAATCATTTCTATTAGTGATAAGTCAGTAGGCATAAAGTTATGTTAATTGATGTTTATTCATTTGTTAAATAGTATCATAATAAATGAAAAGTGATATGGAAGTTAGGAAAGAAAGTGAAAGAACTTGCAATTATTTTTATTTTATTTTTTTCTTTATTTTACAAATAATATTATAAATTTACTTATTTTTGGTTTAAATGAATTTTTATCTTGAAATAGTAGATAGAATTTCGGACATTGGAGGAGGAACTCTTTTAAGGTTCTTTCAATTTCCCTTTGCTGTCAGTTCAACTGCCAATCTTAAAAGTCCAAGTCGTTAATCTATTTATATGAACCTCACTTAAAACTCAACTCATTGGCTTCAAATAGATTTTCTCCCTCTCTCCGCATCCTCACACTCTTTTTAAACCACTCTGTTTTTCAGTTTCAAATGAAATGATTGAAATAAAATGTTGAGAGAAGAATGAATGTGTGATCATGTTTCTAACATCTCTCTTTCTCTCTTACACTACACACACACACACACAGACACACACATATACTCAAATTTATACTTAATCAATAAATATGACAAAATAAAATATTTCTAATATTATTCTTAAATTAATTAAATTAGTAGAGAGGTTGAAAAGAGTTTGAATAACAAAAAATATTATCCATTTCATCAACGATTCTTTATGTATGACAGATAAATGAGTAATTATTAATTTAACCTTTCAATTGTGATATTAAAAGTCAATATCATTTTTTTTTTTATCATTTTGATTCTAAGAGAAAACAAATATAAATTTTGAATAATTTTTAAATATTTCAATTTTAATAATAAATACATAGAATATATGTTATATATATGCGAATTATTCCATCATATAATTATTATTATATACTTACATTATTTCTTCTATATCATAGAAAAAATTTGAAAATATAGTTACTTACTAAAGTAAACTTTAGTTCTTCAATGAAATGAATACTAATTAAAATTTGACCACAAAGTAGAATATGTTAATATAAATGAAGGTAACAATAATTAAAGCAACGTTATTATAAAATTGTATATTTAGTTTAAAAATCTATACTTATTGCAATTAAATTTATTATTCTATAATTCTATCTATATCATAGATCTAGATAGTTTAATATCATGATTATTAATTTAGTTTATTTATTTATTTATTTATTATTTCAATGATTTATTAGGTAAAATATTTTCAAATGAACATAGAAATTATTTTTAAAGATATTTCAAAACAACAAGTTTTATGAGATAAAAAAATTTATTTTTTTTGGAGGGAATTTTTTGAGATTTTTTTATAATACATATGAGATTGAAAATTTCATTTTATTATTAATATCAGGAATTCTGTGTGATCAAAAGTCGATGTTGAGATTTTGGGTTGAGGAATCCTTGGCACGACGGGCTGTCGTCAGGAGCAGACATGTGTCAGTGATAGTGTTAGTGTCAAAGATTCTTCGGAGCTTGGGAACACACTAATTCCAAAATCTTTCACCCATTCAACCCAAAATCCCACATCGATTCTTTGTCACACAGACTTTGATTCAAAATTCCTGATATTAAGAATAAAATTAAATTTTCAATCTCGTATGTATTATAGTTACCATAAACATACAGTAGATCTAAAAATATTTCTATAATTAAAGTAATACCTATTTAGATATTATAAAATTATTATTATTATTATTATTATTATTATAACAATAGTATAATTTAAAAATATTATTTATATATATATATATATATATGTCATAAAAAGTATAAATATATTGAAATGATTATTTATTATTAAAAGTTTATTAGAGTTTTAAAAAATATTTAATATTATAAACTATTATAAAAAGCTTCACAATAAATAAAAATAATAATAAAAGGAAAATAGTAAATATAGAAAAACCACTTATAACATAAATAAATAAAAATAGAAGAAAAAAAAAAAATTGTAATCCTTTCAATCAAGTCAACTAATGGATAGTCTCTCCCATCAGAATTAGAATTCAACATTTCTTCTTTCTACAAATCATTAATTTACACCTACGATTATTTATCTCTTAATGTTGATTAAATTTTTCTAGCTGTCTCTCTCTCTTGAATACAAAAATTTAATTTTAATGCATTTTTCTTACATTACCTTGTGCTTCAATCGATCATATGCATTTATTATAAAGTTATTATTAATAGATAACTAATGTTGGGCCCCTATAAATGTATATACATATAATAAATAGATATTTAATGAAACATTGAACTTTTACAAATATACTGATAACATATTACTAAATATACTATTATGGTACTATATTAATTGTTATTTGAAATATTATAAAACTTTATCTTGAAGATTTCTAAAATAATAGAAATATAACCCAATATAAAGTAATTTTTGTTTACTATAATTATTTAAATTGAACAAAACCTATGCACACTAAAACTCTAACTATAGATATATATATTGTTTCAATTCCTACCCTCTCCATATTTAAATATGTCCACATTTTTCCACTTTAAATATATATTATTTAATCTTTCTTTTTCTTTTTTTTTTCTTTTTTTTTATTATAACGTTTTTCTTAACTTCACTTGACATCAGAATTTTGATTACGATTTGACAGTTCTCTACATAGTCACTAAATATCGTGACAAATGACCTTAATATTATATACAATTATATATCTATTTTATTATTATATTAAATTTTAAGGATAGGTGGTGGAGTTTATAATGATTGATTAATAAATAATTAAAAAATAACATTTTATATAACGGAATACACAACTTTATTTTTATAACGTTTTTCTCAACTTCACTTGGCGTCTGTCTGTCTGTTCGCTCTTTTGACAAATTGAAATCGATTTTTCATCATCTTAATATTGAGATAGACTTTTGAAAATTTTTTATAGATATTTCAACCGATCCCTAGAAGATATAGAAGAAATATAATTGAATTATAATTAATTAATTGTAATTAATTACTTTTAGTAACTAACTCCTTTGGTATTGCTCCGATTAATTTTTTTTTTCAACGGATTCTGAAACATAAATATTGATTTCAGGATAGATTTTCATTTTGAACGTATTTAAAAATTTTTATAGCATTAAAATTAACGTTTTTCGTTGAATATGAAGCAATGCATCCAGAAACTTTGTCAGGCTTATAGAGAAGTTATATTATTCTTTTTAGTCTATTGGAAAAACGTTATTTTATAAAATTTTTTTATATTTATATTTTTTCAAATATTAGTTCATTAATTAATTAATTTTATATGCGAAAAAAATAATTTCACAATATTTTTAGGAGTTTTAAGTAAAAATTGATTTTAAATTTTGTTTTCCTTTAAAATATGTTGAAGAATAAACGAGATGAAAAAATAAATTATCTACATATTTCCTTTTTATTAGTTGTAATAAAAAAAAGATTATAATCTTTTGTCGATAACTTTTAATTTCTTTTTCTTATAAAAAAAATGTTGATACCTACTAATAAGATATTAGGAAATATTTTTATTAAATTAACTTGAAGTGAAAAGTCAATAAATAATCTAATAATGAAATTATACTCTTTTAAAAAGTAGATGACTTTTATAATATGATCATATAAGTATAAGGATTTTAATTATATTAGTATATTTAATTAGTAGGAATGATAGAATGTAATAAAAATTCTGTTTTTTGTTTAATTTTTCATTTTTATAGAAATATTTATGAATTAATTATGTAATTTAATATATGTATTAAATTTTAATATATAATCCATAGGTAAATATAAATCCATAAGAACTTACTTTTATTGAAAATTTTTCAAATTAAACTTGACTATATGATTAAAGTATTTATATATTATATATTTATTTTAAATATTTTTATATACATTAATATAAATTATTTTATATTATTAATATTACCTTTAAATTATTATACAAAAAAAAAACCTCTGACTTTTGTATGTCCTACGCAAGGACAACGCCTATCAAGCCGGTTATATCAATGAGGTGTCCTATGATCAGTAGAACGGGTCCTCTCAACCTTTCTTGATTTTCTTGATCGGAGGTGCTACTTTTTATCAAGTAGCTATTCCCCAATGTTGTTCCTGGAGGCTGGGTTGACTCCGTCCCATAGACCCCAGCTAGGGAAATTCCCTTGCCAGGCCCGGGACTTGAACCTGGGACCATATGAATGTGAGGCAGGTTCGCTACCCGCACACCCAATGGCGCCTTCATTAAATTATTATATATTTTATTTTATAATTTTTTTTTTTTTTTTAAATTGAATTTTTAAAATGTTACATACATTTACAATAAAGTTCTGATTTATTAAATTAACATTATAAATTCATTTTTATAGATACCATATCTTACCGCTCCTTCATTCAACTCACCTCACCCTTTTATTAAAATAAATAAAAAAAAATTAACTGATTATTTTATAATATTACTACGAAAATGTAATAAATGTGTTAAAATAAAATAATAACAAAATCAAATGTACATTCTTTTCTATTTCAACCAGAACGGAAATACGATATTCATGTTATTTAACATTTGTACATCAATGCACCTTGAATCACTCATAGAAAACACTGATATAACATATAACATGCATTTTATACATAATGCCTTCAAAAAAATTACAAAATGGATTGTTAAAGGTAGAGGAGGATTAGAATGCCAGAGGATGTCCATAAAATAAAATGGTCTCCGGTTCACAGACTTTCAGGAACGAAGGGTCACCAAGAGTTAGTATAAGTCTCTTGTCAATAAAGGAAGGGAATTTTCGTATGTATTTATTTTTTTCATTTGCGTTCTATAAAACATCAAGTCAAATTTTTGTAATAATAAAGATTTTGTTAAATTATTTCTATTATGCAATGAAATTGAGAGTTTAAATAATATTTTATTAATTTTCTTATTAATCAACTTGTATTTTATTATGTAACA
Source organism: Labia minor (assembly GCA_963082975.1). Lineage (NCBI taxonomy): Eukaryota > Metazoa > Arthropoda > Insecta > Dermaptera > Spongiphoridae > Labia > Labia minor. The sequence goes on along the minus strand of OY720345.1, from coordinate 6,656,796 downwards.
AATTTTAAAAGAATTATGATTTTCTAAAATTTTCATATTTTCAATCAATTAAAAAACAAAAAAACAGTTAATTCTAATAGAAGTAATAGTGTTACCTGAGGAATATTTTAGTGGGGAGTATATACGTATATAATTATTATATATTTAAATTAGAGCTTTATAAAGGAATTAATAGCATAGAAATATCATAGATTCGTATTGGAAATTAATATATTATTTTATACGTTCCTTTATACAATGTATCCAATGCAAATTAAAATAAAAAATTATAATATATATGATAGTTATATTATGAAAGAGTATATTAATAAATTAAATGAGGTTACCGGGGGGAATGGCGCGGACTGCATAACGAGGAATTGCATGAGCTCAATGCATTTCCAGATATAGTTAGAATTATAAAATTTAGAGATTTGGGTGGATATTGTAGGAAGGGGCGTGAGAGAGATGAGAGAGGGTAGGGATTGGAGGGTTGTGGCTCAGAATATAGGGATACTTGGAGAAATGTGGTTGCTGCGGCCAAGAACTTTCGAATTCCGTAGAGCAGAGGTTCTTAATCTTATGTACTCTGCAGACCCCCACTTGAAAAAATTTTTTTTGACGGACCCCATTCCAACTTTAGGTACTTTACGTCATTTTATTAGTTAATTTCTGGCTTACGATCTCATAAGAACAAGGATATATGATGAATATTTCTAACAGTGATTGGTGAATAACGATTTTTTTGCATATTGTAGAACACATTTTATTAGAAATTATAATATTGAAGAAAGAAAATTCTGCTAAATATGAAGATGGAAACGGTAGCAATAGTTTTCTTGCACATTTCGTTGAATTTGGGTATTTGATCTCTGTTTCCTCACAAAGCCATGCCATCGCTTCTTTTATATTAAATAAAGTTTTATCCGACTCATCATTTTCTCATGCACCTGTACGATGGCTTTGCGGACCCCCAGGAGTCCGCGGACCACAGTTTAAGAACCTCTGCCGTAGAGCCAAAGAGATAGATCGATAGATATATTAACAAATAGAACAATTTGTAAATTATTATATTTTTTTTTTCCAACAACCACCCCTGTTATTCATTTTTTATTTTTTGACAAAACCATCTTCTCTCTCTCATACCATATACATTTTTTTAAATTATATATTCCTTGTAGTAAAATACAGATATATATAATATAATAAAAATTATCTAAAATAAACATGCAATATATTGATTACTAAATTCTATAAATCCATTTCAAAATAAGAATTAAATACAATTAATTTATAATTAATTATATATCTAGAATTTATGAATATAAATATATAAAGAAGAGTGTCGGGAAAAATGTTATCTTTATGTTGTTGGACAATCAACCGGTTGAGAAAGCCCATTGTCATGCCCGCCAAAAGCGATAATCCATGGCGATAACATTTTTCCGACGCTATACTTTCTATTCTCAGATATAAAGTGTTATTATTATCTTTCTATCAGTAAATAACAATTTTTATTAAAATTTTATTGCAATTGTACAATTGTGGGTGTAGGAGAAGGATTTTTCTCTGGTTATCCCTCTCCCCCCCCCCTTACTTTAATGACGAACTACCTTAATTTTAATGTTAATGTTATAAAATATTTTTAATTATTTTCAAAATGAAAATCTATCCTGAAATCATTATTTATGCTTCAGATGGAGGACTGTCTATTCGCTAATTAAATTTAATTGTTAATTATATTTAAATTATATATCTTCCCTACCTTCTAGGGACTTATTTCAATATCTACGAAAATTCACTTTCACAAGTCTAACTAAATTTAAAGTGGATAAAAAATCAATTGCAATTTTTCATTTGAGCAAACAGACAGACAGACATCAAATGAAGTTGATAAAAACGTTATTAGAAAGGGAGTACTTTTTAAGTGACCTCAGTTGATGCAATTTTATGTATATACTGTGCATGTCATTATAATATATAATAATAAAAGTTTATATATATAATTATTATTTCTATTTATGATGATCGAAGATGAGAATTTGACAGTTAGTAATTAGAAAGTTTTTTTTTTTTCTCTAAATTTTCAAACAATTTCATTCTATAATATTATTAAAGAGAGATTATGCACTTAAAGATATTCAATTTGAGTATCAAAAAGAAATGTCCCTTATGAAAGGAAAAAATTGTGATTTTTTATTTTTCTTATAAAAGTCAGTAAAAGATCTCCTTTATTGCACAGTTAAATTTAATTCTAATTTGCTTTTAGATAATTATATATATATATTAAGGTGACCTTTAGGGAGGACAGTCCTTCTTTTGCTTCTTTTGTAAGTTTCCTCCTAACTGTCCTCCTTTTTGAAATATTTAGGACATTTCGAACTTTTTTCAAAATTTTTTCAATTTGTCTCTAAAAAAAGGTCTTTCTGGACTAAGTAAATTTTATTTTATTTATTTTATTTTTTTTTTATTTGTTAATTGTTTATTTATTATGAATTTCATAATTATTTTAATATATTATTACCTAAGTATAATATTAATTTAAAGTCATGACACTACAAAAATGTATTTTCAATATGGCTCTAAAAAAAAGGTAAAATATTTTTGCGATCAGGCTCTTGAACATGTTCGAATTTTTTTTCAATTTTTTCATTATGGCTCTAAGTATCATCAAGTGTTTGCCGACCCCTGTCTTAAATGATATAATATCTTTACTTTTCTTTTAGATTTTGAAAAAAATAATAATTAAGGTATTTTTATGGTAGATATCTTTGTCAGAACACAAATATCTAGATTATAACTTAATATTAACTTTATCAGAATTTATCATATTACTTCTTAATTAAAATTTAATCAAAAATAATCGTAAAAACGAAAATTTAAATAAAAATATATTTCATTTTTCTATTCGATATTGGACAAGATTATGATAGATATAAATATACTTATACGAGTATATAATTGACTTGATCTTAAATCAAATATTAAATGTTTTTAATAAATAATATAATTTTTGAAGAGTTAAGCACTTGCTTGGGTAGAGATCGGTTATTTATTTTTTTTTTAATACCACTTAATCATTTTATGATGAACTTGTATCATTTTCAAGTGAATAATCATTCAAGTACCCACTTGCTAATGGCCTTTTTTTCAAATAAAAAAAAAAAAAAAGTGAGAAACAAAATCTTCGTATAAAAAGTCAACTAAGACTTTTGACCTCGATGAGGAAAGTATCGATTTTAAAAAGTCACTATTCCAGACTCTGAAATGAATCCAAATGATTACATAGAAGCGGATCATTCCATCAGAATTACATTATAAAGGTGATTCGTTGTTATATTCGTTGTTAATTTATACATAGGATTGAAATCTTATTGGTAATTTAAGAATAATAATAGAGTTGTGTAACAAAAAAAAAAAAATTTTTCTTTTTTTTTTTACATTCTCATATATATATTACATCATCATTTCCTAAATCAAAAATAAAAACCAAAAGGAAGAAGGATTCATCATCCTTGAATAGAATCTAATCATTTTTTCTAAATCATTATTATAATTATATTTTACTTTATAAAACATTTCAAAATTGAGAATAAAAAGAAAAAAAATATTTAAAAATACACCTTCTAAAAAAAAAACCTTAATTAAAATGAAATTATATTATAGATCATTCATCTATTGTACATATTTCATATATTTCATTAAAATATTTGTTATTTTATATCCTTGTGGTTTAGGATTGATTACATATTTTATTTACAAAAGGGTTAACTGATCATATTACAAAGAATAATCTTTGTTTGTTTAATTATTTATTATTATTAAATTACTTTGATGTTTATTGATTTGTTTTTTTTTTCTCTCTCAACTTTACTTGGCGTCTGTCTGTCTGTCCCGGTGTCTGTTCGCTCTTTTGACAAATTGAAATCGACTTTTAATCAACTTTAAACTTATTATATTATTATTTCTATTTAAATCGATGATGATTAGTATTAATATTATTTAAGTAAAGAAATAGTAAAGTTTCGATAAGTTAAATTTAAGTTTGATAGCAAAAAAATTATATGAATTTCTAGAACAAAAATTTAATAAATAATTTTATTTAATGTAGATATACAAATTTACAAAGCAATATATTTAGTAATAGTAGTAGGTATCTACGTAAATGTTTGTACCTAGGTATGTACATATATACCTAATTTAATGCATTATTTGATTAAAATTATAACTTTTCAATTGTATGATTTTTGTTTTTTTACTAAACATTTAATAACTTAGGAAATTCTTCATTTATTTGATTTTATATATAGAAAAAGAGATAGAAAGAAAAAAAATTTAAAGAATTTTAAGAATTAATGATATTTGTGTGAAATATTATTCTTATATATGTGTGATGTGTGTATAATAAATATAGTATAGACAAAGATTAATGATCTGCATAACTATTGTTCTAAATTTATTAATAAATAATAAAAATTTTAAAAATTTCTGAAATACTTGTGTATAAAGTTGAATTATTTTTAATAAATTGGAAAGGGATGGATTATTGTAGTAAATCCTATTTGGTTGATTCCTTCATCTTTTGTGTAATTAATCCATTAAGAAGAGAGAGTAGGAGGATGGGGCCCTCCCTGAGGGCGTGACGTAACCCTGGCTGCTGGCATTCACGCTACTCCGATCAAGTTAAACGTCGCACTTCCCTTTTCTCTCTCTCTCTCTCTCTTTCCATCATTGGTTTAGGTCACTTTGTAGCCTATTTTCGTTTCAAATAATATCCTTTCCAACAAATTTACTCTTCCCAAAGGAAATCTAACAAATTGATATATATATATATATATATATATATATCTTATTTTATCTTTAAATATAACTATACTATATACATAGATATATATATTATTTTTACTACGAATTAACTTGTGAATTTATTGTGATTAATTTACATGTATTACTTGCATTAAATATCAATATTAAAATATTTTTTATATTAATTTTAATACATAAATAAATAATATTTTTAATAGACAGATCAATTAAAGACTAGTAAATTTTATTATTAGTAATAATTAATTAATCTCAATGTTTAAGTGTTTAAAAATCACTGAAATAAAAATCATTTTTCTAAACTTTCCTTTTCGGCACCCCCACATTCCTTCAATCTTTTTCCAATTCTCACACATTTTTGCAAAATATGGTATAACAGGTATTCATGATAGTATAACATAAACTATTAATAAACCTCTGACTTTGTACGTTCTGCGCAAGGACAACGCCTATCCAGTCGGTTATATCAATGAGGTGTCCTATGATCAGTAGAACGGGTCCTCTCAACCTTTACCTTGATTTTCTTGATCGGAGGCGCTATCAAGTAGCTTTCCCAATTTTGATCCCGGAGGCTGGGTTGAATCCGTCCCATAAACCCCAGCTAGGCAAATTCCCTTGCCAGGCCCGGGACTTGAACCTGGGACCATATGAATGTGAGGCAGGTTCGCTACCCACACACCCAATGGCGCCTTCACAAATACTATTAATATTTATTTATTTAATTTTAATAGAAAATAATATAATTAAATACTTTTAGTATTACTTATACTCGTAACGAGACTATTTTTTGTCTAGTTTTTATTTTAATATTGAAATATTTTTTTTTTATTTTTTCACCTATTTAATTTTTGTTTCTGTGTGTTATAGTTTCGATGTGGAAAATGGAGCGAGCCCAGGCCGAAGCCCTTTGGATGCGGGGGGCACAAGTCCATCAGCTGGACTCGTGTTACAGAATATGCCCCAACGCCGAGAATCCTTCTTATACCGAAGCGATTCCGATTTCGAAATGTCCCCAAAATCAATGTCAAGAAATTCGTCCATCGCCAGCGAAAGGTTAGTTTTAATGTATATTATTAATTTTTTTTTTTTTTTTTTTTAATTTTTTTAATTTTATATATACGATCGTATTATATATTATTTACGGTATACATTTAACCGGTTCTCTTTTAAACACATATTATATTTCCAAATGTGCACTAAACGTTGAATTTATTTAGATAGTACAGTAGTATAATAATAATAATAATTAATAATGTCAGAAGCTATTATTCTATTATATTAAATGTTAACGCCTGAAACTGCTCTCTATAATACAGAGCATCAATGTGGGTGGCCTATCTTTTCATATCAATCTTAAATGAACGCTTATTTCTCTCTTACGTATTGAACTTTTAGTTGTGTTTTTTTCTATTTATCTCTATATTTAACCGTAAAAATATATATATATATATAATTATCATATTAATAGTATTTATTTAAATATATTCATATTTATATAGTATTGTGTGTATTATTGTATATATAATAATAATAATAATAAAATGATAAAAATATTACATTCTTATTTATTAACGATTAAATAAATTCTGGGCATTAACATAATAAAATAAATAAATAAATATATAACATATATCTCTATTTGCATGTTTTTATTTATTTAAATACTTTATATTACATTTCATAAATTTTTAAATGTTTAGGGTTTAGGTAGTAAGTAATAAATACAATTTAGAGACTTGAAGATACATATATATATAGTAATATTTTATGATATTTTATTATTTTTTTTTAAAAAAATAAATTATTAATATATTTAAATATTTTTTTTTATTTATTATATTTTTCTTAAAAAAATTACATAAGTTTGTTAAGTAGGTATTTGTATTGAATTTAACTGTTAGCATTTGCTTTCTTTTTTAAAACGAATGGTTTTTATGACAAAAAATATATAAAATATTAGTTAGAGTAGGTACTTATACCTTATATATGTATATATATATATATATATATATATATATATATATATATGCATATAATAACAAACTTCATTTAAACTCTTTCTATTTCACATTTCTTTTTTATAAGAGTATATTGACATAAAAATATTTAACATTAAAGAAAAATATGACTTATTTATAATTGGGCACTTTAAATTCATTCAAAAGAAGCAATTATAGATCTCATTTCTTTTTTATTTATTTATTTATTTATTTATTTATTAAAAGTATTTATTTATTATTATTATATTTATAGTTTTTATTTTTATTTTAATCACCTATACCACCTTTCAAATGGTGGTAGTTGTTGTTGTTCTTGTTGTAATTGTTATTGTTGTTGTTGTTGTTGGTTGTACTCCTTTCTTTGTCCCTTCATGCCACTCTCTTTGTCTTTTTTTTACAGATACAAAGAAACTGAGTCGATTGTCGACAGATCGTACGTAATTCTCTTTGCACTCTGTTTTTGTAAATGAATAATTTTATTAAAATTCAAGCTTCTCTATGCATGGATAAAAAAAGTTTTATTTTTTCTTCTTAATTTATTAATTTCAATAAAACTTTTTCTCTATCTTTATGTGTTTGTTGATACTAGCATCTTTACTAATAAATAAATAATCTTCTAGAGTACATACTAAAAAAAAACAAAAAAAATAGAACTTTACCGTAAGAAGTTATAAAAAAGAAAACTATATATATTTTTATTAAAATTAAAAATAATTAAAAACTAATATATGTGTGTTTGAATAAAAATTTGATAGGTTTTATTACATAGTTAATTTAATATATTTAATAACTTTATAATCAAAATGTATTCCTAATAATATACAACATTTGAATTTACACAACTTAAATTACAGTTATATTTATAATTTTGAAAATATAATCCATGTACATATAAATAAATTAAAAAATCTAGTAAACTCTCGATTTTTCGAATTTTCTTTCAAATTCTAAAGTAATAAAAATAAATACAAATAATTGAGAAAATAAGGAAAATATTAAAAGTACTATCTATATTGGATAATATTAACAGTGGTGTATTGGGAGGGGAACGCTGGGGAACGACGTTCCCTTACCTTTTTTCAATTGTCCATATAATAATTTATTAGATTTAGATACGATTCGATTATAAAAAGGATAAAAAAAAAAATAAATAAATATACAGAATAATTAAAATTATAATACCTTTTAATTTCTAAGTAAATTTCAAAATTTTATTCGCCTATTTTAATTATAAAGTTTTAAATTTTTATATTAACTACATCAGGGATGTCAAACTCGCGGCCAATATATCCAGTGGTGTTTTGGGAGGGGAACGCGGGGGAACGATGTTCCCTTACCTTTTTTCATAACCGGAACGAGTTCCAGTACTTTTTCATGTCCCCACAACTCCCACTTAAATCTACTGTTAGAATTTCTTTTTTGTGTTCGTTCATATTTTGCTTAGTAAGAATAAGAAAAAATAAAAACTTAAGATGGAAAATAATGGTTTGCTGAAAATAGGACTTTTTTTTGCTCCCACTATGCGTTCCCTTACTTTTTATTTTACCAATACATCACTGAATATTAATATAAAATTTTAACAATTTTTCATTAATAATAAAATAACTTGCTAAAAATATTTGAATTTTTTAATGTTTCCATCAAAATTTAAAAAAAAAAAATTGATATTATAATAGTTGTTAATTTCATTTTCAGATCAATAAATTATTAGGTATGTAATTATTTACAAAACGGGAATATTAATAATTGTTTTATGTATTTAGTCTAAAGAATGAATTATTCACTTATTCACTAATTTTCGGGGTTTTTTTTTCAATTCGCTTTGAATATATGAAAATTAAAAAATGAATTTCTATATCCAAACCAAACTGAAAAAAAACTGAAAATTAGTGAATAAGTGAATAATTCATTCTTTAGACTAAATACATAAAACAATTATTAATAAGGCTATCAAATTGAATGTTAATGGGCTAATTATATGCAAATTTTAATAAGGTTTATCTCGTAAACTTGAAGAGACCCGGAAAAATTTTATAAAAAAGTTTCTTTGAAATTAAACTGGGAATTCACAGGTAAAATTTCATCTAAATCCGCGGAATTTCCGTTTTGTAAATAATTATCATTTTTTATTATAATAGTTAGTTATAAGATATTTTATGTGTATATTTTATATTTACCATAATATTAAGATAGATAAATACCTATCGATATCTATAATAGGTATGTAAAGATCATCACAAACCACATACATATTCATTCTAAACCTAAATTTCTTACGGTAAAGTAAAAAAACATTTTTAATTTTTAAATAAAATTAGTAAAAATTAATTAGTTTAGTTACAAAAACATAAATTAACATCTCACTAAATTGTTTTGTTTTTTTTTAATTCTTTTTACTAATTTTTAATTTATTGATATAATTAAATCAAAAAATAAATATATAAAAAATCTCACTCTTTTTCTCTCTCTCTCTCTCTCTTATATATAATATATATTTAAATGAAATTGTATACAAATATTTAATTGAAAAAAATAAACAAACTTGTAATTTGTTTATAGAAAAAAAAAAATACATTTATGAAAAAATCACGATGAAAAATATGAGGTATTTATCACTATTTTCTCTTTCAACGTCTTTATTATTATTTTAATTACTATTTATGTGTTATTGATTAAAATTTATTAAAATTATTTTGTGACTAATCTCTTTTGGAAATAAAAAACAAAAACATCAAATGATATTAAACAAAGTTATTTCTGAATTAATTTCACGTTTAATTATAGAATTTGAATCTTGAGATTTCTTCGAAGTTTCGGTACACAGTAAGTCGAAAATCTTCCACCCATTCAACCCAAATTTCCAACATCGACTCTTGGCCCCAAAGACAACGATCCAAAATTCCTCAATAAATGCTCTTGAAAATGGTGCCAAAATGGACGCCGAAACGTCGACACCGGGGGGGAGGGGGACACTCAAATGGGAGATTTGAAACCGAGTTTTGCTGATTCCCACTACTAGATAGTGCTGCTTTGTAAAATATCAACATGGCTGACCTGTGGTCTAATCATATGGATAGTCTGTGTCAACAAAATTGTTTTTATATATGTATACTAGCGAGATCATCACAAATGTTGTAAATAGTATTTTGTGATTTTAATTTATTTTTAAAAAGAAATTAATTAAATATATATTGATTTACTTGTTTCATCTAGATCAGTGTTTCTCAACCTTTTTGGACCAAACGCCCCCTTTGTAAGACCCGCTTCTTAATTCGCCCCCCTATAAATTTTTACATATAAAAATTGCATGATAATCCCTAATATAAGGTAGGTACATTAGGTGATGATTAGAGCCATATTGAAAAATCGAGTTTCAGAACCTGATTGCAAAATCATCTGACCTTTTTTTAGAACCATATTGAAAAAAATTGAAAAAAAGAGGAAAATCATCTAACTTTTTTTAGAGTTGAAAATGATTTCGCCCCCAAAAAATAACGTATCGCCCCCCAAAATCGTATAGTCAAATAATCGCCCCCCATTCTCATTTATCCTTTAAATTAATTTTTCCCAATATATATGATTAATAGATTTTTTGAAAGAAATTATTAAGAGATTAATAAATAAGACTAAATCAGACTAAAAGCCCGATGGTAAATTTGCAAAATTCATCGTATTTAATGATACTGAATACAATGAAGATGTAACAGAATTATTAAGGAAAAGTAATTGAATAATTAATCAACCAAATATCAGAAAAATAATTTTTTTCTTTTTTCTTTTTATTTTTTTGCTTTTCTATAATTAAATTTGTTATCTTCTAAGTTAATTTTAATAGATATTTTCGTTTCATATTACACAAATACAAAAAAAAAAATAAAAATAAACATTATTTCAAACTAATTGAAGAGATATTTGTAAATGTATACTTATTTAAAGAGAGATAACCAATTTAATTTATTTAAATAAACTAAAATTTCTTACAAAAACAATTTCTTTAATTTATATTCATCTTCAATTTATTGATATTCCATTCATTGGTAAATAAATTCACTCATTAGTGAGAAATTTGTTATCAACATTCCTTTCTTATATGTACTTATTAGTAAGCTTTTCAATGATATCAACTATGGTCCAAACAAATTCATTTTATTTTTTTTTTCTCTCACATTCAAATACAAAACACACTATAATAAATTATTAAGGTATACATAGATACTTATATTTTCCCACATTTATTATAGGTACTATATATGGTATAACTATGTTGAAAATGTATTTTCTAGTATTTATAAAACAAACAAAACATTAACACTATATATTTTTAGTTGATTTTAATTGAATCACAATTTTATTTTAATTAATTTATCCATGATCAAAATATATTACATCAGAAGGTTTAGTTAATGATCATTTATTTATTAACAAGAAAACAAACAAATCAATATTAAGAATTTACAACAAAGATTGTTTATAGGGGACATAGAGAACAAAATTTGTTGCCTATCTGACGTCACAGCCGCCATTTTGGATGTAACAAAACATTAGATTTCCCATTGTGTTTAATGTTAATATATCATCAAATTTCGGGCCTTTTTTGTTGAAAATTATGTGAGCAAAAATTTCCCTATGAAGAAGAAACTCTTTAAATTTTATTTTATTTGAACTGCAGGCCGTTTTGATATGCATATATGTATAAAAAAATTAAATGTTGCGGCAATCATTCTCTTCATTTTGCTGATGATTAGTCAATTAAAAAAAGAAATGAACATTAGTTTAATGGAAAAGTGATTACAAAAAATAAAATATAAACAAAAAATATCCAGTGCTTACACGTAGAGCCGGCCTTCTTCACCTAGCTGTCTTTTACTTTTATTTCCACGTCGGTTCGTGCATCCATATGCAGAACATGCCATGATAATTATTTTTAAAAACTAAAATAAATAATAACTATTTATAACCTGTCTATAACCTAAACCCAGGTGTACCCATTTAGAATCTAATAAAAAATAATTTCATATTAAACACAAATTAAATTATTAAAAACTATTTATAATCATTAAATATATTAACTAAACTATTAAATAAAGAAGAAATAACTATGTCAAACTTTCAAACATACGAGAAAATTGGAAACAAAAATGTATTATATCTTATGGAAAATTGAATGTTTTGGTACATCCAAAATGGACGACAAGAATTTCTCCCTACTTTTTTGGTGCCACCTCCCACCACAAAAAACAAACGGAATGTTCACTCCATATACCTCCAAGATATTTATATAAATTGATTATAATTAAATTATATATTTATATAATTTGCTTAAAAGAGTCAAATTAATTAATTAATTTCCACGGCGATTCTGATGCTAATCACCGCCATATATTCTAAGTATATATAAATAAGAAATTAGTTAATAATTTGTATCTAAAACTAAATATAAAATATTAATTTATTTTAATATAAATAGTTTTAATTTTTAAATTTAAAAAATACAAATAAATTTTTTTTTTCTATTAAGAGTGAATGGAAAATAAATAAATAAATTTAAAAAAAAAATTATAAAAGTGGTTTAAAATAAAAATTTCAAAAATGGTATTATATACATAATCTGGTACATACATGATCTCTATTTATTCTTAAACATCGAGAGATAAAATTGTATTTCTTAGAGAAAACAAAGCAATGGATGAATTCTGGATGTGGTGAAATAATAAATAATGAAAGAATATGGTTGCCAATAATATATATTATATCTCGAGTTTCATCGTTCTATGTTCTATAAATTAATTGTTGGAGAGGATAAAATTTAGTAAATAAATTTGTAGTTTGGAGCACATCTTAATTCTACATATATATATATATATATATTACTACTATTACTATCAGATTTAATAGGGATATAATCTCGTATTCTTGTGAGATTGTTTTCTCGACGTTTCGGTACCCATTTTGGCGCCATTTTCAAGAAATTATTTAGGTGGGAATATTTTTGGGATTCTGGGTCTTAGTCTGTGTGACTAAGGGTTAATATCGGGATTTTGGGTTGTTAGGTTGGGTGGTTTTGTAATCCTGGGCAATCCTGAGACTGGCACACGTCCGCACTGGACAACAGCCCGAGGCAGAATCCCAAAAATATTCCCACCTAAATAATCTCTTGAAAATGGCGCCAAAATGGGTGCCCAAACGTCGAGAAAACAATCTCACAAAAATACGTGATTATAACCCTGATAAATCTGGTAGAAATAATAATAATAATAATAACATTCACGGAAATCTAAACCAACATATATATAATATAGGTATATATATAGGAAGTAGGAGTGGATGGTGATGGGCGGAGTGGGGGTGGGGGGTGAAAAGAGGTACCACCCCCGTTTATGTTTGTCTCCCTGTTGGTTATCCCGAGTCCATGTTCCTACTACGCATGCGCATCGTTTAGCGATATTGCCCCACGAGCCCCGGCCAGTCGCAGTCCGCGTGGCCGCCGTAGCCGCACATCTTCCTCTTTTACATTCAAAGGGCATACCTCTTCCGCACTCTTACTCTTACTTCCAAAACCCCCCACCCCACCCCCCACTCCACCCCCCCACCTCTACTCCCCATCTATTCCAACATATGTCTAAAGTGAATTCAATCATCATTAAAACGAATGTTCAAGTGATTTTTTTTTAAGGAATTTCTAATAAAAACAAAAAACAAAAAAAAGTATGGTTAATCTACTGAGCGTGAGTGACAACAGTAAATAAATATAACTTTTTTTTTGGTTTTGTTTTTATTTCTAAGAAGTGTGATTATTTTTAAACAAAACCCCTGAAAAGATATTCTTTCTTTTTCGTCGTCTCGAGCTGATTTGAATACACAACGACAGGCAAACTGACTGATATTTCTACGATTTCGATTTTGTAGACAGTTTTTTTTTATTTTAAATACAAAAATTGTATATTAATCGTATGTGTGTGTGTGTGTGTATGTGTGTGTTAGTTATATTTTGACAAATTGTCCAACTAATTTCTATTAGTTTCGTTACGCCATTATTCAATCTTCGTTAGATTCATGGCCTTGTTAGTTAATTGATGCTGGATTTTTAAATACTCTCATTTAGAATTTCATTCCCCCTCATTGAATGTCAACCGAGCAATTTCGATTAAAAATTATATTAAAATTATAATATATTATTAATCAGATATCATTTTAATAAAATCATTAGAATATTTATCCTTATTTAATTTTTTGTATTCTTTTTTTTTTAGTTTTTAGTATTCCTTTTCACTAGTAGATAGAATAGTTCAATAACTGGTTGAGAAGAGAGCCAAGGGTCTTTGACCTTCCACTACCCCTCTGGACCCTCTCCATACATGCACAAATTATAGGAAACTTAATAAATAAAAGTATCTAATTTGAATAATATAGATATATAATAATACTTTTAATAATCAACAAATCCAAAAAAAAAAAAACAAAAAAAAAATATTGAGAAACTATTTATTTAATAGCAATATAATTTCAATAATATTATTATTATTATATCAGTGCTTTCGTTATTTATTAATCGTATGCTTTAAAATAAAATTTTAGATTAGAAAAATAAATTAAAGACTATAAATGTTATTAAATTGGAATATTTTCAATTTTCAAATTTTTTGACTGGGGCATTTATCCGATTTTTATCATATTTAAAAAACACATTAAAGTAGTGGTTGTCAACTTTTTTGGACCAAAAGCCCACTTCGTAAGGCCGGCTTCATAATTCGCCCCCCCTATAAATTTTAACAGATAAAAATTACATGATAATCCCTAATATAAGGTATACTTTGTAATACTTAGAGCCATTTTAAAAAATCGCAAAATTATCTTACCTTTTTTTTTGTTTTTGTTTTAACAAGAATACTATCCTCCCTAAAAAAATAACTTATTATTACCCCCAAAATCATATAGTCAAATAATCGCCCCCTTTAAGATGTCGATCGCCCAGATTGAGAATCACTACATTAAAGGAATTGAATTAAAATGAATGAATGTAACAAAAATAAAGAAAAATTATAAAATTCTACTAATTCTACTTATATATATATAAATTCAATTGGAAAATGAGAGATAGCACACCTACTTATAGATTTTTCGTTTGATATATAATATTCTAGTATAAATAATATTTATTAGCTTTCTAAATGTAATGAAATTTAAAATTACACTAAAATTAATTTACACCTACTTTAAGAATATTGGAAATAATTTTTTTTAATTTATTTATTTTTTTCCAATCCGAATAATTATTATATGTTAATTTTTAAATAAATATACGTACATTAATAATATAGTTGAAATTCATTTAAATTTATATTAAAAATGTTTCTCAAATTTCGATTAAATTTCTATTTAAAAGAAAATAATTTTAATAATGAATGAAAATAATATGAAATATTTTTGTATTTATAAATTTAATATTTTATTTTATTTCATCAATCATTCATATTCGTAATCATAAAAAACAAAATAAAAAAATAAATAAATTAAGAAAATTTATTAATTTATTTATTTTTTTTTTATTTTCATCTCTGAGTGTGACCCTCTCTAACAGCTCAAATGAAAAGACAATATGAAAATTCCTTATTATCTAATAGAAATTTTATAAAAAAAAGTGAATCATTAAAATTCTGATATTTTTTTATTATTATATACATTTCTCAAATTTGATATTATATATTAAATAGAATTTAAAAATTAATTATTTATTTATTTGTTATTTGATATTAAAAAAAAACATGATAAATAATTGCTAGATTTAATTAAAAAATTTAATATTTAATAATTTAAGATCTAACTAATTGTTTTTTATGATTATGTCTTTTGATTTAATAAAATTTTGAATTTTTAAATATTACATTCAAATTATTATTAATTTTTTTAAATCGAAATTTAATAAATATTTTTTAAGACCATAATTACCAATAAATGAATTAAAAATGAGTTTATGATTAATATTATTAATATTAATAGAATATTCTATAATATAATAATTACAATTTATACAAATTTATTTTAAATTATTTAGAAAAAGAAAAATGTTCTATCCAGAGTTTTGCCTCTTTTTAATTAATATTAAATGAGCTAATGAGCTTATGCATATGATCAGGAATAAAAGACTGTAACTGTAACAGTTGCTTCAAAACAGGGCAACATCAATAACTACTACATATCTGGATAATACTGCATAATGCTAACAAATAAATCACTATAAATAAATTATTTTGAATCATTTTCTTCAGAATGTTTAAATTTAAATAAACATTATTAAGTGTTTATTTTTTAAAGGTTTTTTTTAAGTTTTATAAACAGTTTATAAACATAGCTTATTAAATCTTATATAGTCGTTTATTTTCTTCTACCATTAGTAGTAGTTTTCTGATAATACTTATTATATTAGAATACAGTAAATATTATTAATTATTAAAAGAATATTTAAGAGAATTGTATCATTATTAATAAATAATATATTTTTAAAAGAATTTACAAATGAAATACACAAAAAAAATAAAAATAAAAAAATAAAAATAATAAAAATAATAAGAAAAAACAAACAAAAAGAATTATTCTGATTGTATGTATGTTGGACATCAAATGTTTTAGTTTGCAACTAAAGTTTCGAAATAAATCTTAAACTTTTCGTATATCTGAATATCGTATCATCTTCATCATCACTCATTTGAGTAGGGTGGGGCCAGTTTGCTATCTCTCTATAAAATTTCATATGCTTTGCCTGTATATATGAAAAAAGTTTCTTATTATCTTAATTAGTTTTATCTTATTTGATAGTTTTATACTTTATTAGCATTATATGCCGATTTAAGTATATTAAAGATGAAGCAGGGATTTTATATTGGGCCAATCTACGAGTATATGTCGCCTGTAATAGGCAACCCACACCACCAGACATTCATGTTTGCATTATAGGAAAATCTATATATATATATATATAGGGTAAAGCATTCAGTCGTTGGCCCCCTTAAGCAACTCTTAGCAGTCTTTAATGTATATCTGGGAAAATTGCGGAACAATCTGTGTTGGTTTGCAGAACATAGATACTATATACAGTCGTTGGCCCCGAGGCAGTCATTGGCCCCCTATCACTAAAACACAAATAATAAGAGATTTTTATTTTAAAAATTGCGCTATTAACTATGGTTATGTAATCGTTTATTGTATGGTTATATAATCACTAAAGAATACCTAGGCTAATAACTATCACAGGGGGTCAATAACTATTTTTTAAGATTTTTTTTTAAAGTGCTTATTGAAAATGTCATGAGAAATTTTTTTTTTTTATTCATCAAAATACTAATAGTAGTAATAGTTCTGCAAACCTAATTTGACACAGATCGTTCCGCAATTTGTCCAGATATGAATTAAAGACCGCTAGGAATTGCTTAAGGGGGCCAACGACTGTATACTTTAGCCTATGTATCTGGGTGGCTCTACGGAACTCAAAAGTTTTTGGCCTCATTCAAGTACTCCTTTATTTTCCTCCCATCCTTCTCCTACATTGTCCACTCACCCCCTCCTTGGTCTTTCAACCGGACATTTCCCATTCGGTCTCCCCACAAATATGGTATTTAATTCTATGTCTGAAGATATGTATGATAC
This sequence comes from Labia minor, assembly GCA_963082975.1. Classification (NCBI taxonomy): domain Eukaryota; kingdom Metazoa; phylum Arthropoda; class Insecta; order Dermaptera; family Spongiphoridae; genus Labia; species Labia minor. The sequence continues at coordinate 6,639,352 of OY720345.1, read as the reverse complement.
ATAGAGGTCAAATATATTACAACCGGCAAAATAATTGTTTTATAGGAGTATATTTTAATTTTAATATACTTGTATTTATTGAATATTTTAACCCCTTACTATTAGAAATCATTCATTAATTAAATTTAATTTTTTTTTTTTATTATTATTAATTATAATAAATATTTATTTTTTATTTATATAAATGTTACTTACATACATTTAAGAAAAACATCATTTAAATAATTTTTTTTTTTTACCATTTTAAAATTTAATGATATTTTTATTTATAATAAGATGGTGATGTTATTGATTATATAATTTCTTTTTTTTTTTTTTTTTTTTTGTTATTTTTGTTCATCTCAATTAAAGAAGCTTTAGAAGTGTGTGAGGAGTAGAGAGGCTGTGTATTTTTTTAGCTCTTCATAAATATACACCTGTCTTATATATATTGGTGTGTGTGGGTGTATGTGTGGGTGTATAAAAGTTAGAGACGATATTAACACTCACTTTTTATTTAATATATAAACAAATAATAAATTTACATGTAATAATATTGTTATATTTTATATTTAATCACACTTCTAAAATGTAAAATATTAATTTCAGTTACAAAAAATTTAAATTCAATATTTATATATTATTTATTATACAAAATATTTATAAACATGAAAATTAATTATTTTCTTAAAGAATAACATTTATTATTTTATATATGAATGATTTAGAGCAGTGATTCCCAAAGTGGACGCTACCGCCCCCTCGTGGGCGCTGGAGCGATCCAGGGGGAGCGATGATGGCTAAATAGATATTTAAATTCAATGTTTCTAATTTACACCTTTATTTATAATATTTTGCAAATAGGAACATTTATCTTTCTAATTAATTGTTATTAAAATTAAAAAAAAATTAATTTCCAAGGGGGCGCTGAATAAACTTTTTTATGGAAAGGGGGCACTTGGCCAAATAAGTTTGGGAACCACTGATTTAGAGAATGAATAAAATATATTAGATTTGGGGGACATTTGCTATACGAATATTAAAATTATAGTTAATTTGATTTGTTTTTTGTTTTTGTTTTTTTTTATTTCGTTTATTTATTAGTGAATACAAATTTGAAAGGGGTTGTTTATTGTTATTTTAAAGAGGCGTTGATCTGCTGACTCTAAAATGGAATCCACGGAATGTTCTACTGATGACAGTCAGGCACCTGTCGGCGGCACTGCCGTTACAGGACTGCCAAGGACATTAAGTACCAGTGCTCTACGCATCAAACATCGCTCCTCATTCTGGGACAAGTTTTGGGAACAACGCAACTTGTAAGATAAAAAAAAATAAAAGAAGGATTAATAAATAATGTTATTTTTTGTTAAATATTAAATAATTGTAAAATTTTAACTCAGTCAGCCTTTTCGTCTAGATTGAATCTTATGCTTAGTGAATATGAAATTTATTAAAATTTCAAAATATCAGGGACCCCATGGTCCATTGAAAAACAGACTGTCTTGATATTTAGATCATTCAGATATACAATTTTAACTATATCACCATAAACTAAAGCATTCTAAGTTAAATAAAAGTTTGAGTCAATTGCATAGATGTGGGAAATAATTTTTTTCTTTTCAAAAATTGGTATTTATGTACATCAAAAATATTTTTCTTTTCAAATAAATGTATACCTTAATAAAAATGTTTTTGTTGATTTAATATAAAAAAAATTTACTTTTACAAAGACATACTTACATTCAAAGTGAAACATGAAACAATTTTAATTATTCTCATTAATTTCATATCATTTTATCTCTATTAAAATATGTTCTATTGAGATATGAAAATATTGAATGTATTGATAGATTATTTTATTTATAACAACATATTGTGTTGTTCTAGTTTAGTTTATTCCGTTATCTATAACCGCAATGTTGTTAAGAGTCAAAGTTATTACTTCTTGTTGAGGTACACCGTCACCTTTCTAGATGGGACCAGTTTTATCGGTTCTAGTACTTTACAAGTTGGAGTCTCTTGTAAAGGTCTTCATGTAGGAAACTCAACCCTTATCCACATTTTCCTCCTATTTATATATTATTTTTGATTTTTGTTTAATAATATTTATATCAATGAAATTAGAATATACCAAATATTTGTAAAACATTAGATTGTAACAGACAAAAAATTATTGTTTTATAAATATATAACTTTACATTACATTACAATTTAGTAAGTTGCCAGTTGGTGGCTAGTATACGTATTCAACTTATTTCTCAACATCATCATTCCATCTACCCAAGTAATTGTACATATTTATAGCATTTTTACCGACCGACGATAGGAAGGGAAGGTATTATTTATTGTCACACCAAATTTTACATGTGGAGATTTTTACATACCTTCACGAATCATACATTTTGTTAATAGAAAAAAAGTATTTTTAGCTTGATGTCTGTCCGTCTGTCCGTTGTGTGTCCGTATAGACGTGTACAACTTGAACGTTTCAATGGATTTTAATAAAATTTGGTATATGGTATACTCAGTAGCATGTATTCATCAGATTTTTGTGTATATCCGAAAACCGCAAGTGGTAGTTTACAAAGTATTAATTTTATATTCATTGTCGGAAAATATTTCACTTAAAAGACATAAATTCTATTTTGTATTCTCCTGTTCGTCTGTCCTATGTATGATCTCGGGCAGTCTGAGCAGGGAATCTCATAGACACCCAGACACTCATTGGGAACTATGTCTTTGGAAGTTCGGATTAGATTGGAGAGTTTCATGTGGGTCTTAAAAATGGGTTTGATCTCATTTCTGGAAAGAATTCGCACAATTTTGTCCGTGATACCTTTTACGAATGGGAGTACTATTTTATGCTTTTGATCTAAGGGATCTTTTTCTGTTGGGGGAACTGTTGATGATGATTTTGTGGTGAGAATCGAGGATATCTGTTTTTGTATAAGTTTTGGAGAGTAGCTATTTTGAACTTGAGCACTAGTCAGTGTCGTGATCTACTATTTTCTGTGTTGTTCATCTGTGAGGCGAAGAAATCTAGACACAAGTGTTCGTACGACTGAGTTCAGTTGGGCTGGGTGGTGGTGTCATTTGGCATTTGGTCTGTGTAGGTGTGGGTAAAGCCTTGGATGGGGTCTTTTTATATATATATATAAATTAATAATTAAGAAAAATAATTATTATATTAGTTATATATTATTTATTTATTATAAATATTATTTGGTGTAGGGTGATGGAGGACTGAGTTTAAAAAATAAAAAATAAAACATAATTTAGACAATATATATTTATTTAGCTTTATTTATTTTTTTAAATTGAAGGTGAGGGGAGGAGTTGAATGAACTCACTCATGTTTTAGTTAATCCTCACACAGGATATTATAAAAAAAAACAAACACAAAAATAAATCATCATTTATTGAAGGACTTATTGATTGATTGCATCTGAGAGCAAAGTTTTTTTTTTCTGTTTTTCAGCTTTCAGTTGAACGAACAAAATAGGATTTCATATTCACACACACAACTGGTATTACTAATAATCTTGACTTATTTATATGAATGTAATTTTATATTCTATTCTCTTTAATAGATCATGTTATAAAATATAAAAGATAATATTTCATAAAGGAATCCTCAAACAACATAAAAGCAATTCCCATTCAAACCCAATTCATTTTTTCTTTCCTTTCTTCCACCCCCCCCCCCGCCCATATATTCATTAAAATTTGAAATTAAAAATTATTAAAGATGATATAGTTATTTAAAATTTATTTTCATATTTTATTAATATGTTAGTACTATTTAATATTAGATTTTAATAATAGAATTAGTAATTATTAGGTAATGATTTTTTTTCCTATAATACTTTCAATAAATTAAATATTATGTTTTAATCTCCTCAGTAAAATATTAGTTTTGAGTAGTTTTAATAGATTTTTATGAAAATTATAATTAAAATAGTTTTATAAACATTTCAAAGAAAATTTAGGGACAATAATTGATGGTTATACATATTCTCAGTGAGAAAACTGAAATAAAACGATGATATTATTATAATACCTACTAAATATCATACCATTTACTTTTTTGGTTCTTTTTTTTTGTCTTGTATATTTATTATTTTTCTTCATGACTATATCTCAAAAATCAGATATAATAGAATTATTATTAATTATATATACTTTTTAAAAAGAAATTATTATTAATATTGTTAATATAATAGAGATTTATAATGTCATTATGATATGATATCATTCATTATCTTTATAATAAATAAGAATCGATGGTATTTAATAGAGAGAGAGAGAGAGAGAAGAGAAGTAAGGATTTATTTTATATTTATATATAATTATTTTTATAATTATAACTTTTTTTAAAAAAAAAAAAAACTATTTTATTATTCTTTATTTTGCATGGTGATAGTTTATTCTATTAGATTAGATTTCAATTTTCTACTTGAATAGAACAAAAATATGAAAAAAAAATATGAGATAGATTTATTTGTATATTCAAAGATATATATATATATATATGTATAGAGAGAGAGAGAGAGAGGGATACCATATACATATACAGGGTGGTTATAAAAGACTTTTTACTACTTTGAAAGCACATACATATTTATTGAAATTACTTACAGAATTGAGAAAGGTGTGTCAATTTATTAAAAAACACTTCAAGTTTAACATATGAGTGTCATTTTTAAATAGGGTAGCTCGTAGTGAATTCTGTGTCGAAATGGTTGAACGGATAGAGGCAAACGAGACAAGGTGAACACTCACATTTGTAGATTTTGGGGTAGCGAGAATCCAAATCCAAGTTTTGAACACGTTCGTGATAGTCCAAAAGTAAACGTTTTTTGTGCCGTCAGTCGTTTTAAAATGTACGGCCCCTTTTTTCTTCATGGAATAAACTATCAATGGAATTGTTTATCTTGATATGCTGGAAGACTTTTTAATCCCTCAGATCAATCGGACTAACGATGCAGTAGCAGAAATTACAACTGATATGCTGATACGACTGGGGCAAGAAATCGATTATCGGTGAGATATACGAGGTGTGTTCAAAAAGTAAGGTGACTTTGCATTTTTAAGAAAAAAATATTTATTTATTTATTTATTTATTCAATATTTATGTTGTCCCCTTGAAAGTAATCCCCCTCAGATACAATACACTTATGCCAACGGTTTTTCCAATCCTCAAAACACTTCTCATAAGCACTTTTCGGTATAGCCTTGAGTTCTGTCTTTATGGGGCGATTGGGCTTTGGTTTCGATATCATAACCATATACCCATGATTCGTCACCAGTTTTGACCCTTTTGAGTAAATCTGGGTTATGGTTGACGTCTCTTGAGTGATGATCATGCGACGGTTCTTTTGGTCAAAATTTAGCAATCATGCCCACAAAAAGTTAGAAAAAATTTCATGGCACGAGCCAAGCGATATACCGACATCCTCAGCAACTTCTCTGATAGTGATTCGACGATTTTCAACAATTTTCTTCACTGCTTGAACGTTTTCATCAGTTGTTGACGTGCTTGGGGGTCCAGAGCGAGGCTCGTCATTGGCATCTTCCCGGCCATCTTGGAAGAGTTTGTACCACTTGTAAACATTTTTTTTACTCAGAACAGTTTCACCGTATGCCACTGTCAACATTTCAAGTGTTTGATCCTTTGATCCATATTTTTCGATAGCAAAAAATCGCCGAGCACCCAAAACACTTATAACCTTTACGCCTCTCACAACCAAACAAAAAATGCTATACAGATGTACCAACATAACAAAACAAAAAAATCGATAATCGAAAGTACGTTGCCCGAGAAATTTGAAAAGTCACCTTACTTTTCGAACACACCTCGTATGTTCCATTACCAAAGGCAGTCACATCGGACCAGAATGACACTCATATGTTAAACTTTAAGTGTTTTGTAATAAAATGATACCTTTCTCAATTCTGTAAGTAATTTCAATAAATATATATGTGCTTTCAAATTTGTAAAGTCCTTTTATAATCACCCTGTATATATATATAAATGTTCCTGATGAAACATTTGAATATATAAATATAAAATGCCTAATTATTTTATAAAATATAACCAAGTTGAAAATTATCTAATATTTTTTTATGAAATATTACTCTAATTAAGTATTAATTTAATAATAAATAAATAACTTTATATTTTTTATATAATAAATAAATTGTAATAGGTATTTTTAAATTCTTTCAAAATTTATACTTTTTTTGTTAAAATTTTATTAAATTAAGAAGAAAAATCATAAAATTATCAAATATTGCTAAATAATTTATACTTAAATGATAAAAAAATGAATTTAATTTTTTATAAGAGAATTTTTATATTATATTGGTTAGCTAATTTATGCTTTATTAAGTTATTTTGATTGACAACTTAACTAGTATCATTATAATACGAGTATACTCGTATGCCGTAACTATATAGTACAGAGGTTCTTAAACTGTGGTCCGCGGACCCCTGGGGGTCCGCGAATCCTTTACTGGGGGTCCGCAAAGCCATCGTACAGGTGCACGAGAAAATGATGAGTCAGTTAAAACTTTAATTAATTAAGCGATGGCATGGCTTTGTGAGGAAACAGAGATCAAATACCCAAATTCAACGAAATGTGCAAGAAAACTATTGCTACCGTTTCCATCTTCATATTTAGCTGAATTTTCTTTCTTCAATATTATAATTTCTAATAAAATGTGTTCTACTATATGCAAAAAAATCGTTATTCACCAATCACTTTTAGAAATATCCATCATATATCCTTGTTCTTATGAGATCGTAAGACAGAAATTAACTAATAAAATGACGTAAAGTACCTAAAGTTGGGATGGGGTCCGTCAAAATTTTTTTTTTCAAGTGGGGGTCCGCGGAGTACAAAGGTTTAAGAACCTCTGATATAGTAGATAGATACACAGATTCATAATTAAATTTAGAATTAATGGTGTTTTTTTTTGTTTTTTGAAATTACAGGATAGAATACACAGGCTAATAGATTTATCTCGAATGTTACAGTCATGGCGAGGACCTTATCGTTACACCATTCGCCCAGATTTTGGCCAGTTTACGCAGCGTTCGAAACAATCTGCTCAATCTGACCAATGTACCCACCAACAAGTAAGTTTTTCTATTTTCATCTTCCTATTTTTAATATAAAAGATAAAAAAAATCAAAACATTTATTTGCTTGAATCTCGCAAAAATGTGAACCGCCCCCATCATTGATTGATTAAGAATTTAAAATTCATTGTTCGTCATGTATAATAAATATATCCGAAATTAATTTAGAATATACATTTATTTGATTCGACAATTTTAATTAATAATTTCTTTATAATCTTAAAATATTCAAATTTAATGTTCATTATTTCGTTTTTAAAAAAAGGTAAATATTTATAAGTTTTTTTTTTAAAGAATTTAAAGAGAAAAGTGAACAAATGATAGCCTCTCCTTCATTCATTGGACTTTTCGTCCATTGTTATATTTTATCTGATATATCTATAAAAAAAACCTCTGACTTTGTACGTCCTACGCAAGGACAACGCTTATCAAGCCGGTTATATTAATGAGGTGTCCTATGATCAGTAGAACGGGTCCTCTCAACCTTTACCTTGATTTTCTTGATCGGAGGCGCTACTTTTTATCAAGTAGCTTTTTCCCAATGTTGTTCCCGGAGGCTGAATTGACTCAGTCCCATAGACCGGGACTTGAACCCGGGACCATGTGAATGTGAGGCAGGTTCGCTACCCACACACCCAATGACGCCTTTATATATATATATATATATAAGATATATGTACCTTAGTATATAATATATACATTTAGGTAAAGGTTGCTATCGATGGGCCTCTTAAAGAAAATTTGTTATGAAATCCTATGGATAATTTAATCCTATATATACATTTAATGCTAATTAATGCATTAGATACATTATAAATTAATTTTTATTATACTACACAAAAATAATAAATATTCAATTTCAATGAGATATTTGAAATATATTTGAAAATTTGAAATCGGCCTATTTAAGGCAACTGGTTTCCTAAATTGGGTTGGAGAGTTCCACCCCATTCCAAGGAACATATGAAATTTGAGGGACTAACCTTGTCCTTACAATATGAATTTTTAATTTTTTAATTTTTGATTTTATAATTCTAACTATATCTGGAGATGCATAGAAATCATGCAATTCTTCATTATGGTTTTTCGAAGCAGTTTTTGGTATAACGTTAGCATACTCGGCACCCACTTTGCACACAGCTTTCCATGTTCAAAGGCTTGTGCAAAATATTTCGCACACGTTCAGCTGACATCGTACAGGTCTCAGCTATCTTGAATGTTGAAAAATAAAGCAAAAAAAAAAAAAATTTAAAAACATCGTTTTTCTTGGTCAGGCCGGAAACTTTTCACCCCACCCTCGTATATAATATATATCTTCTCATTTAATCAAAATATTATGTGAATATAAAATTTGTCATAAATATAGATTAATAATAACTAAAAGTTTATTTAAAATTGTAAAATATCAAAGATAATCACTAAAAATTATATTTTTTTTGTCAACCATATTCAACCCATATAAAAAATTAAAATTCGATTTTCTTTTTTGATTTTTAGATCTCGAAGATCTTCAGGCACTTCCGCAGGTCCAGCACCCCAACAGAAAAACCTCGTTCCTGGAGGTACTGTATATATATATATATATATATCTTAAGATGAATATGAATTTAATTTAAGTGCAACATTATTTTTTAATTGCATTTTATTTTTATAAAGAAAATTGTTTGTAAATATCACAAATTCTGGATTCTTATATTTCAAAAAATATATAAGAAATTTATAATTTAAATTTAAAAATATTAATTTAAATTACTTTAGTATTTAGTTAAGTAAATATACTATCTTTTATACTTCCCTCATAAGATTACATTATGTATACTTTAATTAGAATATTAATTTTCAAAGATTTAAAGAATATTTAAGAGGCCCTGTTTATATATAATTTATTATATTATATTCGATATATACAGGGAGGTAGGGAGGGAACATTGCGAACAAAAGTTGTCGCATATCTGACGTCACAGCCGCCATTTTGGATATAACAAAACATTATATTTCCCATTGATCTTAATGTTAATATATCATCAAATTTTTTGTGAAAAATTATGAGAGTAAAAATTTCCTCATGAAGAAAAAACTCTAAATTTTATTTTATTTGAACTACAGGCCGTTTTGATATGCATATATGTATAAAAAAAATAAAATGTTGCGGCAATCATTCTCTTTATTATGCTGATGATTAGTTAGCTGTCTTTTACTTTTATTTCCACCGGTTCGTGCATCCATATGCAGAAAATGCCATGATAATTATTTTTAAAAACTAAAATAAAATAACAACTATTTATAACCTGCATATAACCTAAACCCAGGTGTAAACCTATCCTGGTCTTAGAATCCAGTTAGAATCTAATAAAAAATAATTTCATATTAATTACAAATTAAATTATTAAAAACTATTTATAATTATTAAATATATTAACTAATCTATAAAATAAAGAAGAAATAACTAAGAAAAACTTTCAAACATACGAGAAAATTGGAAACAAAAATGTATTATGTCTTATGGAAAATTCAATGTTTTGGTACATCCAAAATGGACGACAAGAATTTATCCCTACTTTTTTGGTGCAACCTCCCACCACAAAAAACAAACGGAATGGTACCTCCATAAACCTCCATGGATATATATATATATATATATATATATATTTGTTTGTTTATTTATTTTCTTTTCTGTTATTCTATATGAGCAGAAGAATCCTACATGAAACTTGCATTGGATACCATGGAAGAACTCGATTGGTGTTTAGATCAATTAGAAACAATACAAACTCATCGATCCGTGTCCGACATGGCCTCTCTCAAAGTAAGTATTCTATAAGAAAAGTTATAAAAAAATATTTATAAAAATCAAAAAATTTCAATAAATTCATAACATTCGTACAAATGCTACGAATCTTAATAATAATAATTCATTCATTTAATTAAACAAGATGGTTGTCGCCAGTGGAAGATGGTAATGAGAATTATTTCTAAAAATTTATTTAAGCTTGAAAAGAAAATGAATAATATGGAGGATAGTAATATTACAGAATTGAGGAGATATATTACTTAATAGAGAATTAATTACATGATTTATATGCATGGGAAAAGAAAAATTCATGAGAATTTAGAACCAAATATAAAATGATAAGAGTGGAAAAATGTGGTTAAAATACATTATAATGGTCTTTCAAAAAGTTCTAAGACTGACAATAATAACATTAGATTTTTTGGTAATTGTTTACAAAATGGGAAGCTTTAGGGATTTGGATGAAACTTTGCCAGTCGATTTTCTTTATTAATTGCAAAGCAACTTTTTCATTCAATATTTCTCGGTCGCTTCTAGTTTCCGAGATAAAAATTATTAAAATTTGCATATAAATCCATTAATATTCTATTTATGTTGTTACCATGTTTTATTATTTGGACAACAGAGGGCTTCACTAATTTTCTGTTTTTTAATTAATTAAATAATTTTCCTATATGCAAACCGAACCGAAAAAACCGAAAATTAGTGAAGCAATTGCAAAGCAACTTTCTTGTTACAAATTTTCGGTTTTTTCGGTTCGGTTTGGATATAAGAAGATTATTTTAATTATTTTTATTATTTTATTTCGTAAACTAGAAGAGATCGAGAAATATTGGATAAGGAAAGTTTCTTTGGAATTAAAATAGGGGAATCCAAATCCCAGAAGCTTCCCGTACTGTAAACAATTCCCTTAAATTTAATTGGACATATTTTTAAATTTTCTTTGGTATTCTTTAGTTCATCTCGAGAATTTGTTTTATTTTAAAATTATAAATGGAAATAATAATAATAAACAGATTCTTTTAATCAAGTCGAGATATAAATTGATTATTTATAACTTCTATTAAATTAGCTGGGTTGTCTCCACTCGACTATCTCGCAATTTTCATTGGATTAAATAACATATATTTATTTAAATTAAATTAATTAAATTTTAAATTAAAATTAATAAATAATATTTATTAAACCAGCGCGTGTTTGGCTCTTTGTAAATGGCACCACGTCAAGTGCTGGCACGAGATTTGCAATAACGTGTTAAAAAATTAATTGAGTACTTTAAGCAATTCAATCAAGCTGAAATTCTATATATAGCAGTTTTATACAATTTTTAATCAAGTGAAAAACTATCAAACATATATCTTTATTTTTACGGTCAGTTTAGGGGGAAAAAACTGAAAACGTGGTAAATGACTCTCTTCCGGATGAGCTACATTTCTCAAATTTGATAAAAAACTATGAATTTTGCATAATGCCCATGTACCAAATTTCATGATTCTAGCTCAAACCGTTTTTGCCCAATCTTGTCTACATACACTCACTCACACAGAAACAGGCAGACATTTTTCTCAACCTTAGTGAAAATGACTCAGGGACCTTCAAAACGTATAAAAACATCAAAATCTCGACATCGAAAATTTTCGTGATCGCAATACTATCTCTGGCATGATAGTAAAAATACAAACTGACTAGTTAAAGTAGGATGTGGGTATACCATATACATTGACATAATCTATTAGAGCGAATTAAATGAGAAATAAAAAAGAATTTAAGTGAAATCGAAGTATTGATAATTGAAACAAGGATTAGAGAAAGAATTTGGTTGTTTAATTTTTATTATTAATATTTATTTATTTTTATTAATTTGTTATCTTCAAAGAATTTTAAATGGGAAATCTTTTGCGTCAGAAACATTCTTTACTTTCCCTTTCTCTCTCTCTCTCTCTCTCTCTTTCTCATTTACTCTTTTAACGCTATTGGTCAAGTTTTTCTTCTATTTTTTTTCATTCCATCCCTTTTATTAATATTCTTCTTAATCAGTTGCGCCTCTTATCTTCGATCGGTGGTGGATAGGAGGGGTTAAGAAAGACATTTACCAACCAACTTCAATATTCCCGATTTTCTCTCGTCTCCTTGACTACAAACAACAACAAAAAAAAAACATTTAACATTCACTTACATTCCTCTTAGTTGTTCAGTTATCGTTTTACTATTGATAAGGCAGTAACATATAAATATCCAATTTTTTCTAAAATTGAATAAATTTATATTTTTGTAAATGTATTCTCTTACGCGATCCTTCTTTTATATAAAAACAGTTCTCACATCGAGAATAAGATTTGGTTCAATGTATGCTTTTACTACAAATCAACAAATTCCAGTTACTACTAACTATTTGGTGGTTGTAGTCAAATTGTTATCCTTCCTACGTCGATGGAAGGTAGGGAAAGTTATAATCATAATCATAATAATAATAATAAATTAACTGAAATGATTTATATTATAAAATTCTAAATTTTACTTTTTTACTATGTCGCCAGAGATAGTATTGCGATCACGAAAATTTTCGATGTTGAGATTTTGATGTTTTTATACGTTTTCAAGGTTCCTGAATAATTTTCACTAAGGTTGAGAAAAATGTCTGTCTGTCTCTCTCTCTGTGTGTGTGCGTGTGCGTGTGTGTGTGTATGTGTGTAGACAATATTACGCAAAAACGGTTTGAGCTAGAATCATGACATCTGGTATACATGCATTATTCAAAATTCGTAGTTTTCTATCAACTTTTGAGAAATATAGCTCAACCGGAAGAGGGTCATTACCTACAACGTTTTTTTTTTCCTTTAAACTTACCGTAAAAATAAAGATAGATGTTTGATAATTTTTCACATGATTAAAAATTGTATAAAACTGCTATATATAGAATTTCAGGTTGATTGAATCGCTGAAAGTACCAGAATTAATTTTTTTCACGCGCCAACACGTGACGTGATTCCATCAACAAAAAGCCAAACATGCCCTGGTTTAATAAATATTATTTATTAATTTATAATTAATTAAATTTAATTTAAATACAATATATTATGTTATTTAATCCATTTCAAATTGCGAGATAGTCGGGTGGAGACACTCCAGCTAATTTATTTATAAATTTATGAAAATATCAATTTTTTTGCTCATCAAAATGTTACATTACATTTTTTCAATAACGTAAAAAACATTAATTTACTTTTATATAATTGGATAAAAGGAGGAATATAGCCAGACAAGTATAATTGAATGATAGTCAATCACAGCCAAACAGAACTATTCTTAATGTTTTTAAAAATACTCAAAATATTATATTAAACACACACACACACATAATTGTATAAGTGTATCTATTAATGTGTTGTTTGTTTGTTTTTTTGTTTTGAAGAAGAACGCGATTTGTATTCGAAATGTTGATTTAAAAAACAAAAGAATTTCTATAATTATTTTACCATTATATATATATGTACTCTTCTATAACAGTCATCATTTATTAATATTAAAAATTTTTATTAAAATTTTTGAAAAAAAAAACCATTCTTTTAAGACTCTTAACATATTCGAATATAAAATAAAATATTCGAAAAGAATAAAAAAAAATATATATATATATATTTATTCAACAGAAAAGTGAAGAAAATTATATTTTAATTTCAAGAAATATTTTAATTTTTCGTAATTTTTATAAAATAAGATTTTTTACATTATATATAAATAATTAAAAAATAAAAAAAAGAAGAATTAAAACACATTTCAACTAAGATAAGTACATTTTGTTATAAATCAACATATCCTAGATTTTAGTAACCACATAGGTATATATATATATAGTATATGTATGTACGATATGTATAAAATAATTACTGCACAAATCGAGAATTTTTTTATTATTTTGTTTTTTCCATTTATCAGAGCAAATCACAAGTTTTGCAATTTTTTTTTTTTTTGTCTTCTATTAAATAATATAATTTAAAATTAATTAAAATACATTCAATTTAATTATCGCTTTCAAATCAAATTTTAATAATAATTATGTTTTAAAGATAATGCTTGTGAGTGCCCCCCCCCCCTTCCTTTGTTCTTTCTCTTCACTTCTTCACTGAAAGCTATAATTCAAGGTTAACATGGAGTGTTGCATAAGTAGAGGAATAGGAGGGGTGGTTGACACACTCCTTTATGCTTTCATTATTAGCCTATGATAACAAAATGGCAACCTAAATTTTTTCTTTTGCTTTTTTTTCATTAAAACTCTCCTTTTGAAGCAACCTATTTATTATCTTATGCAGTAGAACCTCGATAAGTTAAGTCCTAGAGAAACACAAAATATTTTAAGTTATCGAGGTTTTAAGTTATCAAGGGTCTATGTTAGGGATAGGCGTATAGGTTAATAACATTTTTTTAAAGGCTAAATGGTTTCTTAAAATTCTCTAACCAGACATTGCTGCCTTTAAAATTTTTGATTTTCAGCGAATTAGCGAACTCTTCAGCCATACTAAACCATAAAAGAAAAACTTTTAGTATGGTTCCACTAACACTGATGTTTTTGTTTCGACACTGTTCAAACCACGTAAACAAACATTGTTCTAAATTAGGGAATTCAGCAATTTTTGGTTTTTTACATTGAAGACTTTTTCCTGATTCTTGTTTCTTCAATATTTCAGCTTATGAGGGCCAATACAGAGATTACTTATTGAGTATTTTAAGTTATTTACGTTTTGGGCTCTGATGGGAAGGGAACATATTATTTTTACTATTGTGTATAGTATTGCGATCACGAAATTTTTCGATGTCGAGATTTTGATGTTTTTATACGTTTTGAAGGTCCCTGAGTCATTTTCACTAAGGTTGAGAAAGATGTCTTTCTGTCTGTGTATGTGTCTCTCTCTCTCTCTCTCTCTGTGTATATAGACAAGATTACGCAAAAACGGTTTGATCTAGATTCATGAAATTGTATTTCAACCGGAAAAGGGTCATTACCTACAGTGTTTTGATTCTTTTTCCTCTAAAGTGACCGTAAAAATAAAAATATATGTTTGATAGTTTTTCACATGATTAAAAATTGTATAAAACTGCTATATATAGAATTTCAGTTTGATTGAATCGCTGAAAGTACCAGAATTAATTTTTTAACACGGCAAATCTCACGCGCCAACACGTGACGTGATTCCATCAACAAAAAGCTAAACATGCGCTGGTTTAATAAATATTATTTATTAATTTTAATTCATAATTTTTAATTAATTAAATTTAATGTAAATATAATATATTATGTTATTTAATCCAATTCAAATTGCGAGATAGCCGAGTGGAGACAATCCAGCTTTTTTGAAGTTATAGAGGTTTTTAAGTTACCGTGGTCTGAGTTATTGTGGTTCTACTGTACTAGTAAACTTTTTTTTTAACCATTTTATTATTTCTTAGATATAATTTAAAACAAATTTCTAAATATATGTATATTATTATTATGACAATTTTAAATTTTAAATACTCTATAAAAATCTAAATTGGAAAAAAAATAAAGTTAACATCGATAAACAGAATGATTTTTCAAGCAATAAATATTAAAAATAAATAACTTACCTGTCACTATAAATATTTGATTGATATTATTTTATTAATATTTTAAATGGACGTCTGTTACAATTGGTAATTCAATTTTATTTGATTTATTATTATTTAAATATTAATTCTTTTGATTAAGAATTCAGTTATCCAAATTAATTAACAATTGCTGAGGTGTGAAATTAATTAATATAATAATAAGTAAGTATAATCAGCACTCATTATTTTTCCAACAATCAGGATCATTAAGATTAAGATTATTTCAAGAAAAAATAAATAAATAATTTTTTGTTTTCAAGAAAAAATAAATAAATAATTTTTTTTTTCAAGAAAAAATAAATAAATAATTTTTTTTTCAAGAAAAAATAAATAAATAATTTTTTTTTTCAAGAAAAAATAAATAAATAATTTTTTTTTTCAAGAAAAAATAAATAAATAATTTTTTGTTTTCAAGAAAAAATAAATAAATAATTTTTTGTTTTCAAGAAAAAATAAATAAATATTTTTTTTTTTTCAAGAAAAAATAAATAAATAATTTTTTTTTTAAGAAAAAATAAATAAATAATTTTTTTTTTCAAGAAAAAATAAATAAATAATTTTTTTTTCAAGAAAAAATAAATAAATAATTTTTTTCTACAAAAATATTCTGATTTATATTAGTATTTCAATTTTGTTTTTTGTTTTTTTTTTTGTTTTTTTTTTCATCTTTTTTTTTATTCCTTAAAAGGAAAGAAAAATTAAATTGTGATGAGTAGAAAATAAATCAATAAATCCAAAGGCCATTAATAAATCAATAAATTTGATTTGATTAATTATTATTCAATTTTCATTTTTATTTCTTTCTTGCAATATTAAAAAAAACACTATACTATCACTTACTATTCAAAAAATTTAACTAATTAACTTTTATTATGGAGGGAGAAAAATAGATTCATTAAATTACTTTCATCTTCGAGTCGAGTGCTTTATATTATATGTTATATATTGAATGAAGAAGCCCTTCATTTCACCCTCTTCTCATCCTCCTCTCAACCACCTACGCATTCTCTATTTCAAAAGCTTTTATTTCATTATATTTATAAAAGGTCAAAGGTTAAAATTTAATGAAATTTTTTTTAAATGACCAATTCTTTTTGTTACCTTTCTTTTATTAAAAATTTTCTTAATAGTAATTATATTTAAAATTATATTATAATAAGAATTTATATATACCTTTAAATATTTTTTCTTATTCTAATTTAAAATCATATGACATCACCGTATCATATGATATTTTTTTTAATCTCATTGAAATCCTTTTAAATAAAAGTATTGTATTAAAATTTAAATTGGCCTAACCTGAAAGTGGAATTATTATTATTATTATTAATTATAAAAGGAAGAGTGGGGATTAAGTTGTATATGTAATTGCCTTTAAACTTTTCTTATAAATTCAAGGTTTAAAATGATAGGATATTATTATAGTATAATTTTTACTATCTGGCCAGAAAATTTTCGATGTCGAGATTTTGATGTTTTTATACGTTTTGAAGGTTTCTGAATGATTTTCACTAAGGTTAAGAAAAATGTCTGACTGTGTGTGAGTATATGTGTGTATGTATGTAGACAAGATTATGTAAAAACGGTTTGAGCTGAATTAATGAAATTTGGTACATGGGCATTATTCAAAATTTGTAGTTTTCTATCAACTTTTGAGAAATGTAGCTCAACCGGAAGAGGGTCATTACCTACAACGTTTTTTTTTCCTTTAAACTTACCGTAAAAATAAAGATAGATGTTTGATAATTTTTCACATGATTAAAAATTGTATAAAACTGCTATATATAGAATTTCAGCTTGATTGAATCGCTGAAAGTACCGGAATTAATTTTTCAACACGTGCTGGTTTAATAAATATTATTTATTAATTTTAATTTATAATTTATAATTAATTAAATTTAATTTTTATATAATATATTATGTTATTTAATCCAATTCAAATTTGCGAGATAGTCGAGTGGAGACACTCCAGCTTATTTATATATAAAGTTATTAAAATTTAATTAAAACAAAATTAAGTTTTTTTTGATAATTTATTTGAAAAATTTAATTTAAAAAAATACAATTAATAAGAGTTAGGTGTATTAAATTTGATATATAAGTATATTTTTAAGCATATAATACAAAAACAAATATGTTTTTCATGAAAATATAATTTAATATTTAATTAACAATTATATGAATAAAACCATAGGAATAGAAGTGATGTGCTATCGTAGTTGTCTAGTTTCATAATAGACAATGATCTTGTATTTCAAGGATGATCAAGGGAGAAGACGAAGAAACAGAACTGGAGGGGGAGGTGGGGGAGGAGTAAATGAAGCTAAAAAATTCAAAAAATAATTTTAAAAAATATACATGCATATTTATTAATTTAATAATAATAATAATATAATTTTTAGATTTTTATATCTGCATACAAAGTTTTTAAAAATTCTCAAATTTGGATTATTTATTATTTTCATCGTGCTAAAAGATGTAATCACACAGGAAATTGATGAATACTTTTTTTTTATATTTATGCATTCACTTATATACATTTTAGTGATAAAATGAGCACATAGATCAGTAATTCTCAATTTTTTTTTACCGCGGCACACTTTTAACAGTTTAAAAATTTGGCGGCAGACAAAGCAAAAAAGTGGTCCCAAAAACGGTTTTCCTTTTTTTTAGAACCATATTGAAAAAATTTAGAAAGTCGGAAATGTTTAAGAGCCTAGTGCCAAAAACGTTTTACCTTTTTTTAAAACCAAATTGAAAAAATTTAGAAAAAGTCGGAAATGTTTAAGAGCCTCATAATCTCGCGACACACTAAAGTGCCGCGGCACAGTGGTTGAGAATCACTGACATAGATAATGTTGCTTGAACAAGTGATATAGTCAGAATGGAGAATACAATCACTGTGACAACGAACTTTCGAATTCACTGGCGGTATAAAGAAAAAAAGTGGTCCCAAAAACGGGATTTCTTTTTTGACTTTAGATGTACAGCAATTTTTTTTATTTAAATGAAATAAATATATAGGTAGCTAGATATAATATAGAAAAAAAAAATTGAATATGTCTGAAAAATTAATTAAAAATGAAATTTGCAATTATTAAGATTCAAATAATATTAATAATAATAATAATAATAATAATAATGACAATAACAATAATAATTTTTTTTCTTTTAGTTAAACTAATCTATTAATTAAAAAAAATTAAATTTTGAATTTTTTTTCATCTTACTTCAGTGATTCTCTAAATTTTTCTAGATTTTTCTAAATTTTTCCAAGTTGGTTCTAAAAAAAAAAAAACAAAAGGTAAAACGTTTTTGGGATCACTTTTTTCAATATGGTAAACTTTTACACATATCTTTTTCTTTGTGTGCCGCCAAATTTTTAAATCGTTAAAATTGTGCCGCGGTAAAAAATAAAGATTGAGAATCCCTGTCTTACTTGTTTCTAAAAATACAAATTCTTTTCTATACAATATATAAACCAATGGGTGAATGGGATTCTCTTTTATTTATTCATTTTTTTTTTCATTTATAAAATTCTAAGTTAAAATTAAATTGAAATAAAGATAAAAGCCAATGTAACATTTCTAGGTGACATAGTTTATAACTTAAATATTTGTCATTTTTCTGAAAATATCTTTTGGCACTTTTCTCTTTTTCTAAGAAAGAAAAAAATATTTTCAAAAAAAAAAAAAAAAATCAAAATCAAAACAATAATATAATATGAATATGAATAAATTAATGGGGCTTAATTTAATGTGTCATTGTAATCATAACACCAGGTTTTTGAACACTTGCACCAAATGCGTTGTTTAAAATGTTTTTTAATTACATAAATCTCTTGAATTCACGTGATAGGAATGAAATAGATTAGAATTGGGGGATGGAGGGAAGAGGGGAGGCTTAGAAAGAATGATATATATCAAATCATTCTCGAATTGAATTTTCATTTTATTTAACTCTTATGATTGTTCTCTTACTATTATCATTTACAATAATTCATAGTTTGATTTTCATTCTTTTTTTATTCATATATAATTATAATATATAATTAATAATAATCAATGTTACGTTTACAACGAATCTTAATGTTGCCAATGACCTCATTTCCTCCTCCACGTTGGGATGCTTCTTATTGTAATTCTACTTGGAATACAAAATTTATTCCAAAATTAAAATCTCGATGAAAAGTGTGATTCATATTAAAGAATAATTTCAGTGTTTTTGTTTTGGCTACGTGACGGGTCCAATGAATCCTTCCACGAACAACACCGATTTAGTTAGATAGATAAACGTGTGACGTGAAACCGATTCAACGGAATTCGCGAAAGATTTTTTTTTTTTTTATTCTTAGTTGAAAATTTCCTCCTCAAGACACATGCTCCAATAAAAATAGATTCTACGAGACTTTTTTATTCAGTTTGAAAGTGGCATTCCAATAGGAGAGTGAACTTTTTAATTGATTTATTCTTACAATTATACTCATTATATGATTTTATTGAAGAAGTATGGCATATCAAGAGAGTACTAGTTTTTTTATAGATGGAATCTATTGGCTTTACATTACCCTCGATATAATGGTTGTCTTTGCATTTTTATTATATCAGGTATTTATTTATTTATTATACATGGTGCATTTTTAATTTAAATCACTGGTTTCGGATTGCTAGTATGTAGAAGAGGATTAGAAGAGCGGAGGGGCGGGGAGGGGTCGTATGAAAAAAAAAATAAAATGAGAAACTTGAGTTACTAATTCTCTCTCGTTATTTATTCTCCCAATTAAAGATTAAAAATATAATTCTATTTATTATTAATATTTTAATATATTAAATTTATTTGAATATTAATTAGACAAAAATAAATAAACACTACTAAACAAATACTACACAAATACATAATCCTACTTATTTATTTTTACCGACCAACGATAGGAAGGGAAGATATTGTTTTGACACCAAATTTCACATGTGGAGATTTTTACATCTCTCCACGAATCATGCATTTTGTTAACAGCAAAAAGTATTTTTAGCATGATGTCTGTCCATTGTGTGTCTGTATACACGTGTACAGCTCGTACGGCTCAACGGATTTTGATAAATTTCGGTATATTTACTTAATGCATCAGTATCATGAATTCATCAACTTTTGGTGTATATCCGGAAACCGAATGTGGTAGCTTACAAAGTATTAATTTTATATTCATTGTCGGAAATTTTTCACTTAAGTAGTAATGTATAATAGAGTAATTAAACTAAAAATAAAAACCCAGATAATATAATTTAGTCATTTTAATTCAAGTTTTAAAAATATTATTTTTTTTTTTTGATACTTTATATATAAATATATATGTATATATAATGTTTGGAAATTAATTTATTTAAAATCGAGAGGTCGTTTCTGGGCCTGGCCAGAACTCATTTTTACAATATGTGTTCAAAATTGTTCTAAGACAACTCATGATTTTTTCATTTCATACCATAAATACCATTAATTTTAATTGTAGACTTTGCTGGGGTGAAACATATATATACAAACTGAAATCATAGAATAATTAGTTAATTAATAGAGGAATGATGAACAAACATTGTAAAAACTATCTATTTTTCTTAATTAGTTTTTCATTTAAATCTAATTTAATAATTAAGGGATGATTTATCACTTTTCCAATAAATTGTCTAAAAAGAATCATACTAAATGTAACAGGTTTCTGAAAATAAATTAATTATTTTTATTTTCATTTTGAATTAATTTTATTAAATAAAAATTAATATCGTGCTCTCCTCCCCTGCAAAAATTAAAAATAAAATCTAGAGCTAGACTTCTAGATTAGACCCAGATTCAATCCATATTTGATATTAATATTTTTTTTTTTTTTTGAAATTCATATTTTCTTTTTAATGATTATAATATTTTATTCATTTTAATTAAATAACAAATTAAATTGGATATATTATTTTAGTTTTATTAAAAAAATATATAGTGATTGAAATTTATATGAGAGAATCGAAAAATTTTGATTTAAAAAATTACCCCGCATTAGACAAACCATGAGTGAAAAAAATATTGAAAAATCGAACAAAAATGTTACTATTATTTAAAATTAATTCAAATTATTTATTTAAGTGTGCTTCATTTTCACCTTAAAAAAAAAGAAGAAAAATTTTCTTCTGCTTATTATAAAGTGATTTCTGATTTTGAGAACTCAATTTTTGATTTTTTTTATCCATGTTTATATTTTTGTTTTTCTAAATACACAAGAAAATTACAAAAAATTTATAAAATTATAAATTATATTATAATTATAAGCTAAAAAAATTAAGAGTTTAATTTAAATTCTACACACCCAAATACTCTGCAAGTCCATTCTCATAAATTTTTAATTAATATTTATAATTCATAAAATAATAAATTTATATTATAAAAATATACATATACGAGTATTTAAATTGACAGTTTTCATTTTTATTCACAGTAATTTAATTTTGTTAATTTTGTTATTTTATTTTTATAATTATTTAATAATAAAACACAAATGAAAATTTGTTTTTATTTCTTGTTTCAGTTCAAACGTATGCTGAACAAAGAATTGTCACATTTCAGCGAATCGTCCAAATCCGGCAATCAAATCAGCGAATATATTTGTTCCACTTTTCTCGGTAAAATAATTATTCATATTTCACCTTCCCTTTCAATGAAAAGTTCAATACTTCATACATCAAATACAAATTTTATTTTTAATTTTTTTAATTTTTTTTATATTTCTTTCAGACAAACAACAAGAATTGGATCTGCCATCGTTACGAGTAGACGAAGCAGAGCCCCGTGCGGGGATTGGAGCAAATCGAAATTCAGAAGGCGGTTCTCGTTCATCTGGCCCTGGACGTACTATGTCCCATATAAGTGGCGTAAAACGACCATTATGCCATACAAACAGTTTTACTGGAGAGAAAGTACCCCCATACGGTGTTGTGACACCACACGAAGAAGATTTGGGAAAAGTAAATATCCATAAAAAATAGTCTTACCATTTTTATTCTAATATATAATTTATTACCGACCGACGATAGTAAGGGAGGGATTGTTTTCACACCAAATTTCACATGTGGAGATTTTTACATATCTCCACGAATCATGCATTTTCTTAACAGAATAAAGTATTTTAGCATGATGTCTTCCCGTCCGTCCATCTGTCCGTCCGTATAGTTGTATATAGCTTGAACGGCTCAACGGATTTTGATAAAATTTGGTATATTTACTTAATGCATCAGTATGATGAATTGATCCACTTTTGGTGTATATCCGTAAACCAGAAGTGGTAGTATTTCGATCGACGATAGGAAGGGAAGGGTTATTTTCACACCAAATTTCACATGAGGAAATTTTTTTATATATCACCACGAATCATGCACTTTGTATTGGTTTTATCCTCGGGAAAATCATCTTCATTAGTTTTTTCTTAATTTAAAATTATATGACGTCACCCAGCCCTTCATGACGTCACAGCCAGCTCCTACTTATATATTATAAATAAAATAAAATTAAAAATATTTATGTTATATCCATATCTGTTTTTTATTACATTAATAGATCGTATATTAAAATTATTTGAAATTGTTTCTGTAGCTGGAAATTAATTTATTTCAAACCGTCGGTCGGTTCTGCGCCTGGCTACAGGTCAACTTATTTTTTTATTATATTTTATTTTTTTCAACTACAAAATGTTTTTGAAATGTTCCAAATAAAAATATAAAAAGAAAAACATAACAATTTGTAATTTTTCTAATAAATAAATATTTTATCTGAAATTATTTATTTTTCAGCATCTCCAAGAAATCGACAAATGGGGCATCGACATATTTCGGATAGGGGAATTATCCAACTCTCGGCCACTCACTGCTGTCGCTTATTCTGCATTTCAAGTAAGAATTCAATTTCTATAAGTATAATATACAGAATGGAAAAAAAATAAATATTATTATTTTATTTATTAATTTTTTCAGAGTCGCGAATTATTAAAACATTTAATGATCCCAAGCCAAGTATTTGTTCAATTTATGGCTACGCTCGAGGATCATTATGTAAAAGAAAACCCTTTTCACAACTCACTGCACGCGGCAGATGTGACGCAAAGCACGAATGTTTTACTCAGTTCACCGGCTCTCGAATCAGTATTCACCCCGCTCGAAGTAATTGCTGCATTATTTGCTGCCACTGTACACGATGTCGACCATCCTGGATTAACAAATCAATTTCTTATCAACTCAAGTAAGATTTTAATAAAACCTCTGACTTTGTACGTCCTACACAAGGACAACGCCTATCAAGTCGGTAATATCAATGAGGTGTCCTATGATCAGTAGAACGGGTCCTCTCAACCTTTACCTTGATTTTCTTGATCGGAGGCGCTATCAAGTAGCTTTTCCCCAATGTTGTTCCCGGATGCTGGGTTGACTCCGTTAGGGAAATTCCCTTGCCAGGCCTGGGACTTGAACCCGACTCCATGAGAATGTGAGGCAGGTTGACTACCCACACACCCAATGGCGCCTTCAAAGATTTTAATAAAAATTCTAAATTAATTGCTAACATTGAAGTATTTAAGTTTTATTTGTATTTTTCTTTTTATCCTGACAATGTAATAATATTATTATAATAATATTAATTTTTCAGGTTCCGAACTGGCCCTTATGTACAACGACGAGTCTGTGCTAGAAAATCACCATCTTGCTGTTGCATTCAAATTATTACAAGGCGAAGGATGCGATATCTTCCAAAGTTTAGGGAAAAAACAACGTCAAACGTTAAGGAAAATGGTGATCGATATGGTCCTTTCTACCGATATGTCCAAGCATATGTCCCTATTAGCCGATTTAAAAACAATGGTAGAAACAAAAAAAGTTGCTGGATCAGGAGTTTTATTACTCGACAATTATACAGATCGAATACAGGTATTTTTTTTATTTTAATGACGATAAAAAAATAAATATTTAAAAGTTTTTGTTGATATTTGTAATATTATATTGTATAATGTTTAATAAATATAAATAAAATTGTATTTTATTATTTTTATTATAGGTACTTCAAAATTTAGTACATTGTGCCGACTTGTCAAATCCAACAAAACCTTTAGCTCTCTATCGTCGATGGGTGGATCTTCTTATGGAGGAATTCTTTCAACAGGGCGACCGAGAAAGAGAACAAAATCTCGATATAAGCCCAATGTGCGATCGCCACAACGCTACCATCGAAAAATCTCAGGTCTTTTTAATTATTATTTACTTATGTTTAGGTTTAATAATCAAAGAAAAAATTAATAATAATTAATATATAAAATGCGTTAAAGTAGAAAAGAAAGCTGGAATAGAGTCAAGTATCCAATTTTTCATCAATCAAAAGAGTTTAAATAAATTTTTTGGGGAGGGGCAGTATAATATAACTTTTACTAACATAGAAGCAATATTTTTTAAAACTGGGATGTCGCGCAAGTAATAGGCT
The DNA here is from genome assembly GCA_963082975.1 of Labia minor. Classification (NCBI taxonomy): domain Eukaryota; kingdom Metazoa; phylum Arthropoda; class Insecta; order Dermaptera; family Spongiphoridae; genus Labia; species Labia minor. Next base: position 6,614,319 of record OY720345.1, on the reverse strand, counting down.
CCGTTGTATGTAAAAACAGAGAGATCACATAAATTAGAATAAGATTATTTTATTTCATTGTAGAAATAATCATTATATTATAATATATCTAAGTCAGCGTTTTCCAACCTGTGGGGCGCGAAGGTATTAGAACCAATTTCAAGTGCCCGGGAAGGCAATTCAAGTGCCCGCAAACTTTTGAAAATTTTCTGTTTTTTCAATTTTTTTCAATATGGTTCTAAAAAAAAGGCAAGATGATTTCACGATGCTCTGAACCATGGCCTACCCCTGTTATATTATTTCAGAAATGTGCCCGACTATTGAAAAAGAAAATTAGATTATTACAAAAATTAAGGGGGGCGAAAAAATTTTTTTTTTAAAAAAAGGGGGGGCGTAAGAATTATTTTTTAAAAAAAGGGGGGCGTCGGTACAGAAAGGTTGGAAACCACTGATCTAAGTACTATGTATAATAACAAAAGAAAGAAATGTGATTTATATTTAAGATTTTTTTATTTTGTGATTCTACGACTATTATTATAATTAATAATTTTTTCAGGTTGGTTTTATCGATTATATTGTACATCCATTGTGGGAGACATGGGCCGATTTAGTACATCCAGATGCTCAAGATATCCTAGATACATTAGAAGAAAATCGAGACTGGTATCAAAGCATGATCCCGCCAAGCCCGGTGCCACAAGATTCAGGCTCTTCGTCGGGCTCTCAGGGTGGCTCAGGTGGTCAACATACATCACAAGATATCCGCTTCCAGGTATAATATTCTTTTTTGTTTATAAAATAATCTCTACGTTCCACACCTCTTTTCACAATTCCTACTCCAATCTCTCGAAAAGATAAATAAATATTTTATTAAAAATGTAGATAATAGCTTAACATTTATATTATATCAATAAGTTAATTTAATACTATATATTAGAACAGTGATTCTCAACCACTGTGCCGCGACACTTTTGTGTGCCGCGAGAATTTCAAAAATGTGTCGAGAGATTATTAAAATGTGCCGCCAAATTATTACAAATGTAAAGAGGCTCTTCATTTCCGACTTTTTTTCTAATTTTTTTTTTCAATTTGGTTCTAAAAAAAGGTAAACCGTTTTTGAGACCACTTTTTACTATCTCACCAGAGAAAATTTTCGATATCGAGATTTTGATGGTTTTATACGTTTTGAATGTTTCTGAATCATTTTCACTAAGTTTGAGAAAATTGTCTGTGTGTGTGTGTGTGTGTATGTAGACAAGATTACGCAAAAACGGTTTGAGCTAGAATCATGAAATTTGGTATACGGGCATTATTCAAAATTCGTAGTTTTCTATCAACTTTTGAGAAATGTAGCTCAACCGGAAGAGGGTCATTACCTACAATGTTATGATTTTTTTTCCTCTAAAGTGACCGTAAAAATAAAGATATAGGTTTGATAATTTTTCACATGATTAAAAATTGTATAAAACTACTATATATAAAATTTCAGCTTGATTGAATTGCTGACAGTGCCAGAATTAATTTTATAACACTGCAAATCTCAAGCGCAAGTACGTGGCGTGGTGCCATCAACAAAGAGCCAAACATGCGCTGGTTTAATAAATATTATTTATTAATTTTAATTTATAATTTATAATTAATTTAATTTAAATATAATATATTATGTTATTTAATCCAATTCGAAATTCGCGAGATAGTCGAGTGGAGACACTCCAGCTTATTTTCAACATGGTAAACTTTTACACTTATCTTTTTCTTTCTGTGCCGCGGTAAAAAACAGGTTGAGAATCACTGTATTGGTAAATTATAATATTATATATTAAACATTCCAAGTCCTCTATGTGTATTAGGATTCTTCAATTTCAAAATTTTTAATTTCTAAGCGGACAAATCCTTTTTTAATTATATACCTATATTAAGAATAATAATTTCCCCATCCATATTAATTATAAATTTTTAACAAATTATAACTAAGTTTCCATTTTTTTTCTCCGCGATTTCAGGTGACACTGGAGGAAGGCGAGGCCGAGGCTGCAGAACAAGCAGCATCGACGGCTGGAGCAGGAATCTGACAAGGTTTGCTCACGTTTTGCCGAAAGCTCAACGAGAAAGTTTTACATTGGTGGCGAATTGCCCGTAATAACAATCCACAATCATAGCAAAGGCGCCTATTTGACAAATGGTATCTATTTTTATCAACTTGGATGGCGGCGACGGAAAAATAATATCGACCTATTTTATTATTATTATTATTATTATTATCTATATATTTTATAATAAATTTAAAAACAACACATAAATACACATACACAGGGTAATATATAAAAAAACAAAAGCAAACTCATAATATTAAGGGAAAGACAAATCAAATGGAGATAAAAGAAAGATTTGTAAATATTTTTCAATTACTCTTTATAAGTTGATTATTAATTCATTTTTAATTATTTGTTTATTGACAATTGTAGAGAAAAATGCCGTCGCCGCCCTTTTCTCGTAAGCTAACGAGTCTTTACCCTAAATAAATTAGAAATGAGTTGATTTTGTGAATCTCTTGCCAAGAAAACAAAGAAGGACTTGTCATTCATTCTCTTCTAAATTTTGTCCGTTAAGGGATGTGAACTAATAAGATTTGTTAATTAATTATTTTTAAAAATATGAGTCGTAGGAGAGGAGAAGTGAGAAAAATAAGAAAATGTTATTTATTTAATGAACATATATATATATATATATATATATGTGTGTATTTGTATTATTATTTTTAATAAAATGGAAAAAAAATCGGATGTGAAAATTACACTATTTAACCGTTCATTTATGTGTTGGATTTTAATTTTCTTGCAAATAATTATGTCTATGCAGGTTATGACTGTTGTTTTTTTATTTTTATTTTCTGGAGAAAATCTCAATGCACAAAGAAATTTCTCATATATACAAGACCTGCATAGTGAAATCGTGTTTTTAGCTTTAATTATATTTAGATCATGGAAGTATTGTATATTTAATTTCCTATTGAATTATATATATAAAATATAATAAATCTAGAATTAATTTGTTTTTTTTTATGTAAACATTTAGGGGTTAATTTTTGTTCCTTAATATAAAAAGAAAAAAAAATTATATTTAAGTAAATATAATAATTTCAAAATTTCTTGATTTTTTTTTTCGAAAATATATTTTTTAAATGTAAGTAATGAATAACAGGAATAAATGGTAAAGATATTCAATTAAAATAAAATGTTTAAGGAACAATTAAGAATCCCTAAACGTAATAGCGCATCGTTATTAGTTATTGAATGTGTAAAAATAAAATAAATGAAGCAAACTCAGCCTAGTTGCAGGCAACGAAGCTCTTGAGTTTGTGTCCCTCTCATCTATGACTGTCTCTGCGTGATCCAATTAGATGTATATCTTCCCCCCCCCCCCCCCCAATTTCTCTCTCTCTCTCTCTCTCTTTCTCCCTGAGTGCATTAATTAGCTGCTGGCAAGCTCCACTGATTATTACTATAATATATTTACATTTTTTACTCTTATTAAGAAATTTAAATTATATTTATTACATTTTTTTTTTACTTTTATTATATATATACATTTATAAAAGATATATTCTATAGCCATTTTAATTTGTAAATTGGCTCTTTCTTATAATGGATAATATTTTCTCAATATAAATAAATCTAGTCGAAACTAAACCAAATTCAATGAAGATATTAGTTATTGTTTTTTTTAATTATTAACTATTATTATTATTATTATTATTAATATTATTATTATAGATTTTGTTTGTTGAATCTAAAATTGTTTATTTTCTCTTCTATCTTGCGAAAATATTTTATGTATTAAATGAAAAAAAAAAAATTGGAACAAACTATACATATAAAAATAAAATATCTTTGGACTTGAACCTATAAAATAATATTCGTATAAAATAAATACTCCTAATGCATATACAATTTTGCAAAAATGAAAAAAAAAAAAAAAAAAAAAATATATTTGAAAAATAAAAACACGTACAATATATTGTATAGAGTTTGTATTATATTATATTTCTTAAAACAAAATATATATATATATATATATATATATATATTGCGATTTTTAAATGTTCTCTAAAATCTGCGGCAAATATCTTGAGAGCGAAAAAAATACAGGCAAATTTCTAAATCGAATTTCTTAAATAGCACTGTAAAAAGTCGGACAATTTCTGAGTTAGAAATTTGACTGGCTTATTAAAATAAAAAAAAAATAATATTTAAAAAAATTACAAATTGTCAGGGCATACCCTGACAATTTTTGCGATCATTGTCTGTGTACCCTTTATAATAGTTCATTTATATATAATTGTAAAATGGACAAACCGATATCTACCGATATATATATATATACATATATATATATGTATATATATATATCGAGTGATAGAATGATCTTAAATTTAGATCCCTTCAAATAAAACTGATCTATTTTAATTCTATTCTGTTTTATTATGTCTCATCCACTTTATTTTTGAATATTATATAAGTATCTTTTAGAGAAGATTTTTTTTTTTAATATATGTTATGTTTGATAAGATATACACATTTTATTTTTTTTCAGTCACCTTTTCTCTACAGAATGAAAATTAACTTTGGTAAGTTCTTTGATTTTATGTGGTCTCTTGTATAATATATTAATTATAGTTTCATATTTTCAGATTATTTAATATATACTTTATTTAAATTTTATTATAGTTTTAGTTTATTTTTCATTATGATATTTAGATTTAATTTTCCTCTACAAATCCTGCTTAATCTGATATTTTTATTTGACTTATCAATAAAATATAAATAAATAACAATCAAAAGTAATTAGCAATTCTAAAAAGGATGCTATCCTAAGGAATAATACTTTTATTGAAAATATATTTAACTATTTTATAAATATTTTAGTTTTATTTATTAATTTATTGATCTTGCTCTTATTTGTATAGATTGGATATTTTATTAGTATATGTTTAATGTTTTTATATTTTATCATTTATTGTACACCATATCTTGTTGTTTGATAGATTTTCCCATTCACCTATATTATAGTTATAATAATATTTTTTTATATAATTATTATTATTGTCATTCAATGTATTAATTTAAAATCTACGGAGAAAAGGACTATGGCTTTCGACACGCATTTTTCTAAAACAATAGAGAAGATTATTTTCATACAAAAATAATAATAATAAAAAAAACGCTACTTTTTTACTGATGAAAAACGCACAAATATAAACGCCGGATAATTATGCATCAATCTATTAGTCTATAAGTTTATACAAATAATGACAAACACAAATGAAACTATTTCTGCTTTATCGAACGTACCAGTACGGGTAAGTCAGGAATTTTAGTAATCAGATTTTCAGGGAACTACGCGCTTAAAGCTTTGAATCATTTTTATAAATAAGAAAATAATTAAACAAAGATTAGTGTAGATTTCAAAATAAATAATATAAAAGTAGTAGAGGTATCTAAACAAAATCTTGCATCTGAGAACGTTTGTCCCAAGATTTGGAGAAGCCATTTGCCCCTGCAGTGAACAACCGTATGGAACCAAGATAAAAAAAGGACTTAATAAGAAATACATTATCTTTAGGTATGTTTTATTTATTTATTTATTTTGATTTTGAATTATACACAATCGGAAAATATGGATTACATTCCTAACCATTTTTTTTTTTGGTACTTTAAATAGTACATATTTTTATTTTGAAATAAAATATTTATTTAATTTATACTTCATTAAAAAAATTATAAATTAAATTAGAATTTAATATAACAAAACAATTTCAATAAAAAAACATATTAAAATAGTTATCACAAAATAAAGGCGTACATTCATATTTATTTTGATTTTGAATTTTTTTAATGTAAATCTAAGTTCACTAACTTTCAAATAGTTTATTTTCCTTTTAAAATTTCATGTAGTGTGATAAAAAGTGCATTTACTCCTCGTTCTATTGAGCAGGACCTTTCAAATTTGGAATCATTTTCACTTAATTCTCCTGATGTTTAGAAATATCCTCATGTTTAGAAATAAAACGAACAATTAAATCAATTTGAATTTGCCGGTTATTTCATTATCACTAAATACAAACATTAAAAAAAAACTTGTCATTTTTTAATATTTATTTTTATCTTAATATATAATATAATTTTTACATATATATAATATATAATATAATATAATGTCAATATCATAATATAATAAAAAACAATAATAATTATTTTAATTATAATGTGATGATTCATTTAAAGAAATAGTTTATTTTTAATTAATTGATTTTAAAATAAGGTAAGTAATAATTGTAATATAGAAATTTAATAAAATAAATGTTACTTATTATTTTGTTATAGAACTTTCAGAACATTAATAAATTTATATAATTAATCATGAATGGCGTTTCTGATTATAGAAAATTAAAAAATATGAATCCACGGAAAATGTCATTATCATTGCAAGATGTAACATTAATGAATGATCTCATTGATAATGACAATTTAAATTCAACCATTTCATTATCATTCAGTGATTTAATAAATTTAAGATCAAATAAAAAGAGACATTCATTTATAAATAATTCAAATAATAATAATAATAATAATAATAAATCCATTTCTTATGAGTCATTAAGAAATATTAATTCAAAGAAATATAAACATGTTCAAAGTAAAGTGAAAGATTATATTAAACAAATTAAAAGATCAAATGATAAACAAAAAATGGAAACGATAAATTCTTCTACTTCAACGGCAATAACAAGTCCTATATCCTTATCGAATGATGATTCCTTACCTGATGTCGACATTCTAATCAGTACAATTGAAACATTAAAAGATGAATTAAATAAAAAAGATGATTTAATAAATAAATTACAAGAGAGTAATAATAATTTATTAAAAAAATATAATGAATCAGAAACAAGAATTGATCGTTTAAGATTTGAATCAATTGAAAATCTTTCTACAAAAAAATTAATGTTTAATTCACCATTAATTAATAACAGATTTAGTAGTATTTCTGATAATAATTTAAATATAATAAATAAAAATACACAACAAACAAATTTAATGTCTTTTGAAAAACATAATAAGCAAAATGAAGAAAATTTATTGATGAATAATAATTATAAATTATTCAATGGAACAAATCAATATCATTACCAAACAATATTAATTAATAAAAGTATTCAAACTGATTTTGAAATTAATACAAATACTTCACCAAAGGTTTGAAATATCATTCAACTCTTATTTTTATAATTTAATGTTTGTTAATTTTTTTATTTAATTTTTTTTTTTGGCTAATTATACTTATGTTTTGGAAAAATTATATCAAATCTATGTTTACTATTTTTTCAAAATTTCTACTTTATAAGGTAGGGTTTTTATATTATTTTTGTTCATTGCCCACTAATGAAATAACTTACTAAAAATTAACATCAGTGTTATTAAAAAGAAAAACAAATATTCACATGAGTATATTCAGAGCTGGAACAAGTACTGTGTTATTATTAACACATGTTAGATACTTTGTTCTAAACTGAGGCTTTTATGAACTTTTAATATTTATAAAAAAAAACCTTCTCATAAATATGACTAGCATAAATTAAAAAAAAAAATACTTATTATTAGGTTTTTATTAAATTTAATATACACATCATTTTAAAGTGTAATTATATATAAAATCATGATTAAATTAAGGAAATTAAAATCTTATTTTTCAAATTTTGAAATTTTAAAACTTATTAAAATAATATTTAACCAATAAATGCAAATTTAGCTTACTTAATCAGATTATACTTTTTATATTATTGTTTTTCCATATACGTATATATATATATATATATATTTAATAATCTTTCTTTTAACTCATAAAACTAAAATTTATTTTATTTTTCAGAATTTAATCGATTGTGTTAAAGAGATTGAAATGATTGTGGAATGTTTAGGAAAAAGATCTGATGAAATAAGTCAACTTTTAAATGAAACAGAATAATAATGTGATAATCCATTATCATGTAATGGTTTCTAGTCTATATAAATAGTATTTTAATTTAATATATAAGAATAAAACAAGGATTAATAATAATAATTCTTAGAAACAATTTGCCTTAAATATACTATAGATAAATATATTGAATATTTTTGGAAATAATTTTTTCCTACAATTTCATAAAAAATCTAGTCAATAGGATAAAGAAGGAATAATTTTATTTTAATTATTTATTTGGTTAAATATACATTATAAAAATAATTATTTATATTTATTTATTTTTTCCCTGTATATATATATATATAGCTTATAAATTATAAAAATAAAAAACAAATTAAGTATAATTACGTGTAATTATACAAATGGTTTTTTTTCCATTTATTTATATATATATATTTATATTTAATAAATGCTTTCATAAAGTAAAATTATATTTTTTTTATCAACTTCTCCCATATAATTTTTCATGAATCATTTCCATTAATTTTAATTTAATCCATGATCTATCTTCAGAAGACAATTTTTTAAAACTAGGTATTAATGATTGAAAATATAAACTATCTTCATCCATTTCATTTTTATCATAATGCTGATTTTCTTGATTTAAATTAATATTTACATTATCAATAATAGACGTTGGTTGTAATTCATTTTCTAATGAATCATTATTTTCATTTTTTATTCTATTTTTATCATCTATTAGTTCATCAATTTGATCAGGCATAACTATAATTTCACAAATTTGTGAATCATTTATATTTAATTTCTCATTTAATGATGTAGTTGGATAATTTAATTTATCTTGACTATTATGATCATTTAAAATATTTTCATATTTACATATAGTATTATTTTCTTCAGTTGAAGTGATGGTTCTAAAAAAAAATTACATTATTCAAATAGTATAATTGAGGATTATGTTTAAAGAATTAATTTAATGTGAAAACATTTTCACAAGAACAACTGTTAAAGCAATATAAATTTATAAAGTCAATAAGATATTAACTTTCTTCTCACAAAATATTTAAAATAAATATTTGTAGCATAATATTTAAAAAGATAAAAAAATGCTTACTTTTCTTTGTTTAAGACAAAGGGTAAAAGAAAATGTAAATGTTTAAAAAATATATAATCCTTTTTTAATTTTCCTTTAGGTGTTTTATTCAAAGATTCATCTTTAATGTTTCTAACATAAGAATCTCTTAATCCTTTCCATTTCTTTTTACAATCATTAACTAAAAATAGTAATAACGAATTACAATATAATTTGAATACATTATTTAATAGTAGAACATATAAATTAATAATTAAGTACCTGAATAGCCTAATTTTGAAGAAATTTCGTTCCATAATAATGTTTTATAACGTCTATCTCTATATCCCTGTGAAGCAGAATCATATAGTGCTGGTTTAGATTTCACTTCTTTTATCAACATTTCTACTTGTTTTTTTCCAATATATATTTTCGAATACATTTCTATTAATCACATACTAAATTTTATAAATTTCTTTATAAATTGAATATTAAATTAATATGATTAATTTAAAATATATGTTAAATTAATATACATACTATATAAATAAAATTCAATTTTATTTTTTATTATATTTTTTGAGTTAAAAATTCAATTCCTGTCAAAATAGGGATTTTCAAATTTTCCTAACCCACTTGGTTACCTAACCTTAACATGCAAATTGATATCCATTGACCTAACTCAATGACATGTTTTGATTTTAATATTCTATTATATTAAGCAATCTTATTTATATTTTATTTAGGCTCATTTATATTAATATGTCAACTGAAGGATTAAAAAAATTAAGAAAAGTGCCTAAAAGTATTAATGATTTAAGGTAAACTGTTTATGTCAATAAGTGTATTCAATTATATTGAAAATAAAAGGTTTACATATTGAATCAATATTCTGTTTTAAAATAAACAAACTTGCTATTTCAATAATTGATTTAGAAATCATTCTAACAAAGTAGCACACTGAAATAATTGTAATTTATTTGCAATATTGTTGTTTAAAATAAAAATGTAATTTGTGATATTAGGGAATAAAAGATGTATATATTGTACATAGTCTTTTTTTTATTTAATTTATTTACTAATTATACAGTTATCCAGACATATATTACATAGTTGTATTTAATTTATTTAATTTTCCTATAAAACACAACCACCTCAACCTTTAACAAAACCGAAGAGTGGGGTGTTGGCTAAAAGTAATAAATACATTGTTGCAATGTAACTGCACTGGTAAAATTACATTACTATCCAAGTGTGTCTCCGGAAAACTGTATAATTACCATTTATATTTAATGGTTTACTCTAATTACAATTAGGAATAATATATATATATATATATAATTCTCCACGTCTCTAATATATTCTAAAATTTTAGTAAAGAAAATTTAAAAAAAACACTTATTTTAAAAAAGGAATGCAATGCAAGAGCCCAGTTAATTGTGGAAAGATTAATAGAGCCAGACGTTCCAGAAGAATTTTTAATTTCAAGTGTATTTATATTTATTTTTCCATTTTTATTATTTATCATATAGAATTAAAGTAATAACACAGTATAAATAATAAATGATTTAATTTTTTAGCTAAAATATATTTCAACAAGTCATTACAATGATGTCGTCGAAGAAAGAACAATATTAAAAATATGTGGCTATCCACTTTGTAAAGAAAACTTAAAAATAATACCAAAAAAACAATTTCAAATATGCACAAAGTCAAATAAAGTTTTTGATATAACAGAAAGAAAAGTAACAAGTTTTAATTATTATAATTTTTAATAGGTTTATGTAATAGTAATTATACTCTTAAAATAATATATAAAATTTAAAATCTTTTAGAAATTCTGTAGTAATGATTGTTATAAAGCATCACAATTTTTAAAAGAACAAATGCTCACAAGCCCCTTATGGTTAAGAAATAAAGAAGTAATTCCACAATTTAAAATATATAAAAGTGGTGTAAATAAGTAAGTTTTTTTTAAATCATTGTTATTTTTTTAATTATTATTTTTTATATTTTTTTACATATTTTTAGTGAGAATCCTTGTAGTGCAACAGGAAAAGAAATTGATTTTGGTTTACAAGAAATAGAACATCTTAAAATTGAAATTGATAAAATTAATGAAAATAAGAAAATAATACAAGAGGACAATTGTAATAAAATTATTATAAAAGATCATAAAAATCATCCAAAAGCCTTAATTGAAAATGATGATAATAAAAAAAAGGTTGAAAATAATTTAATGCAAAATATAATAGAAAAGAATTTAAATTTTAAAGATACTGACGATAATATTGTCATAAATAAACAAACAAATGAGAAAAAATTAAACAAAAATTCTTCTTGTGGAGTAATATTTGTCGAAAAATGCATTGAAGAATGGTTTTCATTAGAGTCATTATGCTATTTATTAGGTGATGCTAAAGTAAAAGAATTATTTCTAGAGAAAGGAAATGCTATAAATAATTTTTATGAAATATTAAAAAAAAATAGGGGAATAAACTGGAATAGTAATTATAGGGAACGTTATTTAGCATTATGTAAACGATTAGATATTTTAGAATTAAATGAAAATAAGTATGATAGTGATGATCATGATGACGAAGTGATAACAAATTCTAGAGCAAGCAAACCATTACCTGATTATGAAGCATTAAAAGAGGAAAATATTCAACTTAACTTAAAGGTATAGTTAGAGTTTAACTATTTTATAGATATATTTATATATATTTATTTTAACTTTTATAATAATTCTCAAATATAAATTATTTTAAATCGTGTTATTTATGCTTAATTTGGTGCATATTTTTTAATTAAATTTAATCTTAAGTAAATCGATGATTTGTTCAATTTAAAATTGACCAATAAATAGAAATTGATACAAGTGATTTTGAAATTAATATTATCTATAATTATTTTGAATAATATTTATTTATTTTTTTATAGATATTTTTTCCTATATAATTTTTTATTTTAATTTATATTAATTCTTTTTCATTATAATTTCTAACAATTTCTTTTAATGGAGGATTAAAAGACAATTTTTTACGTCTTTAAATCTTTGGCAATGTTTTTTTTTTCGATTAAAAAATATAAAATGATAATTTTTTCAGGTGAAATCTTTTTATTCTGGAAAATCTGAGTTTCCAGTTCATAATATAGAAAAAAATCCATTTAATAATGATAAAAAAGAGAAGAAACAAGAAGAAGAGGAAAAAGAAGAAGAAGAAGAAATAATAAATATTCCACTTATTGATGTTCATGCGCAACATGCCTTAAGAAAAAGAATTGTTCTTGATCGACTAAATAGAATGTAAATATTAAAATTATTATTTATTTTTCTCATATTAAACTACTTATGCTTCTAGCTGAAAGTCTTTGGAGAGAAGATGATACGGTCCAGTCTCTCGTAATTAGATATGTTTTAAGTAATTTTATTTGTAATTATATTCGAATTCTCGAGTTGTTGGTTAAAGTCAATATCAATTAGCTGTGTTATTATTACTACTACTACTACTAATAATAATAATAATTGTATTATTTCTTCTCGAAATTCAGTATATTAATTTTATTCACAAAGTTCCGATAAAGGTTTCGATTAACTGGTATTTAAATATTTGATAATTCGATTTTTTTTTTCTTGAATTAGAATATCAGTTTAATTAACTTTAATGGTTTTATATAAAGCAATAAAATCAAGAATACTTTTTGAAGTTAATATTTTTTCATATAAAAGCATTAGGAGAGACAGTTAAAAAATGTTATAATTAAGATAGATTATTATTATTATTATTCCTCAAGTTCTCTTAACATTAATGCTGTTTTTCATTACATAAGTAAAGGGGCTTCACTCTGGTTCATATTTCTGTAATTTGTATTTTATTGAGAAATTTTATTATCTCAATGACATGTCTGGAGAATTATTGCTCTTTGGCATGTCCTAAAGATGTTGGTTGGCAGGTTAGGCTTCTCAAAATTCTTTCACAAGTTCTTAGACACTACTCCTTTATCGGACGGATATTACCAATCCAAATATTTGTTAGAATTACATGTCATTGAAAATACATAAATAAAGTATTTAACCTCAGGAGTGGAAGAGAGGGATTATTATTATTATTATATTCTATTTCTATTTCTATTTATTTTTTTTTTTTTACAGAATGACGGATTTAATGTCGACATTTAATTTAAGGGCACAAGAATATTGCTCATTACTTTCTGGATTGGTTACTACATTCCATCTTGAAGCTAATAATATAATATTTAAACTTCCAGATTGGAATTTAGTTGGTTTAATAATGATTAAAATGTAATTAAATAATTTTTATCTGTTTATCTATTTATAAATATTAATTTATTTATTAACTTGCAGGTTGTCATTTAAAGATAGTAAAATTAAAAAAATTCTAGATTTGGAATCTTCTAGACAAAAAATAACACTATTACTCATGGGTTATAATCAATCTGAAGGATATCTTGATAGTTTATTTACATGGCTTACAGATATAGATCGTTTAATTAATAAACTTGACAAATAATAAAAGTATTTAATTTTATTTAAAATATAATCCTATATATATATATATATATTTGAGAAGTAGGAGATAATAATTTATAAATTTTCTGGGTCAAAATGTTATATTCATTTACTATTATATAGTATTATTATTCATGTATTATTTATCTATCTAATATATATAAATCTAGTTTTTTGTGAAAATAATGATAATGAGAGAAGCAAGCAAATAATTAAAAAAGATATATAAATATATATATATCAATGTTTTTAATAATGTAAATGTAAATTATATTTTTTTTTTTTTTATAAATAAAACATTTATAAATGAGGAAATTTGTATATTTGATTTTTTTTTTTGGTTTTATTAATTTTAAATTCATTTCTACAATTTCTAACATTAAGGTCTTTATTATTTATGTACTATTATTTGTATGGATTGAATCAAATTCACTAAGTCCATATTCTTGCACGGTTGGTAAACCAACATTGGCCATTTCAAGAAAATTATCTCGATGTGAATAACCCGACGGGTATTTATCATCCATTCTACAAGGATTACGAGCATGAAGTCGCGAATAACTTGAATATGAACTGGATAATGCCTTTTTCGTATAAATTTCTTCTAAAATTCTTAATCGTTGAATAAAATCCAAATGTATATTTTGAATTATTGTTTTTTCTGATTCACGATCCTAAATATTATAATTGAAAAAATTAAAATGTAAAATAATTCATTTTAAAAAATCACCTTAATAATTCATGTTTTTTATAATAGAACATTTAAGTATTCATTAATATATTAAATAAAGAATAATATATATTTAAAAAATTATAAACCTCGTTAAGGTGTTGATCTAAAATGGATGCTAATCTTTGCCTACATTCTTCAAAATTGGAATTATAATTTAATATTGGTGATGAAAAAGCATTTCTTGGATTTTCAATTAAAGATTTTGCTAATGTTAAAAGTTTTCTTGATGAATTTCTTAGAGCGAGACATGACCTATGAGATTTCAGAGATGCTTCTCTTAAAATATTAACTTGTTTAGCGGCGATATCACTTCTCTCTTTGAGTTCAAGTGCTGTTTCAGCAAGAACAAGTGCTTGTTCAAGTGCCTGTACATTTACTGAACGTGATTGCCTCGCTCTATCCATAATTATACATTTCGAAATCTGTTTCTATCGATACGAAACAATAAAACAATTTTATTAATATTTTAATTTTATGAGAATGTATTTATTTATTTACATTTATTCTATAAGCAGGTAAGTATAAGAATAATTTGGAAATTAATTCATAACAGATATTTTATATCGTTCAACGACTTTTTTTCCAAATCATAGAGATTCATCAGATGATAATCAATAATCAGACTAGCAGCTACGTTCAATATGTCATTTGTTGTAAAGCACTTGTATAAAGTTTTGAAAAATTTTCAAACCTGAAATGCTTTTTGTCTTATAATAAATTTATCCTTTATTTTGTCTGTTTAGAGGAAAAAAAATGAATACTTGATAGGTGATGGTCCTCTACCGAATGAGCTAAATTTCTCAAAAGTTGATAGAATACTACAAATTTTGAATAATGCCCGTGTACCAAATATCATTATTCTAACATAAGCTCAAATAATCTTGTCTACACATGACCACACACACACAAAAGAGATAGTATTGCGATCACGAAAATTTTCGATATCGAGATTTTGATGTTTTTATACGTTTTGAAGGTTCCTGAATCATTTTCACTAAGGTGGAGAAAAATGTGTGTGTGTGTATGTATGTAGACAAGATTACTCAAAAACGTTTGAGCTAGAATAATGAAATTTGGTACATGGACATTATTCAAAATTCGTAGTTTTCTTTCAACTTTTGAGAAATGTAGCTCAACCTCAAGAGGGTCATTACCTACCACGTTTTGATTTTTTTCCTCTAAAGTGACCGTAAAAATAAAGATATATGTTTGATAATTTTTCACATGATTAAAAATTGTATAAAACTGCTATATCTAGAATTTCAGCTTGATTGAATCGCTGAAAGTAACGGAATTCATTTTTTAACACTGCAAATCACGCACCAACACGTGACGTGGTGCTATCAACAAAGATCCAAACATGCGCTGATTTTATCAATATTATTTATTAATTTATAATTTATAATTTATAATTAATTAAATTTAATTTAAATATAATATATGTTAATTAATCCAATTCAAATTTACGAGATAGTCGAGTGGAGACACTCCAGCTTATTTTTTTCAGAATACCTTCGGATACTTATATTAATTTCTATTTTGATAATTTTTAATAAAATGAAGTATTATTATTTATTAAGTTAACAAATATTTATTTTCATTATTAAATACTTAATATTTTTTTCAAAATTTTCTTTATTAATATATATATAAATAATACAATAAAACATTTTTTTTACAATTTCTATGAAATTATTTAGATCAATTTTATTCAGTCTATAATTCCAATGTTTATTTATTATTACTATATTAATTTTTTGTTTAATGTTCATTTTATTTTCATTATAACAGATATACAATTATTAGGTTAATCAGAATTGAGAAATTATTAATTTATATCTTTGGTTTATTAAACAATATTATTATTATTATTATTATTTTTTTTTTTTTGAAAAATATCATAAACCCAATCGACTTGGTGGTGGAGCTATTATTTGGATTCCATGATTCGATGGATCAATTTTTGTTTCTAGTAACGTTGACATTTCACGTAATTCTTCTTTACTTGCTGTGATATGTGGGCAAGTATCTGAGGCACATTCTTCACATTCAAAAAGACGAGATTGTACAGAGTTTCGTAATTTCTAAAAAAAAAAAAAAAGGTAAGAAGGAAAATGTAAAGTGAGTTAATTTTATTTTAAATAGTTTTCTTTTCATTAAATATCTCCTTCGGAACTTACCAGAGGGTGTTTCGCCCATCTGAACTTTACTCCTAATCTTTTTTTTTTTCAACTATATATATATGAGCCGTTTATTTTGAAAGTGGCCTAACTCCGTTTTTAATTTTTTTGCCGGTTATCAAGGTTACAAGGTTTACATCTTCAGTTTGTTTATATTCCAAGCAAATACGATACATTTTCGACACATAAGTTTTTAGAATTAGTTGAATAACTAAACCGCGCGTGTAGTTTGATAGTGGCCTAACTCCATTTATACTTGCATCAAGATTTTATAGTAGTGGAAATGTCATTAAAAAAAATAATTTACTGTTCGTTCCCCAAGATTATTACAAGATTGTTAAAAAGTGTCGGGAAGGTAATCATTTTATTGTACAATAAATGAAATGAGACAAGAAGATTTTGTATCGACAAAATTATTAGAAGATGCAATTTTTAAACGGGTAAATAATTCTGATGGTTAAAAATATGTTGGATGCGTTTTGTCAGAAATGAACCATATAAAATTTTCTATAACACATCAATGAATGAGAATGACAATTTTAAAGTCCTAAATTTATTACCACGTTGGGGTAGACAAAGAAAATTAGAAAATTTTGTATTGACACCATTCTATAAATATATCAGACGAATTACAACAACAAAATTGAAGGACATGATATACCTATTACGATAAATATATGGTTATTATATACAAGATTTCTTCAAATCCCTTTAACACGCGCGCAAAATGTAAATGAATAATAATAAATATATAAATTTATCTTCATAATTTTGTATGTTCTGTAATTAAAAAATGTTTTGAATCGCATCAATTTTGTTTCCTTAGTGTTTTAAAGATATATCAAATAAATTCAGTATTGTTTTTTATTCAAATTCATTTACAAATTTTATAATGAATCTAGTTGTTAATTTTGAAAGTGACTTAACTCCATTCTTGATAAGAAAACGCAAATTATTCACTTAATAATTGCTACTATTTTAAAAGGAACTATAAATTTAACACCCTTCTACACTGCTTAAGCAGTATGCCTCATTAGGATCCTATACGTATATTTTTAAATTCATTAAAAAGCAAATTCTTAAATATCTCGATTTGAAGATAAATGGATTTAGGTCACTTTCAAGATAGACGGCTCATATATATATTTATAAATATTTTTAAAAATTATTTCTTATTGGGGAAAATTCGGATTTCCTTGAAATTTTAAAAATGAAAAAAAAAATGCCAATGTTTGTCTCTTGGCATTCAACTCTCTTATTGATTGATATCCATTTCTTAGTATAGTATTTAATACCAAATATATATACACGAGGGGTGGGGTGATAAGTTTTCGGCCTGACCGAGAAAAACGATGTTTCTCCATCAACACTGATACATTTCTCATAACGGTGTTCTAATTAATTAAATTAATTAATTAATTAATTAATTAAATTACTAATTTAATTTAAGTCTCATCAACAGTTATGAATGGACGCAAAAATTCGTTTGGATTACGCCTACAGCGTCAAATTGTCGGTAGAAATGGTTTTTCGAAGGAGTTTTTGATCTAACGTTAGCAAACGCGACACCCACGTTGCACACAACTTTCCATATTCAAAGGCTTGTGCAAAATATTTGGCACACGTTCAGCTGACATGGTACAGCTGTCAGCTATCTTTAATGTTGAAAAATAAAGCAAAAAAAAAAAAAAAAAAAATTTAAAAACATCGTTTTTCTTGGTCAGGCCGGAAACTTTTCACCCCACCCTCGTATATATATATAAATTCATTTTTATAATTATAGAAATATAAATGATTGATACCTCATAAATAGTATTGCCATTAGTTCTTGAAACGACAAGAATAGCCAGAGCTGGAATGCACAATAATGATAGGGAAGCAATACCCCATCCGAGAGCCTCAGCCCAAAATGGATAAACATATTGACCATTATTATATGTTGGTGGTTCATAATCAATTAAACTAAACACCCAAACAGCCTAAAATATATATAAATAGATATTAAATATTTCTATATCATATTTACAATTAATAAAATTATTGGATTTTAAAAAATAGTATATGAAACAAAAATTTAAAAATAAAACAGTAAATTGAAAAAGGAAAATGATCTTTCAGAAAAGAAAGGTGGTCGTCGTAGTGGGTAAAAAAAATAAAAATAAAAATACAGATTCAGTAAGAGATTCATATTTTGGGATGTTAATAATCTGTTAAAATATGATCTTTGTTTTTTATTACTTAAAGCAGTGGTTTCCAACCTGTTGGGCGCGATCTCTCTGGGGCGCGCGAATGTAATAGAACCAATTTTTTTTCTAAAAACTATAATAATCTATAATATGTTTTGGCTTCATTGAGTGTGTGTGTGTGTGTAATGTGTATGTGTTATTTTGTATCCCATTAAATAAATTACTATATTATGTGAGTATTTATGAAATTAGAATTTATTACAAAAATTAAGGGGGCGCAAGAATTTTTTTTAAAAAAAGGGGGGCGCCGGTACAGAAAGGTTGGAAACCACTGACTTAAAGCATATCGATGTACTAAAATATTGAAAACAAAAATCAACAACATTATTTTGTCATTGAGTCTACAATTATTTACAAATTATTTTTTTAACATTTAATATTATTATTTATGTATATAATTCTCCATCATTATATATATATATAATTAATTTGTATTGTCATATTTCTAATTTAGGGTTATTATAAATTTCAAATACTATATATATCGTAGATAGACAGGATATGGAGATTACCAAAATCAGAGCGGGGCCAGCAATTGTCCAACAAAAGCGGAAATACAATGAAGGCTCCCTTCCGGTCATCTCTTGGACGTTCTTTGAGAAACGATCAACACCATAAAACCATGCAATTGCTATTACTTCAAAAAATGCTAAATACATTATAGAAATCGATGCAGCATAATGATCAATCAATTGAAAAAAATAGATTCCACCCTAAAAAATAAGAAAATATATAATATATAAATAATTTTATATAGTATAATTAAATACATTTTTCAAATAATTTCTTGAATTCCAACTTACTCTTGTTATATTAGGAATTCCAAAAAGAAATGAAACTATACATACAAGAAGTACTAACATTTCATGGCATAGAAGTTTACGTTTAACCCAATTTGGAAAACCATCTTGAATTGATGTAACAACTACTTCAACTAAAGCAAACTGTAAACATATAAATTATAAATTAAAAAAATGATAGATTTATATATAATAATAATAATATGTTAGATATAATATAACTTTTCAAATGAATAAAATGACTTTTGAACTTTTAGAAGATATTATATTAGTGTCATGTTGATGAACTGTCAAAATTATTATCAAAGGGAATCAAAATTATCAAAATGTATAAAACAATTATTTTGCTGGTTTTATTATTATTATTATTTGAGTGTGGGGCACAGCCTAAGACCATCAAGCCGGTTATATCAATGAGGTGTCCTATGATCAGTAGAACGGGTCCTCTCAACCCCTACCTTGATTTTCTTGATCGGAGGCGCTATCAAGTAGCTTTTCCCCAATGTTGTTCCCGGAGGCTGGGTTGACTCCGTCCTATACACCCCAGCTAGAAAAATTCCCTTGCCAGGCCCTGGACTTGACCCCGGGACCATGTGAATGTGAGGCAGGTTCGCTACCCACACACCCAATGGCGCCTTAATATATATATTAACCAGATTTAAAAAAAAGGAATTTTACGTCAGTAAAATAATAAAAACAGGTATCTTCCAAACAAACAGTACATACAATAAATAATACATTTTTATATACTATTCTCCCTAAGAAAATGACAGCGTTCTAAACCAGCAGGCAGAAAATAGAAGTTAATACTCATTTGACTCTTATACGAACAAGACCAGTCTCCGTTCATTTAAAATTCGTGTTTTCTTAATAATAAACATGAATAATAAATAAATAAATAAATTTTTCACCTGTCTATTGAGTCCTAAACAAAGAAGAACAAAAAAGAATAAAACTGCCCAGAAATGAGATGCTGGCATTTTTGCCATCGCTTGAGGATAAACAACAAACATCAATCCAGGACCTAAAAACAAAACAAAGATATTCGTGTAAAAATTTTAAATTTGTTTTAAAATAAATATATTTTTATATTATATTAATAATATTTTAAAGAAATTCACTCGATTAAAAATAATAGGAAATTATTCAAATGAGAAATTATTTAATTATATTATATTATAATTATTATTTTTATATATAAAAAAATATATTTCTATTAAAATTTCTGAAAATTTGGTTATTAGGTATATCATACATTTCTTGGATTATTATATATGTTCTAATATATGTACTAAAATTTTCTTAGAATCCTACTTTGTTTTGTAATTTTTTGCAAATTTAATGAAAAATATATAATACATAATATATAATATATTCATTAAAAATTTATTAATGACTAGACCAGTGATTCTCAACCGCTGTTCCGCGGCACTTTAGTGTGCCGTGTGATTATGAGGTTTTAAACATTTCCGACTTTTTTTCTAAATTTTTTCAATATGGTTCTAAAAAAAAAGAGTAAACCGTTTTTGGGATCACTTTTTTCACTTTTACACTTATCTTTTTCTTTGTGTGCCGCCAAATTTTTAAACCGTTAAAAGTGTGCCGCGGTAAAAAAAAAGGTTAAGAATCACTGGACTAGATAATTGGATAATGATATTGTACAATTCTAAATTATTAATTCTACTTCACTTTATACTCGTATTTTAGTTAAAGAAAGAGAATTAAAAAAAAAACAATAAAAAACTAGCCACATAATTATTATTATATTTTCCCTATATATAAAAACATATTCTTTTAGGATTTCAATAAAATTGAAAGTTTAGAAATAACAAAATAAGTCTTTTTGTAAATATTGTGTCCTTATTTTTCTAAAAATTATTTGTTTTGTTTTTTTGGATAGAACATATATTTCATATATATAATTATATATTTTTTATACTTTTTTATACTTTATTATAATTAATTAATTTAAATAAGATAATAATAATAATAATAATTAATAAACAGTGATGTATTGGTAAAATAAGAAGTAAGGGAACGCATAGTGAAAGCGGCAAACTATTTTTTCCATAAAAGTTTTTATTTTTTCTTATTCTTGCTATACAAAATATTAACGTTAACAAAAAAAAAAAGAAATTCTAACAGTAGATTTAAGTGGGAGTTGTCGGAAAAAAGGTAAGGGAACCTCGTTCCCCCGCGTTCCCCTCCCAATACACCACTGTTAATAAATAAATTATAAATATATTACCGTCTGATATTACAGAATCGACTGAAGTATTAAGTTCTTTAGCAATATTTCCAATCGTTGCAAATGCAAATATTCCAACAAGAATACTAGTGATTGCATTTATACTTGCAACCGCCATTGTATCTATAAGAATTGGATTATGAAATTTGTTATAACTAGCAAATGAAATCACGGATCCAAAAGCAATTCCAATTGAATTGAAATTTTGAGCTGCTGCATTAACCCAAACCTAAAAATAAAATAAAATTAAATTAAATTAAAAAATATCTTAAAAAATGATAAAAATATTTATAAAATTTATATATTATTTAATATTATATTAAATAATAACCTTTGCATCGCCCAACAAATGCCATTGAGGTTTAAAAAGATATTTAAGACCTATTTCAGCTCCTTCAAGTGTTAATGCTCGTACAAGAAATGCTAAAATCATTATATATGGAAAAGTTGCAGTAAAATAAAGAACTTTACCACTGGATTTTACACTCTTCCAAATGGAAAAATAAACAAGAATCCAGGCTACAATTAAACAAGCAACCAAATCCCATCGCAGTTCACCAGGATTTTCAATTCCTTCACTTATGTTGAGTACTCTATGTCTATAAAAAAAAAAAAAAAAAAAAAAAATTAAAAAATTAAACATTATTTTATTTAAAAATAAGATGTATTTTTATAATTTTTATAATAAAAAATATTCTTTTTATATTCTATAAAAAATTAGTATCTGGTACATTAAGTAATCATCGGTACATCAATAATATAAAACAAATAAATATTTATTATTTAATATCTAAATCTAAGCCCATTTCAGTAAAATTACACATTTATTTGTTAATCTATCTCATTAAATGGTATATTTTTAAATTTTTGTGAACTTAGAGAAGTTTGAAATTTTTAATACTTTTTAATTATTTTACTATTTTAATACTCTTTTTTATTTTGATTTTTATATTCTAAACAGTGTTATACTATTTGTTTTTGTAAAATAAATATTTAATGGTAATTGTTTATAAAACGGGAAGCTTCAGGGATTTGAATGAAACTTGACCAGTGGATTCCTTTTTAATTCTAAAAAAACTTTCCTTATTCAATATTTCTCGGTCTCTTCTAGTTTACGAGATAAAATTTATTAAAATTTGCATATAAATTCATTGATATTTTATTTAACTGCCATGTTTTATTTATTTGGCCAGTAGAGGGCTCTACTAATTGACTTGTGTTTTTTTTTTAGTTCGGTTTGGATAAATGAAAATTGAAAAATTAATTAATTAAATATTTTTCCTATATCCAAATCGAACGAAAAAAAACCCCGAAAATTAATAAATAAGTGAATAATTAGTGAATTAGTCAATAAAACATTACTTAATGGCTGCACATTTGGACGTTCATAACCAGCAATTATGTCAAACTTAAATAAAATTTATCTCGTAAACTAGAAGAAATATTGCATAAGGAAAGTTTTTTTTGGAATTAAAAAAGGAATCCACTGGCCAAGTTTCGTTCGAATCCCCGAAGCTTCCCGTTTTGTAAACAATTACCTATATTTAAAATAAAAATGAAATTTAAAAAAATATTGTATTTATATAATGATTATATAGAGTAATATTTTTATATTATATAATAAATTTTGTTAGAAGTAGCCTTGTTACTCGTATATCCTATATACAGGGCCTTACTAACCCTATGGGCAGTAGGGGCTACAGACCAGGGGCGCCGTAATTAAAGGGGCGCCACGAACGTAAAGATGAGGAATTTTTAAATATGCTTAATCCAAAAATGAAATGTAGGTTATCTGGAACCTCATTTAACAAAATAATTTTATTTATAACTTTTTTCTTCTTTTGGGTTCTCAGTTACAAAACTAATCAGTTTTAAATTTATTTTTTGCACAATGTTTGGGGGGGGGGGGGGCGACGCCACTGATTATGAGAAATAATTTCTGTAAAAATGTATATTAAAAATTAAATAAAAGTAAATTACTCATAGAATTCTTCTGAAGGTGTTTTTGTTTTTGCAGCCTTGCTAATGTTGAGGAAATTATTTGTCTCTCTGCAATAATCCGTGTTCCAACGATTTTCACAAGTAACCCATGGAATATCCACCCTGAAGGCGGTAAAGAAATAATAGAGGCTGTAGGCGATTATCACATTGTAGTAAGTTGACATAAGAAAAGAGATGACGACGCTGGCAAGACCCGCGCCTGAACCATTTTATATATCGGTAAAATTAAAGATAACGCTCTAATATTTTGAATAATTCATTACCTTTAAATAAAGGGCAAATTTTTCCAAGCGCGCCGATCGGCCCACGTCTTGTGAATTGACCAACTCCTAATTCCATATATAATAATGGAATTCCACAAATTATGAGTATCAAAAAATATGGCACCAAAAATACACCTGAAAAAAACAAACACAAATCAATAAAAAAAAAAAAATAAAAAAAATATATTTATATATTTAATTTTAATATGAAGAGGTGGAATAATACAAAACCCTTTGTTTAACATACGTATTTGTTTGCTTTTAAGCATCCTTAACATCTACCATAATTATAAATTGGCATCCAACCACAAAAGTTTCAAAGAAAACCTTTTCTTTTTTTTTTCTTATCAGTCACTACTAATATTCATTGTCAGTTTTTTTTACGAAGTAAATACCTCTCAATTTATATTCCCATTCTTTTTGTTTTACGTGTTTTGTGTTTTCACCTGAACAACCACAGCTACTTGCATTTTACTAAATTAACTATCTATTTCTAGCTGAGTCGAGATGAAAATTTTGTCCTTAATTATTATTATTATTATCAATTACAAATCGGAAAATGTATTATTGTACTATTACTTTATATTATTTATGTATTTCTTGTTGAGTTTAAAGATATTTCATAATTATTAAATAATGATTTGATAATTAATTTATTATATATACTAGGTCGTCCTGAAAGTCTTTTCGTTTTTTTTTGTGAAAACTTACCATTTTCGAGTTATGAATAAATATTATATTAAATTATATTTTGTACATTCTGGTCCAACAACTTTTGCCATCTTTCAAGAAGTAGCATGATGTAACGCCTATAAACTTTTTGGTCCTTACTTACAAAAAACTGATCCAAGTGATTTTTTCATTTGAATGTAAGATTTTTCCGTCTTAAAAATTTTGCAATGACCAAAACAAATATCCGAAGGCGCCAGATCTGGAGGATACTGTGGATGGGGTAGTGAATCTCAACCAAACTTGTATGAGGTCTGACATTATCTTGGTGGAACACTACACCCTTTCTGTTGATTAATTCTGGGCTTTTCTTTTGAAATGCATCATTCAGTTTGTCCAATTGATGACAGTATTGTATTATTCAAAGCTCAAAAAAATGATTCTTTAAATATCTCACAAAACAGACAGCATCACCTTTTTTGATAGATATTGGCTTTCAAAATTTTTATATTCTTATTAATATTTATTTAATATATATATAATAAAAAATAAACATAAACTTATATTAAGCTTATATTAAAATAAAAAAAAAATATTATTTACCTCCACCGCTCTTATAACAAAGATATGGAAATCTCCAAACATTTCCAAGACCAACACTGTATCCTACACAAGCGAGAACAAATTGTGCTTTATTTGACCAATGTTGACGTCTTGGAAGTCGATATTCTGGTTCATCTTCTGCTGGTTCCAGGTAAGTGCTCCCACTATTCGTTGAGAGGCAGTCTTCATCTGTTGGACTAAAATAAAAGAATCGAGAAAATTAAATTAAAATATGTAATATAAGTACTTTTATCTCTATTAAAAAAATAATTAGTATAATTAGTATTTAACTGTCATTTTTATTATCTCGTCAGAGATAGTACTGCGATCACGAAAATTTTCGATGTTGAGATTTTGATGTTTTTATACGTTTTGAAGGTTCTTGAATCATTTTCACTAAGGTTGAGATAAATGTGTATGTGTGTGTGTGTGTGTATGTACGTAGACAAGATTACGCAAAAACGGTTTGAGCTAGAATGATGAAATTTGGTACATGGGCATTATTCAAAATTCGTAGTTTTCTATCAACTTTTGAGAAATGTAGCTCAACCGGAAGAGGGTCATTACCTACAATGTTTTGATTTTTTTTTCCTCTAAAGTGACCGTAAAAATAAAAATATATGTTTGATAGTTTTTCACATGATTAAAAATTGTATAAAACTGCTATATATACAATCGCTTAATATATATATCGCTTAAAGTACAGGAATTAATTTTTTAAAACACTGCATATCTCAAATAAATAAATAAATTTAATAAATATTATTTATTAATTTTAATTTATAATTTTTAATAAATTAAATTTAATTGAAATATAATCTATTATGTTATTTAATCCAATTCAAATTGCGAGATAGTGGAGTGGAGACACTCCAGCTGTCATTTATTAAATGTGATATTCAAAAATTGAAAAATATATGTACAATAATAATCACCAGTTGAAATAATATATCTGCTAATAGCCATGTTGGTTGGACATTAAAAGTGTACTCTTTTAATTAATCAATTTCATCATTGATATGAATCTAGTATTTTATTGCATTTTGTGTTAAATTACACTTAAAAACTTGCGGGGGTGAACACTTAAATAAAGGGTAATAATTTTTACTTCCACTTATAAACTAGAAAATGCATGTTTAACGTTAAAGCTGTCTGTATGAGTTAAACAAGTTTTTACCTCTTCATAAGGACCTTAATTAATCATTCAAGAATGTCAACTCTTTAGTTGTTTCAATTATTTTTTAAGGAAATGTAAAAAAGCCTGGACATCCTTTCATTTTTTGATGAAACCGAGTTTCTCTGCCTTCATTGTACAATTAATTACGTAAATAAAAAGAGTAGGCGCCCCATTAAACAAAATGATTATTTTATCACTGATCTTACTCAACAGAATAAAAACAAAATTGAGAAGAAGTGATTTAATTATATATCATGTAAGAAAAAATAAAAAAAATAAAATTTAACATTATTTTATTATATTTAAATGAAAAATGATTTTAAGTGATTATACATTTATTTATTTTTTTAAATTAACCTTACCTTTACATTTTTAATTTTCAAGACTTAATTGACACTATTTAATTTTTTTTAAGACTATTTAGATTTAAATCCATTTCAGCTATTCTAGACATCTTATTTAGTAAATAATTTTTAAATTTTTGCCCTTTCAATTTAAATAAAAAAAATAATAAAAACTTATCAAAACACGCTTTTATTTAAATGCACTAAAAAGAAGAAAAGAATCTCTACACACACCACGATTTCCTTACAATTAATCATATCTAAAAAAAAATAATCTGGAGTGTCTCCACTCGACTATCTCGCAAATTTGAATTGGATTAATTAAAATATATATTATATTTAAATTAAATTTAATTAATTAAATTATAAATTAAAATTAATAAGTAAAAATTTATTAAACCAGAGCGTGTTTGGCTCTTTTGTTGATAGCACCACGTCACGTGTTGGCGCGTGAGATTTGCAGTGTTAAAAAATTAATTTCGGTACTTTCAGCGATTCAACCAAGCTGAAATTCTATATATAGCAGTTTTATACAATTTTTAATCATGTGAAAAATTATCAAACATATATCTTTATTTTTACGGACACTTTAGAGGAAATAAAATCAAAACGTTGTAGGTAATGACCCTCTTACGGTTGAGCTACCTTAGTGAAAATGATTCAGGAATCTTCAAAACTTATAAAAACATCAAAATCTCAACAAAGAGCCAAACATGCCCTGATTTAATAAATATTATTTATTAATTTTAATTTATAATTTATAATTAATTAAATTTAATTTAAATATAATATATTATGTTATTTAATCTAATTCAAATTGCGAGATAGTTGAGTAGAGACACTCCAGCTTATTTTTATAAGCGTTCATGTTTTAAGGCATAGGTTCTTAAACTTATGTACTCCACGGACCCCCACTTGAAAAAATTTTTTTTGACGGACCCCCATCACAACTTTAGGTACTTTACGTCATTTTATTAATTAATTTCTGGCTTACGATCTCATAAGGACAAGGATATATGATGAATATTTCTAACAGTGATTGGTGAATAACGATTTTTTTGCATATTGTAGAACACATTTTATTAGAAATTATAATATTGAAGAAAGAAAATACAAACATTGTCATAGCAACAAATCTCACAAATTATAATGGGTACTTACATTAAATTCATATAAATATTTTATAATTTTTTTCAGAAAATATTAAATAAGAAATATTTTAAAAAATAACTGCATCTATCTCATTAAATATAACTTACATATTTAATGAGATGTATGCAGTTGTTTTCTTGAAACAAGAATCTCAATATCTGGCTTAATATTGGAAACTTTTAATCTAAGATCCGGCTCTACATTTAATTTGTTTCTATATTTAGACTTAATATAAAATAGTACCGAAAAAGCTTGTTCGCATAAATATGTTGTGCAGAATGGAATCAAGTGTTGAAGTGCTTTATTTGCAAGCGCAGGATAATCTGACCTGAGAAGTAACCAAAAGTTGCTCAATTCAGTTTTGTTAAATTTTAGTTTATAAGTTGTATCACATGATAATTCCACGAGAATATCTTGTTCAGGTGCAGATAAATGTTTAGCATTTGTAATTTCCATATTAAATGGATCTCTGATCCAGTTATTGCAAGGATCAGGAGTAGAAAAATACTTCCTGAAGTTGCTTTTCAAAGTAATTAAATGTTCAACAAATAATTGACGCGTTTGATTAAGCAATTTTTCACTGGAGCTTTCTATGAAATCATTGAGAGTTGGAAAAGACTCATATACACCGTTCTGGATGCGTTTCGACCACAAGTCGATTTTTTTAATCATTGCTTCTATTTTATCTTCAACTTTAAATATATTTACAACAGTACCTTGCAGGCTCAAATTAAGTTCGTTCAATTTTGTAAAAATATCAGTCAAGTAAGCCACCTTAGCTAACCAGATAAAATCATTGAAACATTCGGTCAGTTCAAAATGCGCATCTATTAAAAACAATCGTATTTCATCTCGAAGCTCAAAAAGGCGAATGAGTACTTTCCCGCGGGACAACCAACGTACATCTGTATGTAATAATAAATGTGTATGTTGACTACCCATTTCCTCACACAAAATTTTAAAAACTCTGGAATTAAGTGGACGAGCCTTAATGAAATTGACAATTTTAACTACTTCGTCTAATGTTCTTTTCAAATCTGGTGACATATTTTTGGCTGCTAATGATTCTCTGTGAATGCAGCAATGATTCCAAACAACCTGAGGCGCAACATTTTTAATAAGAGCAATCAATCCAGTTCTTGTACCTGACATTGCACGAGCACCATCAGTGCAAATTCCAACACATTTTGGCCACTCTATTTCATTTTCGGTTATAAAATTATTCAAACTGTTAAATATGTCATTAGCTGTCGTTCGTGAAGGTAGTGAATCACAAAACAATACATCTTCTTGTATTTGATTTTCAAACTCATATCTAATGAAAGCTAACAAATTGGCATTATTAGTGACATCAGTACTTTCATCCAATTGTAATGAGTAATAGTGACTTTTGCGCACTCTCGATATTAATTCTTCTTTTATATTACATGACATGTCTTCAATCCTATTCTTAACCGTATCATTTGATAATGAAATCAAATTTATATCGTTTGCTGCTTTAGTTCCTAACATTATATTTGTAATTACTTTTGTAGCAGGAAGAATTAATTGCTCTGCTATATTATGCGGCTTTCCTGCTTTAGCAATAAGTAGAGCTACTTCATATGATGCCATTACTGCTTTCTTACTCATACCACCAGATCCCGTCTTTACCATCAATTTCTGACTTGAATTAAGTTCTTCTTTTTTCATTTTAAAAAATTCGATAGACTTACTAACATGCTCGCTGTGCTTTGTTTGTAAATGACGTCTGAGATTAGCAGGTTTCATACTTTCATTGGATAAACTTTCCTGAAATAGAACGCAGACTGGTCTTTCCACATCATTGTTGCAAATATAAGTAAATCCAAATGATAAATAATCATCCGAATATTTTCTAGTTTTGCGTTTCTTGGTAGAGTTTGCTGTTGATGCCTCATCATCTGATTCTTTCCGTTTCTGTGTTGAACCAGTTTGTAGCCAACGATCCATTTTATGGAGTAATTTATTAACATTGAACTACAATAATATAAATATAATATAAATATAATATAAATATAACGAATTATTATTTACTAGCTATGTTTTAATATGATTTTAAATGAATGTTTTAATATCATTTTAAATGAATGTTTTAAATCATTTTAATAAATGTTTTAAATCATTTTAAATAAATGATTTAATATCATTTTAAATGAATATTAATTTATATAATAAATATATTTCGTAATTTGATTCTAAAATATTATTAATTTCGTAATTTGATTCTAAAATATTATTAATTTCGTAATTTGATTCTAAAATATTATTAAAATAAATATTTTTTATTCATAAAACTAACTTATACTTACTCTCAAAAACAGCCTTTCTGGGAAATTGCAAAATGTGTTTAGTGTTTTTATAAAATAATGATCATGCAAATTACACTAAAAATTAAAAAAAATTATTAGCTATAATAAACTATTATTAGCTATAATTTAATTATAATTAATTAAATTAATAAAAATAATTTAAAGATACAACTCGTTGAGAAATGAACTTATAATTAACATTAATAAAAATAATTTAAAGATACAACTCGTTGAGAAATGAACTTATAATTAACATTTGCTTTAAAACTGTTTAAAACCCCAGAGTGGACGCTGACAATTTGGGTTTTTCCGGGTAAGACTGTCCCCTCCCCTGGTTTTCCCCAATAACAAAGTGAAAGAAAATTCCCTTATATGCCTCCCCTTCCGAGCCCCTAAGAGGGGTTATTTTAAAGGAACAATCGAAAAATGATTTTAAATGAATGAATGGATGAAAATTCAAATTTTATATATAGTTTTTTATATATGTTTATTTATTCACAAAAAATTAATTGACATAATTATCAATTTAATAAAATAAAATAGTATTATTAATAGTATTAAATTATAGCCGTAATTCTCTAGGAGGATATAGTTAAACAATGAACTTTAAATATTTATATATGTATATATTTTTACGATGATTTTTTTCCGAGGACCGCGGACCCCCAGTAAAGGCTTCGCGGACCCCCAGGGGTCCGCGGACCACAGTTTAAGAACCACTGTTTTAAGGTATTTTTTAAACAATTTCCCTAAGGAATTTTTTTTTTAAATTTTCAATCTAAATAAAATACCATTTTTTGGTAGAGTTAATTGTTTTGTAAATAAATATTTTCCAATAATTTTTTTAATTAATAAAATATTTGATAATATTTGTTAGTTATATTAGTGTATGCGAATGTTATAAAATTTATTATTAATAAAAATTGACACCTGATATTAAAAGATATCAGCCTCAAACGTCACATTAATTTTTTCAGTTGAGAATGCCTATTAATCATTTATGAAATTATTAATTGATAAAATATTGAATTATAAGTTTTGTTAAATAATATAAACTTCTATTACTACTAATGTAATAAAAATGTTTAGTTTTGTTGTAAAATTGTTAAAAATATTCTCTTTATTAAGTAGATAATATAAAATAAATCTATCTTACTGTTAAATTTTATTAATATATTTATACTGCATCAAAAAATGGACTCTATTGAACAAGAAGAAAGTTTATAAGGGGTCTACTTATAGAAAAAATGTTGGGAATCCCTGATCTAGTACATACCTGTTACTCTAATTACATATGTTTATGAGTCATATTTTATAAATTAATCGAAAAACTACAACGACCACCTCTCTTCTAAAATGTAAGTAAATAAGAAACATATATCGATTTCATTATGTATATAATATATTCTACATATTACTTATCTGCTATTAAAAATTTAAGTGTAGAAAAATTAAATTATCATATATTAAAATTCTATACACAAAAAAAATTTAAATAATAGAATGAAAAGACTCGTAAATATGCAAAAACTATTCTAAATTTAGTAGTAATATAATAAGAAATTTTTATTTCCAGTTGAAAGCATTCATTAATATGAAGGATTCCACTTTTTTATAATTCATAACACATATTTTATCATTTCTTTCACTATCCATTTTACATTTACCTTGATCTTACAATAAATATAGTTATTTTTTGCATTTTACATATATATAATTTAAAAATTTAAAATGTAATAAATTAATAAAAAAAACTTTTTAATATACACGCTTTTTAATCAAAAATGCCCTAAAGAAAATAGAAAATAAAATATTAATTAAACATTGAATATTATTGTTTGCATATGACCAACAAAAAAGCATAGGTGCATATTAACATAAGTAGTAGGTAAAGAATTTAATATTATTAATCTTTTTGTTGGACATATGTAAAGGATTATATTCAAGGTTTTATAAATATTGTAATATTGTATCGAATCATTAGGGTGTGGATGTAGGATGTATTTGGTTAATTTAACAAATACCAAAAGTTTTGGAGTCAACTATATTTTATTGAATTTACAAGATTGCATATTTTACACTCTTTCGTCGGGTTGCTGAGCGTTGGCGCAATGCCATCTGTTGGTGGAGAGTGGTACTATCGTACTCCCTCCATAGGTAAGGATTGGGGCGCCACAATACTTTATTTTCTATTAATATTTTTTAGGACATTTTTTATTAAAAACTGGGTATATCAAAAAGTTTTTTTTTTATTAATTTATTTTCAAGTTTTTTAGATTTTTAATTTTATTAACTTCACTTTTCTGTCTATGTGTAATTTTTAAAATTTGTAATTGTATTTTAACCCACTTCTAGTTTCGCAATTTCACTCAAATTTGAAACGTATATTGAAAGTCGATAACACTGCAATAATCAAAAAAAAAATTATTTAGAATTTTTCAAAAATACGGATTTTTTTAAATTTGTGAATTTAATTATGCCTATATTTACAAATAATAGTAATTATAATTAAATTTTTGTAACAATTTTAGATAGAATTTAATTATATTTATTCAGCTTCCAATATTTATTTTTTGATTTGATTACACAAAAAAATCATACAATAGCCTGTTAAAATGTTACAGTTCATTACTACTTTTGATAAAGCTTTACCGGTGAATTAAACTTTTTACCTCGATATAAGCATATACGATAATCAATTTATTAATATGACAGTTAATGCTAATTAAATGGTGTAATTTGATCAACTACTTATATTAAATATAAATTAAACATTAATAAATATATATATTTTTTTTTTTAAATTATAGTCTTTTTTGAAAATATATTAAGAATATTTGTATGATAACAACAAAACTCATTTTAAATTTATTATTTATAAGAAAATTTTATTTGGAATAGTTTATTTATTGTTAAATATTTATTATTTATTATCCAAAATAAAAGTTAACATTTCAGATCATCTATTTAGTTGATTCTACTATATTTAAATTAATTTTTCATTTTATAAATAATATAATAAAATCAAATTTGGAAATGAGTTATCAATAAATAAACGATTAACTTTTTTAGTTTCTTATTTTAATTATGTAGTATTTTAAATTAAAAGATAGGTAGATAAATCTAGCTATTCTTATAAAAATAAATAAATAAAAGGATTTAAATAATAATAATAATTTCAATGGCAAATTTAATAATTAATTATTATTGCATGAATAGGTATGTAGATTCCACCCGTTTTGGCATTATATATAGATAATATATGTATATACCATGTATATAATAAACTAAATAGAGAACAATGTTGGTGATTAATGACTTTAATAATCCAAAAACAACTGATAAAGTTCATCCTGTAAAATACACAATCCAAGTGTAATTTAGTAACCTTGTGCTCTAAATAAAGCAGGAAATTAACTTTGTTGCTATTTCCGAAAACGAGAACATTTTTAGATTTTTCTATCTGATAATAAATTTCCTTTTATCATTACCAAATGGCTAGTAATATATTTTATATTAGTTAGAAAATTACAAAGATGTATATATATATATATAATAATTTATTAATAAAAATAATTATCAAATTGTTTAGTCGTATCTTCATCTTATCATTGTTTATTAGATTAATTTTAATTTTCATATATTATTTTTCAAAAGAGAGAATATATAAATCATTTTTACTTGATTCATTCTCGTTATCTCTACTTATTTTATTTATGCAATGTTAATAATAATTTCAACTAATAAAATATTTTCAATTGAAATACATAAACACTACAATTTTAATTTTATTTTAAATTTAATCGATGATATTGATATCAATTATATAAAGTTTATTAATTAATTTTCAGAGAAAAATGGTGATATTTATGTATTGGAAAAGATTCATTCTATATTTTTATACATATCTTTATTATAACAATAAATTTATAATAAAAATATATAATAATGACCAAAAATATTTCAAAGTGAATTCTAAATTAATTTTGATGACAAAAACAAAAAAAAGCATTCTTTATATAAAATTTATTTCATTTACTATATTTAACAAACTTATTCATTTTTTGATTTTTAGAATCTCTAAAAAGCCATGAAATCTATTAAAGAACAATAAATTAAGCACCATCTATTAAATTTAAATAGATTTCATAGCTTTCCAGCGCAGGTATTCTGAATCTTTAGTTTAAGTATATAACTCTCACTAATATATTTATAACAACAAAGGCGGGCCAAACTATCGTTTGAAAAGAAAAACAGGAAAAAAAAGTGTAGTTTGATGAAAGCTGTGAAATGGTATGCGAGGAAGAAAGGCGTTGGTCAAGAGATGAAGGGATACGTGGTAACTATATTGACGGGAGAGAAAAATTCTGCAAAATATGGAAAAATACCAAAAATATCCTTATAAATGCCAAAAGGAACTTTCTAAATAAAATTCTCTTAGAAACAGAGTCCGATTTTCAAGAGAATAAACTGAGACACGTTTGTATTAAAAGATAAAATAGATTAAAAGGGAAGCACGGACGTAGGCAAAAATTTATTAAGGATTGAGATGGAAATCTTGTAACTAATGACAACAGTATCTCCAAGAGATGGACAGAATATTTTTAAAACATTTTTAATTGCCACCCGCCAACAACATAACAAAACATTTGACGTTATCGCTCCCATATTGTCGTAGTGTGTCCAGGATCAACCCTTTGAAGAGAAAATAATAGGGGAATATCAGTCTGGATTCAGAGCTGGCCGATCCACAACAGACAAAACATCTTTATTCTACGACAGATGTTTGATAAAATGGGAGAGTACCGTAGAAAAGAGATGCATGTGATGTTTGTCGATTTTAAAAAAGTTAGTAGTAGTAGTTGTAGTAGTATTATAGGTTTTATGACATCATCTTCGACTGAGCTAAACACTAGTCTGGTAGGAGGTAGAAGGGCTGGAAGACCAGGCCAGAGGAAAGTAGAATTACAAATCAACGAAGATACAAGATGTAGAACAACCAGACATGAACCACTACTAGTTCATGGTAAGTCATAGAATATAAAAACCCGGGCTTAATATTTCTTGACGATGGATCTGAAAATATGGAGATCAATGCGTAATGCGTGTTTGCAGGCAGGAAGTCGATGCTAAGATGGACTAAGCCAGCCACATACTAAAACCCCGGAGTACATATATCCGAGGACCTCAAGCTCTGTATATATAAGACTCTTATACATACAAGCCGTCATTCTCTCTGGGTGCAAAACCTGGAGTATTAAGATGAAAGAATGTAATAGGCTTCTGGTTTTTGAACGAAAAGTTTTAAGGAGAATCTTTGGTCCCGTACGAGATACTAGTGAGTATTACTGGAGAAGACTCGGTATAATAAAGAACTGAAGAAACTATACGAAGAGGCTAATATCGTGGGTATCATGAAGAGCAGGAGTCTGAAATGGTTTGGTTTGGCCACGTGACTCGAATGGAAAGCTCGTGCTGGCCAAGGGTCGTTATCGACTTCCAATCAATTGGGAACCGAGAATAAGATAAGATGGATGGACAGAGTCAAGAACGTTCCGACTTTAATAAGAGAATGGAAGTTACTGGAGAGACAAAACAAAAGATCGTTTCCTCTGTTGTTCATCATCGTGCATCAAGCAAAGTAAAGTAAAGTAAGTAAGTATTATTCAATCCAAATTTATTTATAAAAAAAAAAAAAAAAATCATCAATCTACTTTAAAATATTTCTTAAATTATAGTCAACTTAAACCATACATAATGAATAAATTGACATCAAACGTCTTAAAGTCATTTAATAATTGTCTTTCAATTATAATTTTGTGAAAAAGAAACGCAAAACGTTTAAAAAAAGAAGGAAATCACTTTATAGACTATAATGACTTTCAATTTGTATTAATGATTATATTCTATAATTGTATATTAATATTTATAGTCATTAATCATAACATAATACATTAAAAAGAATTTTATTTTAGCTCCAGTAGACTGGAAACATTCTTTTTGTTTTTATTTAAGTATTAAAAAAAATTCTATAATTTCTATAATTTTAATTGAAAATTACACATATTTTTTTTTTTTTTTAAATGAAAATAAGAATTATTTTAACCGAAAAGATACAATATTTATTTTATATTAACTTTCTTTAATTATTCATATAACCAATTGTATTAAAATTAAAAAGCAATTTTGGTTTTTAAATTGTGTAACTTTTGTTTTATAACACACCTTTAAAATTATAATTGACATTCACATTTAAATTAATAAATTGATAAAATATCACATGTGAGAATTATAAAAATAAATAAATAAAATTACATACGTAATTAAGTATAATACTGAAGATTTATTAGAATTATCCAAGAGTTGATCAAAGTCATTAAAAAAAGCTTTGTCAAAATCAATTCCATTCATTTTATTAAAAACAACAGATAAAGAAATTAAAAATGAACAAGTAAAAAAAAAAAAAAAATCAAAAATTAAATCATTTGTTAGTTGTTCTCCGGATTAAATATTCACTTAAACTACTATTTACTATCTGCAATTCGTATAAACTCAATTCCTTGGACCACTTAATATAGTAACACTAATGATTCTCCCAAATAAATGTTAAATTAGCATTCTCTGACCACTATTAACGTATTAGAAGATATCTATTCTATTGCTATTAGAATTACATAAGAAATTCAATGAAGAAAGGGGGAGGAGTTTGAATAAATATTCAAAAATATTTTATTTCAAATAAAAACTAAAAAAAAAAAAAAATGAAAAACTAGCAGAGTGAATAAACACGCAACATTGACGTGGATTGTAACAGATTAATTGCTTTTTTGTGAGGAAACAATTTACTTCAGTTTATTTCATAAAATCTCAATCAAAATCAATTCCATTTGTCTTATTAACAAATGATTTTTTTTCAAACGAGAAATATTCTCTGTCTTAATTCAAATAATAACGAAATTAGTGCGATTAAGAAAAATGCTATATCATGGATCGTTTAAATGTTTTGTCAAGAAATAAAATACATATATATCTCGATTACAATAAATGATAAAACAACATGATAATCCATTTTAAGAAAATTGTATTTCTAAGGTGTAAAATTTTACGATCAGAGGTGGGTAAACTACGGCCCGCGGGCCAAATCCGGCCCGCTATCTATTTTTATCCGACCTGCGGATAAATATTGTCATTTTTTATGCAAATGCAAAAGAAATTTCCATATTTCAAAATCCATTTGAGTGTTCAATTGACGAACTTCTGTCAGAACTTCGATTGGAAGTTATTGATCTGCAAATGCTGACACACCAAAAACCAAGTTCTAAGGCATGAATCTAACAAAATTCTATGAATATCATTCCGAAAATGAATACGGTCAATTAAAATTATATAAAGGAGGGTTTGTTCCTGTATTTGGAAGTAAATACCAATATGAAAAGACATTTACGAAAATGAAGTATACAAAATCGCAATACAGATCATTATTAACAGTTGACCATTTGCAAACAACTTTAATTATAGGAAGTACTAACTTGAATGAAATAATATCACAAAAAAAAAAAATACATTCATGACATTAATGCAAAATTTATTATTTAATTAATTTAAAATTTATTTTTTATTAGATTCATAGTTAGGACAGTAAAATACTCGCTGGTAGTGACTGAAAATTTGAGTCAACCTTGACAAAATGACACCTTTCTCAATTCTGTAAGTAATTTCAATAAATATGTATGTGCTTTCAAAGTTGTAAAATCCTTTTATAATCACCCTGAATATATTCTAACATGTCTCGCCACCAGATCTTTAAAATTTTTCTATTTGGCCCTTTGCTAAAAAAGTTTGCCGACCCCTGATCTATATGATTCATAATAATAATATCATATGATCGCGTTGTATGTTACCCGGTGTTTTATTATATATTTGATAATTGAATATCTTATACTAAATAAAGGACAGCTTTTTCAAACATATAAACTTTCCTAGGAGCGCAATCTGATAAGAGTTTGAAAAATCCAAAGGGAGGATTGGCCAACAACAAAAGCCATAGCTATTTTAAATAAAATGAAGTGAAAGTCAATATTAATCTTCACACACATAAAATGTATTATTATAATATATTAAGAGCCTGAATAAAATATCTATTAGATGGGTATCAGATGCCAAAACTAATTTTACAAGTGGATTTCTTTAATTAGGAGTAATATAATAACAAAAAAAAAAGACTTACTTTCTAAAAAGTGTGAATTTTGGATGAATCGTTGAATCCAATTTGGAATTGATTCCTTCCATCTTGAAGTTCAAAAGAAAACTAATATGTTTCATGGTTAAATCTACATTTTTATTTTTCAATGGATTATACTAAACTAATTGAAATTGTCAACTTTATCAATAGAAAAGGTGTGGACATGCAAATGTGTTAATTTCTTCTAAAATAGAATTATAAATACTTATATTATTTATTTTCAACTTATTTATTTATAACATGGAATTAATATTGAGTTTAAGTTTAAAAAAAAAAATTCTTTTAAATTTGAATTAAAAACTATAATACTTACTTTATTTCTAATTTAAAAAATCATATAAAGGTGCTTATTTGGACCAAGGAGATAGAAAAAGGAAAAATATCGATAAAAAATGATGTTCTAAGTCTGTGCAAAGAAGAATGAAAAATTATAATAGATTTTGTAAAATATCTCCCTCATTATCATTACATACTTATAAGAAAAAGTAAGTATCTTAAATTATATATTTGTAAGTAAAAATTTTCTTAATGAATACAATTTTATTTATTCATACACACACACAGACAGACAGACATATTTATTTAAGTGAAATAATAAAAATATAGAAAATCAAATATAGTACGATTAACTTGGTCCATTTTTAACAACTTAAATTCAGTAGGAAGACTGATTGTCAGTAATTTCCGCTCTATTTTTGTCAATTCACTCTGAATGGTAATTTTAAACTAAATTATTCACGCGATCCGTGTCTTGCAAATATTCCATGAAACAATTTCAACTTTAAATTGGTCTCTTTAAAAAAATAAAATAATTAAATGATATTTTATTTGGAAATTGAATCTAAAATTTTTTTTTTTTATTGATTTTCAATTTATAAATGGAACTGAAAAATAAATAATAAAATCAATAGGTTAAACAGGTAAGTTATTAAAAACACTCGGTTTTAGGTTTTAAAATAAATTTTATTAAACTTTATAAACATTTCGACAATTATGTCATCATCAGAAGCTTGTACTTACTATAAGTACTACTAAGTAATAATATTGATAAAAGAAAAAAGATGTTAATCATTTTTATGATTAGATGAAATAATTTTTTGTTTTTTTTATATTTGATAAGTTTAATAGCTCCTTTGTAAGTAATTTAATTAATTCTTTTTTTTTTTTATTTAGATTCAATTTTTTTTTTATCATCTACCACAGTGGTTTCCAACCTTTCCGTACCGGCGCCCCCCTTTTGTTAAAAAAAATTCTTGCGCCCCCCTTTTGTTTTGTAATAATCTTAATTTTTGTAATAATAATAATATAATTTCCTTTTTCAATAGTCGGGCACATTTCTGAAATAATATAACAATAGGGTCTTGGTTTAGAGTATCGCAAAATCATCTGACCTTTTTTTTAGAACCATATTGAAAAAAATTGAAAATATTCAAAAGTTTGGCCACAAAATCATCTTACCTTTTTTTAAACCATATTGGAAAAAATCGAGAATTTTCAAAAGTTTGCGGGCACTTGAATTGCCTTAGCGGCCGGCTTGCAAAAGTCTCGCGCCCCCCAAGGAGAGCGCGCCCCACGGGTTAGAAACCGCTGATCTATCATAAAAATCTCTCTGGGGATTTACCCTTCCCAATGATATTATTATGCGAAATGTTTATTACATTTTATTTTGTTTCGTAGTTTAAATTACTAGATAGGTTTCCACAGTGCTAATTTGTTTTTTTTTTTTTTTAATAATTTCTTATTTCTCAGAGCTTGAAAGAACTAAAATATAACTGTTATTAAGTTAATCTGGAAATTAATAATATTATATTTTTCATCTTTTAAAACGATCTAGAATAATATTATTAGTTTTCTATCAGAAACTATTGATTAAATTGCAATTTCACTTGATACCATTTTATTCTATAATTTAATTAAGTTCTAAAGATATTTTTAAAAGGAGTATTTTTTTCAATGACCTCGTCACGTAATTTCTATTAATATTAATTCTTACTAATATAAAATGATAATAATTAACAAAAAAAAAAAAAAAAAAAAAAATAAGCCAAGAGTTAATTTCCATTCTTTAATCAGAATATTTTCCTGTCGTCATTTAAATTCATTCCTATCAAAATTGTATTAAATTCAGACTGAACAAAAAAAAAAAAAAAAAAAAATAGTGAAGATCCCGGATATATTCTTTAAATTCCGAAAAGTGTGATCTCAAGGCAAATTGCCGCCTCCGCTAATGGGTTGCATTAAATGGCCGACGAGCAGCGTCC
Organism: Labia minor; assembly: GCA_963082975.1. Classification (NCBI taxonomy): domain Eukaryota; kingdom Metazoa; phylum Arthropoda; class Insecta; order Dermaptera; family Spongiphoridae; genus Labia; species Labia minor. The sequence continues at coordinate 6,573,502 of OY720345.1, read as the reverse complement.
AATTAACGCGAGAACGACCCAAGTTGCTCGTTGGAGAGGGATTGGTGCGATTGGCCCTCAGAGGCCCCCTCCATTCACGATGGATTGAGTCCTTCCTGCCACTGGGACCTCTTCCTGTCTGCCCTTGGCCTAGTCTCACTCGGCCCTTCAAGGTAATTCTTCCAATCGCGGCCAATTAGCTAAAATTATTCACAAAAAAAAAAAAAAAAAAAAAGTGGCACCCTCCTCCCTTTATTCATCACAAAATTAATGGATGTACCTAGAAACATTATTTGTCTAATAATTTATTTTGAATTTTATAAATTACATCATTGTGACTATCGATCAATAAATAAATTAATTTATTCTTAATAGTTCAATATTAAAAGCAAATATACAATAATAATAATAATTAAATAAAAATAAATAAAAAAAAAAATTACGTGATACTTATTAATTATTCTCTCTTTTTTTTTATTCTTCTCTTATCAATGTTTATGTCTGAAAAACGACTTTTGATAAATACATGTAATAATCATGAATTATAATAACATCGACAATTTGAAAAAAAAAAAATGTCTGTCGTTATATCGTTTATCAATATCTCGTAATATACATATAAAAATAAGCTGGAGTGTCTCCACTCGACTATCTCGCAATTTGAATTGGATTAAATAACATAATATATTATATTTAAATTAAATTTAATTAATTATAAAATATAAATTAAAATGAATAAATAATATTTATTAAACCAGAGTATGTTTGGCTCTTTGTTGATGGCACCACGTCACGTGTTGGCGCGTGAGATTTGCAGTGTTAAAAATGTAATTCTGGTACTTTCAGCAATTCAATAAAGTTGAAATTCTATATATAGCAGTTTTATACAATTTTTAATCATGTCAAGAGAATGGTATGTGTGATAAATATATCTTATTTAATAATAATACTTAAAATCACACATACATTATGTATGATTTAAGAAGGTTTCTTCTTCAATTTCTTTTTCGAATTGAAGTTATAATATCAGCTGATTCAGATGATTCAATATCAAGATTATATTTGTAGATTCGGGATTAAAAGTCAAATAATTAATTACTTAAATCTCACGATATTCATAAAAAAAAATATACCATATATAATTATAGAATATCATATTTTCATAAATAATAAAAAAAAATAAAATAAGCTGGAGTGTCTCCAATCGACTATCTCGCAATTTGAATTGGATTAAATAACATAATATATTATATTTAAATTAAATTTAATTAATTATAAATTATATATTAAACTTAATAAATAATATTAATTTATTTATTAAAAATTTTTAATATTAATAGATGATGACTGTTTTAGAAGATTATATATATTATATAATTATAGAAATTCCTTTGTTTTTTAAGTCAACATTTCGAATACAAATCGCGTTCTTCTTCAAAACAAAAAAAAACCACATTAATAGATACACTTATACAATTATGTGTGTGTGTAATATAATATTTTGAGTATTTTTAAAAACATTAAGAATAGTTCTGTTTGGCTGTGATTGATTATCATTCAATTATACTTGTCTGGCTATATTCCTCCTTTTATCCAATTATATAAAAGTAAATTAATGTTTTTTACCTTATTGAAAAAATGTAATGTAACATTTTGATGAGCAATAAAATTGATATATTCATAAATTTATAAATAAATTAGCTGGAGTATCTCCACTCGACTATCTCGAAATTTAAAATGGATTAAATAACATAATATATTATATTTAAATTAAATTTAATTAATTATATAAATTGTAAATTAAAATTAATAAATAATATTTATTAAACTAGCGCATGTCTGACTCTTTGTTGATGGCACCACGTCACGTGCAGTGTTACAAATTTAATTCTGGTACTTTCAGCTGAAATTCTATATATAGCAGTTTTATACAATTTTTAATCATGTGAAAAACTATCAAATATATATCTTTATTTTTACGGTCACTTTAGAGGAAAAAAATCAAAACGTTGTAGGTAATGACCCTCTTCCAGTTAAATTACATTTCTCAAAAGTTGATAGGGAACTACAAATTTTGAATAATGTCCATGTACCAAATTTCATGATTCTAGTTCAAATAGTTTTTTCGTAATCTTGTCTACACACATACACAGACATTTTTCTCAACCTTAGTGAAAATGATTCAAGAACCTTCAAAACGTATAAAAACATCAAAATCTCAACATCGAAAATTTTCGTGATCGCAATATTATCTCTGGCGAGATAGTAATTAAGAATCATAACATAAATCATAATAAAACATAAAACCCTCTCGCAATAGATGGAAAGATGTCAGAGAGAGAGAGAGAGAGAGGAAAAGAGAGAGTGAATATAGTGGTGTGTGTGTGTTGATTAAAACTAAAACTCTATATAACTGTGCGTGATATCTCTGATATCAAATATTCAATACCAGTTTGTAAAACCGGCTTGAATCAGATTTTTCCTGATTTTCTTTTTATAAAATTTCGAAATAATTTCATTTTTATTAACAATTTAATAATTATCTCTGCCTAGAATATATTAAAAAAAAAATAAAAAAAAAAATAAATAAGTATAGTTTTGAAATTTACAATTTCCAAATCTAAATTTATTATAATATAAATCAGTGCTCCGCAACCTTTTCTTACCTACGGCACACAAAAATTGTTTCTAGGATTTTGCGGCACATCAAAAGCTGAAATATATATATATTACATATAAAATTATATGGATTTCTAAAAGTTTCATTTGGTCGCGGCGGCACATCTGTATCACCTTTAAGGCACACCGGTTGCGGAGCACTGATATAAATTATTTATTGTTAATCAACTATCAATGATTGTGTTGTGATACTTTAAATAATTAATCATTTAAATATATTGATTTCTATCTAATAAATAAAATTAATCTACTACTTGGCATAATTTAAATAATTCACTCGTACCATATATCGATAATCCTACATATACACCTATGAATATTAATAAACACCTTAGAATGTTTGGATTGATAAATTATAGTTAATTATATCTTTCATATTATACAAAAAAATATTACACTTTAAAATTTATGTGCTTAAAAATATGTAGGTATATAAGTATACTATATACTATATTATGAATATTATTAATTTTATTTATTCTGAAATGTAAAAAAATAAAAATAAATAAAACTTGTTTTATATACATAATTAGAAACGATTTTTATTTTCCGTTAATGAAAATCATTTTATAAATGCTTTTATATCATTTAAAAAAGTCGATGAAAAATCGATTTCAATTTGTCAAAAAAACGAACATACAGACAGACTTCAAGTGAAGTTGAGAAAATCGTTATAAAAATAAAGTTGTGTATTCCGTTATAAAATGTTATTTTTTAATTATTTATTAATTAATCATTACAAACTCCACCACCTATCCTTAAAAATTAATATAATAATATAATAGATATATAATTGTATATGATATTATATATAATATTAAGGTCATTTTTTTTTTATTTTTATTAATAAAAAATATTGATTCAAATTCATATTTTGTTATTTCAGAAAGAAACAATCTTTTCAATAGTCAATAAATACAATATACAATAAATAAATAAATAAATAGTTGAATAAATAATAAAAAAAATATCAAATAAGGGACTGTAAAGGGGTCCCCATTGAACATGACTAGAATATAATAATAAAATCAAAAACAGTAAACTATGCAAAAAATAATAACAACAAAACAAGAATTTATATTTACAAATAAATAAATAATAAATAATAAATAAATAAATACTATATTTTGTGTATAACAATCTAATCCTAAATTCAGAAAGATAATAATAATAATAATAATGATAAATAATAATAAAAAAATACTTGTTTTATTGGTAGAAACCTTGTAAGACAAACCATTTAAAGAAGAATCATTATAATAGTTTTACCTCTGTTTAAGAATGACTAAGAATTTTTTGTCAAGAACAAAACTTTTGTATTTATAATTAATAATTCAAACAAACAACATATATTAATATATTATAATAATATATATGTATTATAAAAAATTGATTACATTATCTAGGAGGGTAAATATTCTTAAGTATATGAAGAGTCTATATGTGATTTTTTTTTTACTTTTTTTTTTTGTTTCTAAATTTCAATCAAATCAATGTTTTGTGGTGTCCTTGGTTAAGAAATTAAGTTATGAAATTAATAATAAATTATTGATTTGAAAAACTAATGCCAAATTTTATTAGTACAAGGAAAATTAACAAATATCCTTGTGATGTGGCATTTGTATTTTAAAATTTTAAATTATAAACTTATAATTTATAATAACTTTTATATTATTTGTATTATTATTATAATTAGGTATGTTAGTATCTATCAATTGATTCATTTGCGTTTGAGTCCGAGAAAATTTACCTCGGTATCGTTGTGACAATATTATTATAAAATTAACTCACTTGAAAAAGTATAGGACTATAAGATTAGAAATCAACATTTTAGTATAAATGAATATTTTATATTTTATTTTTAAATTAAATAAGCTGGAGTGTCTCCACTCGACTTTCTCGCAATTTGAATTGGATTAAATAACATAATATATTTATTATATTTAAATTAAATTTAATTAATTATAAATTAAAATTAATTAATAATAAATAATATTTATTAAACCAGCGGATGTTTGGCTTTTTGTTGATGGCACCACACGTCACCTGGTGGCGCGTGAGATTTGCAGTGTTACAAATTTAATTCTGGTACTTTAAGCGATTCAATCAAGCTGAAATTCTATATATAGCAGTTTTATACAATTTTTAATCACGTGAAAAACTATCAAATATATATCTTTATTTTTACGGTCACTTTAGAGGAAAAAAAATCAAAACGTTGTAGGTAATGACCCTCTTCCAGTTAAGTTACATTTCTCAAAAGTTGATAGAAAACTACGAATTTTGAATAATGCCCGTATACCAAATTTCATGATTCTAGCTCAAACCGTTTTTGCGTAATCTTGTCTACATACACACATACAGACATTTTTCTCAACCTTAGTGAAAATGATTCAGGAACCTTCAAAACGTATAAACACATCAAAATCTCAACATCGAAAATTTTCGTGGAGGCAATACTATCTTTGGCGAGATAGTAAAAATATATCAAGAATTTTACTATTATTATATTACTAGCGATAATATTTTTTATGAATTCTATAGTTAAAAATATTCTTATGAAATTATAAAAATACAAATTTTTTAGCCATATATAAATTTTTAATTTAAGGTCAACCAGTTTGCTTAAAAATATTTAGGTCCCGGGTTCAATTACCCCGAATTCAATAAGAAATCCACATGACTTACTGGTAGAGTGTGATTCTGATTTCTCAGATTGATAATTCTCAACTTAGTCTGCATTGAAATATTGATAAATATAATATAAATATGTATATACCATAATATATTGTATTAATTAAGTATTTTTTTTTAATTTAACATTTTTAAAATAATTTATGTTTATTAGTTAATTTTAATTTTAATGTGCGCGGTATGTATAAATTTAAATTTTCTTCAATTCTTTTATTTGATTATTTTATATTATTTTATTTGATTAAAGAGTAATGAAAAATTATAATTATAACTACAAAAGGAATTGACTTAAAAAAACAAAATATATTAAATCAAATAATTAACATTTATTTAAGATTAAAACCAGATGTTATTTTTTAATCATTAAAATATTCAAATTTATATCAGGATATTACTCAAGATTTTTAATATCTTTTTTTTTATCTATGACTATATGAATATTCCAAAAATCATGTTTATATATATATTTTGAAATATTAAACCTTTCGAAGGTTTTTTTTGAAATTCACACTATAGATAATTTTTATAAAGAAAAATCATCTTTATTAGTTTTTTCTTAATTTAAAATATGAAATTGAAATGACGTCAACAACAGAAAGCGCTTCCTTAAATATACGAAATATATATTATGTTATAACCACAGGCCATATTTTTCAGTGCATTAATAACGTACGTGTAAGGGCTGTATGTTTTATGACTATTTTTTTTTAATTTATGTTCTTTTAAATCATTTGAACGACGACTCGGTGAACCAGGTATTATTAATATTAGCAGCCAAACCCGATAAAAAGGAACAGTAAGGGAGGTATTGTTATCACACCGAATTTCACATGTGGAGATTTTTACATATCTTCATGACGTCACAGCCAGCGCCTCCTTATATATTATAAATAAAATAAAATTAATTTTATGTTATATCCATATGTTGTTTTATTGCATTATTGAATCGATACATTTAAATTATTTGAAATTGTTTATAAAGCTGGAAATTAATTTATTTCAAACAGTCGATCAGTTCTGTGCCTGGCCACAGGTCAACTAATTTTTAATGGCCGAGCGGCGGGCGGCTCGGTGAACCAAATACTATATATAAATTTGGCAAACAGAGTATAAGTATGTAGAAATAATACTGATGCCCTCATATGAATAATATAATATAATCAAATATTACAATAAATCAAGCAATGAATGAAAATAATTTTTTTAATTTATAAAAGTACATTGAAATATATAAAATATACAATACTTATACAATCTTCTTATTGAATAACAATTATCCTTTTCAATTATTCTATTGAATAAAATATAAAAGATTTATATTATTTTAACAATTTTTATAGAAAAATAAAAATTTTAATAGAGAAATGATAATTTCAATGAATTGGTATACCATAATTGTAGGATATATGAAATCATGGCCTAAAGATAAATAGTTAAAATAAAAGATATAAGTATAATAAACTGATATATATTATCTTACATACATACTACTATATTATGCAATGAAATTAAATGTTATAACTTGATTGAAAATATCAAAATTAAAGATATATATATTCCTTCATTTACTTTTGTCTCCTTTCAATTCATTTAGTTTTTTTAGTCTTAATGTTAAAGTAGTTCAAAAGGTCATTGTCCTAATATGATAAAAATTAATTTTTATTATTATTTAATAAAATTTGCATGCATAAACATAGATAATCTAGTATAATTTATAAAATCGTTTTACAAATTAGATGAACAAAGAAAATGAGAACACTTTTGAGATAATTCATGAAAATAACTTTAAAAGGAGATTAATAAATTGAAATTTGAGCCGTTAAAGGAATACCTATGTTCTTACTAGATTGGATTTGAAGAATAATTACGCCTACTTTTTACATAATAAAAAAAAATACTTGAACGTTTTATTCGAATTCATTTACATAAAATTTAACTTAATCTATCATAATAATAATAATAATAAAAAAACCTACACTAAATATTTATTATTATTATCTATCAAACATAATATATACTATTTGAAATTTCATTTTTGTTTCTTTTTTTTTTAATATTTCTTACAATAAATTTCTATACTTCAAAAAAATTATCTTTATATTCTTTTTATCAAATCGAAAGTAATATTATTTTTTTTTTATTTTTTTTTAAATTTTGAAAAAGTTTTTTTTTTCAAATTATATCGTATTTAATATAAAGAAGTATTTAATCTTGAATTATAATAGTTTATATGTAGGTATGTCATGTAGGTATCAACCATTATGACAAATTAAAAAAAGTCCTTTGTGAATAAATTTTTGTCATTTAATATTTCTTTATTTAAGAGATTATTTTTATTCATAGATTAATTTATTAATTTATTTTTATGTATATCCTCTATATTTCTATATATCTATATACTTGTATAAATTGTCAATTTAAATTTTTTCAATTTTTGTTCAAGCATTAATTAATTGAAAATTTTATATAAAACAAAAAAAAAAAAAACAAACTACAAATTAATCCTAAAAAGAAGAACTAATTTAGAAAAAATACAAATTTCTCATAATCCACTACTTTAACTTTTAATTTTAATTTATTTTTGATTTAAATCAACTTTTATTAGAGTTGGTCATTTTAATCTTTTATTAATATTTTGCTAATTTCATTTTAATTAAATTCATTAATTATGAATTATTATGTATTTTGATTTGAAAGAGGCATATGCCCATAAGGGGCCTGGTTACACAATTTTAAAAATTATAAATGTAAATATTGTAAAAATATGTATAAATGAACCATAATAAAGGCTATAAATAAATAAATAAATAAATATGTAGGTATGTAACAATATAGACCTACGTAGGAATATAAAAAGAAGAAGTAGAAGGTCTAGTTACCTCAAATGGTCACAAGAATCAAGAAAATATATATAATACATGAATATTAATTAACTTATTATTTATTATTATGTTTATACCATATAATTAATTCTATCATATCTATTTCAATTCATTTATTTAGACTCATAGAACAAATCTCATTATCTAATATAATCTAAAACTAAAATTTCAAGAGAATAATTTTCAATTTAAAATAATTAAATTAATCTATTAATTTGCATAGTTAAGATTAAGATAACCAATACGATTTTTATTTCTTAATTAATTATCAAATAAAATTCATAATAAATGGCGCTATAAGTAAGAATAATTTTATGAATCTTTGTAAAAAATTTAAATAGGAAATCTAACATAAGTAATAATAATCAATTATGCTAAATCATAAGAAAAAACATTCAATAAAAAAATATTCAATATTAATGAGATATTTGAAAAATAAATAAAGTTGAAATCGGCCCATTTAAGGCGATTGGTTTCCTAGATTCGGCCAGGCAGTTCATTGCTACTCCAAGAGACAAATGAGAACTTAAGTCCTAACCTTGTTGTTAGAATATGAATTAAATTAAAAATTGTGAGTTAATTATTCATTTAACTTTACACTTTAAATGTTTTTAAATTAAATCATTCTCTATCTTTATATGAGCCAGTGTCAGTTTAAATATGAAAATATACCGAAAATTGATTGAACTTTAAAATAATACCTGCATAAATTTAATCATTATTAACATTTTGCTAAAACGTTTCGTTTATCAACACTAGGAAATTGTAAATTATATGAAAGAGGTTAAAAATATTTCAATTTTCAATCACAGTTTCTTTCTGCCTAGTTGAAACAACTCAAAACTAAAATGAGTATCTTTTGACAATACTTGTAAGTATTCGGTTAACTTAATTATCATTAAAATACGCCTAATGTCTAGATTTAAAGAGAAATTAAGAAAGCCCATTACTAGCAAGTAATCTTCTTCTATAAGAATATAAATATAAGATCGATTAGATCGATGACAGAAATTAATTTCAAGTAAAATTAATAAAAGAATTTAAAAAAAAACCTCTGACTTATATATAATAACAATAGTTTTTACATCTAAAAGTGGGGTCAATTATTTTGCACGACAGCCATTAATAAATAAATAGGACATCAAATTAAACTGGTATACCTTCACTAAGACAATTTATTCATTAGATGTCCCATTTGTCAATTGTCATTTTTCTTTTGACACTTTAAATTCATTTAATCAATTTGTAAAATTATAAGAATTTTTAAATGAACAATGTTATCATTTGAATACAAAATAGGTCTTTACGTTTAATTTAACCTAATCTCATATATCCTAACATATTACAAGTGACGGAGATATATTTACATATTCTATTTAAAAAGTTTCCATAATCATGATATTTCTGAATTTTTTTTTTTTTTTTTTGGATTATTATTTATTTAATTTAAAAGGTAAATATCTCTAGTAATTGTGTATTCCCTTATTTTATAAAATATCATGAGGTCGATTTTTACAAATGATTTTTACTATCTCGCCAGAGATAGTATTGTGATCGGGTCATTCCACGTCAATTCAACCAGAAAATAGTCATTTTTTCACCCAAAATCTCAGATTTTTATGAAAATTGGTAAATATGTTCTATTTATAAACATGAAAAACACCACCAAATTTTAATTTTTTATCTCACATAGTTTTTGAGTAATGGCACTTTAAAGATTGGCGTTTTTAAATTTCCGAGCCTCGTATAAGGCCAGATAAAACGTGTAGTGGTGTAGAAAATAATTTCTCATTCACTTATTTAACCTCCTATCTTGTTGAAATTTTTAAGGCATGTTCTTATAACTATGAGGAATTGTAAAAAAAATGTAACGGACCCCAAAATATTTTTAAAAAAATTATATGTTGGATATTATAAAAGTATTTATTAAAGCTTTTGTGGTTATTTTGATAATTATTAAGAGAATTTTTATTAAAAGACCACATTATTTGTATAAAATTATTTATTAAATTAAAATAATTGTACAACGTTTCAACTGCTTATTCTGCAGTCGTTTTCAAGTAACCGTACGCTTGCTCCGATTCAAGCGGACTGATGCATGTCGGGACACGTCACCTCTTATATAGGCAGTGATATTGGCGCCAATTTTTGGCTCCAATTTTTACCGCCAATTCTTAATCTCAACATGAAGTCAGCAGCAATTGTCAAAGCAAGCGTTTACAATCAAGAAGTATGATAGTGCATTATGTCTCTAAAATGAAGATACTAAATTATTTCCATAATCAAGATATATACACAAATACACATTAGATTAATTATATTTAATTTAATCTGACAAATTTTACTCATCCAACACTATGTTCCACATCTTATTAAGTCTATATCCATCCTCTTTGTTAATATTATTGGGATGATTATCAATTTCTATAGATTCTTTTATTTTTCTTTTCCACCAATTATTTTCAATATGAAGTGTTTCTACATTATCTAAATTTATTTTATGTCCTGTTGTTAAGGCATGTTCTGCAATTGCTGATTGATTTGGATGTTTCAATCTAATGGCTCTCTCATGTTCAGACAGTCTTGTAGAAATCTTTCTACTTGTTTCACCAATGTATACTTTTTTGCATTCACAAGTTACCTTATAAACTCCATTATTTTCGTTTTTAATTTTGTCTTTTATATTTGAGGTGAGAGAAGACATTTGTTTATGAGGTTTATATGTTACTCTGATGTTGTGTTTCCTCAATTTTGACGCTATTTTTTCTGTTGTTCCTTTTATATAAGGTAATGTTATTTGTGATCTGTATATTGGTTTTTCATTTTCATTTTTGATTTCTGTCTTTTTTGTTTTACTGAATTTCCTAATTTCATATTCCGAGAAGCCATTGTTTATGAAAGCTTCCTTCAATCGTTGTTTTTCTTTTTTAATGTTTTCATTTGAGCATATCTCTTCGGCTCTTTTGTGCAGTGTTTTTATCACTCCATATTTTTGTGATGGATGGTGGTGGGAATCTGCGTGGATATATCTGTTGGTGTGAGTTGTTTTCCTGAAAATATCAAACCTTAATCTATTCTGTTTCTTTTTAATTAATACATCAAGAAACGGTAACTCTTCATTTATTTCCCATTCAACGCTTAGTTTTATATTTTTATGTAAATTATTTGCTGCTTCTACAAATTTAACTAAAGAATCCTTACCATGAGGCCAAATCATCAAAATATCATCCACATATCTAAGAAACAGTTTTGGTTTCTTTATTGCATTATTGACCAATTTTGATTCAAATTCTTCCATGAATATGTTAGCGAATACTGGGCTTAGTGGACTACCCATAGCACATCCTTCTTTTTGCTTATAAATCTTTTTATCATAAATAAAGTATGTAGATTTTTGGCAAAATTCTATTAATTCGAGAGTATTTTTATCTAATGTAATGTTTGATTTTATAATCTCAATGGTCTCGTCAATAGGAACATTTGTGTACAAGGAGTCCACATCCAGACTCACCAATATATCATTTTTTGTAATTTCTACTTTTGATAACATTTCTACTAAGTGGGTGGAATTTTTAACGTATGAAAAATTAGTACCTGTAAATGGTTTTAACAAATGTGCTAGATATTTTGATGAGTTGTAAGTCACTGAATTGATTTGACTAACTATTGGTCTTAAAGGTTTGTTGGTTTTATGGATTTTGGGATTACCGTATATTTTTGGTATTTGTGGATCTTTCGGTTTTAATTTATCTTTATCTTTTTCCTCAATAGGTAGATTCTTTATTATTGATTTTAGTTTTCTACAGAATTTATCCGTTGGATCTTTTTTCTGTATTTCGTAGGTAGAAGAATTCAAAATATTTTCCATTTTTTGTTTATAATCCACTGTATTCATTACAACAGTGGCGTTACCTTTGTCGGCAGGGATAATCTTTAGAGAGTCATCGTTTCTAATTTCCTTCAGAGCACGCATCTCAGATTTTGTCAAATTTGGTTTGGGTGGTTTAGCATTTTTCAGTATGTTAATCGTATCAAATCTAATTTCCTCTGCAATGTTGTTTGGTAAGTTATATAAGGATGATTCAATTGAACTAACTATCTCAATTTTTGGAATTTTATTCGGTGCTATGGAGAACTTTGGTCCTTTTGCTAACACTGAGATGGTATTTTTGTCAAGACTTTTATTTGATAGATTGACTACTAATTTGTTATTATCAAAATTCTGAATAGATGTTTTAGTCTTATTGAATGAAAGTTTATCAAATTTTGATTTTTGAATATCGGTTTGTTTTTTATGTGTAAATTTAAAGTGTGTCTGGGATACGTGCTGCAAATAAGAAATTTCTTCCTGGGTTAAAACAGATTTTAGATTATTATATATATTGAATAAATCAGTGTCTAATGTAAATAAAACTTGCCTGATATTTGTGATGCGTTCTCGTAACAGAGCCAAACTAGCATTATTATATATGCTAGTCGCTCTTTTTGTGTATACAACTCGCTTAATATAAAAGCCTTTTGGTATAATATCTTGATCACGACATCTTTTTAAGAAATTCAAAGAACTTAATAATTTTGCTTTTTTAACAATTAATCCATCATAACTCCTTACCTGCTTTTGAATTTTTAGGTTATATTTCTCATAAATGTATTTATTAAAGCTTTTGTGGTTATTTTGATAATTATTAAGAGAATTTTTATTAAAAGACCACATTATTTGTATAAAATTATTTATTAAATTAAAATAATTGTACAACGTTTCAACTGCTTATTCTGCAGTCGTTTTCAAGTAACCGTACGCTTGCTCCGATTCAAGCGGACTGATGCATGTCGGGACACGTCACCTCTTATATAGGCAGTGATATTGGCGCCAATTTTTGGCTCCAATTTTTACCGCCAATTCTTAATCTCAACATGAAGTCAGCAGCAATTGTCAAAGCAAGCGTTTACAATCAAGAAGTATGATAGTGCATTATGTCTCTAAAATGAAGATACTAAATTATTTCCATAATCAAGATATATACACAAATACACATTAGATTAATTATATTTAATTTAATCTGACAAATTTTACTCATCCAACACTATGTTCCACATCTTATTAAGTCTATATCCATCCTCTTTGTTAATATTATTGGGATGATTATCAATTTTTATAGATTCTTTTATTTTTCTTTTCCACCAATTATTTTCAATATGAAGTGTTTCTACATTATCTAAATTTATTTTATGTCCTGTTGTTAAGGCATGTTCTGCAATTGCTGATTGAACATGAGAGAGCCATTAGATTGAAACATCCAAATCAATCAGCAATTGCAGAACATGCCTTAACAACAGGACATAAAATAAATTTAGATAATGTAGAAACACTTCATATTGAAAATAATTGGTGGAAAAGAAAAATAAAAGAATCTATAGAAATTGATAATCATCCCAATAATATTAACAAAGAGGATGGATATAGACTTAATAAGATGTGGAACATAGTGTTGGATGAGTAAAATTTGTCAGATTAAATTAAATATAATTAATCTAATGTGTATTTGTGTATATATCTTGATTATGGAAATAATTTAGTATCTTCATTTTAGAGACATAATGCACTATCATACTTCTTGATTGTAAACGCTTGCTTTGACAATTGCTGCTGACTTCATGTTGAGATTAAGAATTGGCGGTAAAAATTGGAGCCAAAAATTGGCGCCAATATCACTGCCTATATAAGAGGTGACGTGTCCCGACATGCATCAGTCCGCTTGAATCGGAGCAAGCGTACGGTTACTTGAAAACGACTGCAGAATAAGCAGTTGAAACGTTGTACAATTATTTTAATTTAATAAATAATTTTATACAAATAATGTGGTCTTTTAATAAAAATTCTCTTAATAATTATCAAAATAACCACAAAAGCTTTAATAAATACATTTATGAGAAATATAACCTAAAAATTCAAAAGCAGGTAAGGAGTTATGATGGATTAATTGTTAAAAAAGCAAAATTATTAAGTTCTTTGAATTTCTTAAAAAGATGTCGTGATCAAGATATTATACCAAAAGGCTTTTATATTAAGCGAGTTGTATACACAAAAAGAGCGACTAGCATATATAATAATGCTAGTTTGGCTCTGTTACGAGAACGCATCACAAATATCAGGCAAGTTTTATTTACATTAGACACTGATTTATTCAATATATATAATAATCTAAAATCTGTTTTAACCCAGGAAGAAATTTCTTATTTGCAGCACGTATCCCAGACACACTTTAAATTTACACATAAAAAACAAACCGATATTCAAAAATCAAAATTTGATAAACTTTCATTCAATAAGACTAAAACATCTATTCAGAATTTTGATAATAACAAATTAGTAGTCAATCTATCAAATAAAAGTCTTGACAAAAATACCATCTCAGTGTTAGCAAAAGGACCAAAGTTCTCCATAGCACCGAATAAAATTCCAAAAATTGAGATAGTTAGTTCAATTGAATCATCCTTATATAACTTACCAAACAACATTGCAGAGGAAATTAGATTTGATACGATTAACATACTGAAAAATGCTAAACCACCCAAACCAAATTTGACAAAATCTGAGATGCGTGCTCTGAAGGAAATTAGAAACGATGACTCTCTAAAGATTATCCCTGCCGACAAAGGTAACGCCACTGTTGTAATGAATACAGTGGATTATAAACAAAAAATGGAAAATATTTTGAATTCTTCTACCTACGAAATACAGAAAAAAGATCCAACGGATAAATTCTGTAGAAAACTAAAATCAATAATAAAGAATCTACCTATTGAGGAAAAAGATAAAGATAAATTAAAACCGAAAGATCCACAAATACCAAAAATATACGGTAATCCCAAAATCCATAAAACCAACAAACCTTTAAGACCAATAGTTAGTCAAATCAATTCAGTGACTTACAACTCATCAAAATATCTAGCACATTTGTTAAAACCATTTACAGGTACTAATTTTTCATACGTTAAAAATTCCACCCACTTAGTAGAAATGTTATCAAAAGTAGAAATTACAAAAAATGATATATTGGTGAGTCTGGATGTGGACTCCTTGTACACAAATGTTCCTATTGACGAGACCATTGAGATTATAAAATCAAACATTACATTAGATAAAAATACTCTCGAATTAATAGAATTTTGCCAAAAATCTACATACTTTATTTATGATAAAAAGATTTATAAGCAAAAAGAAGGATGTGCTATGGGTAGTCCACTAAGCCCAGTATTCGCTAACATATTCATGGAAGAATTTGAATCAAAATTGGTCAATAATGCAATAAAGAAACCAAAACTGTTTCTTAGATATGTGGATGATATTTTGATGATTTGGCCTCATGGTAAGGATTCTTTAGTTAAATTTGTAGAAGCAGCAAATAATTTACATAAAAATATAAAACTAAGCGTTGAATGGGAAATAAATGAAGAGTTACCGTTTCTTGATGTATTAATTAAAAAGAAACAGAATAGATTAAGGTTTGATATTTTCAGGAAAACAACTCACACCAACAGATATATCCACGCAGATTCCCACCACCATCCATCACAAAAATATGGAGTGATAAAAACACTGCACAAAAGAGCCGAAGAGATATGCTCAAATGAAAACATTAAAAAAGAAAAACAACGATTGAAGGAAGCTTTCATAAACAATGGCTTCTCGGAATATGAAATTAGGAAATTCAGTAAAACAAAAAAGACAGAAATCAAAAATGAAAATGAAAAACCAATATACAGATCACAAATAACATTACCTTATATAAAAGGAACAACAGAAAAAATAGCGTCAAAATTGAGGAAACACAACATCAGAGTAACATATAAACCTCATAAACAAATGTCTTCTCTCACCTCAAATATAAAAGACAAAATTAAAAACGAAAATAATGGAGTTTATAAGGTAACTTGTGAATGCAAAAAAGTATACATTGGTGAAACAAGTAGAAAGATTTCTACAAGACTGTCTGAACATGAGAGAGCCATTAGATTGAAACATCCAAATCAATCAGCAATTGCAGAACATGCCTTAACAACAGGACATAAAATAAATTTAGATAATGTAGAAACACTTCATATTGAAAATAATTGGTGGAAAAGAAAAATAAAAGAATCTATAGAAATTGATAATCATCCCAATAATATTAACAAAGAGGATGGATATAGACTTAATAAGATGTGGAACATAGTGTTGGATGAGTAAAATTTGTCAGATTAAATTAAATATAATTAATCTAATGTGTATTTGTGTATATATCTTGATTATGGAAATAATTTAGTATCTTCATTTTAGAGACATAATGCACTATCATACTTCTTGATTGTAAACGCTTGCTTTGACAATTGCTGCTGACTTCATGTTGAGATTAAGAATTGGCGGTAAAAATTGGAGCCAAAAATTGGCGCCAATATCACTGCCTATATAAGAGGTGACGTGTCCCGACATGCATCAGTCCGCTTGAATCGGAGCAAGCGTACGGTTACTTGAAAACGACTGCAGAATAAGCAGTTGAAACGTTGTACAATTATTTTAATTTAATAAATAATTTGATATTATAAAATTTTAAAATTACAAACAAAGTTTAGCGTAAAATGAAATATCACGACAAGGGAATGAGATAATAAAGAACTTTTTTTTTCCTAAATTATCTACATGAAATGGGCTTTAATTTAATAAAATAAAAGTTTTGTGTATTTGCCTCCTTCTATTTACTAAGCCCACTGCAAGTTACAACACATTAATTATGAGCAATATGAGAGTCTCAATGGCTGAATATTGTTAATAATTAGACATTTTAATATTAAATAAAATATTTTTACCTAAAAATGTCCATCGAAGGAAAATTTAACAGCATTCTTACAACCAAAGTTTGAAAACTATGAGGAAGAAGATAGGATCGAATTCAAACAGTGGGTAGCTACAGACAGGACACAGATGATAACTCAAACTTCAACCATTGATGAATTTATTGATGAACTAACAACAAAAATAGAAAAATTGATCCCAAATTCTTATATTGCAAAAAGTCAGTCGAGCTATTTTAAAAGTCTAAAGGATAACTGCGCGCCAAATCAAGCCATCATATCAATCAATTGACTTCAGCGAGAATTTCTCTTTTGTGATTCAAGATGAGGTACAGGGTTATCATTGTATTCTAACAGGGTATCTTGAATCTTATAAACCATACAAACATCATGATTTAAGTCACCGGAAATTATACAATGTGATGAGACTATTTTTTTGTCATCAACACTCATGTTAATTATTACTGGGTGAACAGTGCAGGAGTCTGAGGTCCAATGATAACCCTGTACCTCATCTTGAATCACAAAAGAGAAATTCTCGCTGAAGTCAATTGATTGATATGATGGCTTGATTTGGCGCGCAGTTATCCTTTAGACTTTTAAAATAGCTCGACTGACTTTTTGCAATATAAGAATTTGGGATCAATTTTTCTATTTTTGTTGTTAGTTCATCAATAAATTCATCAATGGTTGAAGTTTGAGTTATCATCTGTGTCCTGTCTGTAGCTACCCACTGTTTGAATTCGATCCTATCTTCTTCCTCATAGTTTTCAAACTTTGGTTGTAAGAATGCTGTTAAATTTTCCTTCGATGGACATTTTTAGATAAAAATATTTTATTTAATATTAAAATGTCTAATTATTAACAATATTCAGCCATTGAGACTCTCATATTGCTCATAATTAATGTGTTGTAACTTGCAGTGGGCTTAGTAAATAGAAGGAGGCAAATACACAAAACTTTTATTTTATTAAATTAAAGCCCATTTCATGAAGATAATTTAGGAAAAAAAAGTTCTTGATTATCTCATTCCCTTGTCGTGATATTTCATTTTACGCTAAACCTTGTTTGTAATTTTAAAATTTTATAATGTCCAACATATAATTTTTTTAAAAATATTTTGGGGTCCGTTACATTTTTTTTACAATTCCTCATAGTTATAAGAACATGCCTTAAAAATTTCAACAAGATAGGAGGTTAAATAAGTGAATGAGAAATTATTTTCTACACCACTACACGTTTTATCTGGCCTTATACGAGGCTCGGAAATTTAAAAACGCCAATCTTTAAAGTGCCATTACTCAAAAACTATGTGAGATAAAAAATTAAAATTTGGTGGTGTTTTTCATGTTTATAAATAGAACATATTTACCAATTTTCATAAAAATCTGAGATTTTGGGTGAAACGGCCTGGATGAGTTGACGTGGAATGACCCGATCACGAAAATTTTCGATGTTGAGATTTTGATGTTTTTATACGTTTTGAAGGTTCTTGAATCATTTTCACTAAGGTTGAGAAAAATATCTGTGTATGTGTGTAGAAAGATTACGAAAAAACAATTTGAACTAGAATCATGAAATTTGTTATACGGGCATTATTCAAAATTTGTAATTTTCTATCAACTTTTGAGAAATGTAGCTCAACCGGAAGAGGGTCATTACCTACAACGTTTTGATTTTTTTTCTTCTGAAAGTGACCGTAAAAATAAAGATATATATTTGATAGTTTTTCACGTGATTAAAAATTGTTTAAAACTTCTATATATAGAATTTCAGCTGAAAGTACCAGAATTAAATTTGTAACACTGCAAATCTCACGCGTCAACACGTGACGTGGTGTCATCAACAAAAAGCCAAACATGCGCTGGTTTAATAAATAAATAATTATTTACTAATTTATAATTAATTAAATTTAATTTAAATATAATGTATTATGTTATTTAATGCAATTCAAATTGCGAGATAGTCGAGTGGAGACACTCCAGCTAATTTAAAATAATAATAATAATAATAATAATAATAATAATAATGCAAAATTTTTACCATATTATTCATGAATAAAGTACAAAGCATATTTTAAAGCCGCTCGACTGGAAATCCGAACAGCTAAGCATCAATACTACAATTTATTTCTGTAGGATATCACAAGATTGTTAAGAAATGTAGGTGTATATAGTATAGTATACCAGTAAAAAAAAAATATTCCAAGAATATATAAAATAAAACCTAATTTATTTTTTAAATATTCCAAAATATTACTTATATATATACGTATATGTATTATCTATTACTAATAAATTAATAATTTAATAAATAATAAAATATTCTCTACAAATTTGATTATGTTTAACATTTACAGATAGAATTAATTATTATTCAACTTGATTTTCTATCATCCATTTTAACTAATATACACATATAAAAAAATTATATATATTAAATTTATTTATTTAAGATTACCTTTTAAGATTTTTTTGAAATTGAAATAAAGTTGGGTTTTTTTTATTAACTGATAAATCAATTTTTGTAATTTTAATCTTTTCATGAAAACTGCTAAACTTTTCATGTTAATTTGTTGAATTGTTCTTGATTAAACAACATGTGTATATATAAATACAAGGTGAGGGTATACATTTCTATAAATTAACCTCTTGAATGTGTTCACCGTGATGAAATGAACATACTTAGTGGGGGGGGGGGGGGGGATAATGAAGACAAGAAGAAGAACGTGACGTCGAAATGAAGAGGTTTCCGAAAGAGAACTTTAAAAGTTGTTTCCACAACTTATTTAGTCGAGCACAGAAGTGTATTACGACAGATGGGATTTACTTCGAAACATATGAAAAGGCTACGTTTTGCACTTCATCTATTCTGGTGGTGTTATTAGAAATTTAGAGCAGTTCAGGAAATTAAATAAATCAATATATATAATTTCCGTCGTATGTATGTGATGTCTGTAACATTATGAAGTTGGTTACAAATTAATAATTTTGACAATTTGTAACCAACTTCATTTTTTTTTTAAATTTTATTTTAATTTTGTTAAATTAAATAAGTATCAAATAAAAAAGAAAATTAAAAAAAATTATTAACACGATTTGAATAAAGTTAATATTTTTATATTTAAACATTGTATTGTTTTATAAGTATTTGAAACTAGAAGTCGCCTGTACCTCCAATTGTAAGAAGAGTTTTATGCCACCGGCAGCCTATGATTTTGGGAACGGCTGATAGGGTGACCAAACTTCCCGGTTTTCCGGGATTGTCCCGTTTTTAGGTTCTCTGTCCCGGCGTCCCGAAAAAAGTCTTCGGGACAGCCTATTCTCCCGTTTTTGGAAATATTTAGGAAATTTCCTACTTTTTTTCAAAAAAAAAGTCAAACGTTTTCTGCACTAAGCTTTTGAATATTTCCGAATTTTTCCTAAAATTTTTCTTAATTTGGTTCTATAAAAAAAAGGTAAAATGTTCCGATTTGGTGTTTTATATGGTCACCCTACCCATAGATATCATCAAAATTGCTTTCTAAAAGATTATGGTATTCAAATACCTGAAAAGATACCTATTTGTATTAATTCATTGTATTCTCTCTTTCATCCTACTCTTTGTTAAACAACTGTTCTAATAAATTTAAATAAATTAACGCAAACACAATTTTATACTATAATCTCTCAATATTTTTTTGTAAAAATTAATTAATTAATAACTTTCTAATTATACACCGCCTCAAACTTAAAGTTAGAAATATACATAAAAAAATAAATAAAATAAATATTATAATTATATGTGTGTATATTTTTTTTTTCTAGATTACCAGGTTTATTCCTATAATATTCGAGGATCATGAATCATGAATAGGTATATCCTTTTTTTAATTCTTTTTGCAAATTTTTCGATATGTAAATATTATATAAAATTTGATTGTAATATTTGTTTAATAGTACTTCTACAATACACATAAAATAATTTTTTACAATTAACTAATTTTACACATTGGTATAAAATATATATTTAAATTTAAAGAGATCTTTTATTAAGATAGTTTTAATGGAATAAATAAACACAATTGTACATAATTATAATAAACAATTTTGTTTATTAGAATATAACAAGACCTATTTAACATAAATAATTGTAGGTTTTAGTCGTCCTTTCTTTTTCTATAATTTTCTATTTGTAGGTGACACCACAAAAAATAAAAAAAAAAAGGAAGCAACATCCACGCGGCTGTTTTTTTTTTTTTTTTTTTTTTTTGATTTATGTGCCTGATTTTCAATTCTTCCCTAGCGAATCTCCTGCCAAATTACAATAAATCCTGATCATCATATTGATAACATTCTTAATCTATGAATAACAATTTAAATGGTTAGT
The DNA here is from genome assembly GCA_963082975.1 of Labia minor. Taxonomy (NCBI): domain Eukaryota; kingdom Metazoa; phylum Arthropoda; class Insecta; order Dermaptera; family Spongiphoridae; genus Labia; species Labia minor. The sequence continues at coordinate 6,552,068 of OY720345.1, read as the reverse complement.
TTTATTTTAATTTTATTAATACAACGTTGAGTTAATTAAGTATTTAATATAAATTTTTTTTAAAATTTATTGAAAGGAATTAAAATTTTCGATTGTCGGAAGATAACAAAAAAAAAAGTAAAGTATAAATTATGTTATCTCATTCATTATTATTTATCATTAATAATTTTAAATGTATTTAAATACTGGTAAATTGTTATCTTAATGCATTTCGATTTAATACACTTTCAGGGTCCATTTAGATTATTTAGGTATGTTATTAATTATATAAAATAAATTAATTACAAAAAAGTTTTAATTTGCAAACATATTTTTAATATAAGAAATATAATTATTAGAATGAAGCTATCCATTTTCTCTTCATTTTGTTAGAAAAATAGTTCAATTAATTTTAAAAAATGAGCTGTGGCCAGGCACAGAACCGACCGATGATTTGAAATAAATTAATTTCCAAACAACATATATATATATATATAAAGTATCAAAAAAAAAATAAAAATATTTTTAAAACTTGAATTAAAATGACTAAATTATATTATCTTTATGTTTTTATTATTAGTTTAATTACACAATTATTAATTACTACTATATTTTAAATGAGTAATTTCCGACAATGAATATAAAATTAATACTTTGTAAACTACCATTTCCTGTTTTCAGATATACACTAAAAGTTGATGAATTCATGCTACTGATGCATTAAGTAATTATGAGGGTGGGGTGAAAAGTTTCCCACCTGACCAAGAAAAACGAAGATTTTAAATTTCTTTTTTTTTTTTGCTAAATTTTTCAACATAATCTCCATCAACACTGATACATTTCTCATTAAATTAATAAGTCTCATCAACAGTTATGAATGGACGTAAAAATTCGTTTGGATTACGCCTACAGCCCCAAATTGTCGGTAGAAATGTTTTTTCGAAGCAGTTTTTGGTCTAACGTTAGCAAACGCGGCACCCACGTTGCACACACCTTTCCATATTCAAATAGTTATGCAAAATATTTCGCACAAGTTCAGCTGACATCGTACAGGTCTCAGCTATCTTGAATGTTGAAAAATAAAGCAAAAAAAAAAAAAAATTTAAAAACATCGTTTTTCTTGGCCAGGCCGGAAACTTTTCACCCCACCCTCGTATATCAAATTTTATCAAAATCCGTTGAGCCGTTCTATTCTGTACACGCATAGATGGACACACACTGAACAGACGGACACTCACAAATGCATGATTAGTGGAGATTTGTAAAAATCTCCACATATGAAATTTTGTGTCAAAACAATACCTTCCCTTCCTATCGTCGGTCAGTAAAAACTAAAGAAAATATAATTTTATATAGTTTGGAATTTCAGGTACGTCCCAATTATTAGATTACAACATTATTTTTATAACTATTATAATAGATAATAATGTTATAATTAAAAACAAAAAAACAAACTAACAAGAAATTTAAATAAAAATTCACAAAAAGATGAAAATAAAACTTTTATATATAGAAATTGTTTATTTTATAAGGGAAAACAATTTTTTTTTTGTTTTTATATATTTAGTTACTCTATTAATTATATAACTACTTTTCACATTGATCGACAGCCATGGCGAATTTGAAAAAAAATAAATATTTATCACACATCTATATCACCATTATCAGAATCTCTTTAAATAGAAACTCATTTTAAATTGTTTTAACTTATTTTAATAATAAAAATAATTTATAAAAATGCATACTTAACTAAAAATAATTCCACAAAAATTTCTATAAAATATTTTTAAAAAGGAAATCCCCTCCCACCCTGTGTAATGGATTTATTAACCAATTCAGGGTCGTTTAGTTAACAAAAGGAAACCTAATTGCCCCTCAAATGGTATTGTCCAGATAATTGAATTAAAAAAATAATGATCTCGTGTGTACAATATATATCTTATATATATATATATTTAGAATAATTTTACAAACCTAGTAACCTTCATTAAACTTAATGAGCCTTGCTTTTTAAATCTAATATCGTAATGTTCAAAATAGAAATCTGATAAGAGCATCACACAGAACTGACTTACATTTCTACTTTTTACACTATTTTTTTTTTTTTTTTTTGTTTATTTTTGTTTTAGTTAATATTCTTTTGAAAGCGCCATTGGGTGTGTGGGTAGCGAACCTGCCTCACATTCATATGGTCCCGGGTTCAAGTCCCGGGCCTTGCAAGGGAATTTCCCTAGCTGGGGTCTATGGGACGGAGTCAACCCAGCCTCCGGGAACAACATTGGGGAAAAGCTACTTGATAGCGCCTCCGATCAAGAAAATCAAGGTAAAGGTTGAGAGGACCCGTTCCACTGATCATAGGACACCTCGTTGATATAACCGGCTTGAGAGGCGTAGGACGTACAAAGTCAGAGGTTTTTTTTTATATATATTTAATTATGAAAATGCTAAATTCTTGTAATAATAGTAATATAAAGTTTGTAGTATTGAGAGAGTATTTATTGAGCTACACATATGTTATTTATTTCTTGGAATAGTTAAGGTTAAAACTTACAATTAGACAATCCAATTAAGTAAAAGTTATAAATAGATATTTTATAGTTATAGATATAAGGAGTGGTGTATTGGGATGGGAACGCGGGGGAACGACGTTCCCTTACCTTTTTTCAGAACCGGAACGCGTTCCAGTACTTTTTCATGTTCCGACAACTCCCACTTAAGTCTACTGTTGGAAGTTCTTTTTTTTCTTTGTTAATATTTTGTATAGTAAGAATAAGAAAAAATAAAAATTTAAGATGGAAAAAAATAGTTTACTGAAAATAGGACTTTATTTTTGTTCCCACTATGCGTTCCCTTACTTCTTATTTTACAAATACATCACTGGATATAAGAGTATATATTTTCTTAGAATAAATTAAGTAGTGGAATTATTCTTCTCCCTCTTAATTACTCTTTTTTTACAACATCAAAAAATACATTTTGGATTGATGCAAATCATTAGTCATCAAGCACTCAAATACATCAGTCCTTTCTCAACATTTTTCCTAATATTTCTTTTATAAATTTATTAATATAAATATATTATGATTGGTCAATATGCATACGTTAATATTTTATCTAATATCATTAGATAATCTTAAAATAAATGAAATTTAGTAGGGGATACAAGAGAATTGGGCGCAAAATAACTAAAAAAAAAATCAATTAGGTTCCCATATTTCAAGAAGAGATAGGTAGAAACTTTTTTAAATTAAATAAAAATACCTGATTATTTTAAGGAAGTACTTATTTAATAATTTATCATAAAATCTTGATAAAAAAAAAGTTATTTTCAAGAAAACAATGAAATTCTTTCTTTGATTATTACTTTAGAATCTTAAGTGTTGTATTTTCAACTTTAATATATTTATTGATTTATATAAAAAATAAATAAATATATTTCTAAATTTTCTTCATAATAACATTGAAATTTATCAAAATGTTAATAAACCTTGTAAAGATTACAACTCTTCTTACTCTCTCTCTCTCTCTTTCTCTCTCTCTTTACTATGATTAATTTGATAGATAAAGAAAAAATATATTTATCATTTAATAAATAAAGACATTATTATCAAAAAAAATAGGTAACTTATTAGTACTACTAGTCTTTGTCACTTGAAGTATGATAGTCCTTATTACTAGCTAAGATTCAAGAAAATATTAATTTAATTGGAATTCTCAACTCAATAAAAATTTCGACTCCTAAATAAACTTGTATTCGTATGAATATCATTTAATAAAAAATATTTTTTAATATGTTTTTAAATTATTTTTATTTTATTTTTTAAATTTTAAAAATTATTTATCAATTCAAATAAATAGCAATTATTAAATCTCAACATAAAATACTTCTAATAATAAAAAAAAGAAATCATGGTTTTTAAGAGGGCCGTAACGTTTAAAATTATTTTATTTAAATTAATAATGATAAAAATTACAATGAAATTCTATTTTATTAATTATTTGTTATTTTTATTGATATTTGTGTATATGATATGATGTGATCGAAAATTTTTTTTATGTATTCATTATTTCAATAAAAAAACTTATAATGAAGAATAGAATCTAAGACATTGTGTACTTATAAAAAAAAATACCAATAAATCGTGTTTGAACTCTCGAAAATTAGTAAAGGGTGTTTTATATAAAGTACGCAGTTTTTTAATTGCGCGCATCCAGTGCCTCTTATATCTTATAATATTTTTCAATCTTTCTTTGCGTGTAACGGCTCTCACACTGGTATGCTAATATATAATTAATTTACTGATTGAAATAAAATATATTTTAAATATGAACACAAAAAGAAATGAATGTTTTATGTAATATACGGATTGAAACAAAATGGATGAAAACCTTTTACTACTTTCAGCCACCAAATACTATGTACCACTCGGGGGTACAAGGGGCGGAGCCCCCGTCTAGGTGTGGAGGGCGCCGAAGAGTATATTATTTTTTTTATCAAGATAACATTCAAATATTAATTCTGAGCAAGTTTTAAATTTTATTTTACTTCTCAGGAGATATGAAGGATGAAAACTTATCAATTTCTCAAAACATCAATATATATAAATCAGAAAGTATTTATTTAAATTCTTCTCATTCACTTCTTGGCTATACAGCCAATAAATAGATTTTTAAAAGCATACTTTTTAACCACGAATTAGTTTCTCTATTTTAAATCTATTTTTTAATTGATTATATTCATTTTTTCGGAAAATGAAACAATTCAATTATTTCAAGTACCTATAAATAATATTCCAAAATTGTCAATTTTTAATTTATCAATGGAATATAATCAGTGGTGTGTATTGGGAGGGGAACGCGGGGGAACGGCGTTCCCTTACCTTTTTTCAGAACCGGAACGCGTTCCATTACTTTTTCATGTCCCGACAACTCCTACTTAAATCTACTGTTAGAATTTATTGTTTTGTGATCGTAAATATTTTGTATAGTAAGAATAAGAAAAAAATAAAAACTTATATGGAAAAAAATAGTTTGTTGAAAATAGGACTTTTTTTTGCTCCCACTATGCGTTCCCTTACTTCTTATTTTACCAATACATCACTGAATATAATGAATAATATTAAGTATACTTTTAAAGATATCACAAAATGATTAGTAATAATTTATTAATTATTAATTTGAAATAGAATAAAAAAATAAAATAAATATAGACAAAGCAAAATGGTTATAAATATTAGCAAATAATGTTTCAATTGAATTTGATTGATGTTATAATAAATAAATAATAAACGGGTGTTAGTAAAGTAAGTATGCCTCTAGTAGAATAATTATGATTTAAATATGATTTATTATATAATATTATATATATATATATATATATATATAATTCAATGAAGGTAAACAAGTTGATTTTGTATAAAAGGAAAGAGAAAAAAAATTTCTCCATATATAGATTCCTAACTAAATAGATACCCGCCAAAACTGTGTCAAAATCTAAAATTGATTTTTTTTATGAATTTTTCTATGAACTAATAAGACTAAAAAATAAACAAAAAACAGAGCTTTGTATGCTATATGCTATATTTCTATTAATTTTATTATGATAGTTCGAGGACAAAAATTCAAACACTCAAGGTCTCCATTTTGGTAAAAACATTAACTATTAAAATAATTGTAATATTTATTTAAATGCATTTGTAACATTGCTCTTAAATTATAACTGTTTATTTAGAAAAACAAATTGAAATAATAATTCGGAAAGAATCTAAATAAGAAATATTAATAACGATAAATTAATATTAATTATACTACTATTGATTTATATATATTATAAGGTTTTATATATTTTATTATATTCATATTCAGTAAATAGAATTTTCAATTATCCTTTCCAACTCCTTTGGATTCTTTCCTTTTTTTTCCCTAAAATAATTTAATTTGTTTATTTTTTTTTTTCATTTGCGATAAATTGCATTCAATTTTTTTTTTTTAAATAAATTTTCTTAAAGTCAAAATATAATTTATTTTTATTTTAGATCACATTTTGAGTTTATTTTTTAAATTTTAATTTATTAAAATAATCAAGAATCAAGATCGGTCAATTTTCAAAAAAAAAAAAATAAAAAAAATTCTTTAGTTTTTATAAATTTTGAATAATTATATTATAATAATTAAATTGAAATTGTATTAATAAAATAATTTTATATTGTAAATTAGTAAGTACTAAATAAATAAATTTGTAATTTGAAATATAATAGTTAAAAAAAAAATATAAATAAATAATTGATGTTGTTGTTTTTTTATTTATTTTTTTGTGATGTAACTTACGTAGGTGGATTAATTATATTGAGTAGCTCGGATGGTGATGTTGGTACTCTTCGTATTGTGACTTTTCGTCCATCACTTGAACCCATTCCAATGGATGCCATCGAACGCACTGACATTTGACTTTTCGCCTCTGCTAGTCCATAAACCCCATTGATCGTCGACGGTGTTGGTGATATTGGTAAACCGTGATGGATTGGAAACAACGGCAGTCCGATTGGTTGTTCTTCACCATTGGCCAACGACTTAAGACTTGGCATTCGTGGTGGACTTCCAGGATCACTGAGTGTAGCAGAACTCACTGGTCCTTGGACACCGTTTGGCAATTTGCGACTTGGCATAATCTGGATTCTTCGGGTGCCATTTCCAACGAGTGGCCTCTTTCCTTCTTCATAGACGCGTGGGTCCAAATGTGATTCATGTCTCAAATGAGCATCCGCGGTCCCCCCCTCCACGACAAGCGACCTGCCATTCTCACATGCGTCGCCTCCAAACTCCATCATCTGAAAATTCAATTTTCATTCATTTCAATTATTCTACTACCTTCTTTATTTATTTATTAATTTAATAGAACTCGGAGACATTGAAAATTATTATTAATCTCGGATCACCTTCAAAAATATTACACTTACATGATTACTTTAATGATTGATTGAGATTGATTGATAAAAATAAATTTTATCTTTTAAAATTGTAAAAAAAGCTATAATCATTTTTTTTTTTTTTTTGATTTAATAGAAAAATAAAATCAAGTTTATTTATTTTGTTATAATATTTAATTATTATTTTTATTTATAATTAAATATTAAAAAAAAACTTGATGAATTAAATAGAATAAAAATTATTTTCTAGTAGTTTTCTTTAGTTTTGATAAATTTTGAATAATTTTTATAAATTGTATTAATAAAATAATTTTATATTGTAAATAAATACATACTAAATAACTAAATTTGTAATTTGAAATATAATAGTTAAAAAAAAAAATATAAATAAATAATTGTTGTTGCTGTTGTTGTTTTTTTAATTAAATATTAAAAAAACTTGATGAATTAAATAGAATAAAAATTATTTTCTAGTGACGAGTAGATAGATAGATAAATAGATAAATAAATCGATAGATACTTGAAATGTGAATGAGAATAAAAAAAAAAAATTTTCTTTAGTTTTTATAAATTTTGAATAATTATTATAATAATTAAATTGAAATTATAATAAAAAAAAAAAATTTTATATTGTAAATAAATAAGTACTAAATAACTAAATTAGTATTTTAAAAAATATAATTAATTATTATTCAAGAAAATAATATATAATAAATAAATTTATCACTTGTATTTAAAGAAGTAGTATTTTGCCTAAAATATTAACAACACATCACGTTTTTTTTTTTGATATCAATGAAAATAATAAAGATATAGATGAAATATGAATTGATTCGTGTTTAGAATGAGTATTGGAAGAAAAAAAATGATATATAATATTAAAAATTATTTTCTAGTGACGAGTAGATAGATAGATAAATAGATAAATAGATAAATAAATCGATAGATACTTGAAATGTGAATGTATGAGAATCAAAAAAAAAAATTTCTTTAGTTTTTATAAATTTTGAATAATTATTATAATAATAAAAAAATAAAATAACTTTATATTGTAAATAAATAAGTACTAAATAACTAAATTAGTATTTTAAAATATAATAGTTAAAAAAAAAATATAAATAAATAATTGTAGTTGTTGTTGTCGTTATTTTAATTAAATATTAAAAAAAAAAAACTTGATGAATTAAATAGAATAAAAATTATTTTCTAGTGACGAGTAGATAGATAGATAGATAGATAGATAAATAGATAAATAGATCAATAGATCAATAGATCGATAGATACCTGAGATGTGAATGAGAATCAAGCGATCGTCAACTGGCCATTGTAAATTTGCTAGTATGAATTGTACAAATGAAACGTGACATCGAGATCTTGGTAGTGGCAGTGGGCTCGCTTGTAACTCGGCAATTCGAATGGAAGGAAGGCTTCCAATGAATGGATCCTGTCGATTCATTTCTCAGAGGCTGCAGGTCCGCGGTTCTCGCGCTCTCTACAGGCAATCATGTTGAGCCGCCGACCTTGGCTAAAAGCCATTGCACTGGGGTTGGAAAATGGCAAAACAAAGAATCATCAAGAAATAAATAATGTCAACTTTTTAATAAACAAGGAACAAGAAAATGAATAAAATTAATTTGTCAATATTTAGAAGATTTAATTCAATTTTAATATCCAGTAATACAATTGAATACAAATTAATTATTTTTTTTTTTTAATGTTGTTTTAATTATTATAATAATAGAAAAATAATAAAAAAAATAATAATAATAATTAATTTATTTAATAATATTAAAGCCCTTTATGATCATCGTTTTGAACCCTAATCATGAAATACGTACAAGTATACCAGAATATATTAAAATTAATTATAAGATAAATAATCATTTACAATTCGAAATTATTTTGATTATTATTTATAGTTAAATTAATATATTTATAAATATAACTAATTGCTCTAAAAGCTGAAGTGTCTTAAAACTCACGATTTTTCTACAATATCAATGAAAATAATAAATATATGGATGAAATATAAATTTATTCATGTTTAGAATCAGAAATTGAAGAAAATGATATATAAGAAATAAATTTTAGCCTTGTATTTAAAAAAATAGTATTTTGCGTAAAGTATTTTATATATCAATTTCTTCCATTTTTGATCCTATATTTCACCTTTCATAGAATTGACGGTAAAATGCAACATTTTTAAATACAGATGTAAAATATATTTGTTATATACCATTTTCTTCCATTTCTGGTCCTAAATACGAATTAAAACATATTTTATAGGTATCAAAATTTTGTTCATTGATGTCATAGAAAATGCGTAAATTTTGATTAATAATTTAGGCAAAAATGCTACTTTTATAAATAGAAAAATAATATTTATTTTTTATATATCATTTTCTCGATTTTTGATCCTTTATTCGATTTAATTCATATTTCATCGATATCATAATTTATTTCATTAATTTCATAGAAAAAACGTAAATTTTTGTTAATTTTTCAAGTCCGACACTGAGCCAAATTTATACCCAAAATCGAAGGGTCATCGTCCGCCAACCTTTCATATAATTGACGGTAAAATGCTACTTTTATAAATAGAAAAATAATATTTATTTTTTATATATCATTTTCTTCCATTTTTGATTCTCTATTCGATTTGATTCATATTTCATTAATATCATAATTTTTTTCATTACTTTCATAGAAAAAACGTAAATTTTTGTTAATTTTTCAAGCCAAATTTATACCCCCAATCATCGTCCGCCAAGTTTTCATATAATTGACGGTAAAATGCTACTTTTTTAAATAGAAATGTAAAATTTATTTTTTATATATCATTTTCTCGATTTTTGATCTTTTATTCGATTTGATTCTTATTTCATCGATATCATAATTTTTTTTTCTATGAAATCCACGAAAATAATTGAGTTATTGATGAAATTTGAATTTATTCGTGTTTAGAATAAAAAATAAATAATAATGATATATAATTAATAAATTTTATATTTCTATTTAAAAAAGTAGCATTTTCGCTAAAATCTTAATGAAAAATGTCGTTTTTTCTATGAAATCCACGAAAATAATTGAGATATCGATGAAATTTGAATTTATTCGGGTTTAGAATAAGAAATAAATAAGAATGATATATAATTATTAATTTTTATATTTCTATTTAAAAAAGTAGCATTTTCGCTAAAATCTTAATGAAAAATGTCGTTTTTTCTATGAAATCCACGAAAATAATTGAGATATCGATGAAATTTGAATTTATTCGTGTTTAGAAAAAAAATAAATAATAATGATATATAGTTAATAAATTTTATATTTCTATTTAAAAAAGTAGCATTTTCGCTCAAATCTTAATGAAAAATGTCGTTTTTTCTATGAAATCCAAGAAAATAATTGAGATATCGATGAAATTTGAATTTATTCGGGTTTAGAATAAGAAATAAATAAGAATGATATATAATTCATAATTTTTATATTTGTATTTAAAAAAGTAGAATTTTCGCTAAAATCTTAATGAAAAATGTCGTTTTTTCTATGAAATCCACGAAAATAATTGAGATATCGATGAAATTTGAATTTATTCGTGTTTAGAATAAAAAATAAATAATAATGATATATAATTAATAAATTTTATATTTCTATTTAAAAAAAAAGTAGGGGCAGCATGGCTGAGTGGGTAGAGTACTAGACTTCTACACAGGAAGCCTGAGTTCGAATCCCAGCATAGAACTCAAGATTATATATTTATTTAATTAATAAATTAATAAATATAAAAATCTAATTCAATTTAACATCGGCTGCCCCACCGAAGAAGGCAAGGGGAAACCACTTCGGTCAAATTTTCCCATGAACACCCTATGACTCCTGTGGAGTTATTAGGGCGACGACACTTCCGCTAGGAAGTTATCGACAACGAAGAATTTAAAAAAGTAGCATTTTCGCTAAAATCTTAATGAAAAATGTCGTTTTTTCTATGAAATCCACGAAAATAATTGAGATATCGATGAAATTTGAATTTATTCGTGTTTAGAATAAGAAATAAATAAGAATGATATATAATTCATAAATTTTATATTTCTATTTAAAAAAGTAGCATTTTCGATAAAATCTTAATGAAAAATGTCGTTTTTTCTATGAAATCCACGAAAATAATTGAGATATCGATGAAATTTGAATTTATTCGGGTTTAGAATAAGAAATAAATAAGAATGATATATAATTCATAAATTTTATATTTCTATTTAAAAAAGTAGCATTTTCGATAAAATCTTAATGAAAAATGTCGTTTTTTCTATGAAATCCACGAAAATAATTGAGATATCGATGAAATTTGAATTTATTCGGGTTTAGAATAAGAAATAAATAAGAATGATATATAATTCATAAATTTTATATTTCTATTTAAAAAAGTAGCATTTTCGCTAAAATCTTAATGAAAAATGTCGTTTTTTCTATGAAATCCACGAAAAAAATTGAGATATCGATGAAATTTGAATTTATTCATGTTTAGAATAAAAAATAAATAAGAATGATATATAATTATTAATTTTTATATTTCTATTTAAAAAAGTAGCATTTTCGCTAAAATCTTAATAAAAAATGTCGTTTTTTTTATGAAATCCAGGAAAATAATTGAGATATCGATGAAATTTGAATTTATTCGGGTTTAGAATAAGAAATAAATAAGAATGATATATAATTCTTAAATTTTATATTTCTATTTAAAAAAGTAGCATTTTCGCTAAAATCTTAATGAAAAATGTCGTTTTTTCTATGAAATCCACGAAAATAATTGAGATATCGATGAAATTTGAATTTATTCGGGTTTAGAATAAAAAATAAATAAGAATGATATATAATTCATAAATTTTATTTTTCTATTTAAAAAAGTAGCATTTTCGCTAAAATCTTAATGAAAAATGTCGTTTTTTCTATGAAATCCACGAAAATAATTGAGATATCGATGAAATTTGAATTTATTCGGGTTTAGAATAAGAAATAAATAAGAATGATATATAATTCATAAATTTTATATTTCTATTTAAAAAAGTAGCATTTTCGCTAAAATCTTAATGAATAATGTCGTTTTTTCTATGAAATCCACGAAAATAATTGAGATATCGATGAAATTTGAATTTATTCGGGTTTAGAATAAGAAATAAATAAGAATGATATATAATTCATAAATTTTATATTTCTATTTAAAAAAGTAGCATTTTCGATAAAATCTTAATGAAAAATGTCGTTTTTTCTATGAAATCCACGAAAATAATTGAGATATCGATGAAATTTGAATTTATTCGGGTTTAGAATAAGAAATAAATAAGAATGATATATAATTCATAAATTTTATATTTCTATTTAAAAAAGTAGCATTTTCGCTAAAATCTTAATGAAAAATGTCGTTTTTTCTATGAAATCCACGAAAATAATTGAGATATCGATGAAATTTGAATTTATTCGGGTTTAGAATAAGAAATAAATAAGAATGATATATAATTCATAAATTTTATATTTCTATTTAAAAAAGTAGCATTTTCGCTAAAATCTTAATGAAAAATGTCGTTTTTTCTATGAAATCCACGAAAATAATTGAGATATCGATGAAATTTGAATTTATTCGGGTTTAGAATAAGAAATAAATAAGAATGATAAATAATTCATAAATTTTATATTTCTATTTAAAAAAGTAGCATTTTCGCTAAAATCTTAATGAAAAATGTCGTTTTTTCTATGAAATCCACGAAAATAATTGAGATATCGATGAAATTTGAATTTATTCGGGTTTAGAATAAGAAATAAATAAGAATGATATATAATTCATAAATTTTATATTTCTATTTAAAAAAGTAGCATTTTCGCTAAAATCTTAATGAAAAATGTCGTTTTTTCTATGAAATCAACGAAAATAATTGAGATATCGATGAAATTTGAATTTATTCGGGTTTAGAATAAGAAATAAATAAGAATGATATATAATTCATAAATTTTATATTTCTATTTAAAAAAGTAGCATTTTCGCTAAAATCTTAATGAAAAATGTCGTTTTTTCTATGAAATCCACGAAAATAATTGAGATATCGATGAAATTTGAATTTATTCATGTTTAGAATAAAAAATAAATAAGAATGATATATAATTATTAATTTTTATATTTCTATTTAAAAAAGTAGCATTTTCGCTAAAATCTTAATAAAAAATGTCGTTTTTTTTATGAAATCCAGGAAAATAATTGAGATATCGATGAAATTTGAATTTATTCGGGTTTAGAATAAGAAATAAATAAGAATGATATATAATTCTTAAATTTTATATTTCTATTTAAAAAAGTAGCATTTTCGCTAAAATCTTAATGAAAAATGTCGTTTTTTCTATGAAATCCACGAAAATAATTGAGATATCGATGAAATTTGAATTTATTCGTGTTTAGAATAAAAAATAAATAAGAATGATATATAATTCATAAATTTTATATTTCTATTTAAAAAAGTAGCATTTTCGCTAAAATCTTAATGAAAAATGTCGTTTTTTCTATGAAATCCACGAAAATAATTGAGATATCGATGAAATTTGAATTTATTCGGGTTTAGAATAAGAAATAAATAAGAATGATATATAATTCATAATTTTTATATTTCTATTTAAAAAAGTAGCATTTTCGCTAAAATCTTAATGAAAAATGTCGTTTTTTCTATGAAATCCACGAAAATAATTGAGATATCGATGAAATTTGAATTTATTCGGGTTTAGAATAAGAACTAAATAAGAATGATATATAATTCATAAATTTTATATTTCTATTTAAAAAAGTAGCATTTTCGCTAAAATCTTAATGAAAAATGTCGTTTTTTCTATGAAATCCACGAAAATAATTGAGATATCGATGAAATTTGAATTTATTCATGTTTAGAATAAAAAATAAATAAGAATGATATATAATTATTAATTTTTATATTTCTATTTAAAAAAGTAGCATTTTCGCTAAAATCTTAATAAAAAATGTCGTTTTTTTTATGAAATCCAGGAAAATAATTGAGATATCGATGAAATTTGAATTTATTCGGGTTTAGAATAAGAAATAAATAAGAATGATATATAATTCTTAAATTTTATATTTCTATTTTAAAAAGTAGCATTTTCGCTAAAATCTTAATGAAAAATGTCGTTTTTTCTATGAAATCCACGAAAATAATTGAGATATCGATGAAATTTGAATTTATTCGTGTTTAGAATAAAAAATAAATAAGAATGATATATAATTCATAAATTTTATATTTCTATTTAAAAAAGTAGCATTTTCGCTAAAATCTTAATGAAAAATGTCGTTTTTTCTATGAAATCCACGAAAATAATTGAGATATCGATGAAATTTGAATTTATTCGTGTTTAGAATAAAAAATAAATAAGAATGATATATAATTCATAATTTTTATATTTCTATTTAAAAAAGTAGCATTTTCGCTAAAATCTTAATGAAAAATGTCGTTTTTTCTATGAAATCCACGAAAATAATTGAGATATCGATGATATTTGAATTTATTCGGGTTTAGAATAAGAAATAAATAAGAATGATATATAATTCATAAATTTTATATTTCTATTTAAAAAAGTAGCATTTTCGCTAAAATCTTAATGAAAAATGTCGTTTTTTCTATGAAATCCACGAAAATAATTGAGATATCGATGAAAGTTGAATTTATTCGTGTTTAGAATAAGAAATAAATAAGAATGATATATAATTCATAATTTTTATATTTCTATTTAAAAAAGTAGCATTTTCGCTAAAATCTTAATGAAAAATGTCGTTTTTTCTATGAAATCCAGGAAAATAATTGAGATATCGATGAAATTTGAATTTATTCGGGTTTAGAATAAGAAATAAATAAGAATGATATATAATTCTTAAATTTTATATTTCTATTTAAAAAAGTAGCATTTTCGCTAAAATCTTAATGAAAAATGTCGTTTTTTCTATGAAATCCACGAAAATAATTGAGATATCGATGAAATTTGAATTTATTCGTGTTTAGAATAAAAAATAAATAAGAATGATATATAATTCATAAATTTTATATTTCTATTTAAAAAAGTAGCATTTTCGCTAAAATCTTAATGAAAAATGTCGTTTTTTCTATGAAATCCACGAAAATAATTGAGATATCGATGAAATTTGAATTTATTCGGGTTTAGAATAAGAAATAAATAAGAATGATATATAATTCATAATTTTTATATTTCTATTTAAAAAAGTAGCATTTTCGCTAAAATCTTAATGAAAAATGTCGTTTTTTCTATGAAATCCACGAAAATAATTGAGATATCGATGAAATTTGAATTTATTCGGGTTTAGAATAAGAAATAAATAAGAATGATATATAATTCATAAATTTTATATTTCTATTTAAAAAAGTAGCATTTTCGATAAAATCTTAATGAAAAATGTCGTTTTTTTTATGAAATCCAGGAAAATAATTGAGATATCGATGAAATTTGAATTTATTCGGGTTTAGAATAAGAAATAAATAAGAATGATATATAATTCTTAAATTTTATATTTCTATTTAAAAAAGTAGCATTTTCGATAAAATCTTAATGAAAAATGTCGTTTTTTCTATGAAATCCACGAAAATAATTGAGATATCGATGAAAGTTGAATTTATTCGTGTTTAGAATAAAAAATAAATAAGAATGATATATAATTCATAAATTTTATTTTTCTATTTAAAAAAGTAGCATTTTCGCTAAAATCTTAATGAAAAATGTCGTTTTTTCTATGAAATCCACGAAAATAATTGAGATATCGATGAAATTTGAATTTATTCGGGTTTAGAATAAGAAATAAATAAGAATGATATATAATTCATAAATTTTATATTTCTATTTAAAAAAGTAGCATTTTCGCTAAAATCTTAATGAATAATGTCGTTTTTTCTATGAAATCCACGAAAATAATTGAGATATCGATGAAATTTGAATTTATTCGCGTTTAGAATAAGAAATAAATAAGAATGATATATAATTCATAAATTTTATATTTCTATTTAAAAAAGTAGCATTTTCGATAAAATCTTAATGAAAAATGTCGTTTTTTCTATGAAATCCACGAAAATAATTGAGATATCGATGAAATTTGAATTTATTCGGGTTTAGAATAAGAAATAAATAAGAATGATATATAATTCATAAATTTTATATTTCTATTTAAAAAAGTAGCATTTTCGCTAAAATCTTAATGAAAAATGTCGTTTTTTCTATGAAATCCACGAAAATAATTGAGATATCGATGAAATTTGAATTTATTCGGGTTTAGAATAAGAAATAAATAAGAATGATATATAATTCATAAATTTTATATTTCTATTTAAAAAAGTAGCATTTTCGCTAAAATCTTAATGAAAAATGTCGTTTTTTCTATGAAATCCACGAAAATAATTGAGATATCGATGAAATTTGAATTTATTCGGGTTTAGAATAAGAAATAAATAAGAATGATAAATAATTCATAAATTTTATATTTCTATTTAAAAAAGTAGCATTTTCGCTAAAATCTTAATGAAAAATGTCGTTTTTTCTATGAAATCCACGAAAATAATTGAGATATCGATGAAATTTGAATTTATTCGGGTTTAGAATAAGAAATAAATAAGAATGATATATAATTCATAAATTTTATATTTCTATTTAAAAAAGTAGCATTTTCGCTAAAATCTTAATGAAAAATGTCGTTTTTTCTATGAAATCAACGAAAATAATTGAGATATCGATGAAATTTGAATTTATTCGGGTTTAGAATAAGAAATAAATAAGAATGATATATAATTCATAAATTTTATATTTCTATTTAAAAAAGTAGCATTTTCGCTAAAATCTTAATGAAAAATGTCGTTTTTTCTATGAAATCCGCGAAAATAATTGAGATATCGATGAAATTTGAATTTATTCATGTTTAGAATAAAAAATAAATAAGAATGATATATAATTATTAATTTTTATATTTCTATTTAAAAAAGTAGCATTTTCGCTAAAATCTTAATAAAAAATGTCGTTTTTTTTATGAAATCCAGGAAAATAATTGAGATATCGATGAAATTTGAATTTATTCGGGTTTAGAATAAGAAATAAATAAGAATGATATATAATTCTTAAATTTTATATTTCTATTTAAAAAAGTAGCATTTTCGCTAAAATCTTAATGAAAAATGTCGTTTTTTCTATGAAATCCACGAAAATAATTGAGATATCGATGAAATTTGAATTTATTCGTGTTTAGAATAAAAAATAAATAAGAATGATATATAATTCATAAATTTTATATTTCTATTTAAAAAAGTAGCATTTTCGCTAAAATCTTAATGAAAAATGTCGTTTTTTCTATGAAATCCACGAAAATAATTGAGATATCGATGAAATTTGAATTTATTCGGGTTTAGAATAAGAAATAAATAAGAATGATATATAATTCATAATTTTTATATTTCTATTTAAAAAAGTAGCATTTTCGCTAAAATCTTAATGAAAAATGTCGTTTTTTCTATGAAATCCACGAAAATAATTGAGATATCGATGAAATTTGAATTTATTCGGGTTTAGAATAAGAACTAAATAAGAATGATATATAATTCATAAATTTTATATTTCTATTTAAAAAAGTAGCATTTTCGCTAAAATCTTAATGAAAAATGTCGTTTTTTCTATGAAATCCACGAAAATAATTGAGATATCGATGAAATTTGAATTTATTCATGTTTAGAATAAAAAATAAATAAGAATGATATATAATTATTAATTTTTATATTTCTATTTAAAAAAGTAGCATTTTCGCTAAAATCTTAATAAAAAATGTCGTTTTTTTTATGAAATCCAGGAAAATAATTGAGATATCGATGAAATTTGAATTTATTCGGGTTTAGAATAAGAAATAAATAAGAATGATATATAATTCTTAAATTTTATATTTCTATTTTAAAAAGTAGCATTTTCGCTAAAATCTTAATGAAAAATGTCGTTTTTTCTATGAAATCCACGAAAATAATTGAGATATCGATGAAATTTGAATTTATTCGTGTTTAGAATAAAAAATAAATAAGAATGATATATAATTCATAAATTTTATATTTCTATTTAAACAAGTAGCATTTTCGCTAAAATCTTAATGAAAAATGTCGTTTTTTCTATGAAATCCACGAAAATAATTGAGATATCGATGAAATTTGAATTTATTCGTGTTTAGAATAAAAAATAAATAAGAATGATATATAATTCATAATTTTTATATTTCTATTTAAAAAAGTAGCATTTTCGCTAAAATCTTAATGAAAAATGTCGTTTTTTCTATGAAATCCACGAAAATAATTGAGATATCGATGATATTTGAATTTATTCGGGTTTAGAATAAGAAATAAATAAGAATGATATATAATTCATAAATTTTATATTTCTATTTAAAAAAGTAGCATTTTCGCTAAAATCTTAATGAAAAATGTCGTTTTTTCTATGAAATCCACGAAAATAATTGAGATATCGATGAAATTTGAATTTATTCATGTTTAGAATAAAAAATAAATAAGAATGATATATAATTATTAATTTTTATATTTCTATTTAAAAAAGTAGCATTTTCGCTAAAATCTTAATAAAAAATGTCGTTTTTTTTATGAAATCCAGGAAAATAATTGAGATATCGATGAAATTTGAATTTATTCGGGTTTAGAATAAGAAATAAATAAGAATGATATATAATTCTTAAATTTTATATTTCTATTTAAAAAAGTAGCATTTTCGCTAAAATCTTAATGAAAAATGTCGTTTTTTCTATGAAATCCACGAAAATAATTGAGATATCGATGAAATTTGAATTTATTCGTGTTTAGAATAAAAAATAAATAAGAATGATATATAATTCATAAATTTTATATTTCTATTTAAAAAAGTAGCATTTTCGCTAAAATCTTAATGAAAAATGTCGTTTTTTCTATGAAATCCACGAAAATAATTGAGATATCGATGAAATTTGAATTTATTCGGGTTTAGAATAAGAAATAAATAAGAATGATATATAATTCATAAATTTTATATTTCTATTTAAAAAAGAAGCATTTTCGCTAAAATCTTAATGAAAAATGTCGTTTTTTCTATGAAATCCACGAAAATAATTGAGATATCGATGAAATTTGAATTTATTCGTGTTTAGAATAAAAAATAAATAAGAATGATATATAATTCATAATTTTTATATTTCTATTTAAAAAAGTAGCATTTTCGCTAAAATCTTAATGAAAAATGTCGTTTTTTCTATGAAATCCACGAAAATAATTGAGATATCGATGAAAGTTGAATTTATTCGTGTTTAGAATAAGAAATAAATAAGAATGATATATAATTCATAATTTTTATATTTCTATTTAAAAAAGTAGCATTTTCGCTAAAATCTTAATGAAAAATGTCGTTTTTTCTATGAAATCCACGAAAATAATTGAGATATCGATGAAATTTGAATTTATTCGGGTTTAGAATAAGAAATAAATAAGAATGATATATAATTCTTAAATTTTATATTTCTATTTAAAAAAGTAGCATTTTCGCTAAAATCTTAATGAAAAATGTCGTTTTTTCTATGAAATCCACGAAAATAATTGAGATATCGATGAAATTTGAATTTATTCGTGTTTAGAATAAAAAATAAATAAGAATGATATATAATTCATAAATTTTATATTTCTATTTAAAAAAGTAGCATTTTCGCTAAAATCTTAATGAAAAATGTCGTTTTTTCTATGAAATCCACGAAAATAATTGAGATATCGATGAAATTTGAATTTATTCGTCTTTAGAATAAGAAATAAATAAGAATGATTTATAATTCATAAATTTTATATTTCTATTTAAAAAAGTAGC
This sequence comes from Labia minor, assembly GCA_963082975.1. NCBI lineage: Eukaryota > Metazoa > Arthropoda > Insecta > Dermaptera > Spongiphoridae > Labia > Labia minor. The sequence goes on along the minus strand of OY720345.1, from coordinate 6,532,257 downwards.
ATTTTCGCTAAAATCTTAATGAAAAATGTCATTTTTTCTATGAAATCAAGGAAAATAATTGAGATATCGATGAAATTTGAATTTATTCGGGTTTAGAATAAGAAATAAATAAGAATGATATATAATTCTTAAATTTTATATTTCTATTTAAAAAAGTAGCATTTTCGCTAAAATCTTAATGAAAAATGTCGTTTTTTCTATGAAATCCACGAAAATAATTGAGATATCGATGAAATTTGAATTTATTCGTGTTTAGAATAAAAAATAAATAAGAATGATATATAATTCATAAATTTTATATTTCTATTTAAAAAAGTAGCATTTTCGCTAAAATCTTAATGAAAAATGTCGTTTTTTCTATGAAATCCACGAAAATAATTGAGATATCGATGAAATTTGATTTTATTCGGGTTTAGAATAAGAAATAAATAAGAATGATATATAATTCATAAATTTTATATTTCTATTTAAAAAAGTAGCATTTTCGCTAAAATCTTAATGAAAAATGTCGTTTTTTCTATGAAATCCACGAAAATAATTGAGATATCGATGAAATTTGAATTTATTCGGGTTTAGAATAAGAAATAAATAAGAATGATATATAATTCATAAATTTTATATTTCTATTTAAAAAAGTAGCATTTTCGATAAAATCTTAATGAAAAATGTCGTTTTTTCTATGAAATCCACGAAAATAATTGAGATATCGATGAAATTTGAATTTATTCATGTTTAGAATAAAAAATAAATAAGAATGATATATAATTCATAAATTTTATATTTCTATTTAAAAAAGTAGCATTTTCCCTAAAATCTTAATGAAAAATGTCGTTTTTTCTATGAAATCCACGAAAATAATTGAGATATCGATGAAATTTGAATTTATTCGGGTTTAGAATAAGAACTAAATAAGAATGATATATAATTCATAAATTTTATATTTCTATTTAAAAAAGTAGCATTTTCGCTAAAATCTTAATGAAAAATGTCGTTTTTTCTATGAAATCCACGAAAATAATTGAGATATCGATGAAATTTGAATTTATTCATGTTTAGAATAAAAAATAAATAAGAAATATATATAATTATTAATTTTTATATTTCTATTTAAAAAAGTAGCATTTTCGCTAAAATCTTAATAAAAAATATCGTTTTTTCTATGAAATCCACGAAAATAATTGAGATATCGATGAAATTTGAATTTATTCGGGTTTAGAATAAGAAATAAATAAGAATGATATATAATTCATAAATTTTATATTTCTATTTAAAAAAGTAGCATTTTCGATAAAATCTTAATGAAAAATGTCGTTTTTTCTATGAAATCCACGAAAATAATTGAGATATCGATGAAATTTGAATTTATTCGTGTTTAGAATAAAAAATAAATAAGAATGATATATAATTCATAAATTTTATATTTCTATTTAAAAAAGTAGCATTTTCGCTAAAATCTTAATGAAAAATGTCGTTTTTTCTATGAAATCCACGAAAATAATTGAGATATCGATGAAATTTGAATTTATTCGGGTTTAGAATAAGAAATAAATAAGAATGATATATAATTCATAAATTTTATATTTCTATTTAAAAAAGTAGCATTTTCGCTAAAATCTTAATGAAAAATGTCGTTTTTTCTATGAAATCCACGAAAATAATTGAGATATCGATGAAATTTGAATTTATTCATGTTTAGAATAAAAAATAAATAAGAATGATATATAATTATTAATTTTTATATTTCTATTTAAAAAAGTAGCATTTTCGCTAAAATCTTAATAAAAAATGTCGTTTTTTTTATGAAATCCAGGAAAATAATTGAGATATCGATGAAATTTGAATTTATTCGGGTTTAGAATAAGAAATAAATAAGAATGATATATAATTCTTAAATTTTATATTTCTATTTAAAAAAGTAGCATTTTCGCTAAAATCTTAATGAAAAATGTCGTTTTTTCTATGAAATCCACGAAAATAATTGAGATATCGATGAAATTTGAATTTATTCGTGTTTAGAATAAAAAATAAATAAGAATGATATATAATTCATAAATTTTATATTTCTATTTAAAAAAGTAGCATTTTCGCTAAAATCTTAATGAAAAATGTCGTTTTTTCTATGAAATCCACGAAAATAATTGAGATATCGATGAAATTTGAATTTATTCGGGTTTAGAATAAGAAATAAATAAGAATGATATATAATTCATAATTTTTATATTTCTATTTAAAAAAGTAGCATTTTCGCTAAAATCTTAATGAAAAATGTCGTTTTTTCTATGAAATCCACGAAAATAATTGAGATATCGATGAAAGTTGAATTTATTCGTGTTTAGAATAAGAAATAAATAAGAATGATATATAATTCATAATTTTTATATTTCTATTTAAAAAAGTAGCATTTTCGCTAAAATCTTAATGAAAAATGTCGTTTTTTTCTATGAAATCCACGAAAATAATTGAGATATCGATGAAATTTGAATTTATTCGGGTTTAGAATAAGAAATAAATAAGAATGATATATAATTCATAAATTTTATATTTCTATTTAAAAAAGTAGCATTTTCGCTAAAATCTTAATGAAAAATGTCGTTTTTTCTATGAAATCCACGAAAATAATTGAGATATCGATGAAATTTGAATTTATTCGTGTATAGAATAAGAAATAAATAAGAATGATATATAATTCATAAATTTTATATTTCTATTTAAAAAAGTAGCATTTTCGCTAAAATCTTAATGAAAAATGTCGTTTTTTCTATGAAATCCACGAAAATAATTGAGATATCGATGAAATTTGAATTTATTCGTCTTTAGAATAAGAAATAAATAAGAATGATATATAATTATTAATTTTTATATTTCTATTTAAAAAAGTAGCATTTTCGCTAAAATCTTAATAAAAAATGTCGTTTTTTTTATGAAATCCAGGAAAATAATTGAGATATCGATGAAATTTGAATTTATTCGGGTTTAGAATAAGAAATAAATAAGAATGATATATAATTCTTAAATTTTATATTTCTATTTAAAAAAGTAGCATTTTCGCTAAAATCTTAATGAAAAATGTCGTTTTTTCTATGAAATCCACGAAAATAATTGAGATATCGATGAAATTTGAATTTATTCGGGTTTAGAATAAGAAATAAATAAGAATGATATATAATTCATAATTTTTATATTTCTATTTAAAAAAGTAGCATTTTCGCTAAAATCTTAATGAAAAATGTCGTTTTTTCTATGAAATCCACGAAAATAATTGAGATATCGATGAAATTTGAATTTATTCGTGTGTAGAATAAGAAATAAATAAGAATGATATATAATTCATAAATTTTATATTTCTATTTAAAAAAGTAGCATTTTCGCTAAAATCTTAATGAAAAATGTCGTTTTTTCTATGAAATCCACGAAAATAATTGAGATATCGATGAAAGTTGAATTTATTCGTGTTTGGAATAAGAAATAAATAAGAATGATATATAATTCATAATTTTTATATTTCTATTTAAAAAAGTAGCATTTTCGCTAAAATCTTAATGAAAAATGTCGTTTTTTCTATGAAATCCACGAAAATAATTGAGATATCGATGAAATTTGAATTTATTCGTGTTTAGAATAAAAAATAAATAAGAATGATATATAATGCATAAATTTTATATTTCTATTTAAAAAAGTAGCATTTTCGGTAAAATCTTAATGAAAAATGTCGTTTTTTCTATGAAATCCACGAAAATAATTGAGATTTCGATGAAATTTGAATTTATTCTGGTTTAGAATAAGAAATAAATAAGAATGATATATAATTCATAAATTTTATATTTCTATTTAAAAAAGAAGCATTTTCGCTAAAATCTTAATGAAAAATGTCGTTTTTTCTATGAAATCCACGAAAATAATTGAGATATCGATGAAATTTGAATTTATTCGGGTTTAGAATAAGAAATAAATAAGAATGATATATAATTCATAAATTTTATATTTCTATTTAAAAAAGTAGCATTTTCGCTAAAATCTTAATGAAAAATGTCGTTTTTTCTATGAAATCCACGAAAATAATTGAGATATCGATGAAATTTGAATTTATTCGTCTTTAGAATAAGAAATAAATAAGAATGATTTATAATTCATAAATTTTATATTTCTATTTAAAAAAGTAGCATTTTCGCTAAAATCTTAATGAAAAATGTCGTATTTTCTATGAAATCCACGAAAATAATTGAGATATCGATGAAATTTGAATTTATTCGGGTTTAGAATAAGAAATAAATAAGAATGATATATAATTCATAATTTTTATATTTCTATTTAAAAAAGTAGCATTTTCGCTAAAATCTTAATGAAAAATGTCGTTTTTTCTATGAAATCCACGAAAATAATTGAGATATCGATGAAAGTTGAATTTATTCGTGTTTAGAATAAGAAATAAATAAGAATGATATATAATTCATAATTTTTATATTTCTATTTAAAAAAGTAGCATTTTCGCTAAAATCTTAATGAAAAATGTCGTTTTTTTTATGAAATCCAGGAAAATAATTGAGATATCGATGAAATTTGAATTTATTCGGGTTTAGAATAAGAAATAAATAAGAATGATATATAATTCTTAAATTTTATATTTCTATTTAAAAAAGTAGCATTTTCGCTAAAATCTTAATGAAAAATGTCGTTTTTTTCTATGAAATCCACGAAAATAATTGAGATATCGATGAAATTTGAATTTATTCGTGTTTAGAATAAAAAATAAATAAGAATGATATATAATTCATAAATTTTATATTTCTATTTAAAAAAGTAGCATTTTCGCTAAAATCTTAATGAAAAATGTCGTTTTTTCTATGAAATCCACGAAAATAATTGAGATATCGATGAAATTTGAATTTATTCGGGTTAAAATAAGAAATAAATAAGAATGATATATAATTCATAAATTTTATATTTCTATTTAAAAAAGTAGCATTTTCGCTAAAATCTTAATGAAAAATGTCGTTTTTTCTATGAAATCCACGAAAATAATTGAGATATCGATGAAATTTGAATTTATTCGGGTTTAGAATAAGAAATAAATAAGAATGATATATAATTCATAAATTTTATATTTCTATTTAAAAAAGAAGCATTTTCGCTAAAATCTTAATGAAAAATGTCGTTTTTTCTATGAAATCCACGAAAATAATTGAGATATCGATGAAATTTGAATTTATTCGTGTTTAGAATAAAAAATAAATAAGAATGATATATAATTCATAATTTTTATATTTCTATTTAAAAAAGTAGCATTTTCGCTAAAATCTTAATGAAAAATGTCGTTTTTTCTATGAAATCCACGAAAATAATTGAGATATCGATGAAATTTGAATTTATTCGTGTATAGAATAAGAAATAAATAAGAATGATATATAATTCATAAATTTTATATTTCTATTTAAAAAAGTAGCATTTTCGCTAAAATCTTAATGAAAAATGTCGTTTTTTCTATGAAATCCACGAAAATAATTGAGATATCGATGAAATTTGAATTTATTCGTCTTTAGAATAAGAAATAAATAAGAATGATTTATAATTCATAAATTTTATATTTCTATTTAAAAAAGTAGCATTTTCGCTAAAATCTTAATGAAAAATGTCATTTTTTCTATGAAATCCAGGAAAATAATTGAGATATCGATGAAATTTGAATTTATTCGGGTTTAGAATAAGAAATAAATAAGAATGATATATAATTCTTAAATTTTATATTTCTATTTAAAAAAGTAGCATTTTCGCTAAAATCTTAATGAAAAATGTCGTTTTTTCTATGAAATCCACGAAAATAATTGAGATATCGATGAAATTTGAATTTATTCGTGTTTAGAATAAAAAATAAATAAGAATGATATATAATTCATAAATTTTATATTTCTATTAAAAAAGTAGCATTTTCGCTAAAATCTTAATGAAAAATGTCGTTTTTTCTATGAAATCCACGAAAATAATTGAGATATCGATGAAATTTGATTTTATTCGGGTTTAGAATAAGAAATAAATAAGAATGATATATAATTCATAATTTTATATTTCTATTTAAAAAAGTAGCATTTTCGCTAAAATCTTAATGAAAAATGTCGTTTTTTCTATGAAATCCACGAAAATAATTGAGATATCGATGAAATTTGAATTTATTCGGGTTTAGAATAAGAAATAAATAAGAATGATATATAATTCATAAATTTTATATTTCTATTTAAAAAAGTAGCATTTTCGATAAAATCTTAATGAAAAATGTCGTTTTTTCTATGAAATCCACGAAAATAATTGAGATATCGATGAAATTTGAATTTATTCATGTTTAGAATAAAAAATAAATAAGAATGATATATAATTATTAATTTTTATATTTCTATTTAAAAAAGTAGCATTTTCGCTAAAATCTTAATAAAAAATGTCGTTTTTTTTATGAAATCCTGGAAAATAATTGAGATATCGATGAAATTTGAATTTATTCGGGTTTAGAATAAGAAATAAATAAGAATGATATATAATTCTTAAATTTTATATTTCTATTTAAAAAAGTAGCATTTTCGCTAAAATCTTAATGAAAAATGTCGTTTTTTCTATGAAATCCACGAAAATAATTGAGATATCGATGAAATTTGAATTTATTCGTGTTTAGAATAAAAAATAAATAAGAATGATATATAGTTCATAAATTTTATATTTCTATTTAAAAAAGTAGCATTTTCGCTAAAATCTTAATGAAATATGTCGTTTTTTCTATGAAATCCACGAAAATAATTGAGATATCGATGAAATTTGAATTTATTCGTGTTTAGAATAAAAAATAAATAAGAATGATATATAATTCATAATTTTTATATTTCTATTTAAAAAAGTAGCATTTTCGCTAAAATCTTAATGAAAAATGTCGTTTTTTCTATGAAATCCACGAAAATAATTGAGATATCGATGAAATTTGAATTTATTCGGGTTTAGAATAAGAAATAAATAAGAATGATATATAATTCTTAAATTTTATATTTCTATTTAAAAAAGTAGCATTTTCGCTAAAATCTTAATGAAAAATGTCGTTTTTTCTATGAAATCCACGAAAATAATTGAGATATCGATGAAATTTGAATTTATTCGTGTTTAGAATAAGAAATAAATAAGAATGATATATAATTCATAAATTTTATATTTCTATTTAAAAAAGTAGCATTTTCGATAAAATCTTAATGAAAAATGTCGTTTTTTCTATGAAATCCACGAAAATAATTGAGATATCGATGAAATTTGAATTTATTCGGGTTTAGAATAAGAAATAAATAAGAATGATATATAATTCATAAATTTTATATTTCTATTTAAAAAAGTAGCATTTTCGATAAAATCTTAATGAAAAATGTCGTTTTTTCTATGAAATCCACGAAAATAATTGAGATATCGATGAAATTTGAATTTATTCGGGTTTAGAATAAGAAATAAATAAGAATGATATATAATTCATAAATTTTATATTTCTATTTAAAAAGTAGCATTTTCGCTAAAATCTTAATGAAAAATGTCGTTTTTTCTATGAAATCCACGAAAATAATTGAGATATCGATGAAATTTGAATTTATTCATGTTTAGAATAAAAAATAAATAAGAATGATATATAATTCATAAATTTTATATTTCTATTTAAAAAAGTAGCATTTTCGCTAAAATCTTAATAAAAAATGTCGTTTTTTTTATGAAATCCATGAAAATAATTGAGATATCGATGAAATTTGAATTTATTCGGGTTTAGAATAAGAAATAAATAAGAATGATAAATAATTCTTAAATTTTATATTTCTATTTAAAAAAGTAGCATTTTCGCTAAAATCTTAATGAAAAATGTCGTTTTTTCTATGAAATCCACGAAAATAATTGAGATATCGATGAAATTTGAATTTATTCGTGTTTAGAATAAAAAATAAATAAGAATGATATATAATTCATAAATTTTATATTTCTATTTAAAAAAGTAGCATTTTCGCTAAAATCTTAATGAAAAATGTCGTTTTTTCTATGAAATCCACGAAAATAATTGAGATATCGATGAAATTTGAATTTATTCGTGTTTAGAATAAAAAATAAATAAGAATGATATATAATTCATAATTTTTATATTTCTATTTAAAAAAGTAGCATTTTCGCTAAAATCTTAATGAAAAATGTCGTTTTTTCTATGAAATCCACGAAAATAATTGAGATATCGATGAAATTTGAATTTATTCGTGTTTAGAATAAAAAATAAATAAGAATGATATAAAATTCATAAATTTTATATTTCTATTTAAAAAAGTAGCATTTTCGCTAAAATCTTAATGAAAAATGTCGTTTTTTCTATGAAATCCACGAAAATAATTGAGATATCGATGAAATTTGAATTTATTCGGGTTTAGAATAAGAAATAAATAAGAATGATATATAATTCATAAATTTTATATTTCTATTTAAAAAAGTAGCATTTTCGCTAAAATCTTAATGAAAAATGTCGTTTTTTCTATGAAATCCACGAAAATAATTGAGATATCGATGAAATTTGAATTTATTCGGGTTTAGAATAAGAAATAAATAAGAATGATATATAATTCATAAATTTTATATTTCTATTTAAAAAAGTAGCATTTTCGATAAAATCTTAATCAAAAATGTCGTTTTTTCTATGAAATCCACGAAAATAATTGAGATATCGATGAAATTTGAATTTATTCGGGTTTAGAATAAGAAATAAATAAGAATGATATATAATTCATAAATTTTATATTTCTATTTAAAAAAGAAGCATTTTCGCTAAAATCTTAATGAAAAATGTCGTTTTTTCTATGAAATCCACGAAAATAATTGAGATATCGATGAAATTTGAATTTATTCGTGTTTAGAATAAAAAATAAATAAGAATGATATATAATTCATAATTTTTATATTTCTATTTAAAAAAGTAGCATTTTCGCTAAAATCTTAATGAAAAATGTCGTTTTTTCTATGAAATCCACGAAAATAATTGAGATATCGATGAAAGTTGAATTTATTCGTGTTTAGAATAAGAAATAAATAAGAATGATATATAATTCATAATTTTTATATTTCTATTTAAAAAAGTAGCATTTTCGCTAAAATCTTAATGAAAAATGTCGTTTTTTCTATGAAATCCACGAAAATAATTGAGATATCGATGAAATTTGAATTTATTCGGGTTTAGAATAAGAAATAAATAAGAATGATATATAATTCATAAATTTTATATTTCTATTTAAAAAAGTAGCATTTTCGCTAAAATCTTAATGAAAAATGTCGTTTTTTCTATGAAATCCACGAAAATAATTGAGATATCGATGAAATTTGAATTTATTCGTGTATAGAATAAGAAATAAATAAGAATGATATATAATTCATAAATTTTATATTTCTATTTAAAAAAGTAGCATTTTCGCTAAAATCTTAATGAAAAATGTCGTTTTTTCTATGAAATCCACGAAAATAATTGAGATATCGATGAAATTTGAATTTATTCGTCTTTAGAATAAGAAATAAATAAGAATGATTTATAATTCATAAATTTTATATTTCTAATTAAAAAAGTAGCATTTTCGCTAAAATCTTAATGAAAAATGTCATTTTTTCTATGAAATCCAGGAAAATAATTGAGATATCGATGAAATTTGAATTTATTCGGGTTTAGAATAAGAAATAAATAAGAATGATATATAATTCTTAAATTTTATATTTCTATTTAAAAAAGTAGCATTTTCGCTAAAATCTTAATGAAAAATGTCCTTTTTTCTATGAAATCCACGAAAATAATTGAGATATCGATGAAATTTGAATTTATTCGTGTTTAGAATAAAAAATAAATAAGAATGATATATAATTCATAAATTTTATATTTCTATTTAAAAAAGTAGCATTTTCGCTAAAATCTTAATGAAAAATGTCGTTTTTTCTATGAAATCCACGAAAATAATTGAGATATCGATGAAATTTGATTTTATTCGGGTTTAGAATAAGAAATAAATAAGAATGATATATAATTCATAAATTTTATATTTCTATTTTAAAAAGTAGCATTTTCGCTAAAATCTTAATGAAAAATGTCGTTTTTTCTATGAAATCCACGAAAATAATTGAGATATCGATGAAATTTGAATATATTCGGGTTTAGAATAAGAAATAAATAAGAATGATATATAATTCATAAATTTTATATTTCTATTTAAAAAAGTAGCATTTTCGATAATATCTTAATGAAAAATGTCGTTTTTTCTATGAAATCCACGAAAATAATTGAGATATCGATGAAATTTGAATTTATTCGGGTTTAGAATAAGAAATAAATAAGAATGATATATAATTCATAAATTTTATATTTCTATTTAAAAAAGTAGCATTTTCGCTAAAATCTTAATGAAAAATGTCGTTTTTTCTATGAAATCCACGAAAATAATTGAGATATCGATGAAATTTGAATTTATTCGGGTTTAGAATAAGAACTAAATAAGAATGATATATAATTCATAAATTTATATTTCTATTTAAAAAAGTAGCATTTTCGCTAAAATCTTAATGAAAAATGTCGTTTTTTCTATGAAATCCACGAAATAATTGAGATATCGATGAAATTTGAATTTATTCATGTTTAGAATAAAAAATAAATAAGAATGATATATAATTCATAAATTTTATATTTCTATTTAAAAAAGTAGCATTTTCGCTAAAATCTTAATAAAAAATGTCGTTTTTTTTATGAAATCCAGGAAAATAATTGAGATATCGATGAAATTTGAATTTATTCGGGTTTAGAATAAGAAATAAATAAGAATGATAAATAATTCTTAAATTTTATATTTCTATTTAAAAAAGTAGCATTTTCGCTAAAATCTTAATGAAAAATGTCGTTTTTTCTATGAAATCCACGAAAATAATTGAGATATCGATGAAATTTGAATTTATTCGTGTTTAGAATAAAAAATAAATAAGAATGATATATAATTCATAAATTTTATATTTCTATTTAAAAAAGTAGCATTTTCGCTAAAATCTTAATGAAAAATGTCGTTTTTTCTATGAAATCCACGAAAATAATTGAGATATCGATGAAATTTGAATTTATTCGTGTTTAGAATAAAAAATAAATAAGAATGATATATAATTCATAATTTTTATATTTCTATTTAAAAAAGTAGCATTTTCGCTAAAATCTTAATGAAAAATGTCGTTTTTTCTATGAAATCCACGAAAATAATTGAGATATCGATGAAATTTGAATTTATTCGTGTTTAGAATAAAAAATAAATAAGAATGATATATAATTCATAAATTTTATATTTCTATTTAAAAAAGTAGCATTTTCGCTAAAATCTTAATGAAAAATGTCGTTTTTTCTATGAAATCCACGAAAATAATTGAGATATCGATGAAATTTGAATTTATTCGGGTTTAGAATAAGAAATAAATAAGAATGATATATAATTCATAAATTTTATATTTCTATTTAAAAAAGTAGCATTTTCGCTAAAATCTTAATGAAAAATGTCGTTTTTTCTATGAAATCCACGAAAATAATTGAGATATCGATGAAATTTGAATTTATTCGGGTTTAGAATAAGAAATAAATAAGAATGATATATAATTCATAAATTTTATATTTCTATTTAAAAAAGTAGCATTTTCGATAAAATCTTAATGAAAAATGTCGTTTTTTCTATGAAATCCACGAAAATAATTGAGATATCGATGAAATTTTAATTTATTCGGGTTAGAATAAGAAATAAATAAGAATGATATATAATTCATAAATTTTATATTTCTATTTAAAAAAGAAGCATTTTCGCTAAAATCTTAATGAAAAATGTCGTTTTTTCTATGAAATCCACGAAAATAATTCAGATATCGATGAAATTTGAATTTATTCGTGTTTAGAATAAAAAATAAATAAGAATGATATATAATTCATAATTTTTATATTTCTATTTAAAAAAGTAGCATTTTCGCTAAAATCTTAATGAAAAATGTCGTTTTTTCTATGAAATCCACGAAAATAATTGAGATATCGATGAAAGTTGAATTTATTCGTGTTTAGAATAAGAAATAAATAAGAATGATATATAATTCATAATTTTTATATTTCTATTTAAAAAAGTAGCATTTTCGCTAAAATCTTAATGAAAAATGTCGTTTTTTCTATGAAATCCACGAAAATAATTGAGATATCGATGAAATTTGAATTTATTCGTGTATAGAATAAGAAATAAATAAGAATGATATATAATTCATAAATTTTATATTTCTATTTAAAAAAGTAGCATTTTCGCTAATATCTTAATGAAAAATGTCGTTTTTTCTATGAAATCCACGAAAATAATTGAGATATCGATGAAATTTGAATTTATTCGTCTTTAGAATAAGAAATAAATAAGAATGATTTATAATTCATAAATTTTATATTTCTATTTAAAAAAGTAGCATTTTCGCTAAAATCTTAATGAAAAATGTCATTTTTTCTATGAAATCCAGGAAAATAATTGAGATATCGATGAAATTTGAATTTATTCGGGTTTAGAATAAGAAATAAATAAGAATGATATATAATTCTTAAATTTTATATTTCTATTTAAAAAAGTAGCATTTTCGCTAAAATCTTAATGAAAAATGTCGTTTTTTCTATGAAATCCACGAAAATAATTGAGATATCGATGAAATTTGAATTTATTCGTGTTTAGAATAAAAAATAAATAAGAATGATATATAATTCATAAATTTTATATTTCTATTTAAAAAAGTAGCATTTTCGCTAAAATCTTAATGAAAAATGTCGTTTTTTCTATGAAATCCACGAAAATAATTGAGATATCGATGAAATTTGATTTTATTCGGGTTTAGAATAAGAAATAAATAAGAATGATATATAATTCATAAATTTTATATTTCTATTTTAAGAAGTAGCATTTTCGCTAAAATCTTAATGAAAAATGTCGTTTTTTCTATGAAATCCACGAAAATAATTGAGATATCGATGAAATTTGAATTTATTCGGGTTTAGAATAAGAAATAAATAAGAATGATATATAATTCATAAATTTTATATTTCTATTTAAAAAAGTAGCATTTTCGATAATATCTTAATGAAAAATGTCGTTTTTTCTATGAAATCCACGAAAATAATTGAGATATCGATGAAATTTGAATTTATTCGGGTTTAGAATAAGAAATAAATAAGAATGATATATAATTCATAAATTTTATATTTCTATTTAAAAAAGTAGCATTTTCGCTAAAATCTTAATGAAAAATGTCGTTTTTTCTATGAAATCCACGAAAATAATTGAGATATCGATGAAATTTGAATTTATTCATGTTTAGAATAAAAAATAAATAAGATTGATATATAATTATTAATTTTTATATTTCTATTTAAAAAAGTAGCATTTTCGCTAAAGTCTTAATAAAAAATGTCGTTTTTTTTATGAAATCCAGGAAAATAATTGAGATATCGATGAAATTTGAATTTATTCGGGTTTAGAATAAGAAATAAATAAGAATGATATATAATTCTTAAATTTTATATTTCTATTTAAAAAAGTAGCATTTTCGCTAAAATCTTAATGAAAAATGTCGTTTTTTCTATGAAATCCACGAAAATAATTGAGATATCGATGAAATTTGAATTTATTCGTGTTTAGAATAAAAAATAAATAAGAATGATATATAATTCATAAATTTTATACTTCTATTTAAAAAAGTAGCATTTTCGCTAAAATCTTAATGAAAAATGTCGTTTTTTCTATGAAATCCACGAAAATAATTGAGATATCGATGAAATTTGAATTTATTCGGGTTTAGAATAAGAAATAAATAAGAATGATATATAATTCATAAATTTTATATTTCTATTTAAAAAAGTAGCATTTTCGCTAAAATCTTAATGAAAAATGTCGTTTTTTCTATGAAATCCACGAAAATAATTGAGATATCGATGAAATTTGAATTTATTCGGGTTTAGAATAAGAAATAAATAAGAATGATATATAATTCATAAATTTTATATTTCTATTTAAAAAAGTAGCATTTTCGATAAAATCTTAATGAAAAATGTCGTTTTTTCTATGAAATCCACGAAAATAATTGAGATATCGATGAAATTTGAATTTATTCGGGTTTAGAATAAGAAATAAATAAGAATGATATATAATTCATAAATTTTATATTTCTATTTAAAAAAGAAGCATTTTCGCTAAAATCTTAATGAAAATGTCCTTTTTTCTATGAAATCCACGAAATAATTGAGATATCGATGAAATTTGAATTTATTCGTGTTTAGAATAAAAAATAAATAAGAATGATATATAATTCATAATTTTTATATTTCTATTTAAAAAAGTAGCATTTTCGCTAAAATCTTAATGAAAAATGTCGTTTTTTCTATGAAATCCACGAAAATAATTGAGATATCGATGAAAGTTGAATTTATTCGTGTTTGGAATAAGAAATAAATAAGAATGATATATAATTCATAATTTTTATATTTCTATTTAAAAAAGTAGCATTTTCGCTAAAATCTTAATGAAAAATGTCGTTTTTTCTATGAAATCCACGAAAATAATTGAGATATCGATGAAATTTGAATTTATTCGGGTTTAGAATAAGAAATAAATAAGAATGATATATAATTCATAATTTTTATATTTCTATTTAAAAAAGTAGCATTTTCGCTAAAATCTTAATGAAAAATGTCGTTTTTTCTATGAAATCCACGAAAATAATTGAGATATCGATGAAATTTGAATTTATTCGTGTGTAGAATAAGAAATAAATAAGAATGATATATAATTCATAAATTTTATATTTCTATTTAAAAAAGTAGCATTTTCGCTAAAATCTTAATGAAAAATGTCGTTTTTTCTATGAAATCCACGAAAATAATTGAGATATCGATGAAAGTTGAATTTATTCGTGTTTGGAATAAGAAATAAATAAGAATGATATATAATTCATAATTTTTATATTTCTATTTAAAAAAGTAGCATTTTCGCTAAAATCTTAATGAAAAATGTCGTTTTTTCTATGAAATCCACGAAAATAATTGAGATATCGATGAAATTTGAATTTATTCGTGTTTAGAATAAAAAATAAATAAGAATGATATATAATGCATAAATTTTATATTTCTATTTAAAAAAGTAGCATTTTCGGTAAAATCTTAATGAAAAATGTCGTTTTTTCTATGAAATCCACGAAAATAATTGAGATTTCGATGAAATTTGAATTTATTCGGGTTTAGAATAAGAAATAAATAAGAATGATATATAATTCATAAATTTTATATTTCTATTTAAAAAAGTAGCATTTTCGCTAAAATCTTAATGAAAAATGTCGTTTTTTCTATGAAATCCACGAAAATAATTGAGATATCGATGAAATTTGAATTTATTCGGGTTTAGAATAAGAAATAAATAAGAATGATATATAATTCATAAATTTTATATTTCTATTTAAAAAAGTAGCATTTTCGCTAAAATCTTAATGAAAAATGTCGTTTTTTCTATGAAATCCACGAAAATAATTGAGATATCGATGAAATTTGAATTTATTCGGGTTTAGAATAAGAAATAAATAAGAATGATATATAATTCATAAATTTTATATTTCTATTTAAAAAAGTAGCATTTTCGATAAAATCTTAATGAAAAATGTCGTTTTTTCTATGAAATCCACGAAAATAATTGAGATATCGATGAAATTTGAATTTATTCGGGTTTAGAATAAGAAATAAATAAGAATGATATATAATTCATAAATTTTATATTTCTATTTAAAAAAGAAGCATTTTCGCTAAAATCTTAATGAAAAATGTCCTTTTTTCTATGAAATCCACGAAAATAATTGAGATATCGATGAAATTTGAATTTATTCGTGTTTAGAATAAAAAATAAATAAGAATGATATATAATTCATAATTTTTATATTTCTATTTAAAAAAGTAGCATTTTCGCTAAAATCTTAATGAAAAATGTCGTTTTTTCTATGAAATCCACGAAAATAATTGAGATATCGATGAAAGTTGAATTTATTCGTGTTTGGAATAAGAAATAAATAAGAATGATATATAATTCATAATTTTTATATTTCTATTTAAAAAAGTAGCATTTTCGCTAAAATCTTAATGAAAAATGTCGTTTTTTCTATGAAATCCACGAAAATAATTGAGATATCGATGAAATTTGAATTTATTCGGGTTTAGAATAAGAAATAAATAAGAATGATATATAATTCATAATTTTTATATTTCTATTTAAAAAAGTAGCATTTTCGCTAAAATCTTAATGAAAAATGTCGTTTTTTCTATGAAATCCACGAAAATAATTGAGATATCGATGAAATTTGAATTTATTCGTGTGTAGAATAAGAAATAAATAAGAATGATATATAATTCATAAATTTTATATTTCTATTTAAAAAAGTAGCATTTTCGCTAAAATTTTAATGAAAAATGTCGTTTTTTCTATGAAATCCACGAAAATAATTGAGATATCGATGAAAGTTGAATTTATTCGTGTTTGGAATAAGAAATAAATAAGAATGATATATAATTCATAATTTTTATATTTCTATTTAAAAAAGTAGCATTTTCGCTAAAATCTTAATGAAAAATGTCGTTTTTTCTATGAAATCCACGAAAATAATTGAGATATCGATGAAATTTGAATTTATTCGTGTTTAGAATAAAAAATAAATAAGAATGATATATAATGCATAAATTTTATATTTCTATTTAAAAAAGTAGCATTTTCGGTAAAATCTTAATGAAAAATGTCGTTTTTTCTATGAAATCCACGAAAATAATTGAGATTTCGATGAAATTTGAATTTATTCGGGTTTAGAATAAGAAATAAATAAGAATGATATATAATTCATAAATTTTATATTTCTATTTAAAAAAGTAGCATTTTCGCTAAAATCTTAATGAAAAATGTCGTTTTTTCTATGAAATCCACGAAAATAATTGAGATATCGATGAAATTTGAATTTATTCGGGTTTAGAATAAGAAATAAATAAGAATGATATATAATTCATAAATTTTATATTTCTATTTAAAAAAGTAGCATTTTCGATAAAATCTTACTGAAAAATGTCGTTTTTTCTATGAAATCCACGAAAATAATTGAGATATCGATGAAATTTGAATTTATTCTGGTTTAGAATAAGAAATAAATAAGAATGATATATAATTCATAAATTTTATATTTCTATTTAAAAAAGAAGCATTTTCGCTAAAATCTTAATGAAAAATGTCGTTTTTTCTATGAAATCCACGAAAATAATTGAGATATCGATGAAATTTGAATTTATTCGGGTTTAGAATAAGAAATAAATAAGAATGATATATAATTCATAAATTTTATATTTCTATTTAAAAAAGTAGCATTTTCGCTAAAATCTTAATGAAAAATGTCGTTTTTTCTATGAAATCCACGAAAATAATTGAGATATCGATGAAATTTGAATTTATTCGTCTTTAGAATAAGAAATAAATAAGAATGATTTATAATTCATAAATTTTATATTTCTATTTAAAAAAGTAGCATTTTCGCTAAAATCTTAATGAAAAATGTCGTATTTTCTATGAAATCCACGAAAATAATTGAGATATCGATGAAATTTGAATTTATTCGGGTTTAGAATAAGAAATAAATAAGAATGATATATAATTCATAATTTTTATATTTCTATTTAAAAAAGTAGCATTTTCGCTAAAATCTTAATGAAAAAATGTCGTTTTTTCTATGAAATCCACGAAAATAATTGAGATATCGATGAAAGTTGAATTTATTCGTGTTTAGAATAAGAAATAAATAAGAATGATATATAATTCATAATTTTTATATTTCTATTTAAAAAAGTAGCATTTTCGCTAAAATCTTAATGAAAAATGTCGTTTTTTTTATGAAATCCAGGAAAATAATTGAGATATCGATGAAATTTGAATTTATTCGGGTTTAGAATAAGAAATAAATAAGAATGATATATAATTCTTAAATTTTATATTTCTATTTAAAAAAGTAGCATTTTCGCTAAAATCTTAATGAAAAATGTCGTTTTTTCTATGAAATCCACGAAAATAATTGAGATATCGATGAAATTTGAATTTATTCGTGTTTAGAATAAAAAATAAATAAGAATGATATATAATTCATAAATTTTATATTTCTATTTAAAAAAGTAGCATTTTCGCTAAAATCTCAATGAAAAATGTCGTTTTTTCTATGAAATCCACGAAAATAATTGAGATATCGATGAAATTTGAATTTATTCGGGTTTAAAATAAGAAATAAATAAGAATGATATATAATTCATAAATTTTATATTTCTATTTAAAAAAGTAGCATTTTCGCTAAAATCTTAATGAAAAATGTCGTTTTTTCTATGAAATCCACGAAAATAATTGAGATATCGATGAAATTTGAATTTATTCGGGTTTAGAATAAGAAATAAATAAGAATGATATATAATTCATAAATTTTATATTTCTATTTAAAAAAGAAGCATTTTCGCTAAAATCTTAATGAAAAATGTCGTTTTTTCTATGAAATCCACGAAAATAATTGAGATATCGATGAAATTTGAATTTATTCGTGTTTAGAATAAAAAATAAATAAGAATGATATATAATTCATAATTTTTATATTTCTATTTAAAAAAGTAGCATTTTCGCTAAAATCTTAATGAAAAATGTCGTTTTTTCTATGAAATCCACGAAAATAATTGAGATATCGATGAAATTTGAATTTATTCGTGTATAGAATAAGAAATAAATAAGAATGATATATAATTCATAAATTTTATATTTCTATTTAAAAAAGTAGCATTTTCGCTAAAATCTTAATGAAAAATGTCGTTTTTTCTATGAAATCCACGAAAATAATTGAGATATCGATGAAATTTGAATTTATTCGTCTTTAGAATAAGAAATAAATAAGAATGATTTATAATTCATAAATTTTATATTTCTATTTAAAAAAGTAGCATTTTCGCTAAAATCTTAATGAAAA
Organism: Labia minor; assembly: GCA_963082975.1. Lineage (NCBI taxonomy): Eukaryota > Metazoa > Arthropoda > Insecta > Dermaptera > Spongiphoridae > Labia > Labia minor. The sequence continues at coordinate 6,513,198 of OY720345.1, read as the reverse complement.
ATGTCATTTTTTCTATGAAATCCAGGAAAATAATTGAGATATCGATGAAATTTGAATTTATTCGGGTTTAGAATAAGAAATAAATAAGAATGATATATAATTCTTAAATTTTATATTTCTATTTAAAAAAGTAGCATTTTCGATAAAATCTTACTGAAAAATGTCGTTTTTTCTATGAAATCCACGAAAATAATTGAGATATCGATGAAATTTGAATTTATTCTGGTTAGAATAAGAAATAAATAAGAATGATATATAATTCATAAATTTTATATTTCTATTTAAAAAAGAAGCATTTTCGCTAAAATCTTAATGAAAAATGTCGTTTTTTCTATGAAATCCACGAAAATAATTGAGATATCGATGAAATTTGAATTTATTCGGGTTTAGAATAAGAAATAAATAAGAATGATATATAATTCATAAATTTTATATTTCTATTTAAAAAAGTAGCATTTTCGCTAAAATCTTAATGAAAAATGTCGTTTTTTCTATGAAATCCACGAAAATAATTGAGATATCGATGAAATTTGAATTTATTCGTCTTTAGAATAAGAAATAAATAAGAATGATTTATAATTCATAAATTTTATATTTCTATTTAAAAAAGTAGCATTTTCGCTAAAATCTTAATGAAAAATGTCGTATTTTCTATGAAATCCACGAAAATAATTGAGATATCGATGAAATTTGAATTTATTCGGGTTTAGAATAAGAAATAAATAAGAATGATATATAATTCATAATTTTTATATTTCTATTTAAAAAAGTAGCATTTTCGCTAAAATCTTAATGAAAAATGTCGTTTTTTCTATGAAATCCACGAAAATAATTGAGATATCGATGAAAGTTGAATTTATTCGTGTTTAGAATAAGAAATAAATAAGAATGATATATAATTCATAATTTTTATATTTCTATTTAAAAAAGTAGCATTTTCGCTAAAATCTTAATGAAAAATGTCGTTTTTTTTATGAAATCCAGGAAAATAATTGAGATATCGATGAAATTTGAATTTATTCGGGTTTAGAATAAGAAATAAATAAGAATGATATATAATTCTTAAATTTTATATTTCTATTAAAAAAGTAGCATTTTCGCTAAAATCTTAATGAAAAATGTCGTTTTTTCTATGAAATCCACGAAAATAATTGAGATATCGATGAAATTTGAATTTATTCGTGTTTAGAATAAAAAATAAATAAGAATGATATATAATTCATAAATTTTATATTTCTATTTAAAAAAGTAGCATTTTCGCTAAAATCTTAATGAAAAATGTCGTTTTTTCTATGAAATCCACGAAAATAATTGAGATATCGATGAAATTTGAATTTATTCGGGTTTAAAATAAGAAATAAATAAGAATGATATATAATTCATAAATTTTATATTTCTATTTAAAAAAGTAGCATTTTCGCTAAAATCTTAATGAAAAATGTCGTTTTTTCTATGAAATCCACGAAAATAATTGAGATATCGATGAAATTTGAATTTATTCGGGTTTAGAATAAGAAATAAATAAGAATGATATATAATTCATAAATTTTATATTTCTATTTAAAAAAGAAGCATTTTCGCTAAAATCTTAATGAAAAATGTCGTTTTTTCTATGAAATCCACGAAAATAATTGAGATATCGATGAAATTTGAATTTATTCGTGTTTAGAATAAAAAATAAATAAGAATGATATATAATTCATAATTTTTATATTTCTATTTAAAAAAGTAGCATTTTCGCTAAAATCTTAATGAAAAATGTCGTTTTTTCTATGAAATCCACGAAAATAATTGAGATATCGATGAAATTTGAATTTATTCGTGTATAGAATAAGAAATAAATAAGAATGATATATAATTCATAAATTTTATATTTCTATTTAAAAAAGTAGCATTTTCGCTAAAATCTTAATGAAAAATGTCGTTTTTTCTATGAAATCCACGAAAATAATTGAGATATCGATGAAATTTGAATTTATTCGTCTTTAGAATAAGAAATAAATAAGAATGATTTATAATTCATAAATTTTATATTTCTATTTAAAAAAGTAGCATTTTCGCTAAAATCTTAATGAAAAATGTCATTTTTTCTATGAAATCCAGGAAAATAATTGAGATATCGATGAAATTTGAATTTATTCGGGTTTAGAATAAGAAATAAATAAGAATGATATATAATTCTTAAATTTTATATTTCTATTTAAAAAAGTAGCATTTTCGCTAAAATCTTAATGAAAAATGTCGTTTTTTCTATGAAATCCACGAAAATAATTGAGATATCGATGAAATTTGAATTTATTCGTGTTTAGAATAAAAAATAAATAAGAATGATATATAATTCATAAATTTTATATTTCTATTTAAAAAAGTAGCATTTTCGCTAAAATCTTAATGAAAAATGTCGTTTTTTCTATGAAATCCACGAAAATAATTGAGATATCGATGAAATTTGATTTTATTCGGGTTTAGAATAAGAAATAAATAAGAATGATATATAATTCATAAATTTTATATTTCTATTTAAAAAAGTAGCATTTTCGCTAAAATCTTAATGAAAAATGTCGTTTTTTCTATGAAATCCACGAAATAATTGAGATATCGATGAAATTTGAATTTATTCGGGTTTAGAATAAGAAATAAATAAGAATGATATATAATTCATAAATTTTATATTTCTATTTAAAAAAGTAGCATTTTCGATAAAATCTTAATGAAAAATGTCGTTTTTTCTATGAAATCCACGAAAATAATTGAGATATCGATGAAATTTGAATTTATTCATGTTTAGAATAAAAAATAAATAAGAATGATATATAATTATTAATTTTTATATTTCTATTTAAAAAAGTAGCATTTTCGCTAAAATCTTAATAAAAAATGTCGTTTTTTTTATGAAATCCTGGAAAATAATTGAGATATCGATGAAATTTGAATTTATTCGGGTTTAGAATAAGAAATAAATAAGAATGATATATAATTCTTAAATTTTATATTTCTATTTAAAAAAGTAGCATTTTCGCTAAAATCTTAATGAAAAATGTCGTTTTTTCTATGAAATCCACGAAAATAATTGAGATATCGATGAAATTTGAATTTATTCGTGTTTAGAATAAAAAATAAATAAGAATGATATATAGTTCATAAATTTTATATTTCTATTTAAAAAAGTAGCATTTTCGCTAAAATCTTAATGAAATATGTCGTTTTTTCTATGAAATCCACGAAAATAATTGAGATATCGATGAAATTTGAATTTATTCGTGTTTAGAATAAAAAATAAATAAGAATGATATATAATTCATAATTTTTATATTTCTATTTAAAAAAGTAGCATTTTCGCTAAAATCTTAATGAAAAATGTCGTTTTTTCTATGAAATCCACGAAAATAATTGAGATATCGATGAAATTTGAATTTATTCGGGTTTAGAATAAGAAATAAATAAGAATGATATATAATTCTTAAATTTTATATTTCTATTTAAAAAAGTAGCATTTTCGCTAAAATCTTAATGAAAAATGTCGTTTTTTCTATGAAATCCACGAAAATAATTGAGATATCGATGAAATTTGAATTTATTCGTGTTTAGAATAAGAAATAAATAAGAATGATATATAATTCATAAATTTTATATTTCTATTTAAAAAAGTAGCATTTTCGATAAAATCTTAATGAAAAATGTCGTTTTTTCTATGAAATCCACGAAAATAATTGAGATATCGATGAAATTTGAATTTATTCGGGTTTAGAATAAGAAATAAATAAGAATGATATATAATTCATAAATTTTATATTTCTATTTAAAAAAGTAGCATTTTCGATAAAATCTTAATGAAAAATGTCGTTTTTTCTATGAAATCCACGAAAATAATTGAGATATCGATGAAATTTGAATTTATTCGGGTTAGAATAAGAAATAAATAAGAATGATATATAATTCATAAATTTTATATTTCTATTTAAAAAAGTAGCATTTTCGCTAAAATCTTAATGAAAAATGTCGTTTTTT